>JAGFNQ010006504.1:0-600000 GCA_024364735.1 Boesenbergia rotunda
TCAAAAAAAATTGATTTCCCCCGGCTCTTATGGTGGTTGCACCGATACAGAGCGTACCAGGCTCTGATACCACTTGTAGGATCGATGCACGTGAGAGGGGGGGTGAATCACGTGACTTTTTTAAAAAATTAAAATCAGAGCGCTTTAAAAAGCGTGCACAGCGGAAATGAAAGAAACGAAAAACGAACACACTAACACAAACGAGTTTTACTTCGTTCGGAGCCTTCGTCGACTCCTACTCGAAGGCCCAGGTCCCTCGGACCTTTCCGTTGGGCAATCCACTAATACTCTCTACCGGTAAACACCGATAGAGTAGGCGAGTACAAAGGAATTGAAAGTGTGACAACCCCACACTTTCAAGTAATTAAATGCAACAATATATATATTAAAAAATTAACTTTTTACCGACGTCCGGAGTAGGTCGACTCTTTCGGGGCAGCAGGACGTCGTAGGCTCGAAGTGAAGCGTTTCGGGAGCAAGGCGCGAGCGTAGACGAACTTGAATACTTGGAAGAAGTGTTGTCCTTTGAAGAGGGTCGAGGCCCTCTTTATATAGGGCAGGGGGCGCCCGACATGCTCGGGGCGCCCCCCACGTGGCTCTTGATCCGGCGAGCCCTCTGGTCAAGGCTGATCTCTTCATCTTCGGGATCAGCTTTGACTGGGGCGCCCGACGCGCACGGGGCGCCCGGTTGACCGGTCAAAGCGTCATCTTCAGGGCTTCGCGAGAGTGAGCTGCAGCAGCCTTCAGTGGCGTGGCACAGTGGGCGCCCGAGACACGCGGGGCGCCCGACATGCGGGGCGCCCGATATGCGCGGGGCGCCCCGAATAGCGCTGCTGTCGGGGCTTTTCTTGGTCTGCTGACTTGTTTGACTCTGGGGGGCGCCCGAAACATCCGGGGCGCCCAGCTCAGCTACTGCCTCACTCCTTTGAGGCTCTCTGAGCTGCAGATACACAGTCCTTCGGTCCTGCATCCAGGGTTAGTCCAAAAACAAGGCTAGCACAATTTTATATGGACTAAAATAAGATACAATTCTAAGTTAATTAGATCCTGTCTCCCAGACCAGGATCTAACCAGGACTCAACTTAGATCACCTAAATGGGTCTAAGTTGGACCGCGCCTAAAGTCCAAGATTGGACTCGTCCTCACTGGGTCGCTCCTCCAGTGACTTACCTTACTTACCCATTGTGCAGTTTTACTTGACCTCTTGACCCACCAGGACTTCCTGCCAAGGCTCAACCACCCTGGTCTTCCTGCCAAGTCTCAACCAACTTGGTCTTCAGCCAGTTGTCAGGTCCCGCGGACCCAACTGGACTTCCCGCCAGGACTCAACCATCCTGGACTTCAGCCTGGTGTCTGGTCCTAAGTCTTTCAACCCTGCACACTTAGTAAATAGGGTAAACACCAACAACCCTAACTTTAACCACTTTGTCATACATTCAAAACCCGAGTTTGACCGTTAGTGCAAACTGCACCAACACTATCAACGAACCAAGTTGATAGATGCTCCCCCTCAATCACAACCTACACAATTCGAAAAATAAAAGTCTTAGGTACCCAAACCTTGGGACCTAATGCATCAACTAAACATGACTTAGGCACCCATGCCTTGACAACTTTCTTTTGAGTCTTGGGTGTCCTAGATTGTCTCATGTCAGTCCTAGACATGAGAGATACAAAAGAGGGTTCTTTAGGGCGGTAACCAATACCGGCCCTATTGTAGACCGTTCTTTGGGCATTTAATATCATATCTAAGGTCTTAGAGCTATTTGAGAATTTCCCAAGAATATTCTTGAGCTTCTCAACTTCACTCTTCAAGGACTGGTTTTCCTCTACTAACTCATTATCATGCATATCACTGATTTCCTCAACCTTAGAGGATTTCAGGCTTACAATCTCATGTTTCAAAGCTTTAATTTCATCTTCTAGTAATTCAACATGCAAGTCATCAATGTTATCATCCCTAGAAGCTTTCAATTGATCAATCTCTAATTTCAATGCTTTAACTTTATTTTTGGATTTCTTAAGCATACTAGTTAAACATGCAATTGCTCTATAACATTTTTCAAGCTCGGGAGAAGTTACCTCTTCATCATCCGAAGATGATGAAGCCGCGTTTGAGGAGCTTGAAGCTTCTTCACTGCTCTCCTCTCCAAGAGCCATGAGAGCCACTTGCCTTGTGCTCTTCTCCTCCTTCTCATCATCGGATGAACTAGAAGATGACTCATCCCAAGAAGCCTTCAAGGCTTTCTTCTTCTTCTTGGATTTCTCTTCTTTTCTTTTAGGTTTCTCCTCCTTTTTAAGTTTCGGACATTCATTCTTGAAGTGTCCTCTCCTACCACACTCAAAGCAAGATGCATTATTCTTATCAAGTTTGGATTCACTAGTATTACCTCTCCTCTTGAAACGTCGATCTCTTCGCATCATCCTTCGCACGAAGTTCGCCATTTCGGATGAAGAGGAGCCACTGCCATCTTCCTCTGAGTTTGACTCGGATTCGGAGGAGGATGAAGATGATGAGATCTCTTTCTTCTTCTCCTTCTTCTTCTTAGTGGTCCGGTCCCCTACAACTAAGGCAATCCCCTTCTCCTTGGGGCCTTTGTTAGCCATTTCATGCAATTCCATCTCACAAAATAAGTCATCTAATTTTACAATAGATAAATCCTTGGATACTTTGTAGGCATCCACCATGGATGACCACAAAGCATTCCTTGGAAATGCTTTCAAAACATACCTCACAAGGTCGCGATTTTCGACCTTTTCATCAATTGAATGAAGTCCATTAAGAACTTCCTTGAACCGGCTATGGAGCTCACTTACCGACTCATTCTCCTTCATGGAGAGATTTTGAAGTTGATTGAGGAACAAGTCCCTCTTTGCAATCCTCGAGTCCCGGGTGCCTTCATGGAGCTCTATGAGTTTGTTCCACAAGTCTTTTGCACTCGTGAAGGGACCAACCTTGATGAGTTGGTCTTTGTTCATGCTGCATTGTAGAGTGACAACCGCCTTAGCGTCGGCTTCACTCTTCCTTGTTTGTTCGGCAGTCCACCGAGATGATTCGAGTTCTTTGCCTTCATCATCCTTAGGAGGGATGAATCCTTCCTTCACCGCGAACCACGTATGGATATTCATCTTCAAATAATATTCCATCTTTGATCTCCAATATTGGAAGTCGGCGCCATCAAAGAATGGAGGTCGGGTGGTGGAGAAGCCTTCTCTCAAAGCCATCTTGTTGAGAACTCTCGGTTGTTAAGCCGTAAACAGAGAACCTCGCTCTGATACAACTTGTTGGGAACGAGATGGCTATAGGGGGGGTGAATATAGACAATCGCTTGCCCCTTGAAAACTTATCACGATTTCTGCAACTCAAATATCAGTAGCACAGCGGAAAGAATGGAAAACAGAGTATGCAGAAAAATAAATGAGAGCAAAGCACACACAACTAGCAAGATCGCTAACAAGGAGGGTTTACAAGGTTCGGGGATAACTTGCCCCTACTCCTTGGCGTGCCCTTGAGGTGGGCGATCCCTTGATCGTTGGCAGATCAAGCCCCGGTTAACACCGGATATGAAGCAACCTCCTTCTCGGTGGAGAAACCTCTCCACAGTGTGTTTCAAACAATGATATATAATGAGCACAATGAAACAACAACAAGAAAGATCTTACTCAAACACTTAGCAAGGATTAAACACGGCAAGCTTCTCGAGCTCCACCCAGTGGCGATCTCACGCAGACCCCTGTCTGCTTCGTCTCTTCCCACTGTCGGACTCCCAGCTTCTTGTTTTCTCCTTCAAGCGCTCAAGTATGATGAATGCTTCTCAATAGCTTGCTTAGAATGGATGAAGAACTCAAGAACAGCAAGCTTCTAGTAGCAGAACGCAAGAACACACAGGTTTTCAAAACTGAATCTGATACTGAACTCAACTCTCGCGTTCCTTTTTGTTTCTCCGCCAAGCGACAGGTGACACCATCTCTGTAGCTCCCAGCTACTCCTCTGCCAACGCCAGCCTCTACTGAGCTATCTCTGGACTCACTGAGCTCCTCAGTCGAGCTCCAGTCCTAGCTCCAGTCCGCAGCTCGCCGTTGCAACCTGAGATGGGAAAAGGGACAAACCTGCTCCAAGGAAAGCACTCTTTGACTTCTCCTTGAGTGTTTGAATCCTCCCCTGTCACCTGAAACTCAATCAGAGCATTAGAGCAGAAGATCACAAAGCATATCACATACATCAGCAAATCGGATATGATCAGACGCTCTGACGACGTCTGACAGTGAAATTTGAATTAAAGTGATCGGTCACCGGACCGATCCAGGGTGTGTAGATCGATCACCAGACCGATCCACTGCTTTGCTGGGATTCCCAGCTCTCACAGCTATACACGCCTGATCGGTCACCGGACCGATCAGGGTGAATCCTGATCGGTCACCAGACCGATCAGATTGGATCCTGATCGGTCACCCAAACCGATCAGAGCAGATGAACAGTTGTTTTTTAATCAATTCCAAGATCCCTGATCGGTCACCAGACCGATCCAAGACTCTGATTTGCAAGGGAACTCACTCACCGTTTGCTCCCTGATCGGTCGCCAGACCGATCAGGAGCAAGACAGCAAGGAAGTAGCCTGCTCCCTGATCGGTCTCCGGATCGATCAGGAGCCACACAGTAGATTCCCAATCTCACTGTGCGCTCCCTGATCGGTCACCAGTCCGATCAGACATAGCTGGATCGGTCACCAGACCGATCCACTAAGGAGCAGCGTGCCAACAGTCCCTGATCGGTCACCAGACCGATCCAGTGACCCTACCCAGCCCTCCAAGCTAGGGATTCATCCACCTTAGCCCTCCAAGCTAAGGATTTTTCCATCTAACTCTCCAAGTTGGGAATTTGCACCTAACCCTCCAAGTTAGGACTTTTCACCTAGCCCTCCAAGCTAGGACTTTTCACCTAGCCCTCCAAGCTAGGACTTTTCACCCAACTCTTCCGAGTTAGAACATCATCCAACCTAGCCCTCCAAGCTAGGCACCTGACCCTCCAAGCCAGGACTTTTTCACCTAATTCTCCAGGATGGGAATTTGCACCTAACCCTCCAGGTTAGGACTTTTTACCTAGCCCTCCAAGCTAGGACTTTTCACCCAACCCTTCCGAATTAGGACTTTTCCAACACCTAACCTCCCAGGTTAGGATTTTCAACACCTAGCCTTCCAAGCTAGGATTTTCCACACCTAACCTCCCAGGTTAGGATTTTCCAACATCATGCCTAATCCTCGATTAGGACTTAATCATAATCATCACAATCATCACACCTAACCTCCCAGGTTAGGGTTTTCCATATCATGTCTAATCCTCGATCAGGACTTAATCATAATCCACCTAACCTCCCAGATTAGGATTTTCCATATCATAATCATCCTCCTAAACTAAAATCGTTGTCAACACCAAAACAACAATCAGGGCCAGACTGCATCAACATATATGGCTCCATGATCATACTTGGACATTCCAATCAAGAAAATTTGATTGGAACATTGGATTTGATACAAACTTAGTTGAAATTGCTTGAATGATTGTTGATTGAGTTTGACTCCATTTGGATGGATCAAAGTGATTGTTGAACCTATAATGACTTTTGATTCTTGTTCAGGGATCAATTCTAGTCATGAGATCATGTCCAAGTTCGATAAACTTCACCAGATCTCATTGGAAAGTTTTAGAAATTCTGAAACTGAACATTTCAGTTCGTATCAGGGAGTATCAGGAACCCTGATCGGTCACCGGACCGATCAGGCATAGGGTTGATCGGTCCCCAGACCGATCTGGCTCCTTCCTGTGGTGATCGGTCCACAGACCGATCAGCGAGGCAAGCCGTGATCTTCCGGAATTTTGACCAAGTGTCTGAGCTAGCCTGGATCGGTCCCCGGACCGATCTGGCACCCTATGGTGATCGGTCCACAGACCGATCAGGGAGCTCAGAGGATTCTCTCCGAGCCTACTGTTCGTGTCCTGATCGGACATCCGACCGATCAGGAGCTCTCCTGATCGGTCACCCGACCGATCAGGACCAGGTCAGTCTGATCAGGCTATAGCCTGATCGATTTGGGCGCGTCCAGATCGAACGGTGATCCGTTCAATCGCATTAAATTCTGGTTGGTGGACCGATCCACCAACCAAATAACTTCGCGAAAGACTTCCATCTCCCGAACCCTAGCGCCGAAAACCCTTCTTGTGTGACCCTGTGTGAGCGAGAGTGTTCCGGCGTCTCCCTCTTTCTCGTGCGTGTGAGCTCTTGCGAAGAGCATCTCTCTGTTCCCTGCGAGTTCCCTACCTGCCTCGAGTTCTCTGCGTACGAGGGCTTCTCTTGTGCAGACTCCTTCCTCTCAACCTGCAGAAACCAGCTTCTTCCTCTCTTGCACAAGCTCCTCTAATGGCGCCAAAGTAGTTCTTGCCTTGATTTCTTCCTTCAAATCAGTCTATAGTGTTTGTTTGTGAAGCTAACCATGTTTTGGTTCTTGTTCTTGCTGTTGTACCGTGACCCTATTGCACTTGCCGTGAATCTTCTTTCCATACTTTATCATATGAACAAATCTATCGTTCATCTCATTTTCTATCTCTGATTGGGTGTTATCTTATATGATCAATTCTTGATTTGGTCTATGTTCACCTTGCCAAATTGATTCAATCATGATTATACAATCAATTCAACTCCTTAGGAGATCTTCCAAGGGCAAGGAAGCTGCTGAGGGCAGCTCGAGGGGGAAAGCCCCTTCCTCCTCTGCCCCTTCCAGAAGGCCACAGCCGTCTTCTAGCTCCCGATTCCCAAATGCGGCCTGTGAACAGGCCTTTCAAGCAAGGACCTTCAAACTATTACCCTGTCGATCCATTGATGTTCCCTTCCTAACTGAGTACTGCCCCTCTGTCATGGAGATTGTCACTTACTACAATCTGGGTTTTCTTCTTTCCTTGGAACGGACCATAAATTACGACCTAGTCTCTGAATTCTACAACAACCTACATCAAGGTCCTCAAGGGGGTTTCGAGTTCACTACTCGTGTCGGGAAAATGAACCTTGATTTTTCATATGAGATTTTAGCTGAATACTTAGGTGGTCGACGATCACCTAACCTCTATTCGATTTATCTAGAGCTCCTTGATCCTCTGCTGGCCCCGTTCGCAGATGTTACCCCCGACTCTATCTATCAGCACTTCTTTGGTCATCCTCGCCCTGCCGGGCTTGATGAGTTGGGTCCAGTTTTTCCTACTTTTGCAGCCCTACAACTTGCTCCAGCTGACTACGTCCTTTTCAAGATAATCACAAATTGCATCTTACCCATCACTTCAAAGCCTTTGGCCGAGATCCGACCCTACCACTGCCTTATGCTCTATGGCATGCATCTCCGGATGGATTTTGATATCATGGAGAGCATCTTCCAATCTATCCTATCCTACCATGAGCCGAGCCGTCACACGGTTTATATGCCTTTTGGTCATGTCATCACTGATTGGTTTATGTCAGTTGGTGTTGATGTCTCCAAAGGCAGGACCGTGCCCATGGTTAAGCAAGATTGTCGGTTGGGTCGGCGAGCTTTTGCAAAGTCTGGTATTATCATTCGTGAGCGAGATGGGGCCTTGGTGTGGAAGGATGGGCGCGGACTTGGTGATCTTCCTGGAGGAGCACTGCATTTTCAGGCACCACACGAGGCTCCTCCTGCTGACGTCGAGTATGACGACGAGCCGGAGCCTGATCTTCGCTGGCAGATCGCAGAGCTGGATCAGACCTTCCAGCATGATTTTCAGTTGCGAGAGGCTTATCGCGAGGAGACCCGATCACGGTTCAGCTCTATTGAGCACAGATTGACAACGATTGAGACCGACGTCTCTGGGACCCGTGCCCTCCAGCAGACATGGTATGATGAGTGGCGCAGCCACACGTTTCCAGGAGGTGCACCTTCATCGAGTACTGCTCCAGGGTCCTCTGTTCCTACTGATGCGACGATGGATGACCTTATGCACGATGACGACCCCCCCCCCCACTGATCGTTGAGCTTGGATGTTTGTTGTCTCTTTTCATGATGTGTGTACTTGACCGTGTGTGGTCTGTTTGACTGTTGGGCTGTATGCCCCTTGCCTTGCTTATTGTGGCCGTATGCCACACGTATCTGGATTTTGATGCATGTGTCTTGCATCGTGTTAGTTTCTGGATCTTATGACTTGACTTTGATGCATGTTTTATCTACTTTAGTATGTTTCTTGTTGATGCTATGATGAATACTATCTGCATGTTTACTACACTGCTTTGATCATGCTTTCAATGTCATGTCTACTTGATACATATGACTGTTATGGCATGCTTTGTGAGTTGTTAATTCATGTTCGTATGTTGCATGTGATTACTATATCTTGCTCTATCTTTTTCACATGTGTTCATATGATTATTCAACAACCTATCACATCTTTGTTGATTTGGGATACCCCTAGGGTTGAGGGGGAGTTGGTTTTAATCTTAACAGTCCCTCTAGCCCCTTTTCGGTGTTCGACAAAGGGGGAGAGTGTGGATTGGTTAAGTTTAGAATGATCATGTTGTAGGGGGAGGATCTGGATTCCCCTATGATTCTAAATTTGGAAAACTTGATTAAGAATCCCTAAACTTAAAATCGGGTTGTCAAACAACAAAAAGGGAGAGATTGTTGATGCAGTCTGGCCCTGATTGTTATTTTGGTGTTGACAACGATTTTAGTTTAGGTTGATGATTATGATGATTATGATTAAGTCCTGATCAAGGATTAGGCATGATATGGAGAATCCTAGTCTGGAGGGCTAGGTGTTGGAAAAATCCTAACCTGGAGGGTTAGGTGTGAAAAATCCTAGCTTGGAGGGCTAGGTGTTGGAAAAGTCCTAATTCGGAAGGGTTGGGTGAAAAGTCCTAGCTTGAAGGGCTAGGTGAAAAGTCCTAACTTGGAAGGTTAGGTGCAAATTCCCAACTTGGAGAGTTAGATGGAAAAATCCTTAGCTTGGAGGGCTAGGGTGGATGGAAACTTAGCTTGGAGGGCTAAGTTTGAGTCCTTGGATCGGTTTGGTGACCGATCAGGGAATCTAGCACGCTGCTCCATCGTGGATCGGTCACCTAGGTGACAGATCCAGCAATGACTGATCGGTCTGGTGACTAATCAGGGAGCACACAGTGAGGTTGGGAACCTACTGTACTGCTCCTGATCGATCCGGTGACCGATCAGGGAGAGTGTGTTTCACCCATTGCTTGGCTCCTGATCGGTCTGGTGACCGATCAGAGAGCAAACAGTGAGGTTGAGTTCCCCTGCTGATCTGCACCTGATCGGTCTGGTGACCTATCAGGATCACTGTGCAGATCGTTCTGGAGAACGATCCAGCTTCGCGTGTTTCTCACTAAGATCGATCAGGACGGTGCCTGATCGGTCTAGTGATGATCTGATCGGACTGGAGACCGATCAGGAGAACCCCTGATCGGTCAGTTGACCGATCAGAAGGCTTAGGCTGGGAAACTCAGAAATCGCCCGATGTAAGGGGTGGATGAGGTCACTTGATGCTTAGTGGAGAAACAAAAGGGACGGAAGAAAGCTTCAGTGAAGCAGAGTTCTACAGCTTGTGTTTTGAGTTCTTGCCGCACTTGTGTTCTCCACATCAAGCTTGCACGTTCTGAAGTTTCATCCTCTTGAGCAAGCTGCTGAAAACTTGAAGCAACCTTCCCTTACTTGAGCGCTTGAAGGAGAGAACAATGAGCTGGGAGTCCGACAGCAGGAAGACACGAGGAAGGGTTTCTTGCGTGAGATCGCCGCTGGGTGGAGCTCAGGAAAGCTTGCTGTGTTCTTGTCCTTGCTAAGTGTTTGAGTAAGGTCTTTCTTGTTATTTCTTTGTGCTTAAACTTAAATCCGTGATTGAAACGCTGTGGAGAGGTTTCTCCACCGAGTAAGAGGTTGTTTCCTATCCGGTGATAACCGGGGCTTGATCTGCCGACGATCAAGGGATCGCCCACCTTAAGGGCACGCCAAGGAGTAGGGGCAAGTTATCCCCGAACCTTGTAAATTCTCCTTGTTAGCGATCTTGCTAATCTTGCTAATTAGTTTTCTGTTTTAGTTTCTGCACATTCTGTTTTTCATACTTCCGTTGTGCTACTAACAACTCCAAGTGCAGAAACTCGCTAAGTTCTTGAAGTCAAAGTGATTGGCTATATTCACCCCCCTCTCTAGCCATTCCGTTTCCAACATGCAGGAGCTTAAGACCGCAAGAAGTCGAACAAAAGACATAACAGACGAGAAGGATGGCACAAGGAAGAGAGCTGAAGGGTTCAGTGCATCCGAAGGACGCGAAGATTGCGGAAGAGTACACCGGTGGACGAGAAGAGTGTGCACGGCGTCCAAGGGACGAGAAGCTAGTGAGGAAGCTCGTTTGAGGTGAAGATCAGAGTCGGGTTCGGGTGAGCCTAACTCTGGTTGGTCGGAAATCACCCTAGCATTGTGAAAGCCAAAGTCGGGTCCGGGCGAGTCTAACTCTGGTTGATTAGAAATCACCCAAGCGGAAGAAAGGAGGAAAAATCAACTTGGGCATTGACTTTGACTAACTGGTCAACCAAGGCGCCTCAAGTAGCTTGTGAGGCACCTCAACTTTTAGTTTTGAGTTATGTGCACAAAATGAATTGAGGTGTCTCAGATTCAACCTAAGGTGCCTCAGAGCAGAATTGAGGCGTCTCAGGTTGGAACTGAGGTACCTCGAGTCAAGTTTTATACAAAAGTTATCGTTGGCGCGCGGATAGAGTTGTATTAACTCTGAGGCACCTCAGGTCCAAGTCAACATAATGATAACTTAAGTTTTCGGGCTATAAATAGCCCCCAGAAGCTAGGTTTAGGATATAACTCTTGTACTATATTTTTCTAGCTTTTTCTTGTGTTGTTAAAGTCTGTAAGAGGCTACTCCGCCTACAAACGAAGGAGATCTTGATAGTGGAGCTTTCAACTGTCTTGCATTAGCAACCACCCTGGTTGCAACCAAGTAATGTTTTTTTATCTCTTACTAGTATGTTTTCATTATTTATATGTTTTTAATTAACTGCTTTAACTAACAAACATCTTTGTAAGAAAAGTGCAAAGATAGAATTCTGACTCTTAGAGCAATTCACTTCCCTCTTGTCAGTCTACAATGGTCGTGCATCGTTGATTGCCTCAACCCCTTCTTACATGTACTGCTGTTGTTGGGCGAAGCCCACCATAATTTATCTCGTTTTCAGATAGTGGGAAGCCACTCTTGAATGACTGTCGAGGTAACGATTTCACATTTTATTGCCAACTAATAAGAGATGAGAGATCTTAGGGTCAATTTCTAGCGGGTGCAAAATACCTTATTGGGTGTTCGACCTCCCCCGTGCAAAGAGCCACTATGCTATGGTAAAATGCCCCGTTGATTTACCTACTTGTATCTAGTCGGAGGTCTAACTATACTAGAGCATTTGGGGTGAGCATTATCAACTTTTGCTCCAACTAATAAGAGAGGAGAAGCCCCCATAGGCTGGCGTATATCGTTCATGCAGGGGTATTGCCACATATAATCCTAGGTAGATTTCCAACGGAGGTAGAATATCCTATTGGTTATCTCACCCATGTATGTACTATTGTTACTGGGCGAAGTCCAACGTGATTTATTCTCTTCCAAGAAATATGGGGTTGTTTTAGAGAGACTGCTAAGGTGAGCAGTTTCACCTTTAGCCAAAGACTAATAAGAGAGGAGAAGTTTCTATGGGTTTGCTGCAACTAATAAGAGAGGAGAATACCTCTCTCTGTGAGTAGAGTTGGTAGCTACATGATGAATTCTCACAGATAGGAAGGGGGTCGAATTCTGATGAGCGTAGGAGTAGGAATGTCCCACTAGTGTATAGGTCCCCACATGTAAAAGAGCTACTCTGCTAGGCCAAAAAAAATGATCTCCGTAATTTATCTCCCTTCAACTATGCGTAGGGCAGTCTTAGAGGGACCCCGGGATGAGGGTTACCATTTTTTGTCGTTGAATAATAAAAGAGGAGAAGGGCATAAGATCGATAAACAAGAGAGAAAAAAATACAAAATATCTACGAGAGAAAAAAAATAACATGAGATCATCGATAACTACGAAAACGTACGTTTTTAAGAGATTAATAAAGAAAAAAAGAGAGTTTTAAAAATAAGATATATAATTTAAAAATCAACAAATAAAATTATATATATATATTAAAATTCATTTAAAATTAAGTTGAATGTTTTTTTAAAAATGAATATAAATAATACAAAATATAAAAAAATTAAGGCCAAATTAAAATTGAGACTTAGGCATAGATAGGTCTTGAGGCCTTTAAGACCTATGCATTGAGCCAGCGGTGAATGCCCAAGATTTTTGAATAACGTGTGCGGGCCATACTCAAATCCAGCAAAATCCAAGCTGTCCCGCCTAAATCGTTGATCTTTTAATTAAGTAAATAATTATATTTAAACCACATAATTAACAAAAGGAATTAATTCGGGAAAGACAAATGTCAGCTCTAACTCCTAATTAAGATGCCGTAACCCCAAAGTAATCGCAATCTAATCTTAATCCTCACCATTAATGCCGCAAATTTACCGACATTAATCACAACGAGCCCTATAAAATCGACGTCGTCATCTTCCTCCCTCTGCTCCTCTCTGTTCTCGCCTCCGCCATTGATCGCCTCCTCGTGAAGCAGTGGGAGCAGCGGAGGCGCCGAAGTGCTGCTTGCCTTGGCCGATCTCTCTGCGATTTGTAGCGCCTGCTCTTTCGTCTGCACCTCGGAGCCATGGCGGAGGACCTTCGGCTTCCTGCTGAGCTCCTGGACGACGGTTTTTTCCAGGGCTTTTACGTCGACGGCGAAGAAAAGGTGAGAAATTTTGTGGTGCGCATTAACCCTCCGTAGATTTGTGTTTGGTTTGACGACCCAAATCTTGATCTCGGCATCTCGCCGTGGCGGTAGGTGCGGGACCTGCTCAATGAGGCGGAGCTCCGGCGGTGGAGCCAGCACCAACATCGGCTCCCGAATCAAGTGAGGAACCTTAGCCCCTTTCTTCCTCATCGTCAGCTGCAGGCGGCACGAGTGCGTTTTTCTTTATCTCGAATAAAATGGCATTTTCTCCGACTGGCTCTTTAATGTCGAAACCCTAATTGCTTCAGATCCGGCACCTGAAGCAGCAGCAGCAGCTAATGCAGCAGCAATTCTGGTTGGAAAGACAAAGGAACGCAAAAGGAGTCGGCGGCGGCCACTGCCCTTGCTTTACTCCTTCCCGGCGTACTCCATTTCAAGTCCAGCATCACCCCCTTCCCGCGTACGGCATGACAACGGTCTTCCTTTCCATCTCCGGTGACAGAAAAGAACCCACCGGCACCGGCGTCTTCCTCCCCCGAACGTCCAACATCAAATCCCAACCGCAAAAGAAGTCAGCTAATCCTCATCCCCAACGCCAACCAACTAGTCGCCCTCCAGGTGTTCGACCATTCCTCCTATGAGTTGCAGATTACACATTTGTTCGACAGTGCTTATTTTACTCAACCTGAACACAATTTCTCATTCCTAGATTCATTTCTGGGAAGAAGAACAAACCCGGTGAGAAGAAGTCCACAGCCTAGTGGTGCTGCTGCTGCCATTAGAACCCCCGTGAGCTGCCTTCCTCTGGAGTGGACCTACTGACCAACTTCACCAACTATGCTCACGTTCAATTCCCAAATAAAGAAGATGGAAACCAACAGTTATTAGTGGACGAGGTAGTGAGGATGTGCTGGTTGCTGGTTGGGACAATAATTAATGTTCCTTAGGTTTTAGGATTTGGGGTTTGTTGACAATAAGGTCCTCAGTTACCTACTTTGGGGCCTCCAAGGACAAGCAAAGTCTCTCTTGGTTGTTGATTTTGTTTGCTTCGTGTGCTGCATCAATTGGTATCGGAGTCTTATGATTTAGGCTTTTAGGTCTTGAGAAGTATGAAATTTGATTTACATTAATTGGTATTAGAGTCTTGTGATTAGGATTTAGGGTTTTAGGGTTTGAAAAGTATGATGCAACTGGTGTTGCTTTGTGTTGGGTAAAAAAAATGGATGATAATAATGAGCCATTGAAGGGTGCCTTTTTTCTTTTGGTGAGTAGCAGCAAAGTGCTGTTTCATTGAAATAAATGCTTGTTGGTGATGACTTAGTGCATTGCTAATCTTGTTGTTTTGTTTGAAGTATTGGCTTCTTTTTTTATGTAGCAATTTAAAGAGTCAAGGAATAATAATATGGAGCAAAAATTTAAAAAAAAAGTGCATTTTGTTTTGGTTATTGCTAAAAATATTTCATATTGAAGAATATTAAGAAGGTTATCTCATCTTCAGGTTCTGATGTGGCATAGATAATGGTACTACATATCATCTGCCAATAGTCCCAAGGGATGTGATAGTTATAGCAAGCTGCCAACCGTCTCAAGAGATTCGGCAATTATATAGTTCATAGCAACCCTCACGCTCTGTTTATATAAAGAAATGGACCAATCCTAGTGTTCTGTTTACTTAAAGAACTGGACGATCGATGGATGAAACCCTTATTTATCTTGATTAAGGTGGGTACATGCATCATTTTTGATATATGATATAATTTTGTGAATTAAAAAAGGTATATGCATTATTTTTTAGTATATGGTATAATTTTGTGAATTAAAAAGAGTGCATGTGTCATTTTTTGGTATATGATATAATTTTGCAAATTAAAAGAGTACATGTGTCATTTTTTTCTTCATCCGCGGCTTTTCGCCCAATTTTAAAGTGACGATTTTGGCTTTCAAATTATCCGTTAATTGATTGCATTTCTCTTCCCTTTTAAAATTTTAATGAAGTAATGATGGAAAAATTTTTACCGCGAAATTTTTTTCTTAGTTTTGCTTTCCACTCTCCCAAATAAATTAGTCCCAAGGGCCATGACAATTATAACAAGTCACCAACCGCTCTAAAGGATGCATTAGTTACAGTGTTGATCATGAAAAATTATGTCTTTTGGGAGAGGAAAGGTGTTTATCCCTTAATAAGCAATGCCACTTTTTCACCCCCTATATGGCAATGGTGATGGCAACAAAAAGGGAGAGATAAGTAAGATAGTAAATTTTATTGCTTCTCATTTTATTTTAACCGGTCTTTTCTCTTCAATTCTCTGTGTCCCTTGAGCATCAAAAGGGCCACGCCAAAGTATGTCTTGATTCTCTTCTAATCTCTTTTCAATTCTTTCAATGGTCGACATCGGAGATCTTGGCTCGAGTCTTTACGATTACTCAGCATAGCAACAATCGATCTAATAAGAGAGCCAACCTAACGAGAACTGACCTAGCAAAGAGCTCATAGATTCATTCAAGAGTTAACTCATCCTCTAGCGGATCAAGTTATGTTACAATCATCATATTTCAAATAAATGGAGGCAAGTAGCCCCCCCCCCCCCCCCCCCCCCCTATATTTTCCTTTATTTAAATTTTAAAAATTTCACCAATATCTTTTTATTTGAGATATATTTTAAAAATACTCTTATTCTAATATTACTATAAGAGTTTTTCCAAAATTATGTATCACAGTATCATAAAAATGCTACAATTGTGGAACCTATTTTAATAAGCTGAAATATTTTTAATTTAAATAAGAGTAACGTTGATTAATATTAAAATAATTTTGATCAAAATTTTAATATTTTTTGTTAAAATTACTATAATAATATTTTTTTAAAATATTTTTAAAAAAAAAAAAATAGAATAAGCATCGTTTTAATAGTTTTTCAATAGGATCTCTAATGGTAGCGGATCCGAAATATTAACAGAAGATTAACATCTACCGGTGGAAATTTCTGTGGATTGACTAATCTCCGAGGGCATGTCATGATTAAAATTTTCAGTAATAAGTTAGGGATCTAAAATTTAAAATGTATAATTGTTTTTAATAGATAACATATTTTTTTTAATTTATTATAGTGACAGATGAAAAAATTTTATGAACAATTTGTCTAGATTCAACATTATTTGACATCATTAATCATTTGTTTGGTGTGCGACTGAGTACACAGATGCAGAATTATTCGAGCTGGAGACATGATGCTTATCATATAATAAGCCTTACACTTGGCCTCTTCCTGGTTCCACCGCTCGATGCGCCAGCGCCCATTTCTATTTCTAACACAAAGAGCAACAAAATCGAGTGAGATCGATTCCATTTCTCACCCAACATCTCTCCTCCTCTTCGCTCTCGAATCGAACGTCTCGTTGCGGATCTCCTTTCTCTCCGGCAACCGAGGTCGAGCGGAAGAGGGAGGGGCGAAGTACGTGCTCCTCCGCTTGAATCTGTTCTTCGTCTGGCCGGAATGGAGCAAATCTATTTCGACAGCGGCGTCGGCTACCCGGCGCCGGACAATCTCTTTCTGATCCTCGTCTTCGCATTCGGATCGTTCCTGGCTCGCCTCTTGCTCGACCGCGTAGTCTACAAGGTTCGGATCTTTCATTGTCTTCTAGTTTCTCCTGCGCATTTGGTCGGTGATCTCTCGTGCATCGTGTGTCGTATGTCCGTCGGATTTTCGAGGAAAGCTTGCCTCCGGATTAGGAAGCAATTAATAAAATGGTAAAACAAAGCCAAGTTTCAGAAATTGCTCGCTGGATTAATCTTGATTTTTTGTTTTTGGCTTACATATAACCCTATCAAGGAACTTTATAGGATGGATTTACAGTCATGTGGTTAATCTATAGCGCAGTAGTTAAGTGGCTCCTTCTTTTGCTTAAAGTATCTGCTTTTCATGGAAACCGATAATTTTTAAAATCAATCTATGATACAAACATTTCCAAAATACTAATCATTAATCTGACATAAAAATGTTCATGGAACGTTCTGCAAATTGTGCTATGAGTTTAAATGTAGTGCTTCCTCTAATTGTGTGAGAATTTATCTGATCATGACATCTTTTCTGTCAATTTGATTATGGCTAAGCATTTCCAATGATCACACTGGGTATTTACATGATTGTATACACAAATCGTTTTTTAATCAAGCTATAGCTAAAATATGTTTGTAGGTTCAAACACTCACAAGTCCATTTGTTTATTTTCAGCCTTGTTCTATGAAATTATTAAGATATAAAGCTGTTCCAATGGTGAACGATGAGGCTAAATGGACAAAAATTATAAAGTCTTGCGAGTCGATGTGGAAGCTGACATATTATGCTAGTGTTCAAATATGGGTAATTTCAATTATCAAGCAGGAGCCTTGGTCATTAAATACAAAGGAATACTTCAAAGGGTGGCCAAATCAAGAATTGAAGTGAGTGCAAAATGATGAACATGTTCATTCAAGCATGTTTTCTTCACATGCTATTCTTGATTCTTATCTAGATGTTTGATTAGACTAGTTAGCCTGGGTGCATTTTAACATAAGCTATTTGGTTCGATTGAGTAAACTATTTACTTTGGCTTAAGCATTTTGGCATATGGAATAATTATACAAAGTCTATAATTTTCACAATTTTTTTATTAGTACTACATATTCTCACAATATTCTGCTGCATGAAGTTATACCACGTAAGTTAATAGTCCATGGAAGGCTTCCAACTCCTTTTATTGTCGACTAACAAAGGTTATGCTTAGTCTGAAATGAAGTAGGATCAGCTTCTTGTTTGCATCTGCCTTTAAGTAATTCATGTTTTTATAATTTTCCATTGTTCATGTTATTGATGTTTTATCGACTCTTTTATACCTAAATCACATGCAAAAAAAAAAAAATAACGACAACCATCTCAAACATAATGTACTAATGTCTAAGACATTGATATATTAAACTTCTTGCCCCAATCTTGCATGACCTTAACATGATTTATCAGTCTGATCTCACATTACTTGCTCTTGCAACTAAAATTTGATCTTTCTTAAACCTTTTATGTCAGGTCTTCTTTGATGCTCTTCTACATGTGCCAATGTGGATTTTACATTTATAGTATTGTTGCTCTCATTGCCTGGGAAACACGCAGGAAAGATTTTTCAATAATGATGTCTCATCACATAATAACCTCAATTTTGATTGGATTTTCCTACATTACCAGGTACGTGAAAGGGGGCTCATGACCTTGATGTTATGCATTACTACTAGTGTAATATCTGTTATCACTAATTACATTGTTATACATCAAACTCTGGTATTATTGATAGTGTAGATGTGCAGTTATATCGTAACACGTTCATTTTGTTCGGTAAAATAGATCAAAGCATCCAATTGTTGGTCAATCAAATCTCCTGACATATTAACATATTCACTGGTTAATAGGGGAACTTTGGGCATAAGACTCGTTTCTATTCAGGTTTCTGGAGGTTCTGTCTTTTGCTGACTCTTTCCTTAATGTATGCATGTACTAGTTCAATGCTCGTCAACTTTTGTAGATAATGATCGCTAGACATGCTCATCTACTTGTTTTTTCTGATCCTTGACTGAAGCAAATTTAAATGACAAATATTAAAAGATTTATCATTCATTGTTCTTGTAAATATTTACATTTCGCCAACTCTACCACCATGGTGGTGGTGGATTCCATACATAATTTTCTTATCTGATTCCAATATAAATATATGTAGTTGGCTTATTTTTAACTAAAATTTGAGTTGAATCAAGTTTTATATCAAAACTCGAAATCCAGCCTAGGAAAACCCATGTTTTGCGACAAGTTGGATTATTTGAGCTACTCCTGTCCTGATGATAGTTATAATCTGCATGTTGTTTGGACTATCTACCCCAAGATTAGTCGGGTTGTAAGATTTGTATAAAATTTTTTAAAAAAATTGCATACTGTTTTTCCTTGAAAATTGAGATAACTAAGATATTTGTTTTGTGAGAGCCGAATAGCTCCACACTTTTTCCTTTGAATCTGGCTATTTTAATTGCAGTAATACAGAAACTAAGAATCTGCTTTTGCAGGTTTTTCCGTATTGGAACTATAATTCTTGCTCTTCATGATACGAGCGATGTGTTTATGGAGTCAGCTAAGTTGTTCAAATATTCAGGAATGGAAATGGCAGCTAGCTTTTTCTTTGGACTTTTTGCTGTATCATGGTTTCTTCTGAGATTAATATACTTTCCCTTCTGGATAATCAAGTCCTCAGGGTTGTTTTCAGCACCAAGTTTACTTCTTCTTTTTTTCACATTCCACGATGTCTGCGTTTGTTTGTGCTGATTATTGTTACGGTTCCATTTTCAGCTATGAGAGTTTCGAATTCTTGTCATGGATGAACCAATTCCCTACCGCTTTGTATTACACATTCAACACAATGCTCATTACCCTACTCGTCTTCCACGCCTACTGGTGGAAACTAATATTTGCAATGATTGTGAAACAAATGAGCAACAAAGGTCAAGTGGGAGAGGACATTCGGTCAGGTGATTACATTACGTCCCTCTTTTTTTTTTTAATCCCTGAACAACAGAGAAAAACACATCCATTTTCATTCAGAGTTAGTGAATCAAACTGATTAGAGAAACATCGAGAGTTTGTTTCATGAATATTTTGTTCATTTATAGAGCTACATGTACACAGCTTCCATGCTAACACCCGTTCGATATAAGTGCAGATTCGGAAGATGAAGGATGAAGTCTAAACTGTCCTGACTTAGCAATTAAGGAAAAAACAAAGGTGAATTTCTAACCCAGCAAACTAAGCGTAGAATGCTAGTCATTCATTTTATTGAGCCAGGATCGAGCATATAAAATAGCCTTAAATTCGAATGTTGCAATACATAACGAAGATTCTTCTTAGTTGCTTTGTTATATTTCACCCTTCTCCGATTTGCACATTCGCATTCCATTTTGGTTTTCTTCTATACAGAAAGATTATTTACTCTGAAACAAGTTGTAGGCTTCTCTGCCATTGTCCCTGAACACACTAATCAATCAGAGAAACTGATTTTGAGTTGATGCCCTTGGTCAATTTTTGTCTGTTTTATGTCCATGTAAAGGTAAACTGATCTTGTATATCTATGATGTCAATGTTGATGCATGTTTTGATAACAGCCGCGAACAGAGACAAATTTATCAAATCGAACCGGTGCCAATTTTGCGTAGTTACATTTGGGTGTAAACAAGTGAGTTCAACTTTCATAAGTAGATTTACAAATATAATTTTCATACTATCGAGTAGTTACCATATTGATCTTTATTTCTAATATTATTATAATAATTACGATTACTTGATATAACGTATAAAAGTAATATTTTAATATGATAATGTTTAGACTTCAAGATTGTTATGGTAAGAGGTAGGATAGATTCCTATGCAACGAGGGTTTTAATTTTTTACGGGACATATTATATGCCTGTGGTATTCGAAGCACCTGAGATGTTAGGTCATCCATCAGAATTTATCTATATTTTTTAGATTTATCTTAGTGACGGGTGTAAATTTTTGTGAGATTTTATCGATGATTTTTAAAATTAATCTTTTGAAGAATTAAATACGTGAATTATAAAAAAAATCTATTTCATTTTAATCAAATAAAATATTAAATTTTAAATTTTAAATGATAAATATGTTGTAGTAATTATAGAATAACTTTTATATGTTATAGTCGCTATTAATAGATATTATAATAATACTAAAATAAGAGGTATTCTTAGGATAAAATATCTAATAGGTCATTTTTTATTATTTTTTTAAATACTTTTTTGATTGTAATAAAATATGATTATCTTCATTTCAGACACTTTTCATGGTCTCTTTTCAGATATATGAAAAGAGATGAATCATGAAATGAGTTTATATCCAATCGGTAAGTATATAGGGAGTGAGAGGAGTTTTTTTTTTATATTCTTTGAAAATTGATCTCTATTTTATTATAATATATTGTCAATCTTTAGCCAGTTGGGCATTCTCACAACGAAATAACTCTTGTATGATTTATATAAGTTGGGTTATCCATTTGATTTTTTCCCCCTATTCTATGAATTTAAACCTGATCCGGGCGAGTGATTTCGTAAGGAGGATTGGAAGCTCGGTCGGGTTCGATCAAGTCTGGCCCGGGTCAAGGAAGGATGAGACGGACTCTCCTTGGCCCCATGGGTCTGGCCTGAAGCTTGGTAGGAAGAGTGGGGGTCAAGACAGATGAGGCCTTGGTTCGGGATCGAACACCCGGGGTCGGCCACTCGGGGTTAGTCACTCAAGGTCGGCCACTCGGGGTCGACCACTCGAGATCGGGCCACTCAGGGTCGGTCACTCGAGGTCGACCACTCGGGGTCGGACACCTAGGGTCGGCCACTCGGGGTCAGTCACTTGGAGTCGGACACCCGGGGTCGGCCGCACGGGGTCAGTCAGTCGAGGTCGGTCACTCGGGGTCGACCACTCGAGGTCGGCCACTTGGGTTTTGATCACCCGAGGTCGGTCATTCAGGATTAGTCACCCAAGGTCGGCCACTCAGAACTTATCATCTGAGCTCAGTTACTCGGTACCGGCCCTCAGCAGGCCGATCATTCAGGTCGGGAGTCCCTAGCCGAGCGTCCGAAGTTCGCCCCCCGAGCATCCGAAGTTCGCCCCATGAGCGGAGGCTTAGGATCCGGACTTATCCGATCGACTCGGGCTGCGAGTTAGGGCAAGCCGACCGAATAGCTATAGGATCACCTCTGTAGTAATAATGTAGCAAACCTCTGACATAATCATCACCTGACATCGCCGCCTGACAGAGCCGCCGAAGATTAATGAGGATCAGAGGAGACAAATTGAATAGATTGTCAGGCGGCTGTGACAGTCTCACCAAGCAGCTAAAGCTGCCAATAACTTAGTCTGACACTGATTTGCTCTTAATGAGATGGGACAACTCTGACATGGTAGAGGGCTTCCTCCTCTCCTATATAAACCCCCTTTGGGGCTCCAAAAAGAGGATTGCTGCCATTTTGCAACCTCAACTCCCTTTGTGTTCTCTGTTTTAGTCGGACCCGAGTGAGTGGTATCTGATTCGCGGTTAACCCGGAGCTTGACCCCCCATGCTACAGTAGACTGGGTCGTCTTAGTCAGACCGAGTCATCCCGAGTGGGAACCGGTCTTCGCTTGTCGACAGGATCAAATTTGGCGCCGTCTGTGGGAAATCGGCCTGATCGAAAGCTGAAGATGAGTGACTCCAACCGGGTGACCGTGACACATTCGCAAGAAGACCTTGATTTACTAGTAGCAGCCAAACTCCAGAAGCTGACGGCAGAGCAGAGAATGGCCGCCCGCCCCACTCAGGAGGGTCCGGCCGAGCCTACAGCTTGCGTGGGCACTAAAGGAGGAGTTCGCCAGGGAGACATCCCTCACTTCCACCGAGCACTATTCGGCCCAGCAGAGGGGGCAGGACAATCTGATCCTCATGAAGCTTATTCCAGTCAAGCCAGAGCCAACAAAGGGAAAGCTCCCCTCAGTCAGACCCCGATTGAGCACACCGGGTTCCCCTTTTATAGCCAAGTCTTGCAAGAACCAGTTCCCAAGCATTTCCGACTCCTGTCCATCCCCGAGTATGCAGGGGTTACAGACCCAGAAGAGCATCTGATGAAGTTTGACAACGCCTCGCTACTGCATCAATATCCAGATGACATTAAGTGCCGAGCCTTCTTGACCACCTTGGCAGGGCGGGCTCAACGGTGGTTTGACAGACTCCTAGAGGGATCTGTAAGGGACTTTGCCGATTTCAAGAAATTGTTTCTCCAACACTTTGCAAGTAGCAAGAGGCACCACAAGACAAGCTTGAACCTCTTCACCCTGAAGCAGAGCCCCAAGGAGCCCTTAAAGGCTTACATCAGAAGATTCAATCAGGTCGCATTGGATGTACCTACTGCCACATCGGAGGTGCTGATCAGTGCCTTTACTCAAGGTCTGCAGGAAGGTGAATTCTTCAGGTCACTGATCCGGAAGCCCCCAAAAGACTTTGAAAGCCTCCTGGGCAAAGCTACTAAGTATGTAGATGTGGAAGAAGCACAAGCTGCCAGACGGCCGGAAGCCAGACCTACGCCCGAGACTCCTCAGCATCATTCCGAGAACTATGCCTCCTGGAGGACCTCTTAGAAGTCCCCGAGCTATGGGACACAGGCAGGGAGCCGAGCGGGGTATAGTTCAGCAGGTGGCTCAGGTTGCCTCCCTACCAGATGGCAGCCCTACTGTTCTTTCCATAACAGCCACACCCACGACCTCCAGGATTGCTGGCAGGCCGGTCGGGGTCGAGGTCAAGGTCGCACCAGCCGAGGGACCCCGAGAGGAGCTCATCAGGGAGGTGGCCGAGGCAGAGGAAGAACACCACTGAATCAGCAAGAGCCCCCCGAGCGACCACTCCCGCCGCCAGACAATTATTCCCGACCCCCGGCTCCCCCGGGCAAGGGAACACCAATGAAGAACAATCTAACCAATAGAACGCGGTGCATGGGTCCATCAATGTGATCTCCGGTGGCCCTACTTATAGAGACTCTAACCGAGCCCGGAAATCCCAGGTCAGATGTCTGGACATCTATCAGGTGAGCAGCAGTTCAGCCCAGGCTCAAAGACCACAAATCAGTTTCGGCCCTTCAGACCTGCAGGGGGTGGAAGTGCCCCATGATGACGCATTGGTGATCACCGCAGTCATAGCCAATTACCAAGTCCACAGGACCATTGTAGACATGGGGAGTTCAGTAAACATTTTGTACCTAAAAGCATTTAAGCAGCTGCAGATTGAGATCACCGAGCTGCAGCCTGTGGCCACGCCTTTGTTTGGATTCACAGGAAATGAAGTCCAGCCCCTCGGCCAGATCAAATTGGCCATCTCACTTGGAGAAGAGCCTTTGAGGAGAACCAGGTGGTCAACTTTCCTAGTGGTGGATGCACCTTCTGCTTATAATGATATCTTGGGAAGACCAGCTCTCAATGAATTCCGAGCAGTGACGTCAACCTTCTACCTGAAGGTAAAGTTTCCAGTGGGAGACCGAGTGGGGGGGTCAGAGGAGATCAGAAGGTAGCGCGCCGGTGCTATGTTGATGATGTCCGGACAGAGATCAGGAAGACCTTCCGAGCCCCTCCGGCCAGTTGCAATATGGTGCAGCCCTCTCCCTGAGCTGAGTTGATAGAGGAGAAGGAAGAGGTCCAGCTCCAACCCGATCGAGAAGAGACTAAGGTGAGAATAGCCTCTGGACTGCAGCCCGACCTCAAACAGCAGTTGGTAGAGTGCCTAACAGAAAATCAAGATGTGTTTACCTGGTCCCAGCGAGATCTGAAAGGGGTCAGACCCGAGGTCATGGAACACAAGTTGCATGTTTATCCTGATGCTAGACCGGTGAAGCAAAGGAAGAGGGATTTCAGCCCTGACCAGAACAAAATCATCCAGGCAGAAGTGGAAAGGCTGTTGGAGGCAGGACATATCCGAGAGGTGCAGTTCCCGTCTTGGCTGGTCAATGTGGTGCTGGTCTCCAAGCTCAGAGACAAATGGAGAGTCTGCATAGACTTCAGAGATCTCAATAAGGCTTGCCCCAAAGACTGCTATCCACTCCCCCGAATCGATCAGATAGTAGACTCCACTGCAGGGAGTGAGCTCATTTGCATGATGGATGCTTATCAAGGATACCACCAAGTGTTGTTGTCCCCAGATGATCAAGAAAAGGTTAGCTTTGTCACAGCCGAAGGCACCTACTGTTACACGGTCATGCCCTTCGGGCTCAAGAATGCAAGGGCGACCTACCAAAGGTTGATGAACAAGGTGTTTAAAGAGCAGCTCGGCAGGAATGTGGAGGTATACGTAGATGATATTCTCATCAAGTCTCTAAGGGCTGCCGATCTGATAGTAGACGTGAGAGAAACCTGCTGTACTCTCCGAAGGTACGACCTTAAGCTCAATCCATCTAAGTACCTATTTGGAGTTAAGAGTGGAAAATTCCTCGGCTACATCCTGACTGAACGAGTAATAGAAGCTAATCCGATCAAGGTAAAGGCTCTGCTAGACATGCCTCCACCCAGGAACTTGAAGGAAGTCCAGCGTCTGACGGGAAGGATCACAGCCCTTTCCCGATTCATCTCTCGGTCGGCTGATAGGAGTCTGCCCTTCTTCAAGATTTTACGCAAGGCCACTAAGTTCCAGTGGGATGCTGAGTGTGACCAAGCTTTTGAAGAACTGAAGACTTACCTGGTCAGCCTGCCGGTTTTAGCTAAGCCTGAAGAAGGAGAGCCATTATATGTTTATTTGTCAACTACTGAGGGAGCCGTGAGTGCTGTACTTGTAACCCAAAAGAAGACTGAGCAACAGCCGGTCTACTTCTTTGGGCATTTACTTAAGGAAGTCGAGTGTAGGTATACTACACTCGAGAAATTGGCCTACGTTCTTGTATTGATGGCTCGGCGCTTGCACCCCTACTTCTTGGCTCATCCCATCTGAGTGCTGACTAATAGCACGCTCGGGAAGGTGCTGGTTAACCCCGAAGTCTCAGGTCGGATGGTTAAGTGAACAACCGAGTTGAGTGAGTATGACATCCAGTACCAGCCCCGGACCGCAATCAAAGCTCAAGCGTTGGCCGACTTTCTCAGTGAACTTCACATTGAAAGGGAGGAAGAGACTTGGAAGGTGTATGTGGACGGTTCAGCCACTCGGGCGGGGAGTGGCATCGGAGTCTTGTTAGTGTCTCCCAAGGGAGACCAGCTCCAGCTGGCCGTGCGTCTAGAGTACCGAGCCACCAATAATCAGGCAGAGTATGAAGCTCTCCTAGCCGGCTTGCAAGCCGCCAAGCATGTAGGAGCCACTCGGGTCATATTACACTCAGACTCTCAGTTGGTGACTCGGCAAGTGATGGGGCAATTTGAAGTAAATGATGAGAAGTTACAAGCTTATATGGATGCCTACAAGCAATTGCAGACCGAGTTCCAAGAGGTTCAGGTCTTACAGATCCCGCGAGGAGACAATTTCAAAGCTGATGAGTTGGCTAGACTAGCCAGCGCCATCCACCCATGGGTCTTCACTCGGCCTTCGCCTCAGGTCATGCTAGTGGCTCAGATTGAAAGGGAAACGGAAATAGAAGTACAAGGAGACTGGAGGGCTCCATTCATAGCCTACCTACGAGAGGGGACTCTCCCTGATAGTCCCGAGCAGGCAAGGATACTGAAAATAAGAGCGGCTCGATTTACTCTGATAGGAGATGCACTATACAAGCGGGCCTTTTCTCGGCCACTGCTCAGGTGCCTAGGGGAGGAAAATGCAAATTATGTATTGAGAGAAGTACATCTGGGGTCCTGCGGAAATCACTCGGGAGGTCGGTCTATGGCCCGGAAGGTCTTACTTGCTGGTTACTTTTGGCCTACACTCAAGAAGGACGCTGAGAAGCTAGCCCTCTCTTGCCATTTTTGTCAGAAGCATCAGAATTTATCCCATCGACCGGTCGAGATGTTGAGGACATCCACTGTGTCCTGCCCCTTTGATCAGTGGGGTATGGATATAGTGGGCCATTCCCCCGGGCAGCTACTCAGAAGAAGTTCTTGTTGGTGGCGGTGGATTACTTTTCCAAGTGGATCGAGGCAGAGACTCTGACCCGGATCACTGAACAAGCGGTAAAGAAATTCTTATGGCAAAACATTTTCTGTCGATATGGCATACCACACAAGTTGGTGTCAGACAATGGTCGATAGTTCCAGGGTCGGAAGATAAGGGAATGGTGTGAAGGCTTTGGTATCAAATAGACATTCACCTCAGTGGCATATCCCCAAAGTAATGGTCAAGCAGAGGTAGCTAATAGGGAGATTTTGAAGGGACTCAGGACCAAGTTAGACCAGGTAGATGGATATTGGGTGGATGAGTTGCCTGGTATTCTACGGGCTCTCTGGACTACCCCCAAAGAAGGGTCAGGTTGCACTCCTTTCCAGTTGATATACGGTAGTGAAGCTGTAATTCCCATGGAGGTCGGCTCCGAGTCTGACAAAAGACGCCTGTACGGGGAGGACAGTGCAGAAAAAAGACGCTTAGAGCTAGATCTGATTGAGGAGGTTCGGAATAAGGCTGTCGTTCGCATGGCTGCTTACCAGCAAAGAATGCAGCGCCAATACAACCAAGGAGTTATACCCAGAAGTTTTCAAGTGGGCGACAAGGTATGGAAGAAAATCAAGCCGGTGGGGGAGGTAGGCAAGCTGGAACCTCAGTGGGGTGGACCCTTCTTGGTGATCGAGGCGTTGGGATCGGGAGCTTACTATCTGCAGGATGCTCAAGGAAAGAAGCTGGGAAGACCTTGAGTGCAATACACTTGAGATTGTACCGTGAGGAGAGTTGAGGGAAATGATCCTTGTAACTGTACCTTAAAAATATGATAGTAAGGCTCAAAGCCTCCGAAAGATAATTTCTATAAGTTATAAGTAGGCATGCTCCCACGCACCCACCGGACTCGACGCCGATTGGGCGTGGCATTCCACGTTCGGCCGGGCCCGGTCGGGCGTGGCAGTCCACGTTCGGTCAGGGTAAGCCAAACGGTATCTTGACTCTTGCTAAGGCAAGTTATAAGTGGGCATACTCCCACGCACCCACTGGACTCGGCGCCGATCGGGAGTGGCGTTCCACGTTCGGTCGGGGCCGGTCGGGCGTGGCAGTCCACGTTCGGTCAGGGTAAGCCAGACGGTGTCCAGACTCTTGCTAAGGCAAGTTATAAGTGGGTATGCTCCCACGCACCCACCGGACTTGGCGCCGATCGGGCGTGGCGTTCCACGTTCGGTCGGGCCCGGTCGGGCGTGGCAGTCCACGTTTGGCCAAGGTAAGCCAGACGGTGTCCAGACTCTTGCTAAGACAAGTTATAAGTGGGTATGCACCCACGCACCTACCGAACTCGGCGCCGATCGGCGTGGCGTTCCACGTTCGGTCGGGCCCAGTCGGGCGTGGCAGTCCACGCTCGGTCAGGGTAAGCCAGACGGTGTCCAGAATCTTGCTAAGGCAAGTTATAAGTGGGTTGCTCCCACGCACCCACCGGGCTTGGCGCCGATCAGGCATGGCGTTCCACGTTCGATCGGGCCCGGTGGGGCGTGGCGTTCCACGTTCGGTCAGGGTAAGCCAGACGGTGTCCAGACTCTTACTCAGGCAAATTATGAATGAGCAGGCTCCCGCAATATCCGTTGGCTAGGCGTGGCCTTCCACGTTCAATCAGACAAACTAGGCAACTGGTCAACCTGGTAAGGCTAAAGCAATCAAGCACAAACAAACAGGTTGATTCAGTCTCACCGGGAAGGTCAGTCAAGGAGAGACGAGCAAAAACGCCGAGTCCGGGTGCCGACCCGACCGAGCAAAAACGCTGAGTCCGGGTGTCAACCCGACCAAGTGAAAGCATCAACACAGGGTGCCGACCCCGTCCAAAGCCGAAGGAGGACTCGACCGAACCATAGAGCCGAGTCGGGGGTGAGCCGAACAAAGACACAAGGTCGAACCCAGATCTCGTCTCGACTTGAGGAGAGCCTCGCATCAAAATTCTAGCTGGGCCGAGTAAAACCATTGACTCAGAGCCATGGCTAGGTTGGGCGAACAGCCCCGAGTCAGTCTCTCAGTGGAGGCTTGGCGTATTGCCCGACCTAAAGGGCCAGTCTTAAGTGAATAGCTCAAGTATCCTGAGTGTCCAACACTTAGCGAAAATTTCTTGTCCAAACGGAAGAAGTGACCTTAGGTGAATAACTCAAGTATCCTGAGTGTTCAACACTTAGCGAAAATTTCTTGTCCAAACGGAAGAAGTGACCTTAGGTGAATAACTCAAGTATCCCGAGTGTTCAGCACTCAGCGAAAATTTCATGCATTATAAATAACTGAGCAAAGTTAAGTGACAAGAAGAGTGATAAAATAAGGAACCGACAGAACTAAAGCAAGGCCCGTGGCCATTACAAAATTAGGCCTTGAAGGCCGAGTCAGACAGGATAGTACCGTCACAAAAATTTTAAGGCCTTAAGGCCGAGTCATAGAAAAGCAAGAAAAGACCGAGACCTAACTTAGGTGAATGGAGGGAAAGCGTCTTCAGGGATCGTTGCTCTGATACGAGTGGGCTTCACGGCGTTGGGAGGATGATATGCGGGGAGATGTCCGGCCTCTGTTAGCTGTTGAATAGCGCCCCTCACACCAAACATGATCATGCCGCCAGTGCGTGCCGCCGCCTGATCGAGGAAAGGGTTGGACCGAATGTAAGCCAAGTGAGCCGCTTCGATCCGCGCTGGCTCACCCGACTGATAGTCTCCTAGCTCCTTCTTTAATCGGGCGATCTCAGCATCCTTTTCCTGGATAGTAGCTGCCCGAGTCGCAAACTGCTTCTCCTTGCTCATCAGTTGAGTCTCAAGAGCTTGGAAGGCCTCTTGCTGAGCGGCCAGCTCCGTCTCTTTGTTTTTCAAAGCAAGCTGGGTCTGGTTGTGAGCTATGACCAACTCCTTCAGTTGCTGTTGGAGACCTTTTGTTAGTAGGAGCCCTAGAGCCAATTATGTGATGATTGACTAGGGACATTTTGTATCATATTCTATCATTAATAAAGACATGATTAGTTATTATACTTACTTTGTATTTGTACCAACTAACTAAGTATAATAATGTCCTTGTGTAGTAGGTTCTTATCTACATCATATCGATTGATTGAATCGATAGTGAGATGATGTAGAGAACACTACACTAAAACTATTCCTAGTCGTGCATTAATATTCAAGGACAATATTAATGCATGGAGACTAGCATGTATGTCAACTCATGACTTGAGCTCACGAGTCATGGATATGTGATATCAAGTTGACACATAGGTATACATTGAAGAATATGTACTGAATGACCCGTCATGAGAAAGTTTCATAGATTGTCATTTGAGTATCATAAACTTTCTCATATGACTATTAGTATGAATAGTCCTTAGACCTGAAGTCACTACGGTTCCCTACATAAGGAGTTATGTACTTTGGTATCGTCAAACGTCGCCCGTAACAGGGTGGACTATAAAGGCGATCACTCGGTATGTAATGAATTATGCGGAGGGATGTGAGTGATGTAGATGGGATCTATCCCTCCCATATGACGGGAGTGATATCTATGGGCCCCTTGATCGAGTAGGACTACTAAAACGCATGGTCATGCTCGAATGAGTCAATATGAGATATTGAGCTCATTTGTTTGAGTGAGTCTACTCGGGGATCAAGAAACACAAGATTGACTGAGGATGACACAGTCTATGCCTCATTGCTCAATCTAGATATCAAGGATAGAAGGACAAGGTCATACATTATCATAGTCACGGAGGTTTAGTCAGATCTCGACTTTCCTTGTTACTTGGGTAGCAATGATGCATTGCTAGATGCCGCTCATTGCTTATGTATCTAAAGTGTTTAGGCGCATTGCCAACGTCACGAGAACCTATTGGGTCACACACAAAGGACACAATGCTTCGGGAAATCTGATCGGCAGATCTGAGCCCGAGTTGGGAACTCGGGAGACCTGAGCCCGAGTTGGGAACTCGGGAGATCTGAGCCCGAGTTGGGAACTGGGAGATATGATCGGGAGCTCGAGTTAGGAACTCGGGAACTTGAGTCGGGAGTTCGGCACTCGGCAGACTGAGCTGAGAGCCCGACAAACTGAGTCGGGAGCTCGGCACTAGGCAGACTGAGTTGGGAGCTCGGCACTCGACAGACTGGGCTGGGAGCTCGGCAGACTGGGTCGGAGCTCGGCAGACTGGGTCGGAGCTCGGTAAACTGGGTCGGGAGCTCGGCACTCGGGAGACTTCGTCGGGAGACCTAGTCGGATGCCCGAGAGGCCCGGTCGGAATTGCATGTAAAGGAAAGAGAAAAAAAAGTCTCTCTTCATTGGATGAAGAGAAGGTGAAGTGTCACATGAAAAGAAGTGCTCTTTATTGGCTTAAAGAAGGGAAGTCAAAGAAACAAAAGACTCTTCATATTCATGGGATGAATATAAAAGAGCCTCTAGTCATTTTGAATGAAGTAAGTGTGTGCTTTGCTTCTTCCCTATCTTCTTTCCTCCCTCATCTTCCTCTTTTGGCCGAAACCCTATTGTAGGGTTCTTGGTGTTCTACGAGCTACCTCAAGTTGCTAGCACAACTAAGGTAGTTCTACTGAAGTTGAGAGATTGTGTCCGTGTGGATACGAATAGAGGCACGGACACTTGAACGAGCAAGAGATCCAGCGCATCTTGGACGAGCGGGATAAGCAAAGGGCACGCTCCAAAGGTATACACTTTAGATAGATCTATTAGATAGATGAATTTTGTACGAGTTTTTCTTTCGCATGGATCGCTCGAGGGTTCTTGTTTCCGTTGCGTTTTATGTTTTGGTGCCGGGAGAACCCAACACCTTTGGCTTCTGCAGTCTTCTTGTCTAAGTTGGAGCGGTCTCGGGTACGGCGGGCCAAAGCCGTTTTCTTCTTGACCTCTTCATAAGCCACCTGATTGGATAACCGCTCTATCTCCCGGGCGGCGTTGGCCATTGCGTGGTGCTCTTCTTCAGACCGAGCTGTTGATGCAGTCTGACCCTGATTGTTGTTTTGGTGTTGACATCGATTTTAGTTTAGATTGATGATTTTGATTATGATTGAGTTTAAGTCCTGGTCGTGGACTAGGCATACCTAGGGGACTAGGTTTGATAAAATCCTAGCTTGGAGGGCTAGGTGTGGAAAAGTCCTAACTCGGAAGGTTGGGTGAAAAGTCCTAGCTTGGAGGGCTAGGTGAAAAGTCCTAACTTGGTGGGTTAGGTGAAAAGTCCCAACTTGGAGGGTTAGGTATGAAAAATCCTAGCTTGGAGGGTTAGGTGTGGAAAAGTCCTAACTCGGAAGGTTAGGTGAAATGTCCTAGCTTGGAGGGCTAGGTGAAAAGTCCAGCTTGGAGGGCTAGGTGAAAAGTCCCAACTGGAGGGTTAGGTGCAAAAACCTGGCTTAGAGGGTCAGGTCCTAGCTTGGAGGGCTAGGTTGGATGAAACTCTAGCTCGGAGGGTTAGGTTGGAGCCCCTGGATCGGTCTGGTGATCAATCAGGGAGGTTGGCACGGTACTCCTTCGTGGATCGGTCTGGTGACCGATCCAGCGATGACTGACCGATCTGGTGACCGATCAGGGAGTATGTATTTCACTCACTGCACAACTCCTGATCGGTCTGATGACCGATCAGGGAGCTCACAAGTGGGTTGAGTTCCCCTGCTGATCTGCTTCTGATCGGTCTGGTGATCGATCAGGGAGCATCCAATATGTTTGCAACCTACTGATCGGCTCCTGATCGGTCTGGTGACCGATCAGGGAGAAACTGTGACCGATCAAGCTGAACGATCAACTTGTTGGTGACGAGATGGCTAGAGAGGGGGGGTGAATATAGCCAGACACAATTTCTTTGAGCTTAAGGATTTCTGCACTTGAGTGATTAGCAGCGGAAGACAAATACAAGACAGAAAACAAGTTGCAGAAATGAAACATAAACCAAAACGCTAACAAGGATCGTTTACAAGGTTCGGGGATATCTTGCCCCTACTCATTGGCGTGCCCTTAAGGTGGGTGATCCCTTGATCGTCGGCAGATCAAGCCCCGGAAATCCGGATATCAAATCCTCCTTCTCGGTGGAGTAACCTCTCCACAAAATGTCTCAACAAGTTGATGTAGAATGAAAAGCACAGAGACAATCAGAGACTTACAGAGCACAAGCAGATAAAGAGAAACGCTTACAAGCACAAACAACAACCCAGCACAACCTCGGCAAGAGCCTTCACTCAGCTCTTCCTTGTTTGCTTGTTGATCGCCTTGCCACGAGTCCTTCTTAGTGCTCAAGTCTCTCAAGCTTCAAAGAATGATCAAGTTTTCAGAAGCTTCAAGACTCAGAGTGATTGCTAAGGATGGATCAAGTGTTGCTGCTGTCGAGAGAACTTTCTTCTCTTCATCGCCAGCCCACACTTATCCTAGCTGCCATCGCCAACCCACAGACGCTCCACACAGCTCCCAGCTGCTCACCTGCAACAAGCCAGCTACCCCTGACCTGCTCTGGACTCACTGAACTCTCCTCAATCGAGCCCCAGCCCCAGGTCAGCTTCCAGCCGTTGCCAGCAGCGCCCGTTGTAACCTGCGATGGAAAACTGCCAAACCTGCTCAACGGAAAGCCTCTCTTTGACCCTCCTTGAGTGTTTGAATCCATCCCTGTAAAGCCTGCACACTCCAATAGAAGCTTAGCAATGCATATCAAAACATATCAGCAGTGTATCAGAGAATCGGCAGTGAAAACAGACGCGATCAGAGCTTCTGACAGCTTATTTGAATTAAAGTTCTACTCCTGATCGATCACCAGACCGATCAGGAAGGACCCTGATCGGTCACCAGACTGATCCAGAAGTCTTCTGCACACTCCTGATTAGTCCCCAGACCAATCAGGCTCCTGCCTGATCGGTCACCAGACCAATCAGGCTCCAGCCTGATCGGTCACCAGACCAATCAGGTTGCTTCCAGACCAATCAGGAGTCATCCTGATCGGTGATAGTGAGAACCTTGCGACAAATGATCGTTCACTAGACCGATCTGAGCAGTATCCCTGATCGGTCACCAGACCGATCAGGAGCAGATCAGCAGGGGAACTCAACTCACTGTTCGCTCCCTGATCGGTCACCAGACCGATCAGGAGCTGTGCAGTGAGTGAAACACACACTCCCTGATCGGTCACCAGACCGATCAAACATCGTTGGATCGGTCACCAGACCGATCCAGGGACTCAAACTTAACCCTCCAAGCTAAGTTTTCATCCACCTTAGCCCTCCAAGCTAAGGATTTTTCACCTAACTCTCCAAGTTGGGAATTTACACCTAACCCTCCAAGTTAGGACTTTTCACCTAGCCCTCCAAGCTAGGACCTGACCCTCCAAGCCAGGACTTTTTCACCTAATCCTCCAAGATGGGAATTTGCACCTAACCCTCCAAGTTAGGACTTTTCACCTAGCCCTCCAAGCTAGGACTTTTCACCCACCTCTTCCGAATTAGGACTTTTCACACACCTAGCTTCACTCACTAGGACCCAGCTTCACTCACCAGGATTTTGGTCACCCGGCTTCACTCACCGGGACCCCGCTTCACTCACCGGGATTTCAACCTAGCTTCACTCACTAGGATTTCCATCACCTGGCTTCACTCACCAGGACCCGGCTTCACTCACCGGGATTTCAACCTAGCTTCACAAGCTAGGACCTGGCTTCACTCACCGGGGTTTCATGCCCAGTCCCCGACCAGGACTTTAACCCAAATTCGCTCAACCAAACTTAAATCATTGTCAAACACCAAAATAGCAACCGGGCCAGACTGCATCAACACAACTGTCGCGAGGTTTCTCAACCTGACCGATCAGGCTCCAGCCTGATCGGTCCCTGATCGGTCTGGGAGCAGCCTGATCGGTCTGGTGACCGATCAGCCAGTGGATTCCGAGCAGGATTGTGGCAAGTTGATTGCAGGATCGGTTTGGTGACCGATCTGGTGACCGGTCAGGGTGACCAATCATACGAGCTTGCAATTCCAAGTTTCTCACTGTGGACCGATCAGGCTTGAGCTTGATCGGTCTGGGATAGTTCTGATCGGTCCGGTGACCGATCACTTTAATTCAAATTGCATTGTCAGACGCTCTGATCGCGTCTGAACGTATCTGATTCTCTGCGCTTAACATCTGATACTTGATTTTCTGATTGATATGCTGTGCTAATGCTCTGATTAAGCTACAGGTGATAGGCATGGATTCAAACACTCAAGGGAGAGTCAAAGGAGGTCTTTCCTTGGAGCAGGTTTGTCCATTTTCCATCTCAGGTTGCAACGAGCGCTGGCGCTGGCTGGAGCTGCTGACTAGGGCTAGGCTGAGGGAAGCTTAGGGAGTCCAGGAGAGCTCAGCAGGCTGGTGGTTGCAGGTGAGCAACTGGAGGCTACAGGGAGATGGTGTCACCTGACGTTCAGTGGAGAAACAAAAGGAGTGTAGCGGAGAAGAGCAGAGTAGAGTTCTGGGAAGAGACTTCTGGCTTGAGTTCTTGCTGCGCGATCGTTTTTCTCCACACTTTGCTTGTGCGATTACTTCCATCATCTTGAGCAAGCAACTGTGATCTTAGAGGCAACCATCGATTACTTGGGCACTTGAAAGAAGGAACAAGGAGCTTGAGTTCATCAGCGAGAAGACACGGAGAAGGGTGTTCTTGCGTGAGATCTGTGCTGGGTGGAGCTCGGGAGAAGCTTGCTTATGTTCTTGTCTGTTCTAAGTGCTGAGTAAGATCTTTCTTGTGCTTCATTGTGCTTAAGACTATATCTCTGTTGAAACGTTGTGGAGAAGTTACTCCACCAAGAAGGAAGTTGCATTTTATCCGGTGTTCACCGGGGCTTGATCTGCCGACGATCAAGGGATCGCCCACTTTAAGGGCACGCCAAGGAGTAGGGGCAAGTTATCCCCGAACCTTGTAAATCCTCTTGTTAGCATTTTGCATTTGTGCTTAGCTAGGTTTTATTTCTGCACACTCTGTTTTCTTTAGCTTCCGCTGTGCTACTAATCTTTGAGTCGCAGAAATTTCAAAAACACAAAGTTTCGGTGTCTGGCTACATTCACCCCCCCTCCTCTCTAGCCATCCAAGGCCCAACAAGTGGTATCAGAGCCTGGGGTTCTGTTCACAGCTTAACATCCGAGAGCTTACAGCAAGATGGCTGGAAGAGAAGGATTAAGCACAAACCGACCTCCATTCCTCAACGGCACTGATTTTTCATATTGGAAGTCAAGAATGGAGTTTTACTTGAAGACAAACATGAGCTTGTGGTTCGCTGTCAAGGAGGGGTTTTCCCTTCCAAAGGATAATGAAGGAAAGGAGCTTGAGTTTTCCAAGTGGTCGTCTGAGCAAATCCAGAAGCGGGAAGCAAATGCCAAAGCTGTGGTCACCTTACAATGTGGGATGACCAAAGAGCAATTGATCAAGAGTGGTCCCTTCACCTCTGCCAGAGACTTGTGGAACAAACTCATTGAGCTCCATGAGGGAACTCAAGATACATGGATAGTCAAGAAGAACCTCCTTCTCAGCCAACTCCAGAACTTGACAATGGGAGAAAATGAAACTGTAAGTATGCTTCATTGTCGGTTCAAAGAAATCATCAACGGCTTGCACTCCATCAATGAAAAGGTAGAAAACCGGGATCTAGTAAGGTTAGTTCTAAAATCTTTTCCAAAGAATACATTGTGGTCATCCATGGTGGATACCTACAAGGTCTCCAAGGATCTTTCCTTAGTTAAGTTAGAAGATCTATTTTGTGAAATGGAATTACATCAGATCTCTAACCAAGGCTCCGAAGAGAAAGGGGTTGCTTTTGTGGCAGGAAAGGAGGAGAAGCGCACCCATCACTTTGCTTTCATGGCACTAGAGGAGTCAAAGGAGGAAAGTGATGATAAATCAAGTAGCTCCTCAACCGCACTTTCATCATCCTCGGATGGTGAAGAGGTAATCACTCCCGAGTTAGATAAGTGCTATAGAGCTATCGCATGTTTAACCAAATTGTTAAAGAAATCAAAGAATAAGGTTAAGTCATTGAAATTGGAAGTAGAACATTTAAAAACCTCTAAGGATGAGGTAATTGATGACTTGCATGTTAAGACTCTTGAAATAACAATAAAGACTTAAAGAGCAAAGTTGAAAATCTCAAGAATGTTCTTGAGAAATTCTCAACTAGCTCTAAAACCCTAGACATGATCTTAAACTCCCAAAGGGCGTTTACAACAAGGCCGGTATAGGTTACCGATCTAAAAAACCGACTTTTGTATCCTTAATGTCAAGAACCAAATTCAGATGCCTAATGATTCTAAGGTTCAAAAAGCCAAAAAGAAAATGACTAAGGCATGGGTGCCAAAGTCATTCATTGTAGATTCATTGCAGGAAAGCATAAATTGCAACAATAAACCTGATTATCCTAAACAAACTATATGGTTTAGGATATGCCTTATGTCAAGCCTAAGGAGTCCATTTTCTTGTATATGTTATACAACATGAATGCATACTAAAGAACAAGGATTAACACATAGTTTGTACTAATAAGACATCACCAAACAAAGAACATAAGCTTAAGGTTTAGGCTTAGGTTTTGCTTAAGATATTTTGTTTGGTGAATATGATCAAGTATGCCATAATTTACTGTATGTGTTAGTAACGTTAATGTATTGCATGCAAATTTTTGAGGAATATATAGTTTGTGATGACCATCATAAAACCTCACAAGGCAACATCAATGCATGCTTTTGAAATATTTTTAAAACTGGTTAAATGAGATAAAAGCATGTCGGACAAAATATAACCTTATGAATTGTATTGATACAATCATGTATTAGAAAGTTTGATCATGTTTTGATACTAATTTGATACAAGCATGTTTTTGAAAATTTGATCATATTTTTGTTTGTATCATGAAATCTGATCATGTTTTGGAAATTTGATATTAGTATCATATTTTGATAATTGTTTGAAGAAATGTATTTTGATTAAGGGAACCCTTAGAACCAAATGGATTAAAACTATTTGAGTTAGGGTTTGGGAATGGTAAGAGTTGAAACGAACTTGTTTCTGAAACTGATCAGTTTTAGAAAATATTCTGTATCAGACCTGATCGGTCCACCAACCGATCAGGACTCACCCTGATCGGTCTGGTGACCGATCAGGAATCATACTGATCGGTCCGGTGACCGATCAGATCAACGCTGATCAGAGGTATCAGACTACTCCTCAGTTCGATCCCCTTTTCATCAAGTTGTATCAGTGTAATAATCATACCACAAACAAAACTGATACACACGAATCTGATACAAATCAAGTCCAATTGAAACATACTTGATCCTCTATTGGTACAAACCTGGTACTAAGTGAGTACAAGTTTGTTCAAGTGTTCAAAGAAGGGTAGGAATTTTCAAGATCCTTGATTCTCAGAAATTTTTTCTGAAACATCAAGTATTAAAATGCTGATTTGATACAAACCTATGTTGGAATGTTCAAATTCATAAGAAAGGGTTTGTTGAGTCATGACTCTTGTTCTTAATGTCGTATTTCGGAATTTTTTTTTGAAATGACGAATATCAATAGAGTCTACACCCCTATTGTGGAATGCAAATTGTTAATGCAGTCTGATCAGGAATGTATCAGAGTTTCAGAAATTTTTCTGAAATTTGATCGCTCCCCATACTAATTAGAAATATTTCTGTATCAAGTAATCAATGAACCTGATTGGTTACGGAGACCACTCAGGATTATGTGTCGGATACAGATGCATTCCTTACTTGTCATATGAAACATATACATGTTTGACCATGATATACTTCTGTATATGTTTTCATGTGAAATTCACTCTTATTGCCGTATGATGCATATACGTTGTTGCCATGATACATGTATGGTATATGTCCTTCATATGCAATTCAAAAATTGTCCTTTGATTATTTTGGGTTTGGGGAGAGACCCATGTTTGAGGGGGAGGTATGCTCAAATATAATAACCATACCCTTTTCGATGTTTGACAAGGGGGAGAAAATGGTTGATTAAGTTTAGGATGATCATGTTGTAGGGGGAGGATCCTGATTCCCCTATGATTCTGAAATTTGAGGAAAATGATTTCGAATCCCTAAACTTAAAATCGGATTGTCAAACAACAAAAAGAGGGAGATTGTTGATGCAGTCTGACCCTGATTGTTATTTTGGTGTTGACATCGATTTTAGTTTAGATTGATGATTTTGATTATGATTGGGTTTAAGTCCTGGTCGTGGACTAGGCATACCTAGTGGGACTAGGTTTGATAAAATCCTAGCTTGGAGGGCTAGGTGTAGAAAAGTCCTAACTCGGAAGGTTGGGTGAAAAGTCCTAGATTGGAGGGCTAGGTGAAAAGTTCTAACTTAGAGGGTTAGGTAAAAAGTCCCAACTTGGAGGGTTAGGTGTGAAAAATCCTAGCTTGGAGGGCTAGGTGTGGAAAAGTCCTAACTCGGAAGGTTGGGTGAAAAGTCCTAACTTGGAGGGCTAGGTGAAAAGTTCTAGCTTGGAGGGCTAGGTGAAAAGTCCTAGCTTGGAGGGCTAGGTGAAAAGTCCTAACTTCGAGGGTTAGGTGAAAAGTCTCAACTGGAGGGTTAGGTGAAAAATCCTGGCTTGGAGGGTCAGGTCCTAACTTGGAGGGCTAGGTTGGATGAAACCTTAGCTTGGAGGGCTAGGTTGGAGCCCCTGGATCGGTCTGGTGATCGATCAGGGAGGTTGGCATGGTACTCCTTCGTGGATCGGTCTGGTGACCGATCCAGCGATGACTAACCGATCTGGTGATCGATCAGGGAGCTCACAAGTGGGTTGAGTTCCTCTGCTGATCTGCTTCTGATCGGTCCGGTGACCGATCAGGGAGCATCCAATAGGTTTGCAAACCTACTGATCGGCTCCTGATCGGTCTGGTGACCGATCAGGGAGAAACTGTGACCGATCAAGCTGAACGATCAACTGTCGCGAGGTTTCTCAACCTGACCGATTAGGCTCCAGCCTGATCGGTCTGGGAGCAGCCTGATCGGTCTGGTGACCGATCAGCCAGTGGATTCCGAGCGGGATTGTGGCAAGCTGATTGCAGGATCGGTTTGGTGACCGATCTGGTGACCGGTCAGGGTGACCAATCATACGAGCTTGCAATTCCAAGTTTCTCACTGTGGACCGATCAGGCTTGAGCTTGATCAGTCTGGGATAGTTCTGATCGGTCCGGTGACCGATCACTTTAATTCAAATTGCATTGTCAGACGCTCTGATCGCGTCTGAACGTATCTGATTCTCTGCGCTTAACATCTGATACTTGATTTTCTGATTGATATGCTATGCTAATGCTCTGATTAAGCTGCAGGTGACAGGGATGGATTCAAACACTCAAGGGAGAGTCAAAGGAGGTCTTTCCTTGGAGCAGGTTTGTCCATTTGCCATCTCAGGTTGCAACGGGCGCTGGCATTAGCTGGAGCTGCTGACTGGGGCTAGGCTGAGGGAAGCTCAGGGAGTCCAGGAGAGCTCAGCAGGCTGGTGGTTGCAAGTGAGCAGCTGGAGGCTATAGGGAGATGGTGTCACCTGACGTTCAGTGGAGAAATAAAAGGAGTGTAGCGGAGAAGAGCAGAGTAGAGTTCTGGGAAGAGACTTCTGGCTTGAGTTCTTGCTGCGCAATCATTTTTTCCACACTTTACTTGTGCGATTACTTCCATCATCTTGAGCAAGCAACTGTGATCTTAGAGACAACCATCGATTACTTGGGCACTTGAAAGAAGAAACAAGGAGCTTGAGTTCATCAGTGAGAAGATACGGAGAAGAGTGTTCTTGCGTGAGATCTGCGCTGGGTGGAGCTCGGGAGAAGCTTGCTTGTGTTCTTGTCTGTTCTAAGTGTTGAGTAAGATCTTTCTTGTGCTTCATTGTGCTTAAGACTATATCTCTGTTGAAACGTTGTGGAGAAGTTACTCCACCGAGAAGGAGGTTGCATTTTATCCGGTGTTTACCGGGGCTTGATCTGCCGACGATCAAGGGATCGCCCACCTTAAGGGCATGCCAAGGAGTAGGGGCAAGTTATCCCCGAACCTTGTAAATCCTCTTGTTAGCGTTTTGCATTTGTGCTTAGCTAGATTTTATTTCTGCACACTATGTTTTCTTTAGCTTTCGTTGTGCTACTAATCTTTGAGTCACAGAAATTTCAAAAATACAAAGTTTCGGTGTCTGGCTACATTCACCCCCCCCTCTAGCCATCCAAGGTCCAACACGAGCATCCGCCTATGATAGTTGCAACCTTAGAGCGGTTATTTCCGAGCGCAACTGATCCAAGCCCTCGTCACCTGGGGGAAGGACGCAATGGGCTAACTTGGTTTCTAGCTCCTTCACTCTCATCTCGGCCGCTCAGCGTTCTCGAATGTTTGTAACCAAGGCTCGGGAGACCGATTGGCTCCCTACCCAATGTTGCATAATGACATGAATATTGTAACTATAAATAGAAATAACTGAGCAAAAGACGAATATACCTGAGTCACCTCCGGGAAGAAACTGTCAGCCAAACTCATGGGATTTGCTTCCGATGTCATGGTCTGGCCTTGATTCTAGCTGGCGACCAACCGACCATGCAGGCTAAGTGGTTGAGGTTGAACTATCAGAGTTAGGGTGGTCGTCGAAGGAAGTTGGATGTCCACCATTGGTCGGGGCGGTGAATTCAGTGATAGAAGGGCATCTATGGCGTCAGACCTACTAGCATCTGCCTCGGGGACCGACGGAGGCGGGACAATGCCTGAGGTCGAGGCCCCTGAACGAGGCACTGCTGAGGAAGATGCTAGGGTCCCCGAGTGAGGTGCGGTCGGAACCGAGTCCCGGGTTCTGGGCCTAGGAGGGGCCGAGCCAGAAGCCAAGGCCCGAGTGCCGGACGAGGCGCGGTCGGGGCGAGGAGTCGTTGCAGCCCGACCTCCTGAAGTCACTCTTTGGGCCGAGGACGTACCCATGGAGACAGTCACCCGGCGACGCTTCCGCGCCAGGCTCTCGGAAGCCGGCTGCTCTACCTCTTCCTCTTCTGCTTGTCCGGCTGACCCTTCATCTACGACCTAGGGAACCGCGTCTGGATCCTCGACCGGGAGGTCAGCTCCCGAATCACCTCCCTCGACCTCAGGTTGCTCGGCCAACTTCGCGGCTAAAGCCTCCAAGGCTTCTTCCTCCAAAGCCAATACGTCGGTGACCCAAGCGCCGTACATAGTTTCGGCTGCAACATGGAGAAAGTCTTAGTTAGCATTAATAAGTTTATGAACCGAGTAGGAGCTTACCAAGGGTGTCGGGTAACTCCGTCGGAATTTGACTCAGTTGAAAAAGATATAACATGCCCTCGATCAGCAGCTTGCCCGCGTGGTAGCGGGTTCCCCCGAGCTTAGAGAAAGCAAACTGATAGCCTGGCTCCGAGCGAAGATTCTTGGGCACAGGAGGTTGGGTAGGAAGGTCTTCTACCCACTCAGTGGGCCAGGTCGGGGTGGGGCAAACTTAATATAAAAGAAATGGGATTTCCAACCCTTGTTGGAAGAAGGGACCTTCTCCAAGAAGGTCGATTTGATCCGAGCTTGGAAATAGAAATTCCCGGGTTCTTTTTTTTTAGATAATAGAAGTAGTTGAATACTCGGGGTTCGAGGGGAACCTCGTAGGCTGTGAAAAGGATCACTGTACCGCACAGGATCCTAATCGAGTTGGGTGTCAATTGGGACAAAGATACTTGAAAGTATCGACAGACCTCATGAAAGAATGGGTGGAGAGGAAAGCGTAACCCAGCCAGCAATTGGTTTGAGAAAATGGTGAAGTAATCTAAGGGAGGTTCGTGAGGTCGGTCGCGACGGCCAGGGAGGGCCAGTAAGTGGTCCTCGGGTATCTGGTAGTCTATGCGCAAGGTTTCTAGATGACCTAGGGTTAAGGAGGAACGGGTGGTCAAGTACCACGATTCGGTCGGGGAGGAGGGCTCGACCATCAAGATGGGGTTAGAAAATACAAAGGAAAGATTTGGCAAAGGAAAGGAATACCTAAGGATGAGGTTCGCCGGAAACACTGATCGCCGGAGCTCACCAAGGTCGGGCGGCGGAGGTCGGACAAGACCAAAAGAGAAAGCAGAAGTTAGGATGAAGAAGAGTCAAATGAGGGGGTAAACCTATTTATACCGCAGGCAAAGCGATGACGACCGTCGGATGCAGAGGGAGAAAAAGGCAGGCTCAGATCCTGATCATCCATTTCCCGCTATTTCCCGAGGTCGCGAAGCTTCGCTTTGACGCCGCACGAGCCATGCCGATGACGCCTCGGTGCCAGAGGCGCCCAGTTGGGAGGTAACACGTGGCCTCGCATTAATGAATGATTTGATGGAAGATTTGGTATTTAAAGAGGAAGATTAAGAGTAGGAGTACGAAGCGACCCTCAGGAAGGCGAAGAGGAGCTCGGTCGACCAGGCCGGGAGCTTAGTCAGTCGGACTTCGCGCCTCCTTCGACTAGACTTGAAGGGGAGGCTTGTGATCCGGGCGAGTGATTTCTTGAGGAAGATTGGAGGCCCGGTCAGGTTCGATCGAGCCTGGCCCGGGTCAAGGAAGGATGAGACGGACTCTCCTTGGCCCCATGGGCCGGGCCTGAAGCTTGGTAGGAACAGTGGGGGTCAAGACAGATGAGGCCTGGTTCGGGATCGGACACCCGGGGTCGGCCACTCGGGGTCGGTCACTCGGGGTCGGACACCCGGGGTCGGCCACTCGGGGTCGGTCACTCGGGGTCGACCACTCGAGGTCGGCCACTCGGGGTCGGCCACTCGGGGTCGGACACCCGGGGTCGGACACCCGGGGTCGGCCACTCGGGGTCCGTCACTTGGGGTCAGACACCCGGGGTTGGCCACTCGGGGTCGCCCACTCGGGGTCGACTACTCGAGGTCGGACACCCGAGGTCGACCACTCGAGGTCGGACACCCGAGGTCGGCCACTTGGGTTTTGATCACCCGAGGTCGACCATTCAGGGTTAGTCACCCAAGGTCGGCCACTCAGAGCTTATCATCTGAGCTCAGTTACTCGATACCGACCCTCAACAGGCCGATCAATCGGGTCGGGAGTCCCTAGCTGAGCGTCCGAAGTTCGCCCCATGAGCGGAGGCTTAGGATCCGGACTTATCCGATTGACTCAGGCTGCGAGTTAGGGCAAGCCGACCGAATAGCTATAGGATCACCTCTGCAATAATAATGTAGCAAACCTCTAACATAATCATCACCTGACACCGCCGCCAAAAATTAATGAGGATCGGAGGAGACAAATTGAATAGATTGTCAGGCGATTGTGACAGTCTCACCAAGCAGCTAAAGCTGCCAATAACTCAGTCTGACACTGATTTGTTCTTAATGAGATGGGACAGCTCTGACATGGTAGAAGACTTCCTCCTCTCCTATATAAACCCCCGTTGGGACTTCAAAAGGGGGATTGCTGTCATTTTGCAACTTCAACTCCTTTTGTGTTCTCTGTTATGGTTCGACCCGAGTGAGTGGTATCTGGTCCGCGGTTAACCCGAGCCCGACCTCCCCCCCCCCCCCCCCCCGTGCTACAGTAGATCGGGTCGTCTTGGTCAGACCGAGTAGAAATCGATCTTCACTTGTCGACAGGATCAAAACCTATAAATAAATAAATGTATTTAATTTAACGAATTTGCGTTAAAAATAAATAGAGATGACACCTTTAAAAGTGATGGAATGTACATGGCTATTGGCCCGGAAGAAATTTTCGTGACAATGTACCGATATTTGTTTTTTTTTACCTCATAGAGGAAGGTCAAGTTTGAGGAATGGATCGTTCGTAGTAAACGACTACTCCACTGCAAAATTCATGGCCATGGCTCGATGGAAGAACTGCTCCCTCGCCGCCGCCCTCACGCTCTTCAAGTACTCTGCGATCGCCACGTGTCCCTCCCTCAGTGCCTCGTCCAGCGCGTACATCACGTCGTCCGCCGCCATGTCCGCCGCCGCGCACTCCAGCGCCCTCCTCGACTGCACGTCCGCCGCCACCAGCACTTCCTCGATGTTCTTCTCTTCCGGCCTTGCTGACGGCGGCCTCCAGCTTGCCAGCACGTCGGTGTTCATGCGCACCATCTGCAGCTGCTGCTCAAGCAGCTCCAACTCCGCCTCCAGCTCCCGCGATCCCCGGCGGAGCTCCTCCCGCCGCTTCCTCAGCAGCGCCTGCGTCGCTAGCAACGATTCTGTTTCCGCGGCGGTGCTCCGTTGCATGTCCTCGAGGTCAAGCAGAGCTTTTTTGGTGACGTCGGCGGTGAGATCGCGGGAGGCGGCGGCGAAAGGGGGATCTTGGGAGAAGAGGCGGGTGAGGGAGCCGGCGAGGTCAACGAGGTTGTGGTAGGGGAAGTGCCACGCACGGAGATAAGGGACGGAGACCGTGCCGCAGGGGTCCACCAGCTGGTGGTGGCGCTTGACGGCGATGCCGGGCGGGAAGGTGAGAAAGACGGCAGGCGGCGCGCGGGGGTAGGCTTCGAGGAGCCACATGGTGACGTGGATGCCGGCGGAGGAAGAGGACGAGAGGGGGAGAGGGCCCTCGGCGCGGAGGAGGAAGGCGGCGCGGCCGTCGTTGTGGGTGAAGGAGCCGGCGTCGAGGCGGAGGGAGGGGAAGGCGTGGGAGAGGGCGGCGAGGTGGTGGTGGATGGTCCATCTGGCGTCGTCGGCGTAGGGAAGGGCGGCGGGACCGCGATGGGAGAGGGCCGCGGTGAGGAACTGGTGCACCGCCGGCGACGCCGGCGGCCACTGCGGAATCCTCGTGGCCATGAACCGATCGATCGAGTTAGGCGTGAAGAAGAGATTTATTAAGAACGAGTTGTTTTGTCGCGACGGAAGAAATAAAGCGGCTCGCTCGGACGGAGACCTCGAGCAAACAGTCAACAGCTTGGTACCGAAAGAGTGCACAATTTCTCGTCGGCTCCATGGAAGTTTCTGGTGTCGCGTTGCGCTGGCGAAGGAAACGGCACGGTGACGGAGACTCAATTTATTTTTCAAACAAAAACGCGTTGACTTACACATTTCTTAATAAAGAAATTAAAATAAATAATATATAAAGAAATTATCATTGCATTAATAAGCATTAACACCGGTAATAGTGTATTGACGATGAAACATCGTGACAAAAAGAAAATTAAAAATCTGTATAAATTCTTCTTTTTTTATAGTGGCCAAGGGTAAATCACAGCTTAGTCTTTGGGGGCGAGATTTTTGTATCATATATATGATTAAAGTGAAGTAGATATATGTAATTGATGTTCAATAAATGTTTAAATGATAGAAAATAGGAGATAGCATCTAATAAATGTAATTATTGATGTGGTGGTCACACTTTGTAACACTAAGTATATGTAAATAAAGTCCCTTCGGTGCAATGGAAAATAACTTCCGGAGTTACTTATGTATTCATAAATCGATTCTTAATTAAGGTGCTTTGTAGATTAATTTTCTTTAGTGAGAAAATCATCTTAAAATGTTTACTGCGGAGTGAGGAGCCATTTATGCTTCCAAATTTACTCTAGTCCCCGATTGTGATTAGAGGTATCAATTCGGGTGGGTCGGGTTCGAATACGACTGAAGAAATTTTTTTACAAGTCCATCCAAATCTGAACATACCTTGAAACCCGAATCTGAATAACCTGATTAAAAAAGATTTTTTAAATTATTTTTCCTATATTTTTTATTTCTATCCCAATACTTCATATCATTGTACTAATCTTGATATTGATTTAATATCTTAATTTTCAAAATAAAATTTAATTTAACATCATAAAACTTACTAACCTCTAAATTTGAGTCAATCTGGATCAATCCAAAACTCTTAATCTGAACATGACCTGACTTGAGAACTCCTAATCCAAATTTGATATTTTTGAGGTTGATTCGAATCGAGTTGGTGACCCCTTAGTTATGATGTTAGGTTGTCTTGACCCATCTATATTTTTCAATTTACCTTAATAATAGGTAAAAAGCTTCTATATGATAAGATCGATCCTCTTCGAGATTAATTAAATAGTAAAATCTGAATATTTGAATTACTAAAAGAATTATAAGTAAAAGAATATATAAGAACGATTTATCTTTTTTTATTAGAATCAGGGCATCCGTTTAATATCAAAAGTGAGTGCCACTTCGCCCTCACCCAAGTGTGCATATTTTGCTTCTCAAAATTATCTTTATTTTTTATACTATTATAACATTATAAAGCTATTCTATAATTTTTAACAATTATGATTCTATAATTATTATAAATATATAGTTATAGTAATTATGATTTTATAGCTATTGTAATTATATTGTCATAATAATTATGAATTCATAATTGTTTAACATTGTTAAAAATAAATTATCTATATGGTAGTTATGATTAATAATTATTACGGCAATTTATCAAAGGGCGTACCTAAGAATTGGTATTTACCAAAAGGCGTACCATGGATTCAATGTTACCAAAGGGCGCACATATTTTAGTAAACTTCCTCTTATACCCCTACAGTCAAGTACTGTATGCATTTCTCTTTCTCTTTCTCTTTCTCTTTCTCTTTGTCAGTAACGAATTTCGAGGCAGACCATAAAGAGATATTCCTTTATATTTTGATTTTTATATTATGTAACCTTTCTCAAAAAAAAAATATTAAAATTAATTAAAATATTTTTATTAAATTAAAACTAAAAGAACATTTCAACCACCCGCGTTGGGCCTGAAATAGTTCCATTTCAGGTCCAACGTGGGGCTGAAATGTTTCCATTTCAGGCCCAGCGTGCCCAATATTAAGGGTATTTTCTCGATTCTTTGTTATTACATTTTAACACTTCGGAGAAGTCCAAATAAACAATGGATAGTAAATTTGAACTCCTTATAACCTTAGAAATCCACAGGAACTGAAATTTTTACAATCGGAGCTCTCTAGGTCAATCTGTGACCTTTTAAAGTTATTGGGCCTGAAATGGAAACATTTCAGGCCCACGTTGGGCCTGAAATGGAACCATTTCAGGCCTAATGACCCTAAAACGCCACTTGTGTCAAAACCCACTGATTGACCTAGAGAGCTCCGATTGTAAAAATTTCAGTTCCTGTGGATTTCTAAGGTTACAAGGAGTTCAAATTTGCTAACCATTGTTTATTTGGACTTCTCCAAGGTGTTAAAATGTAATAATGAAGAACCGAGAAAACACCTTTAATATTGGGCATGTTGGGCCTGAAATGGGAACGTTGGGCCTGAAATGGAAACATTTCAGGCCCAATGACCCTAAAAGGCCTAATGTGTCAAAATCCACTGATTGGCCTAGAGAGCTCCGATTGTAAAAATTTCAATTCCTGTGGATTTCTGAGGTTACAAGGAGTTCAAATTTGCTATCCATTATTTATTTAGACTTCTACGAGGTGTTAAAAATATAATAATGAAGAACCGAGAAGAAATCACACATTAGGCCTTTTAGGGTCATTGGGCCTGAAATGGTTGGACACCTATTGCATTGGTGATATCTAATATATAGATGTTTGGACACCTAAAACATTATCTCCTACCTCTGACCTCTCTATTCATATGGAATTTTCAGAAATCCAGATATGGGAGGTCCATCAGTGGGTTTTGGTCAAAACTCACTGATATATCTAAACTACTCCTATTTGATTGGTGATATCCAATATATAGATGTTTGGACACCTAAAACATCATCTCCTACCTCTACCCTCTCTATTCATATGGAGTTTTCAGAAATCCAGATATGGGAGGTCCATCAGTGAGTTTTGACCAAAACTCACTGATATTTCTAAACTACTCCTATTTGATTGGTGATATCAATATATAGATGGTTGGACACCTAAAACATCATCTCCTACATCTAACCTCTCTATTCATATGGAGTTTTCAAAAATCCAGATATGGTAGGTCTATCAGTGGGTTTTGGTCAAAACTCACTGATATTTCTAAACTACTCCTATTTGATTGGTGATATCTAATATATAGATGTTTGGGCACCTAAAACATCATCTCCTACCTCTACCCTCTCTATTCATATGGAGTTTTCAGAAATCCAGATATGGGAGGTCCATCAGTGAGTTTTGGTCAAAACTGTCAAAACTCACTGATGGACCTCCCATATCTGGATTTCTGAAAACTCCATATGAATAGAGAGGGTAGAGGTAGGAGATGATGTTTTAGGTGTCCAAACATTTATATATTAGATATCACCAATCAAATAGGAGTAGTTTAGAAATATCAGTGAGTTTTGGTCAAAACTCACTGATGGACCTCCCATATCTGGATTTCTGAAAATTCCATATGAATAGAGAGGTTAAAGATAGGAGATGATGTTTTAGGTGTCCAAACATCTATATATTAGATATCACCAATCAAATAGGAGTAGTTTAAAAATATCAGTGGGTTTTGACCAAAACCCACAGATGGACCTACCATATCTGGATTTCTGAAAACTCCATATGAATAGAAAGGTTAGAGGTAGGAGATGATGTTTTAGGTGTCCAACCATCTATATATTAGATATCACCAATCAAATAGGAGTAGTTTAGAAATATTAGTGAGTTTTAGTCAAAACTCACTGATGGATCTCCCTTATCTGGATTTCTAAAAACTCCATATGAATAGAGAGGGTAGAGGTAGGAGATGATGTTTTAGGTGCTCAAACATCTATATATTAGATATCACCAATCAAATATGAGTAGTTTAGAAATATCAGTGAGTTTTGACCAAAACCCACTGATAGACCTACCATATCTGGATTTTTGAAAACTCCATATGAATAGAGAGGTTAGAGGTAGGAGATGATGTTTTAGGTGTCCAACCATCTATATATTGATATCATCAATCAAATAGGAGTAGTTTAGAAATATCAGTGAGTTTTGGTCAAAACTCACTGATGGACCTCCCATATCTGGATTTCTGAAAACTCCATATGAATAGAGATGGTAGAGGTAGGAGATGATGTTTTAGGTGTCCAAACATCTATATATTAGATATCACCAATCAAATAGGAGTAGTTTAGAAATATCAGTGAGTTTTGACCAAAACCCACTGATGGACCTCCCATATCTGGATTTCTGAAAATTCCATATGAATAGAGAGGTCAGAGGTAGGAGATGATGTTTTAGGTGTCCAAACATCTATATATTAGATATCACCAGTGCAATAGGTGTCCAACCATTTCAGGCCCAATGACCCTAAAAGGCCTAATGTGTGATTTCTTCTCGGTTCTTCATTATTACATTTTAACACCTCGGAGAAGTCCAAATAAATAATGGATAGCAAATTTGAACTCCTTGTAACCTCAGAAATCCACAGGAACTGAAATTTTTACAATCGGAACTCTCTAGGTCAATCAGTGGATTTTGACACATTAGGCCTTTTAGGGTCATTGGGCCTGAAATGGAACTATTTCAGGCCCAACGTGGGCCTGGAATGTTTCCATTTCAGGCCCAACGTGCCCATTTCAGACCCAACATGTCCAATATTAAAGGTGTTTTCTCAGTTCTTCATTATTACATTTTAACACCTCGGAGAAGTCCAAATAAACAATGGATAGCAAATTTGAACTCCTTGTAACCTCAGAAATCCACAGGAACTGAAATTTTTACAATCGGAGTTTTCTAGGTCAATCAGTGGGTTTTGACACAAGTGGCGTTTTAGGGTCATTAGGCCTGAAATGGAAACATTTCAGGCCCACGTTGGGCCTGAAATGATTCCATTTCAGGCCCAACGTGGGCCTGAAATCTTTCCATTTCAGGCCCAATGACTCTAAAAGGCCACAGATTGACCTAGAGAGCTCCGATTGTAAAAATTTCAGTTCCTGTGGATTTCTGAGGTTACAAGGAGTTCAAATTTGCTATCCATTGTTTATTTGGACTTCTTCGAGGTGTTAAAATGTAATAACAAAGAATCGAGAAAATACCCTTAATATTGGGCATGTTGGGCCTGAAATGGAAACATTTCAGCCCCACGTTGGGCCTGAAATGGAATCATTTCAGGCCCAACACGAGTGGTTGAAATGTTCTTTTAGTTTTAATTTAATAAAAATATTTTAATTAATTTCAATATTTTTTTGTTTTGAGAAAGGTTCCATAATATAAAAATCAAAATATAAAGGAACATCTCTTTATGGTCCGTCTCGAAATTCGTTACTGACAAAGAGAAAGAGAAATGCGTGCAGTACTTGACGGTAGGGGTATAAGAGGAAGTTTACTAAAATATGTGCGCCCTTTGATAACATTGAAATCATGGTACGCCTTTTGGTAAATATCAATTCTTAAGTACGTCCTTTGGTAAATTATCGTAATTATTATAATATGAATGCTCATTTATTTTTTAAAATAATAAAAAATTATCAATTAAATTTTAATTAAAATTAAATTGAATTAAATTTTTGGATAAAGATTTTAAAAAATCGTTTTTTTTAAAGTAATTGTTCGGTTGGTGGAGGGGAAGTAGGAAAGGGAACACACGTCGAGAAAGTAATAGCCTCGATGAGTTTTAGTTGACTTTGGATATGTTAGGGTTGACTTTGGCTGGAAATCAATCTACCCAAATGATATCGTGGATTTTGTCCGGTCTGTCGCAAAAACATAGTTTGTAGAATCGCGATCCTGGATCGTAGGATCGTACGATCCTACGATCCTACGGCAGAAAACGATCCAGAATCGCGCAGAATCGTTTTTTGTAGCAGGATCGCAGCAGGATCGGTAGGATCGGACAGAATCGGACAGGATCGTATAGGATCGGACAGGATCGGAACAGAATCGGAACAGGATCGATGCAAGCTTTAAGAGGTCATAACTTTTGACTCGGATTGAACCACGTGACCTATAATATATCAAATTGAAACTCGTTCAAAGATCTACAAGTTAGTTTTAAGATTGAATCCCAAAAAATATTGTTTAAAGCCTTTTCAGAGGCCCAGAAAATTATTAATCTTTTTTATTATTTTTTTTATCTTTTACATCGTTAGTGTTAGTGTTTTAAGATTATTTAAATATCTATTTAATTATTTTTTAGTTAGTTTTTGATTAATAATATTATGTTATATCTTTTTTCTAAAATGATAAGTCTTTAGATGTCTATTATCTAATAGGTTGACAATTAAATTGGATCATCTTGTAATAAATAGAATATTCTTGAAGTTAAACGTGATTATTTTCATTATAGTGTTAATAAAAATTATATATTTTTTCATTTTAAGGGTTTTTGATAGGATCGTACGATTTTACGATCCGATCCTGACCGATCCGATCCTGACCCCAAATCGATCCTGTGTAGGATCGCGATTCTACGAACCTTGCGCAAAAGGCGGAGTCGACAGGACCAAGATTATCATCGATGACTTTTTTTCTGTTATTTTAAAATATTTTGATTTTTTTATATTATATTAAAAATAACATTAATGTGTGAGAAAACATAATTTAAATTTGTCCTCCATTCCATCTAGATTCCAAAATTGATTAAAAATTATCTTCATGGGATGGACTAATGATTAATACGTGAATATTGCCACAAAAAGATCTGGGATCAAATCTTGATAAAGTCAGTATGTCTATCCTCCCCATACGCTAACCACAGCATCCGAACTAGTAATCCTCGTGATTTATCTCCTCCTTGTTGATCTTGAGATGGATTAATAGGAGCGCTGGGACGAGCAAATCACATTTACCACCAAAATTGATTAAAAATTGGAATTGAAAATTAAATAATGCCAAATTATCCAACTTACTTGGACAACGTTGACTGCAAGTCCATATATTTCCATTTTTAAAAAATAAATAAATGAATAAATTGTGAATGCAAAATGATTTAAAAGAATCAGTGATGCTGTCACGCCTCGAGACCCAGGAGCCGCTAATTCAATAGAAAATCGGACAGCACCTCCTCTGTCCGGCGGACAATTTACACATACACATAACCTATATAATATCACCACGCAGTTTAATTAGCCTCAGGCCTCACAATATATATAGACACTAAGGAAACCATAACAATAAAACATAATAAATCATACCTGACTGCGGACCGGTCCGACTTACGACGAAACAATAAATACAACAACCCCTTAGGGCTCACAACACATACGACATATACATATCGCTAAAAGAAATATAAACCAATACACTACAAAGTACAAAACGAAATCATATCGTTGCGATGGGTAGGGACTGGCTGCTGGGCTCTTCTGGCGACTCCAAGTATCTCAACCTGAAATAAAAATGTATGGCAACGGGGGTGAGTCCATAACTCAGTGAATACCCAGCAGATATGCATAAAAAGTTATACTAACAATAAGAGTTCAGCTAATACAGTCTCATATCAACAGTAGGGAAAGACTGGAACTGAAAACATACCTGAATCCATCTAACCCGTAAAGAGAGTAATAAATACCAGTGGAATACCAAAAGACATATAATCTCAGATAACAGTCTCCAGAATATGCATGTCAAACAAGTGCAGAAATCAAGTGCAGCAAACAATGCACGATGCAAAATATGCACATGGTGCAATGCCATGGTCACCCCCTAACTCCAGTCAAGCCACCGAGACAGGCGATACTGTGTCGGCCGAGTGGGTAGAGCTGTGACACTGTCCGCACTCTGCCATCACTGCTCCTGAGTGACCGAGAGGACAGGATGCTGGTGGAGCTATCGCTCCGCCCCATATATATATGGGGGAGATATCTCTCTCATCTTCTCTGGTCTATGGGTAGAGAAGGGATCCCTGCTTGCTACCACGCTCCGAAACCACTACCCCTGAGCGGACGAGCGGAGCAATACAGAGCAAATGCACACACCCAGTGGTATCCACTAACCCATGAGTGGTCGTGTGTGCATATTATGTGCCGGAAGACGATTAGGCTCAACTACAAGGGAGTCGCTGATCGCCGGCATGCAACAATGCAAGGATGGTGTATGATAGATACATATACCTCCCTCCCCAAGTCCTCAGTATACTAAGTCTCAGTCTGAAATCCTATAACAGGAAATACAGGTAAACTACAAGGTATACTGGCCGAAATCTACAGATCTCTCAATGTCAAACACAAGAGATACCTTACGATATCTAAGCATACATATAGATATGACAATACTTGAGACTGTATAGAACTAACTGTATAATAACTCAGGGATAACCAACAAATATCCAGAACAAGCATAATAACTCAGGGATAACTAACAAGTATCCAGGACAGACATAATAACTCAGGGATAACTAACAAGTATCCAGAACAGGCATAATAACTCAGGGATAACTAACAAGTATCCAGAACAAACATAATAACTCAGGGATAACTAACAAGTATCCAAGACAGGCATAATAACTTAGGGATAACTAACAAGTATCAGGGATAACTAACAAGTATCCAGGACAGGCATAATAACTCAGGGATAACTAACAAGTATCCAGGACATGCATAATAACTCAGGGATAACTAACAAGTATCAGGGATAACTAACAAGTATCCAGGACAGGCATAATAACTCAGGGATAACTAACAAGTATCCAGAACAGGCATAATAACTCAGGGATAACTAACAAGTATCCAGGACAGGCATAATAACTCAGGGATAACTAACAAGTATCCAGGACAGACATAATAACTCAGGGATAACTAACAAGTATCCAGAACAGATATAATAACTCAGGGATAACTATCAAGTATCCAGAACAGACATAGTAACTCAGGGATAACTAACAAGTATCCAGGACAGGCATAATAACTCAGGGATAACTAACAAGTATCAGGGATAACTAACAAGTATCCAGAACAGGCATAATAACTCAGGATAGCGTATAATCTTACTGCTATCTATAACAGTCTATGCATAACAATATGACAATATCAATAAGATAAGTCAAGAAGTACCCGCCTCCAAGGAATAGAAATAGTCTGTATCAAGTAAGAACCTCCCGTCTGCTAATCAGCAATGATAACTCCAACCAATGCCCTGTATCAAAGGCATAAGATTTAGCTATAATAATATGTAATCTATAGCTAAACGAGTTATCTCAATTAATTAGGATCGTCCTAATTATCCTGTTTCATTTAATTAATCACAATTAAATGAGTAACCACAATTATCCCAAGCTCTTAGATTAGATTCATTTTAGGTTTCGGGGCCCAAATTCATCAAGTTTAGTTCATTAGGTTTAATCTCAAATTAAACCTAATTCGTAGTTCAACCAATCATTCATGTCTTTATCCCAATTAACCATCCCATTATCCACAATCAACCGCTAATTGATTTAATTAGGTTTAACATAATGACAATCCAATCAAAGCAAGAATCACAAAAGCTCTTGATATTGCTCCAGAAGGTTCTCCAAATCATAACCTAATCCATAACCAATGAACAATCTCATATGTATATCAAACCTCGCGGTGGGGTGCATCACACCCAAAGGACTAAGCTAAACCTTAATCCAAAACCATATTGATCCAAGAGTTTTCCGTACAAACCATCATCCTTTCATCGAAACATAATGGCTACCAAATCACTATTCTAAATCCATAAGTTAACAAGAACCATTCTGTTGAATAAGAATTCTGATCACAATACTAAAATCATGCATCAAGGCATTTCTAGAAATCACCATCTTCTTCTCACGGCGAGATCTCAAGCTCCCCAATCCCACGGCAACATCAAGATTCAAACCTATAGCAAGTAACAAGAAGTAATCCCAATACATGAAACTCACGGTGGCATCTAAACACCCAAATCAAAAACAGGGGAACAACATCTCCAAACATAGAGAATCAAAATCCTTAATGAAACTCACGCTAGCACACCAATTCGTAATAGGGCACTTCACCAGGAGGTTTATCACAACCCAATTACAGCATAGATTTATCAGAAGTAGAACTAATCCAAAAGAAAACTCACTGGTAGAAATATGTGAGAGCTAAAATAGAAATCGCAACACCACAGCTCTTACCTCTAATGCTCGCTGATAAAAACACCCAACACGCACACAACCCTCCTTCCTTCCCAGATCCAGATCTGGCGAAGGTGAGCAATTGCAAGAAGCTGCCATGTATCCACCAATTAGGGCGCACAGGTAAGGACATCTAAACCGAATGAAACCTCGAATCTTAGTCCTTACCTAAGTCGCGATCGAAGATGAACACGCTAAAACACCGACTCCAAAGCCTCCCAAAGCTAATCGATTCATCGAGGTCACAGTCGCGTAAACAGAGAGAGCGAGAGCAATAGTCGTTACCTGATTGAGGGGACAACGATGGTCTCCGACGCTGAGAGCTCTCTAAAGAAGGAGCTCGGCGTCAACTCGTTTGCGGGGAAGGGAGGAGGCATCGATGGTGAGATGGAATGAGATCTGATCGAGGGAATGGGCGTCGGCGACCGAGGGCTTCGGCGCTAGGGCATCGCGAGAGGGGGAGGAGAAGGAGTGGGTCGGCGCTTGCGGCTAGGGCACGGGCGAGGGGATGCTTGGCTGCGGGTTTTGGCTGCCGAAGGGTGAAGTTTTAAGGTGAGGGGATTTTTACAGAAAGGCCCTTCAACTTTAGAAATTCCAATCCTACCCTTAAGGCAGAGGATTTAATCATTTAACCCTCCCATTTATTATAATTTAACCTCAAATAATTTCTATGGTTAAATTATTTACCCTCTTGTAATTTAGAGTTTACCTGAATCCCTCGATAAGTTCTATGTTTTTACAAGAAAACCCCTTGGGCTCCTCCCGTAGGGCCGGAAACCCTAGACTCTATCCGGAAAAATTTTTTGGTCCGGATTTTCGAATTGCCGTATTCTACAGATGCATTTTTCGAAGACCAAAAATACATTTAAAAATACGAGAGAAATATATAGCAACACAAGTTGGTTGAATTTTGATCTTATTCGCATACCAATAGATCCTGCATTTCTTTTTTTTTAACCCTCTGTTTTTATTATTTTTTATTTTTTGATAACTTAAATACCTAGGCTTTATGAGGTAAATAAGTTTTCCCTAATTCATCTATCCATCAAGTAAATTCAAAATATTCATCAACAATTTTTCTCTAATTGATCGATCTAGTAAATTCAAAACACAACTTATGTACATTCAAAGATCTGAATTCTGTTTCTGTGTGAGATAAACCCTCTCTTGATCAAAATTTTGAAATGAATAATTGCAAACCCTACTTACACCCTCAAGAAAAATCTGCTTGTTGTATCATCCCCAAACATCGGCTTTTTATCAAAGGGCGTACCCAACAATCGGTAATTACCAAAAGGGGTACCATATTTTTTTTTTTACCAAAGGGTACATCCCATATAGTGAACTTCCTATTATACTCATCCCGCCAAGTGATGGCTTTCTTGATTCACATTTCGAGACTACCGAACCACTATATCAGTATAATATTAATTTATGGGTCGGATGGACATGGAGTCGATTTTTCATCTCTCAGCACAACAACGTTAATGGTATTGTCGAAGGTGGCGGACATTGTGCTATCGTCGTGAGCTCATCCCCCGAATCTGTCTCCCCAACCAAAACCAAGGGAAGTACCGTAAGTATTTGTGTGTGTCCCAGAGGCGGCTGTAAGTGTTAACGTTGAATTTCAGACTGCTCGGCAATATCCAAAGTGTTAGGATCGATTCTGTACGCTAGAGGGGGTGAATAGCGTTTCGAACTCTTTCTTAAACCTGCGTTGTTAGTAGCACAGCGGAATATACAAAAACAAACAAAAACAACGCTAACAACCTGATTTAGTTGGTATCCACCCCGGTCGGGTGACTAATCCAACAATCCTTCGGCGGATCAAACCCCGGATAACCTCCGGCTATCATGTGTCGCTCCTTGTGGGTGGAGAAACCTCACCACAACACCAAACAAAGCTCTGGACACGAAGACTACTAACTTGCCCTTAACCAAGACAAGTTTCGTCAAGAAACTCAGCCACCACGACGTCCTCTTTAAATAGAACTCGGGGCTGATTTCTCGCTACCAGTCGACTGCCCCCAGGGCAGTCGACTGGTGCCAGCCAGATTCGACCGTTGATACTCCCAACGTTCGAATTCTTCCAGCTCACCAGCCACCTACCAGTCGACTGCCCCCAGGGCAGTCGACTGGTCCCAGGCTGAGACCTTTCTGTGAGTTCCATCAGTCGACTGCCCCCAGGCCAGTCGACTGGTCTACTCACCCACCTAAGGTTACCCATCCTGAGTACATTCCACTCCACACTCAAATCCTAGGATTTCCCGAGTACAATCACTTTGCACTCGTACCCTCACGACTCGACTGACTCCTCCTCCGCAGCCTCGACTGTTGCCTTCGCGCCCTCTTCATCTTCGGCTCCCATCCCTCGGATGCACGCAAGCCTCGAGCTTGCCTCCATGCCATCCTTCACGTATGCCTCGAAGTCCGCGCCCATCAGCTCATCGTCCCTGCTGTCCAAAGTCCCTCGGATGCGCACGCAAGCCTCCAGCTTGCCTCCATGCCATCCTTCACCGTACCGAGGCCGTCCAGTCAAGTCCATATGCATAACCTGTACAACCTGCACACTCAACATACGCATATGAAATACAAGGGCAAACCTAACTTAAACCCTTTGCCCAAACATCAAAACCCATGGTCACTCCGGACAATCTTAGGGCCGATTGCTCCAATAATCTCCCCCTTTTTGATGTTTGGCAATCCGTTTAAGTTAGGAAAGCAAGATAGTAGTAAATAGCAAAAACAATTCTAAATGAATGCATATGCAATGCATAACTGGATCCTATCCCAAGGCATCCCACACCTAACCCTCCAAGTTAGGAATTTTACAACACCTAGCCCTCCGAGCTAGGACTTTTACCACCTAGCCCTCCAAGTTAGGATTTTCCAACACCTAGCCCTCCAAGCTAGGACTTTTTCCACCTAACCCTCCAAGTTAGGATTTTCTACCAAACCAGGCTTTTTAAAGCTTCTCCAAAGCTCTCCCTCCATTGGACTTACAAAGGCTTTTTAAGAACCTCTCCAAGGTTCCCCTTACGCCAAGAAGGGAGCAACTATGCTCCCCCTCAAACTCAGCTCCCCCTAAAACTAGGGTTTCTAGCAAAGGTATGTTTGGTTTCCCACTTAAACCCAACATCTCTCCCCCTTTGCCATACATCAAAAAAGACCCCAATAATATCCCAATTATCGGTTCTTTTAATCCCCAATGATCATAAACAATGTGTACTAGCCCCCCATATATTTTTTTTTTGCATCATTTGAACACCAAACCAGCTGCTGATACAAAAATTGGCCTTGACCAGTCGACTGCCAAAATGGCAGTCGACTGATACTCTGAAAGTCTGAAATTTCAGCATTTCTGACGAACTTCAGAAATGCGCCAAAAAATCCACAAGTCTCCAAAAATTCTCAAATTTTATGGAGAGGTTTGTAGTACCCATATCTACTTGGGAAAAATACATTCCAAAATGTATCTATCACCGTTCCCAAGTTTCACACAAAACCCAAAACTAGCCAAAAACTTCAATCAAACCTTGATCTAAAGTCCTAGTTTTGGTTTCCTCTTGATGTCTTTGCCCATGCCACTCCACAATGCATCCCTAGCATTGATTTACTTGGCAATTACACACCAAAAACTAATTTTCATGCAATATGACCCCAGTGTCATATTTTCATGCATGAAACTCAAAAACACCGTGCCAAAACCCAAGAATTGAGACTCAAGTCCGTCTCCAATTCTTTTGGCACACTCCATGGTCCATCTAGACCACTAGGAGCACCCTTCCTAAGGTCAATTCACCATATATCCCAAAGGCTTCTAGAGCTCTCCCTTGAGCTCTTAGCCCTAGCCACCTCCCTAGGTGACTCAACAAATGCTAAACCACACCAGTGAACCTCCGATGACTCTTGGCCTACGAACTCAACCCTCTTAATCTTGGACCCCTTGTCCTTAGTTAAGACCTTTTCCTTTCCTTTTGATGGCATTCCCTTGCCATTCTTGCACTCTCCCTTCTTGCCATAATCATATGCTACCCTAGCATATCTCTTTTCCTTGGCATGGGAGACCCTAGATCGGTATCCTAGACCCGATCTATCATTGTTGGGTTTTAGACCACCCAACACCATATTTAAACCCTTAGATCCAATAGTGAATCTTTCTAGATCTTTTTCTAATGTATCAAGCCTTGCCCTCAAGGCTTGATTTTCCCTTTCTAGGCCTTGAACCCTAGAGTCCATATGTCCACCTTGGACATTCCTAGACCTATCCACTTTCCTAGGCATATGTTTCCCTTCCTTGGGGTTAATGCCTTGATCCTTAGGTACCCAAGTCTTAGGTCTATCATGATGCATTCTTTTCTTAGGGTTATGATCTACCTTGTTACCCTTAGTCCTATCATTGTACTTAAATCCATGATTATGCACAAATAAATAATTTTCATGATGCCTAGCATGCATGGATGAATAATTTACTCTATTTGTATCATGCATAAAGGAACTTGAATTTGCATTACATTTTGGCTTAAGGTTAGGAGTTACCTTCCTTACCTTTGAAGTTCCTCCTTGATGTGAGCTTCTTCTCTTCTTCCTTTCTTCTTTCTCCCATCTCCTCAAGTGCTCTATTTTCTTTAGCTCACCTTTCTTTGGGCACTTGGTGTGGTAGTGCCCCAATTCTCCACATGTGAAGCACCGAATCCTCCTCTTCTTCTCTTGGGATTCTCCATTCCTACACTTTATGTTAGCATTTAATTGAATGGAAATGGGTCTAGATTTTACCTCCATTTTACCTTTCGGGCACTTGTCCTTGTAGTGCCCCTTTTTGTTGCACCCAAAGCATGTTATATGGTCCTTTGATTTGGCTTTGGTGTAGGTGGAAGCTTCTTCTTCAACCTTGGATGAAGTGGATGCTTTCTCTTGATCCGGCATTGAAGTGGTTCTCTCCTCCCCCTCAATCCTTGAGGTGGTGACCTCTTCCCCTTCTTCCCTTGAGGTGGATGCCCTCTCACTCTCTTCTTCTTCTCTACTCAAGGATGTGGGCATTTCTTCCTCTTCGGATGTTGACACTTCCATTTCCTTTTCTTTTTCTTTTTCCATTGAATCCATTTCCTTTGGCTCTTCTTCTGCTCGTGTAGGGTTTTCATGGAACGCTACTAGCTTGCTCCACAATTCCTTAGCATCCCTATACTCACCAATCCTATCCAAAATGTCATTAGGTATTAAATTGACTAACATTTTGATTACCTTGTTATTGATCTCGGATTGATGAATTTGCTCCTCGGTCCACTTCTTCTTCTTTAGAGTCCTTCCCTTTTTGTCCTTGGGAGAATCGAAACCTATTTCTATACACATCCAATCTTCAATATTAGTCATTAGAAAATATGACATTTTACCTTTCCAATACGCGAAATCATTGCGGTCGTACGAAGGTGGAATCCGGATATCCCATCCTAGCGGACCCTCTCCTTTCATTTTCCTCTAGCGTGTGCTCTCTCGGCGATTAGTCCGATCAAGAGCGGTCCTCGCTCTGATACCAATTGTTAGGATCGATTCTGTACGCTAGAGGGGGTGAATAGGGTTTCGAACTCTTTCTTAAACCTGCGTTGTTAGTAGCACAGCGGAATATACAAAAACAAACAAAAACAATGCTAACAACCTGATTTAGTTGGTATCCACCCCGGTCGGGTGACTAATCCAACAATCCTTCGGCGGATCAAACCTCGGATAACCTCCGGCTATCACGTGTCACTCCTTGTGGGTGGAGAAACCTCACCACAACACCAAACAAAGCTCTGGACACGAAGACTACTAACTTACCCTTAACCAAGACAAGTTTCGTCAAGAAACTCAGCCACCACGACGTCCTCTTTAAATAGAACTCAGGGCTGATTTCTCGCTACCAGTTGACTGCCCCCAGGGCAGTCGACTGGTGCCAGCCAGATTCGACCGTTGATACTCCCAACGTTCGAATTCTGCCAGCTCACCAGCCACCTACCAGTCGACTGCCCCCAGGGCAGTCGACTGGTCCCAGGATGAGACCTTTCTGTGAGTTCCATCAGTCGACTGCCCCCAGGCCAGTCGACTGGTCTACTCACCCACCTAAGGTTACCCATCCTGAGTACATTCCACTCCACACTCAAACCCTAGGATTTCCCGAGTACAATCACTCTGCACTCATACCCTCACGACTCGACTGACTCCTCCTCCGCAGCCTCGACTGTTGCCTTCGCGCCCTCTTCATCTTTGGCTCCCGTCCCTCGGATGCACGCAAGCCTCCAGCTTGCCTCCATGCCATCCTTCACGCATGCCTCGAAGTCCGCGCCCATCAGCTCATCGTCCCTGCTGTCCAAAGTCCCTCGGATGCGCACGCAAGCCTCTAGCTTGCCTCCATGTCATCCTTCACCGTACCGAGGCCGTCCAGTCAAGTCCATATGCATAACCTGTACAACCTGCACACTCAACATACGCATATCAAATACAAGGGTAAACCTAACTTAAACTCTTTGCCCAAACATCAAAACCCATGGTCACTCCGGACCATCTTAGGGTCGATTGCTCCAACACAAAGTAGGGTTTAGAGTTTCTGCAAGGCTTATATTTTTGATAATGGCAGGAAAAAGGTTTGTGGCTGTTTCAGCGTCTTTTTCCTTAGGACAAACCAGCAAGGTATGTTAGCGATAGTCTTAGGTCAAAACAACAGAGTTTGTGCACATGTTTAAACTTATTTTTGCTGAATAAATTTATAATTATAAAAACTGTAGGTTTCAAATGACTTTGGGAAAAAATTACATTGGTGCAGTGTTTTAGGGTACTTTAAACATTTTTTGAAGCATTTCAAATTTTAGACACATTGTGAAGATCAAAGAGTCGCCCTTCAGTGTTTTCTTGGACATACAAGAATTGCAGCATATCTGTGAAATTTTGGTGAATATATTAGAAAGTTGGGATTCAACCTCGTAAGTTTTTAAATTCTCAGGTAACAGTTTTAGTTATGAATTGTAAACAAAATCTATAGTAAGATAAAATAGGGATAAAGATGGCCTGAAATGATTTAATTTGATCCATTTCACTCATTTCACTTCAGGCCTACGAGGGCCTGAAGTGAAATTACTTCAGGCCCACGTTGGGCTTGAAGTGATTTCACTTCAGGCCCACGTTGGGCCTGAAATGAAGTTATTTCAGACCCACGTTGGGCGTGAAATAAAATTATTTCAGGCCCAAAGTGAAATCATTTGAAGGCTATATTGTTGATGATAACTAAATATTTTAAATGTTTCAGGTGTACCGATTGCGTTCACCAGACAAGATGTTACTTTGTTACTGGGTATAGTGGACTGTGGTGTTTCGGTCCCTATTAATTCAACTAAAGCATCGGGTGACCTCTATCTTACTTACTTCTCAAAAGAAAAATCTACCAGAACAAGAATTGAGGAGTTACTTAAATATTATTCAAAAAGTGTTGAATCAGAGGATGATGTTTTATTAGTGTGTAAATTCTATATTTTTATATATTTATTTGTGTTTTATTTTCGTCTAGTACATATAAGGTCTCTCTAGGTCTTGTAGATATAGTAGATGATTATGAGAATCTTACTAGATTCAACTGGGTGGAAGCTATCCATCAATTTTTGTCTCCACAATTATCTAAGATTGGGGATTTATTTTCATCAACTCAGGGATACCAGACCAGCACCAACCTCCCTTACCTAAAGGGGTTTGCTTGGCTTTTGGCAGTGAGTAGAATTTTCTTGTTAAATTTTATAATATTTTGCTGGCATTAATGTATTTGGCTAGAAAACTTGGTGTAGGCATGATTTTTGGAGCATGCACCAATTCAAAATTCATACAATGTTGAAGGACCCTGAATAAATAAGTGGAGGAATATTCCTTCACATATTAGTCGGATGAGGGCCCTTATCGACCTACTGTCTCCAGAAGAGGTAATTATTCTAAACTGTGATATATGTTAGTTTGATATAAAAGCAGTAACATTTGTGTACTTGTTAATTGACATGTCATTGTAGATATAATTCCTAACCTACATGAGAACAATTTGTTTGAGATCCTTGATATCGTTGATGACATTCCACGGCCAATGGAGACATCGCAAGGAGATGACACAGAAGATGTAAGGCTATGTGGTGAATGCATTCTTAAAGACAAGCAAATCAAGGAGCTAATAGAGGAAAATATTTGTTTGAATGAAAGGGTTAAGGAATTACTTTCAATAATTGAAATAAAGGGCATGGGGGCTCAAGAAAGCTATCTTGTAGTCGATCCTCTTTCTGATCCAGTATATTGTAGAACAAGGAGAGGACGTGAGCGAACTTGGTATGATTACAGGGATACTCCAATTGGCAGTCCAGTATGGCATCAGCTATTACCAAAGGAGAAGCGGAGCAAGAAAGAAATATCAAATGTCATGGACAAGGGAAAAAGGAAAATTAGTGAGGAGGATATGGATGAAGTAAGAGAATCGATAACTGTAATGGAAGTCATGTCTGAAGAAGACATAGAGGAGGAAACAAGAAGGACCTCCGAACTATACAAAATGAGGCAACAAGGCATTGATGTATGTGATTTACTTTCATATAAAATACCTCAATTTTTATTGAATTTGATCATTAATTAGTTTTTTTGAAAATGTATCGATGTAGTTTATGAAGAAGTATTTTATGAATTCAAAGAAGAAAAATCAAGATCAAGAAGTGGCCTACCTGATAAATAAATTGGAGAACCTAAAGTAAGTTACGAAACAAAGTTTAGTTAATATATCTTGTTCTTTAATATATAATCTTATCAATTTACTTGGCAGGTTGGAATCTGAATTTATTTGGGAGGATGCACCCTTTGCTTTAAATTTGCATTCATTTTTACAAATCCTCAATGGAGAGGTTTTTACAAAAGGCGAGGTAATTAATGCTTTTTGTAAAATTCTATTTAGGGGAGCATCCGCATGTGGTAGGTCATACAACAAGTCAATATATTGTTTAACCTTCTTCACAGTAAGTGATGTAAATGAATTTACGAGATAGATTGTAGAAGACCTAATATTATGATTTGGCTATTAATAATTTTCTATATGCATTTTTTTAGGCATCAATAAGATTGTCAAGAAAGTTTTCCCTGCAACAAGTGATGAAGACTGATATGATAGAACAAGGGTATATTTTAATACCTTTGTGCAGTAATGATACACACTTTCACTTGTTAGCGGTGGATACAGAAGTCATGACTTTCAATCATTTAAATTCTCTTGCTAGTGGCCATAAATATAAAAATGAATTTGACTCAGCGGTGAGCAGAGCAACCTTTATTCATATATATGTTAATCTTTGTATCTAAAACATCATTCATGGTGATTATTAAAATCTGATATATTTTACAGGTAAAAGAACTTAAATAATATAGTCACGAGAAACTTACGGCTATTCATCCATATTTACAAAGTCATCATCCCTTGGACAATTAGCCCTTCGTCAGTCAAAAATGTCCCCAACAAAAATATAGGTAAGTAAATGGGGATGAGTTTAAAAATATGAAAGTATTTAATATACCCACTTATTGAAATAAAAAATACTCTATTGTTATTTTTAGCGTGGACTGTGCCTTTTTTGTGATGCAATACGTTCGATGTCTCCAATATGATGAGAAGATGGATTTCAAACAAGAAGACATGAGAAAAATGAGATTTGATCTGACAGTTAATATTCTGAGGGACATGTTTTGTAAAACATGAGAGTAAATATCGATGTATTCTTGACAAAAAAAATCCTTTGCTGTTGATTGAGCTCCATTTGTATGGAAAATTCTGATTATGTAGATGTTGTCATATGAATATAATTGATTGTCAAGAAAAACAAAACAATTGTGTGATGTTGATTCACCTCCAGTTGCTTCAATGTTGTGTGCCAACTGATACGGTAAGATAACATAACTGATAATGATTGAAAATAAGGTTGGATACCAGAAATAACATCTCTTCGGTTAACTCTAACTAGTGATATCGAGTATCGAGTTACAACACTCCTATTGCAACAAAAACTGAAAATATGACTTCATGATGTGCAAGGAATCGAAATTTCTATGCATTTTGTATTTAGGTAGTATCCAGATTTTATCTACGATACATTCAATAAACTTGTTTGAAGTTTAATAAACTGTAAGACTGTGTTGATAAAATTAGAAAATTTAAATAAAATTAGAGGATTTGGTCACATCTTGTAGATATATAATGAATTGTATTCTATAAATCAATATAATATTAAATTATAAAATTATTTTAAAATACATATAAAATCTGGAATCCAAGTAGGGGCTGAAATAATATGAATTCAGGCCCACAGTGGGCCTGAAATCACATGACTTCAGGCCCATGCTGGGCCTGAAATAACTTGATTTCAGGCCCACCGTGGGCCTAAAATATCTTCATTTCAGGCCCAACTAGGGCCTGAAATAACTGGTTATTAGGCCCACTTTGGGCCTGAACAGGTATGAAAGACCCTCTGATAATCATATAAGTTGGACACCAAAAATAGCATCTCGTAGCTCTACTCTAACTATTGGTATATGATTTTAAGAAATCCAAAGATCCTAGGTCCATCAGTGGGTTTGGGTGGAAACCCACTGATCGACCTACAGAGTATCCTTTTGCAACATAATATAGTAAAATTAGAGGTTGTGATACCAAAAATAGCATCTTGTAGCTCTACTCTAAATATTGGTATAGGGTTTTAAGAAATCCAAAGATCCTAGGTCCATCAGTGGGTTTAGATGGAAACCCACTGATAGACCTACAGAGTATCTTTTTGCAACATAATGTAGTAAAATTAGAGGTTGGGACACCAAAAATACCATTTCCTACCTCTACTCTAACTATTGGTATAGGGTTTTAAGAAATCCAAAGATCCTAGGTCCATCAGTGGGTTTGGGTGAAAACTCACTCATATACCTACAGAGTATTCTTTTGCAACATAATGTAATAAAATTAGAGGTTGGGACACCAAAAATAGCATCTCGTAGCTCTACTCTAACTATTGGTATAGGGTTTTAAGAAATCCAAAGACCCTAAGTTCATTAATGGGTTTAGGTGGAAACCCACTGATAGACCTACAGAGTATCATTTTGCAACATAATGTAGTAAAATTAGAGGTTGAGACACCAAAAATATCATCTCCTAGCTCTACTCTAACTATTGGTATAGGGTTTTAAGAAATTCAAAGATCTTAGGTCCATCAGTGGGTTTGGGTGGAAACCCACTCATAGACTTACAGAGTATCCTTTTGCAACATAATGTAGTAAAATTAAAGGTTGGGACACCAAAAATACCATCTCGTTGCTCTACTCTAACTATTGGTATAGGGTTTTAAGAAATCCAAAGATCCTAGGTCCATCAGTGGGTTTGGGTGGAAACCCACTGATAGACCTACAGAGTATCATTTTGTAACATAATGTAGTAAAATTAGAGGTTGGGACGCCAAAAATATCATCTCTTAGCTCTACTCTAACTATTGGTATAGGGTTTTAAGAAATCCAAAGATCCTAGGTCGTCCATCAGTGGGTTCGGATGGAAACCCACTGATAGACCTACAGAGTATCCTTTTACAACATAATGTAGTAAAATTAGAGGCTGGGACACCAAAAATACCATCTCCTAGCTGTTAGTGATATGAGAAAAGTGTCCTAAGGCAATCGTCTTATGATTGTAATCATTTATTTTAATAAATGAATATTCACTATTTGAGTATATATGTTTATGTATTTGATTGAGATCTTAAACTCATTTACTGAATGTCCGCAATACAATTCACAGCATGAGAGAATTTGTGATGAATTCACAACTAGTGATTATCTCTACATGTGCAATTGTGAAGTATTGAAATTGTCCCTAGTCGATGAATTGATAAATACGGACACTATCAATTCTGTTGAAACTAGCATGGGTTATTCTCTAATCAGCTGATTCTCACTGGCTGGTGACATTGGGATGTCCGGAGATAAACATGAATGCTAGTTAAGGGAACTAGTTCATTGGAGTGACTGGCTGTAAAACGTCATATGGTAGTCTATATATAGATATGTCAATGAAGTTCTTACTGCAGCTTGAGTGTGATGTTCCTTTGACTTGCGGTGTTCAAGTCATCTTGGTCATGGAGACTTATACTTTGACATCTTAAGCAAGCATTTCCAAGGAGGTGTGGACCCAGGATGATTGGGTATAAGCCGAAGTGCCCGAAGATGTTTGAACAGCCTACAAAGATTTACCACTCCTTGCGAGGAGATGTATACCCAAGGCCTATCGTCGGATTGTTACTCGAAGCCTCTGGCCAGAGCATGACATGTTCAGAGTATGAATCTCTTAAATACATGAGAGTAATTAGAATCCGTAGGACGAGAAAACGTTACTTGGGCTAGGTGTGACGTAGTCAGCCTAGTGGGGACTGACACACATAGACCATGTCCTGAACCAAGTGGGTATAAGATAGTGAAGGGAATGGGGTACGATTCATTATAGCTGCTGAAGGGTTTCAGAATAGTTTCTGAGGTCAACCGTTGATCTTTCGATTAATTGGGGATCATGATGTACTGCTAGGTGCCACTTATGATCGTTTTATAATTGGTTAATTATAGACGGCAAACATAAATCGAAAGCCTATTTAGTCACATGCACTACGAGTAATCCGAGGGATTTAAAACGAGTTGAAAATTGGATTTTCCAATCAAGAGAGATTAGGTTTGGTTGAGCTAAATGATAAGTCGAATCTGAATTTTTCAGAGACGCATCGGAAGCGAAAAATGACTAAGTTTTTTGAAGACTTAATAGATGAATTAAATGAGTTTAATTCATTGGGGTGTGGCTTGGATGGGCCGGCCAAAGAGGGTCTCCGCCCTCTTTGCTTGGCCGGCCACAACAAAGGGAGAGAACCAAGTTTTTGGTTCAATTTATAAAATAAACCAAGTGTGGTTTGTTTTATAAAATTATGGATGATATATATTTTTATATAATAAACCAAAGTTTGGTTTATTTTTCATGGAAATTAAAATGAACCATGGATTGGTTTATTGTATTTTATAAAATCAATCATGGATTGATTTACCATGATAAGAAAATTTATTCCATAAGAAAAAAGGAGACTTGGTCGGTTTTTATCATGAATTAAAATATGATAAAACTTGGCATAATGGAATAAGTCATAGAAAATTTATTCCATAAGAAAAAAGAGACTTGGCGGTTGAGAGGCCACTATATAAAGGACCCAAGGCAAGGCTTGGAAATCAATCGAAGTATTCTTGCCTGGGCTCTCTCCCTCTCCTCCCTTCTTTCTCTTGGCCAGCCACAAACTTCTTCTCCCTTCTTCTTGCCGTGAGCACAAGGAGAAGCACTGAGGCGACGAAGTTCTTCCGTTGGGATGATCTTCCTCTCCGGCCATCATCACCTTGGGATTGGGCGCAAGTCATCTTCCTCCTTCTCGCCGGAATTGTGATTCCGGCCAACCTTGGTAGTGAGTTTTTCCTATGTGATTACTTCTGTCTTGGTTTTCTTGTCGCGTTCTCGGAGAATGTAGTAGTTCTCGAGAACACGAAACTCTTGGCTTTGCGAAGTCATCCCGAAGATACTCGGCGTGGACGCGAATAGAGGCGGAGCTTCCGAGGGACGCTTACGGTTGGATCTCGTCCCTTCCTTCGAGTTACGCGAGGTAATATGTAAATTAGTTTACGTTTCTGCAAAATTTTAAATATATGATCATGTCTACACAAGATAAAGTTGCATGCTTATATGTGTGGTTAAATAATTTGAGAAATTATTTATGCTAAACCTTCCGCTGCACGTAATTAATTTTAAAATTACGAACCCGCATCCATGTCAACATGCACCCGGTCCCAACAGTAGCTCTACTCTAACTATTGGTATAGGGTTTTCAGAAATCCATAGATCCTAGGTCCATCAGTGGGTTTGGGTGGAAACCTACTGATAGACCTACATAGTATCCTTTTGCAACATAATGTAGTAAAATTAGAGGTTGGGACACCAAAAATGGCATCTCGTAGCTCTACTCTAACTATTTGTATAGGGTTTTAAGAAATCCAAAGATCCTAGGTCCATTAGTGGGTTTGGGTGGAAACCCACTAATAGACCTACAGAGTATCCTTTTGCAACATAATGTAGTAAAATTAGAGGTTGAGACACCAAAAATAACATCTCGTAGCTCTACTCTAACTATTTGTATAGGGTTTTAAGAAATCCAAAGATCCTAGGTCCATCAATGGGTTTGGGTGGAAACCCACTGATAGACCTACAGAGTATCCTTTTGCAACATAGTGTAGTAAAATTAGTGGTTGGGACACCAAAAATATCATCTCCTAGCTCTACTCTAACTATTGGTATAGGGTTTTAAGAAATCCAAAGTGTTAATGCAGTCTGGCCTGATTGTTGTTTTGGTGTTGACACCGATGTAAGTTTAGTTGAGTGAATTCGGATTAAGTCCTGGTCGGGGACTGGGCACGGAGTGAATGAAATCCCGGTGAGTGAAGCCGGGTCCTGGTGAGTGAAGCCAGGTAATTGAAATCCTGGTGAGTGAAGCCAGGTCCTGATGAGTGAAGCCAGGTGACGGAAACCCCGGTGAGTGAAGCCAGGTCCTGGTGAGTGAAGTCAGGTGACTGAAATCCCGGTGAGTGAAGCCGAGTCCTGGTGAGTGAAGCCAAGTGATTGAAATCCCGATGACTGAAGCCGGGTCCTGGTGAGTGAAGCCAGGTGACGGAAACCCCGGTGAGTGAAGCCGGGTCCTGTGAGTGAAGCCAGGTGACGAAAATCCCGGTGAGTGAAGCTGGGTCCTGGTGAGTGAAACCAGGTGACTGAAATCCCGGTGAGTGAAGCCGGGTCCTAGCGAGTGAAGCTAAGTGACCGAAACCCTGGTGAGTGAAGTCAGGTCCTAGCGAGTGAAGTTAGGTTGAATGAAGTCTCGGTGAGTGAAGCTGGGCACGAAGTCTTGGTCCGGGGGACTGAGCATTGCGTGTACTGGTCAGAGAGGGCACGTGAGCTCGTTCTCTGGGACCAGAATGAGTCAGAGAAGGTTAGGAAAGATGTTCTCTGGACTTAGGGTTGATTTGGTCGGAGCTGGATCGATCTGGAGACCGATCAGGGAATTGGCACGAACTCCCTGTTGTGGATCGGTCTGGTGACCGATCTAGAGAAGTCTGATCATTCTGGAGAACGATCAGAGGGAGAACAGAATGCTTCTGTCCGGCTCCTGATCATTCTAGTGAACGATCAAGGAGAGAACAGAAGGCTTCTGCTGGGTTTCTGATCGTTCTGGTGAACGATCAGAGAGAGTTCAGATGGGCTCTGTGAGAACCCTTGATCGGTCTGTCTGACCGATCAAATATCGGACATTCCTCATCCTGACCGATCAGGATGGCTCCTGATCGGTCAGGGAGTGACCTGATCGATCACCGGACCGATCAGGGAACAACCTGATCGGTCAGGTGACTGATCAGGGGCTTTGGCCTGCGAGAGCTGGAGAAAACTCCAGTAAGGGATGGATCGGTCAGTGTAACCGATCCACGATCCCTGATCGGTCAGTGTGACCAATCAGGGAGTCACTGGATCGATTAGGATGTGACCTGATCGATCCGGGTCCTCTCTGATGGGTCTGTGGACCGATCAGTAGCCGAAAACATTAATTCAAATTCGCTGTCAGACTTCTGATCGCGTTCTGAATACTACTGATATCTGCTCTAAATCTTCTAATATTTGATTCTCCATTGATTTGTTGTGCTAACCATCTGCTAAGTGTGCAGGTAATGCAGGGATTACTCAAGGAGGGTCAACCGGAGTCTTTCGCTACGTCAGTTTTGGCTGTTTTCCTTTCGCAGGATACAACAGGCGTCTGGCACGGCTGGCAACGACTGGGAAGCTGACGAACTGATCTGGAGCTCAACTGAAGAGGATTCAGGGAGTCCAAGAGAGGTCAGTGGTAGCTAGGTTGTTGCAGATGAGCTGGTGAACAGCGGGTGAGCTGCAGAGGCGCGCCTGGTGATCCGGCGATGAGCAGGTTTAAGAGTTGGCTGGTGAAGAAGAGAAAAAAGAAACTCTTGCAAATCACTCTGATCCTTGGAGCAACTCTTTGAGATACTGCAAACTTGAGTGCATGGAAGAGGCAAAGAGCTTGGCGAGTCCATCAACAAGCAGACACGAAGAGCGGGGAGTTCTTGCGTGAGGTTTGTGCTGGGTGGAGCTCGGTGAAGAGTTCTCTTGTGTTCCTTCTGTCCTAGTGCTCTATAAGTCTTCTTGTGTTTCTCCGTGCTTACTTTCATCACTCTGTTGAAACTTCTGTGGAGAGGTTTCTCCACCGAGAAGGAGGTATATGATATCCGAATTTTCCGGGGCTTGATCTGTAGACGATCAAGGGATCACCCACCTCACGGGCACGCCAAGGAGTAGGGGCAAGTTATCCCCGAACCTTGTAAATCCTCCGTGTTAGCATTTCTGATTTGTGTTTTAGTTTTCTGTTAGTTTTTGCTTTTGTATTGTTTCCGCTGCTGCTAACCCTAAGTGCAAAAAACCTAAAAGAAAGCAAGAGTTTGTGTCTGGCTACATTCACCCCCCCCTCTTGCCATCCAAGCACCAACAAGTGGTATCAGAGCTTGGGGCTCTGTTCAAACGGACTAACACCCGAGAGCTTACAACAACGATCACTTTGAGAGAAGGATTCAGCACCAACCAACCTCCCTTCTTCGACGGGGCAGATTTCCAATATTGGAGATCACGCATGGAGTTTTACCTCAAGACCAACATCAGTATGTGGTTTGCTGTGAAGGAGAGTTTCATCCCTCCAAGAGATGCTAAGGGAAAAGAGTTGGATTTCTCAAGGTGGTCGGAAGAACAAATCCGGAAGAGAGAAGCTGATGTGAAAGCGGTGATCACCTTGCAATGCGGGATGACCAAGGATCAATTGATAAAAGTTGGTCCCTTCACAAGCGCCAAGGACCTTTGGAATGAGCTTATCGAACTCCATGAGGGCACCCGGGACTCAAGGATAGCCAAGAGGGATCTTTTCCTCAACCAACTACAAAATCTCACCATGAAGGAGTCCGAGACGGTAAGTGAACTCCATGGCCAATTCAAAGAGATATTGAACGGCTTACACTCCATTGATGAAAAGGTCGAGAATCGCGACCTTGTGAGGTACGTCCTTAAATCATTTCCTAGGAATGCCTTGTGGTCATCCATGGTGGATGCCTACAAGGTATCTAAGGATCTTTCTTTTGTTAAATTAGAAAATTTATTTTGTGAGATAGAACTACACGAGATTGCTAACCAAAGCCCAAAAGAGAAATGGGTGGCTTTTGTGGCAGGCGACAGAAGAAAGAAGGAGAAGAAGAAGGAAAAGGATGAGAACACCCATCACGCTAGAGGAGTCAAAGGAAGAGAGTGGAGACTGTAGGACCGGTGCCGTCGATAGAGGGGGGGGTGAATATCGATCGTGAAAACTTTCGTAAATATTTTGTAAGACTTCTGGACTCAGAGCGTTAGTGCAGCGGAAACATAAAAATAAAATAAAAGAAAGCAAAACAGGGGACACGGCAGGTTTATTTACTTGGTTCCCAACCCCCCAGGGTCAGTACGTCCAAGGCCTATGTACTCGGCGTTGAGTCCACTAATAGTCTCCTTTCCAGAATTTCCGGAGGCGGAGAAACCCGACTTACAGTGCAATATTACAAGCAATAATAAAGAAAAATAAATACTGTAATTAATTGCAAACCAAGCAAAAATGTGAAGCTCGGCCGATCTGGACCTCCGAAGTGCCGCACACTTCCTCCTGGAGCCTCCCGGTCGTAGAGCCTCATCTTTAGCGCGTTGTCGTCGGTCGGAATGAATAGAATCGCAGTTAGGAAGTGTGTTGGAAGTAGAGGGCTCGAGACCCCTTTTATAGCACTCCTGGGGGCGCCCTGGTCGACGGGGGCGCCCCGAAAAACCCGGTCAACTCTTATCCTCGCGTCCACCTTGCCGTAGCTGATAAGATCTTTGACCAGGGCGCCCCGGATGCTCCGGGCGCCCCCGTGGAAGCTTATCCTGTGTTCTGGCTTCGAAACAGCAAAACAGCTACTAATCAGGGCGCCCCGGACGCTCCGGGCGCCCCGGTTGACACATGTTCTGCATACACACGTTTCCTGCTCGTTTTAGCTTTACCTGGGGGCGCCCCCCTTGCTGGGGGCGCCCCCAAGACTGGGGCAGCACCCTGCGCTTTGTCTCCGATTCTTGTTACCTGCAAGATACAAAAACACAAAGCATATATGCATATAATATTAAGCTTAAGGACTTGGTTCGGACTTCGGATTTGCACGAAACCCTAGGTCGAACCGGCACGAGTTCCTATCCTCGAGAACTCGCCCTTCACCTACTCCTTTCAGGAGACGGTTGCCACCCGGTCCTTCGGGTGGACTTTTACTTAGCTTCCGATACTTCGGATCTCGAGACGCCCGAATCCCGACCCGTCTCTACTCCTGTCCTTAGTCATCGCTCAGCTAAGTTGCTCAGTCCCTTGGACCAAGACTTCATTACCTAGCAATCCTTCGCCAGGTGCCTGGCAGTCCTTCGCCAGGTCTTCTATGCCTAGCAGCCCTTCGCTAGGTGCCTAGCATCCTTTCGCTAGGTCTTCTATGTCTAGTAGTCCTTCACTAGGTGCCTAGCAGCCCTTTGCTAGGTCTTAGGGTTACGATACCTAGCAGCCCTTCGCTAGATGCCTAGCAGCCCTTCGCTAGGTCTTGGGGTTTCGATACCTAGCAGCCCTTCGCTAGGTGCCTAGCAGCCCTTCGCTAGGACTTATTTTCCTGACAGCCCTTCGTCAGGTGCCTAGCAGCCCTTCGCTAGGTCTTTTCTTTTTGGCAGCCCTTCGCCAGAACCTAGCAGCCCTTCGCTAGGTCTTTTTCGTTCTGGCAGCCCTTCGCCAGAGCCTAGCAGCACTTCGCTAGGTCTTAGGGTTTCCATGCCTAGCTTAACTAGGACTTTTCTCAGGCTTAGGTTACTTCTCCTTCGCTCCCCTTTGTCTGTTCAACATATTACTGACTTAAGTACATTGTCAAACATTAAAACACATAAAGGAGAACATCATTGATGCAACTTGTACCAACAATCTCCCCCTTTTTGATGTTTGACAATAACTTAAGTTAGATTGGTTTAAGGGGCTAAATTACTATCCTTGGGATAGAAAAACTAAAAGGTATAGGTTTTGGGAGAGTAAAAAATTTCTAACTGAAAAAAAAATTCTAACTTAAGCACTCTCTCCCCCTTTGTCATGCATCAAAAAAATTTGCATCAACAATAAAAAACTTTGAATTTTTGTTTTGAAAATACTTAATGCAATTTTGTTTTTTAAAAAAATTGCATAAATTTGAAAAATGCTCTAGGTTTAAAGTACTTTGAAAAGATGATTTGTAAGGAGTGCAAGTACTTTTAAAAGATTATTTAAATCCCTTTTTGAAAAAATATAAGTATATTTTTTGAGAAATTAAGTACTTAACAATACATTTGAAAATATTTTTTTTTCAAAATTAAGAATATTGGTTTTGAAAGACATAAGTACTTTTTTTTTGAAAATATTTTACTTGATTGAGTTTCTTTTCCAGTCTGACACCATCCTAGGAAACCTTGTTGACCACAAGGGCATTTCCTAAGTGTCCTGGAAAGTTTTCAAACAAGTAAATATTATTATAAATTTTTAAGAAAAATGATAATATTTCACAAAGTATGTGCTGAAAAACTGTGTGAATTTTGAAAACTTGGTCTATTTTCCAGTCTGACACTATCCTAGGAAACCTTGTTGACCACAAGGACATTTCCTAAGTGTCCTGGGAATTTTCCAACCTAAGTAACTATTATTTCAAAATCATTTCATAAGTCACACAAATTTTAACAAATGGTATTTTGAAAAACATAGATTTTTAGTATTTTAAAAGCATGTAATTGAATAATTCTTTTAATTTGACCTCCCCCTAAACTTGACTCAGTCCTGGGAAGCTTGTTGACCACAAGTACTCTTCCTTTGAGTCTTAAGGTTTGATTCAAATCAAAGGAATTTTCTAATAATAAAAAATAGTTTAAGACTTGAAAAAATTTGACTCAGACTCCCCCTAAATCTGACACATCCTAGGAGTCCTTTTTAGATTATGAAGTGGACCTTCCTCTGTGTCTTTAGGGTTTATCAGAATCAAAAGAACAGGTAAACATTTGATTTTTGCAATAGGTAAAATCTTTTTCGAAAAGCCACAAGTGATAACGATTAAAGCATGATTTTTGAAAAGATATTTTCAAATAATAGTAATGTTTTTAAAGTGCAGTTTGAAAAATATGAAAAGCACTCCCCCTGCATCAATGTCGTTTGACTCTATCTAAGTGCCCTAAGGAACTTTAGTGCTGTCCTAAGAGGCTTGTGTCTAATTGCGTGAGTCAATCAATTTTTGAAAACAATATACCTTTTTGAAAAATGTGTAATATATATAATCAATCAGACAAGCATGAATTCCATAAAAACATTATTATGTTAAAGCTCTATTTTGAAAAATATATTTTTAGGAAAATATTCTAACAATTTTGAAAAACAATTTTGAAAAATATTTTTCAATTCATTAGTCCTTAACATCTCACCCATTTTAGATGTATCAATACAACAAGCATGATTGCCTTATAGGTGTATTGTGAGATGCTTGATTTATTTTTCTTAATTTATTAACTCTAAGAATTAATTGAAGCTTGTGTTAGATTTGAATTTAACAAAGAATAATTTGAATTTGAAATTCAAAAATTGGCTTCCAGGTCTTGGCGAGGCGCTAGGCCTTCTTTGGCCGTAGCCTTATGGGATCATCCACCCTTTCCTTGACAAAGCCGTTTAATGAAGTTTCATTTTCAAAATTAATCTTTGAAAAAGTTCTGGTCTAACTAGTTTGGGTTTTGGATCGGTAGCTTCGGCTAGTTCCGCCAAGATGGCTTCCCTAACGTACTATCTTCTCACCTCCACCAAATACTAGGTTGATCAAGTTTCAATTAATCCTTTTCCTATAGCCGTTCTAAATTATGCATAAGATTTAAATATGAATGACATGTCATATATTTTAAAAAAATAGCAAATGCATGTCATGGCAGTTATGCATGAGTCACACAAGTCAAATAATTTTATTTAAGTTTCTAAAATGTATCAAATTCCCGATTTGATACATGTCGAGTGAACCCGCGAATATGTCAACCCACTTTGACATATTTAATATTATTAATTTTAATTGTTACACTTTGGGTAAAATTTTATTTTAGTTTGAGTTTAAGTTATTTAAGATTTTAGTAGGATTCAGGTTAATTATGAATTAATTGAGGTTGAATTACTTAGAAATTAATTGATTAGGATTGAAGTTTTAATTTGAATTCAACTTAATTTTACTTTGAATTTAATTTGAATTAAATTGATTTAATTAAGATTTAATTTAGGTTTAATTTGATTTTAATTGAGTTTAATTGAATTATTTGAATTAATTCGAATTTAATTGAATTTTAATTGAATTATTTGAATTAATTCGAATTTAATTGAATTTAATTAAATTATTTGAATTAATTAATTCGAATTTGAATTGTTATTGTTTAATTGAATTGAATTTGAATTTAATTTGAATTTAATTAAGATTTAATTTGAATTTAATTAAGATTTAATTTGAATTTAATTAATATTTAATTAAGATTTTTAATTAAGATTTAATTAAGATTTAATTTGAATTTAATTAAGATTTAATTAAGATTTAATTTGAATTTAATTAAGATTTAATTTGAATTTAATTAAGATTTAATTAAGATTTAATTTGAATTTAATTAAGATTTAATTAAGATTTAATTTAGATTTTTAATTAAGATTTAATTTGAATTTAATTAAGATTTACTTCGAATTATAATGATTAATTAATAATTGTGGATTTAAATTCATCATTTTCATTATTTCAAAAATTTCTTCTTCATCTTTATCTTTCTTTTCGAGTTTTTCTAATAATTTTAATTTATTTGAAATTTTGTTATTTTTATTAATTATGGCCTTTATCTTAGAAAATTCTATCTCCTCCTTATGATTAAAATTTTCAATATCCTCACAGTATGTGGAGTAAATTGGGCCACTAACTAAGGTTTTGTAATAATCTTCAATATTATCTATAATTAAATTATTATCTAGAAAAAAATTATCTTCAGAATTATCCTCAGAGTTATCCTCAGATATATCTTCAATATTTTCCAAACATTCAGAATTAATTTCTAGATTATCCTTAGAATTAATTTCTGGATTATCTCTAAGATTTTCAGAATTAATTTCTTGATTATCCTTAAGATTTTCAGATTCAGATTCAGATTTGTACAACGGATTTTCAAATTTGAATTTGTAATTATCTAAAGAATTATCAGAGTTTATTTTAGATTTAATATTAATTTTAGCAATTATTGAATTGATATTAATAATTAAATAGTTAATTTTAGATATTTTGATCATATCCGTATTCTCTAATTTTTCATGCAAAATATTCAATCTACTATGCAGTAAATTTAATTTTTCAGAAAAATTAACCGGATTATCTAAAAACTGTGCAGGGAATTGTAAAACTTTTGGAACGTAAATCTTATGTACCTTTGCCGGACACTTATTTTTGTAGTGTCCGTATTTCTTGCATTTGAAGCACTGTACGTGACTTTTGTCCCTCCGGTTTCCTGGCGCTGGTACCTCCTTTGCCGCCGGTGACAAACGATTCTTACGAGTAGGGCACTGATTTTTGTAGTGCCCTCTCTCCCTGCACGTAAAACATATAATATGGAATTTAAAATTGGACATTTAAAATTAAAAGTACCTGATTCACCCCTGGGCGCCCCCTCAACTCCTGGCGTCTTTGCTCTGTCGGCGGTTAGTCCGGTGAAGAGCGGCTCGGCTCTGATACCAATTGTAGGACCGGTGCCGTCGATAGAGAGGGGGTGAATATCGATCGTGAAAACTTTCGTAAATATTTCGTAAGACTTCTGGACTCAGAGCGTTAGTGCAGCGGAAACATAAAAATAAAATAAAAGAAAGCAAAACAGGGGACACGGCAGGTTTATTTACTTGGTTCCCAACCCCCCAGGGTCAGTACGTCCAAGGCCTATGTACTCGGCGTTGAGTCCACTAATAGTCTCCTTTCTGGAATTTCCGGAGGCGGAGAAACCCGACTTACAGTGCAATATTACAAGCAATAATAAAGAAAAATAAATACTGTAATTAATTGCAAACCAAGCAAAAATGTGAAGCTCGGCCGATCTGGACCTCCGAAGTGCCGCGCACTTCCTCCTGGAGCCTCCCGATCGTAGAGCCTCGTCTTTAGCGCGTTGTCGTCGGTCGGAATGAATAGAATCGCAGTTAGGAAGTGTGTTGGAAGTAGAGGGCTCGAGACCCCTTTTATAGCACTCCTGGGGGCGCCTTGGTCGACGGGGGCGCCCCGAAAAACCCGGTCAACTCTTATCCTCGCGTCCACCTCGCCGCAGCTGATAAGATCTTTGACCAGGGCACCCCGGATGCTCCGGGCGCCCCCGTGGAGGCTTATCCTGTGTTCTGGCTTCGAAACAGCAAAACAGCTACTAATCAGGGCGCCCCGGTTGACACATGTTCTGCATACACACGTTTCCTGCTCGTTTTAGCTTTACCTGGGGGCGCCCCCAGCAAGGGGGGCGCCCCCAAGACTGGGGCAGCACCCTGCGCTTTGTCTCTGATTCTTGTTACCTGCAAGATACAAAAACACAAAGCATATATGCATATAATATTAAGCTTAAGGACTTGGTTCGGACTTCGGATTTGCACGAAACCCTAGGTCGAACCGGCACGAGTTCCTATCCTCGAGAACTCGCCCTTCACCTACTCCTTTCAGGAGACGGTTGCCACCCGGTCCTTCGGGTGGACTTTTGCTTAGCTTCCGATACTTCGGATCTCGAGACGCCCGAACCCCGACCCGTCTCTACTCCTGTCCTTAGTCATCGCTCAGCTAAGTTGCTCAGTCCCTTGGACCAAGACTTCATTACCTAGCAATCCTTCGCCAGGTGCCTGGCAGTCCTTCGCCAGGTCTTCTATGCCTAGCAGCCCTTCGCTAGGTGCCTAGCATCCTTTCGCTAGGTCTTCTATGTCTAGTAGTCCTTCACTAGGTGCCTAGCAGCCCTTCGCTAGGTCTTAGGGTTACGATACCTAGCAGCCCTTCGCTAGATGCCTAGCAGCCCTTCGCTAGGTCTTGGGGTTTCGATACCTAGCAGCCCTTCGCTAGGACTTATTTTCCTGACAGCCCTTCGTCAGGTGCCTAGCAGCCCTTCGCTAGGTCTTTTCTTTCTGGCAGCCCTTCGCCAGAGCCTAGCATCCCTTCGCTAGGTCTTTTTCGTTCTGGCAGCCCTTCGCCAGAGCCTAGCAGCACTTCGCTAGGTCTTAGGGTTTCCATGCCTAGCTTAACTAGGACTTTTCTCAGGCTTAGGTTACTTCTCCTTCGCTCCCCTTTGTCTGTTCAACATATTACTGACTTAAGTACATTGTCAAACATTAAAACACATAAAGGAGAACATCATTGATGCAACTTGCACCAACAGAGACGAATCAAGTGACTCCTCAACCGCGGCTTCATCATCTTCGGATGATGAAGAGGTAATCTCTCCCGAGTTGGATAAGTGTTATAGGACAATTGCATGCTTAACTAGTTTGTTAAAGAAATCTAAGAACAAAACAAAGTTATTGAAATTAGAAGTAAAAGAATTAAAATCCTCTAAGGTTGAGGATATTAATGATTTTCACAATGAGTCCCTTGAGAATAAAAATAAGACCTTGAGGAGTGAGGTTGAGAAACTCAAGAATTTTCTTGAAAAATTCTCAACTAGCTCCAAAACCTTGGACATGATCCTAAATTCACAAAAAGCGGTTTACAACAAGGTTGGTTTAGGTTACCAACCTAAAGAACCTAGTGTTATATCATTGATATCAAGAACTAACTTTAGGTCACCAAATGATTCTAGGGTTCAAAAAGTTAGAAAGAAAATGACTAGGGCATGGGTGCCAAAGTCTTTCATTGTAGATACTTTAGGTCCCAAAACTTGGATACCCAAAACATCTATATTTCGAATTGTATAGGCAATGATTGAGGGGGAGTATCTATCAACATGGGTGGTTGATTGTTGGTGCTCCAAACACATGGTCATTCCTAGTTAGGGATGTGCTTGACATTGTAGGATCGGGTTGGTCCGGCTAGAAGGGGGTGAATAGACGGTTAAGAAATAAAATAAGAGGGCACTCGTCTTTAAGAAAAACTTGGTTGCAACTTGGTCGTTGCTTCCAAGACGGTTAACGCACAATCAGAAAATCTCCTTGTGGCGGAGAAGCCTTACAACTGAAGCACACTTAGACTTAAAGAAATTACAGAATGAATTGAATTCTAAAGCAAACCTCTAAGTCTATTTATAGCCTAAGAGAATGAATCTGGATTGTTGATTGTTGATCACTTTTCTCTTGGCCGTTGATCCATGGATGTAATCTGGATGGTTGATCTTGGATGGAATTAAACTGTATCCATTGGATTTGATTAAAGGATAATGTAACATTATCCTTTAAGTTTTAATTATTTTAATTAAAACTTTATCTTTCGTTCCTCGAGATGGTTGTTATCTTCATATCGCTGTTATTATGTATAAGTAGCAATCTCGGCAATATTTAGCTGCTATCGCCCTTCATCCCAAATGGTTAGTGGCTTGGTGTTTGTTGGTGAGGACGTGGGTTCGATCCTTCTTGGCCATCAAAATTTTTCTCATTTCTTTTTGGCGCTTGGACTAGTCTTTTTGATTCTTAGTCTTCTGGGTGATTTCCGGCCAACCGAAGTTAGGCTCACCCGAACCCGACTCCGGCCTTTCGCCCCTCGAGCGTGCTTCCTTCCGGCTTCTCGTCCCTCGGACGTCGCGCGCGTCCTTCACGCTCCACCGACGTACTCTTCCGCAGCTTCCGCGTCCCTCGGATTGTACCAAGCCCGTCGGCTCACTTCCCGTGCAATCCTTCTCGTCCACTGTGTCTTACGCTCGACTTCCTCCGTACCTAAGTTCCTGCACACTTAGCAGAGGGATTAAAACCAACAGGACCTAACCTAACTTAGTTGATCACATCAAAACCAACCGGGGCACCAACAATCTCCCCCTTTTTGATGTGCATCAACCCAAGTTTAGTTAGGGATAAACAACAAACAAAAAAAATATTGTAACAGAAAAAAAATTTGCAATCATGTACATAAACCTCCCCCTGAACATAAACTATTCTCCCCCTTTGATCACAGCAAAAATGGGACAAAAAAAAATAGGGAAGGGAAAATATTAATATCAATTAAAAAAATCTGAAATATTTTGTATACAGCGATGATAGGTATATGGGGTTTACAAAAAAAAATTTAATCTTAAATTCGATCAACAAGTCTAAAAATAAATTAAAACCCAACAGAATAGAATTTTTTGAAGAAAAAATATTTAAAAATTCAAAATTGCTTCAAATATTGGAATAAAAATTTTATTAAATTCTTTTAATTATATCTAAATCATGGAAAAATCAGATCTGAGAAAATAACTTTGTTTTCTATTTTTAATATTTAAGATTCGAATTTTGAACATAAAATCATGAAAATTCGAAACGTGTTAAAAAAAATCTGAAAAAAAATTCTTCGTATATAGACAACAAAATTATGCATTTGGAAAAGTTAGAGATACAATTTTTATTTAGTAACAATTAATCAAACTAAATTTCCTAATATAAAAAAAATGTCAGATAATAAGCGCATATGTAATAGAAAGAAAAATAATCAACTTAAAATAGACTTTGGAACCCAAAATAAGTTCCTATCTACAGGGTTAATTAAAAATCTAGGAGGAATATAGTTCTTGGTCACTTTTCTAAGTTGACCCCTGTGATTTTTAACATACCAATTCAGATTTTCAGGATAAAAATTCTTTTTAGTTCTTAAACATGCAATATCATTTTCTAATTTTTCTACTAAATTTTTTAAATTTTCATTCTCTATTTTCAGTTGGTCAGATAGATCAGATGAGCATGGAGTGACTAATTTTTCTTTTAATTCAGAGTTTGCTATTTCTAATTTATTCATGGACTTTAGCATAGATTTTAGTATAGAGTAAATTCGAGCAGGTGGAAGTAGGCATACCTCACTTACCGGGTCAGTTTCGAAGTTAGGGATTTCCCCTTCGTTGCTACTTTCTTCCGAGGTACTTTCTTCATCTTCATCTTGGTGACTTGCCATCAGTGCAAGTCCAACGAATTCTTCGGCTTCCGATTCATCTGACGAAGTCTCGTCCCAGGTAGCTTTTAGTGTCTTTTTCTTCTTTGGCTGGTTCTTGAGTTTGGGGCACTGATCTTTCAGGTGTCCCTCCTCGTTGCAGTTGTAACATCGGATCGTGCGTTTCTTCTTTCTCTGTACCTTTTTAGAGCGATTAGTATTAATGAATTTATACAACTTTCTTACCGCTAGTGCTGTTTCTTCATCGTCTGCTGAAGATTCTTCGTCGAGTTGGATCTTCCTTGTGTTCAGTGCGACGTTGTCTGCTTTTCTGTTCTTTTCTACAAAACGAGATTCATGAAGTTCTAGAATAGAAAATAACTGTTCTAACGTACTTACCTCTAAATCTTTTGAAATATAATATGCGTCGATTATCGAGGTCCATTCCGGGGTTCTCGGAAATGCGTTTAGCGCATACCTTTGTGCATCGCGGTTGGTCACCGTTTCTCCGAGATTTTCGAGGCTTGTGATTAGTTCTTTTACCTTAGCATGCAATCTCGCAACAGATTCTCCATCTTCTATCCGGAGATTTGTTAGTCGGTTTCGAAGAACATCTCGTCGCGCCAGCTTTGCCTCCGAGGTGCCTTCGTGCAGTTCGAGAAACTTTTCCCAAAGTTCCTTCGCCGATTCGTACTTACCGATCCGGTTGACATCTTGCTCTGGGAGGACGGTCAGCAGATGGAATTCTGCCTTTCCATTAGCAACTGCGTCTACTTGCTCCTTCTTATTCCAGGAGTCAGGATCCTTGATCTTTCCTTCATTATCTTTTGGAGCTGCATAGCCATTTTTCATAATAATTAATAACTCATAATCAGTAACAAAAAATACCTGCATCTTCCGTTTCCATGCCGTGAACTCCCCCTCAAACTTAGGCGGGTATATCACTGGTCCAACCATCTTCTTGAGATTTGCTGCAGTTGGCGGTTAGTCCTTCTGCGGCAACCTGGCTCTGATACCACTTGTAGGATCGGGTTGGTCCGGCTAGAGGGGGGTGAATAGACGATTAAGAAATAAAATAAGAGGGCACTCGTCTTTAAGAAAAACTTGGTTGCAACTTGGTCGTTGCTTCCAAGACGGTTAACGCACAATCAGAAAATCTCCTTGTGGCGGAGAAGCCTTACAACTGAAGCACACTTAGACTTAAAGAAATTACAGAATGAATTGAATTCTAAAGCAAACCTCTAAGTCTATTTATAGCCTAAGAGAATGAATCTGGATTGTTGATTGTTGATCACTTTTCTCTTGGCCGTTGATCCATGGATGTAATCTGGATGGTTGATCTTGGATGGAATTAAACTGTATCCATTGGATTTGATTAAAGGATAATGTAACATTATCCTTTAAGTTTTAATTATTTTAATTAAAACTTTATCTTTCGTTCCTCGAGATGGTTGTTATCTTCATATCGCTGTTATCATGTATAAGTAGCAATCTCGGCAATATTTAGCTGCTATCGCCCTTCATCCCAAATGGTTAGTGGCTTGGTGTTTGTTGGTGAGGACGTGGGTTCGATCCTTCTTGGCCATCAAAATTTTTCTTATTTCTTTTTGGCGCTTGGACTAGTCTTTTTGATTCTTCGTCTTCTGGGTGATTTCCGGCCAACCGAAGTTAGGCTCACCCGAACCCGACTCCGGCCTTTCGCCCCTCGAGCGTGCTTCCTTCCGGCTTCTCGTCCCTCGGACGTCGCGCGTGTCCTTCACGCTCCACCGACGTACTCTTCCGCAGCTTCCGCGTCCCTCGGATTGTACCGAGCCCGTCGGCTCACTTCCCGTGCAATCCTTCTCGTCCACTGCGTCTTACGCTCGACTTCCTCCGTACCTAAGTTCCTGCACACTTAGCAGAGGGATTAAAACCAACAGGACCTAACCTAACTTGGTTGATCACATCAAAACCAACCGGGGCACCAACAGACATTTCCTCTATTTAATGAATATTTACTACCTATGAGGAATGGTTCTTTTTCCTCTCGAATTTAGATGATTGGAGTTAAAACTAATGGAAATCATAAACTCCATACACAATATAGATACATGGAAATTTTTCCCATTTACTCTATATTTTGGTGTCACTAGAAATTTTCTCATTTGTATTTGTATGCATTTGGGAATATGATTTATCAACATTACTCCAATCTAATTAGGTCTATGGTTAATAAACTTGATAAAAATTTGGTACTATGAATTCTCCGATCCAATCTATGAACTATCAATAGAATGGAGAAGTAGGATTCTAGACTTGATACAAACTTCAGATCATGAATTATCAAATTTCATCAAAATTGGTAAATTACCAATAAAACTAAGAATTAGGACTATGAATTGCCTAGAATGATTAGTTTATTGCAAGTTTTAGTTTACTATGATTCTAAAGGAGTTAGCCACAATATCAAGATAGCAGTTTATTTTTGAAATGTCTGATTATATATCTCAAGCCTAAGGTGTCTTGTTAAAAGAAAAGTTTCTTTTGTTTTGTTCAAGCAAGCCAAAATTTTCTTGTATGTGTTTTACAACTTTAATGTATTATACCAATTTTGGTTAAGAACAACATGTTAACATAGTTTATGATGTTTCAAAATTCAGTACTCAAGTTCCATTACTTGTTTGTTTTCCCACTTGACTGATATCAAACCTGATGTTTTCCATATGCCTAATATTAATTGGATTATCAAGGTATCAGTACTTAAGTATAGATTGGATTATCAAAATTGTTTGGTATAAACATGATCATGCTTAGAACATACTGATCATGCTTTGATACAAACCTATTTTTGGTATTTTTTTTAATCCATAGAAATTCTTAATTCTTGATGAGGAATAAAGCTTAGTTAAGGGACACAAATCATGTTGTTTATTTTGGTTAAGGGAAATGAATTTTGGCTAATGGAACTCTTTTAGGATCAAAAGGGATTAAATCTGATTGTATTAGGGTGTTTGAAAGTTGAAACAAATGTGTTTCTGAAACATATCAGTTTCAGAAAACTTTCTGTATCAAACCAGATCGGCCCACCGACCGATCAGGACTCACCCTGATCAGTCACCGTGACCGATCAAGGATCCCTTTGATCGGTCTGGTGACCGATCAGATCATTTCTGATCAGTGATCAGGGAACTCCCTGATTGGTCCAAAAACTCCTCAGTCCAATCCCCTTTCATCAAATAGTATCAGACTACTGATAGACCTACAGAGTATCCTTTTGCAACATTCCCCCCCCCCCCACCCAAGCACCAACACAAGCACCAACACAAAGATCCTAAGTCCATCAGTGGGTTTGGGTGGAAACTCACTGATAAACCTACAGAGTATCTTTTTGCAACATAATATAGTAAAATTAGAGGTTGGGACATCAAAAACATCATCTCCTAGCTCTACTCTAACTATTGGTATAGGGTTTTAAGAAATCCAATGATCCTAGGTCCATCAGTGGGTTTGGGTGGAAACCCACTGATAGACCTACAGAGTATCCTTTTCCAACATAATGTAGTAAAATTAGAGGTTGGGATACCAAAAATACCATCTCCTAGCTCTACTCTAACTATTGGTATAGAATTTTCATAAATCCTTTTGTAACATAATTTATAACCATTAGTGTATTAAAAGATTATTTAAACTTGTACAAATATTTAAAAGATTACCCCTACAAATATAAAATTTAAAAAATCAAGGAAAAAAATAATGAATTTAATTTTTTAAACTGGAAAAAAAATTTTAGTCGACGTTGAACCTAAATATCTCACATTTCAGACCCATGGTGGGCCTGAAATCAGAGAAATTCAGGCCCATGGTGGGTTAATGTATTATACCAATTTTGGTTAAGAACAACATGTTAACATAGTTTATGATGTTTCAAAATTCAGTACTCAAGTTCCATTACTTGTTTGTTTTCCCACTTGACTGATATCAAACCTGATGTTTTCCATATGCCTAATATTAATTGGATTATCAAGGTATCAGTACTTAAGTATAGATTGGATTATCAAAATTGTTTGGTATAAACATGATCATGCTTAGAACATACTGATCATGCTTTGATACAAACCTATTTTTGGTATTTTTTTTAATCCATAGAAATTCTTGATTCTTGATGAGGAATAAAGCTTAGTTAAGGGACACAAATCATGTTGTTTATTTTGGTTAAGGGAAATGAATTTTGGCTAATGGAACTCTTTTAGGATCAAAAGGGATTAAATCTGATTGTATTAGGGTGTTTGAAAGTTGAAACAAACGTGTTTCTGAAACATATCAGTTTCAGAAAACTTTCTGTATCAAACCAGATCGGCCCACCGACCGATCAGGACTCACCCTGATCAGTCACCGTGACCGATCAAGGATCCCTTTGATCGGTCTGGTGACCGATCAGATCATTTCTGATCAGGGAACTCCCTGATTGGTCCAAAAACTCCTCAGTCCAATCCCCTTTCATCAAATAGTATCAGACTACTGATAGACCTACAGAGTATCCTTTTGCAACATTCCCCCCCCCCCACCCCCCACTCTCTAGCCATCCAAGCACCAACACAAAGATCCTAAGTCCATCAGTGGGTTTGGGTGGAAACTCACTGATAAACCTACAGAGTATCTTTTTGCAACATAATATAGTAAAATTAGAGGTTGGGACATCAAAAACATCATCTCCTAGCTCTACTCTAACTATTGGTATAGGGTTTTAAGAAATCCAACGATCCTAGGTCCATCAGTGGGTTTGGGTGGAAACCCACTGATAGACCTACAGAGTATCTTTTTCCAACATAATGTAGTAAAATTAGAGGTTGGGACACCAAAAATACCATCTCCTAGCTCTACTCTAACTATTGGTATAGAATTTTCATAAATCCTTTTGTAACATAATTTATAACCATTAGTGTATTAAAAGATTATTTAAACTTGTACAAATATTTAAAAGATTACCCCTACAAATATAAAATTTAAAAAATCAAGGAAAAAAATAATGAATTTAATTTTTTAAACTGGAAAAAAAATTTTAGTCGACGTTGAACCTAAATATCTCACATTTCAGACCCATGGTGGGCCTGAAATCAGAGGAATTCAGGCCCATGGTGGGCTGAATATCTGTTATTTCAGGCCCAAGGTGGGCCTGAATATCTCTGATTTTAGGCCCAAGGTGGTTCTTAAATATGTTTATTTCACAAACTTCAAAAATATATATAAATACATTTAGTTAATAAAATTATAAATAAATTAGAGTAATTTTTGACAAAGGAATAATACAGATGTTATATCGTTGAATTATAAAAATAAATGTTATATAGATGTTATATCTTTCAAATACAAATAAATATAACTCAAATTAACAAATAATACATATACAAAATAAGGCCCGCGTTGGGCCTGAAATCCTATTATATCAGGCTCAGCAGTGATCGAGGTTTAAAGCGTGCTCGGGATCCTAGTTGTAAGCAATCGTCTTGTAGCTCATGTTTTCTTGGCATTTGAAGTTCTAGCGTGCTTTCGCCAATTGGAGTCGTGTGGGTGACGTCCTCCTCATCGGACTAGTGGAAATGTATGTACCCTCATATTCAGTTTTTCATTTTAGTTTTTGCTTTTGACTTAGGGTTAACGATAGTCTTCACTCACTGACCGAATATAATATGACTCTTTATGAACGAAATCTAAGTGTTATATTTGTTTGTTTCAAATAATTTTTGTTTGATGGTTGCTAAGTTCGGGATGTTGGATCGAGAAAACCGATAGAGGGGGGGTGAATATCGGAAATCATTTTTCGAAAATTTTAGAGCAAGTACGCAGCGGAAATTAAAAATCACAACACAGAGACACAGTCGATTTTACTTGGTTCGGAGCCTGTGTCGACTCCTACTCCAAGGCCCACGGTCGTTGACCGTTTACTTTGGGCAATTCTATATACGGCGCAAACAGTTTACAAAAATTGATTACAAAATAAGTGCAGTAAATAATAATAAAAAAAACGCTCTTCTTTACCGACGTCCGGAGTAGATCGACTTTTTCGGAGCAGCGGGACGTCGTCGGCTCGAGTTGGAAGGTTTCCGGAGCAAGGCGCGAGAGCAGAAGAGCTTTGAGACGTTGAGTAAATTGGTGTTCGAAGCTTGGGGTCGAGGGCCCGTTATATAGGGCCTGGGGGCGCCCGGGACGTCGGGGGCGCCCCCCCCCCCCCCCCACATGGCCTTTGATTCGCCAATATCTCGGTCAGCGTCTGATCCCCTTATCTTCGGGATCCGTTTTGACCGGGGTGCCCGGAGCGCTCGGGGCGCCCGGATTGACTGGGTCAAAGTCTTATCTTCTGGCTTCGAAGAGAGCTGCTTCGGCAGTTGGTGCTGGGGGCGCTAGGAGCGCAGGGGGCGCCCGGAGCGCAGGGGGCGCCCGAGAGTTGTACTGTTGAAGCCACTTTGCTTTTGTTGTGTTTGGTGTTCACCTTGGGGGCGCCCGGGACACTCCGGGCGCCCTGGTCAGCTATTGCCTCATCCCTTTGAGGCTCTCTGAGCTGCAGACACACGTTCCTTCGGTCCTGCATCCAGGGTTAGTCCAAAACACAATAAAACAATAAAGCATTATTTTATATAGCCTTAGCTGTCTTGGTTCTGACTTTGGGCCTCCAAAATGGAGCCCTAGGTCGAACCGACGCCTACTGTTCCCTCGACGGGGAACGCGTCCTCACCTACTCCTCTCGGGAGAATTTACCTGATGTCAACCGTTCCTTTGGTTGGACTTTTGCCTGACGGTCCTTTGTCAGGTCTTGGATGCCGAGCTGCCCTTCGCCCGGTGCCTAGCATTCCTTCGCTAGGGCTTCAGTCCCAGGCTGTCCTTCGCCTGGCGCCTAGCAGTCCTTCGCTAGGGCTTTTGACTCTGGCGTTCCTTCGCCAGTGCCTAGCAGTCCTTCGCTAGGGTTTTTTACTCTGGCGTTCCTTCGCCAGTGCCTAGCAGTCCTTCGCTAGGACTTTTTACCCTGGCATTCCTTCGCTAGTGCCTAGCAGTCCTTCGCTAGGACTTTTCCTGCACACTAGAGCAACTTGTTAGAAAACAAGTAAGACTTAACTTTTGACCTCTGTTGCCATTATCAAAACACAGGTTTGACTTGGGTGCATTCTGCACCAACAATCTCCCCCTTTTTGATTTATGGCAACCCTAGTTCAAAAAGTTAAGTTTAAGCAAGCATGAAAAGGTAAAATTTTGTTCCCTCCCCCTGGAAGGAATCTCCCCCTAGATTTTTCAAAAATTCTTGGGGTTAAAAAAAACTTTACTTGTACTTTGAAAAGTTAAGTTTTAGGTACTTAGAAATCTTTAAATAACTTAAGTTAAAAGTACATAGGAGAGTTTTTGAAGCAAGACTTTAGAGTACTTGAAAAGTTTGAAGCTTTAAGTTTTAAGGTACTCAAAAGTTTTGAAAGTGTTAGCTTAAGTACTTAGTAAACTTTGAAACACTTTAGTACATTTGGAAAACTTTAAGTACTTAATAAATTTGAAAAGCCTAAGTACTTAGTAACATTGTACTTATACAGTTTTGAAAAACTTAAGCTTAAAGTACTTTATAGAAGTTAAAAAAAATTTTAACAAGCTTAAGTAAGAAAATTTTGAAGGGCTTGAGTACTTAGTAAAATTTTGAAAGCTTAAGTAAAAATTTTGAAAGCTTTAAGAACTTAAGTACTTTAGTCAATTTTGAAAAGCTTAAGTATTTTTGAGAATTTTTGAATAAAGGATAAGAAAGTTTTGACAACTTCTTGAATAAAGGATAAGAAAATTTTTGAAAACTTTTTTGAATAAAGGATAAGAAAATTTTGAAAACTTTTTTGAATAAAGAAAATTAATTTTACTCTCTCCTTTCCTATCTCTCCCCCTTTGCCATATATCAAAATAGATAAATATAGCAGAAATAAGATTGCATAAAGGAAATAAGTAAGATTTTGCTGTACTGAACCAATTGATAATTAGACTTAAACTAAATCAGTCAATTTTCTCTGAAGGGGTCTGTCTAACCCAATTAGCTACTTACTAACTGTTATAAACAGTAGTTTTTGCTAGGGTTAGTCAAGTTAAGTGTTTCTGTTCAAGTTAGATTTTCTAAACTTGACACTCAACTTGATTGCTGTGTAAGTTGTATTTAGTGCCCCAATTACTGCAGATGCACTGACTTAAAGCATCTTGAATTAAGGCAAAGACCTAAGCATCTCAACCCTTTCTAGGTTATCAATCAAAAGTACCCTAAGGTGCTTGTGAGATGCTGGCTTCTAAGTCTATAGGTGCATGCAGTTCTAGGGTTAGGGCCTAGGCTAAGTCCATTTTCGAAAAAGCCCTAGTTTTGAAAGGGGGTAGTTTTGAAATAAAAATAAAACTAAGTCGAAAATGAAAGCTGATTTTGAAATTAAGTAAAACAGTTTTTCAAATTATATTTTTAGAAAATTTTTAAATCAAGTAGAGCAGTAAAAAAATAAAGTTAATCTATTCTACAGAGCACAATCCTAACTGCCTTCTTAGTGAGCTGAACTCAGATTCAGGTAAGGGTTTTGTGAATATATCAGCTAAGTTGGATTTAGAGTCAATATGCTTAAGTACTATTTCACCCCTGGCTACATGGTCTCTTACAAAATGATGTTTGACTTCTATATGTTTGGTTCTGGAATGTTGGATTGGGTTCTTAGTTAAATTAATTGAACTTATATTGTCAATAAATACTTGAGTTTGGGTGTAGTTGAGCTGGAAGTCCTTAAGTGTGTGCATCATCCATAAAAGTTGAGCAACACATTCTCCTAAGGCCACATACTCAGCTTCAGTTGTGGATAGAGCTACACAATGTTGTTTTCTGCTGCACCAACTAACTAGACTCTGACCTAACAGTTGGCAGCTTCCACTTGTGCTCTTTCTATCTAATTTACAGCCAGCATAGTCAGAATCTGAGTATCCTGTCAAATCAAAAGTTGAGGTCCTAGGATACCAAATCCCTACATTTAGGGTGCCCTTTACATATCTTAGTATTCTTTTTAGGGCTGCTAAGTGCGTTTCCTTAGCACAGGTTTGGTATCTAGCACACATCCCTACAGCAAAAAGAATATCAGGTCTACTGGCTGTAAGGTACAGTAGGCTACCTATCATACTCCTATAGAGTTTAAGGTCCACTGGTTTACCATCAGGGTCACTATCTATTTTTACATTAGTGGCCATGGGGGTACTTATGCTTTTAGAGTTATCCATTTTAAATTTCTTTATTAACTCTTTAGCATATTTGAATTGATGAACGTAGTTACCATCCCTAGTTTGTTTGATTTGTAGTCCTAGGAAAAAGGTAAGCTCACCAACTAAGCTCATTTCAAATTCATCTTCCATTATTTTGACAAACTCTTTTAGGAAGTTTGTGTTGGTGGATCCAAAGATTATGTCATCTACGTAAATTTGGGCAATAAATATATCTTTTCCTAGGGTTTTAATAAATAAAGTTGAGTCAATTTGGCCTTGTTTAAATTCTTTAGAAGTTAAATAGGTTGATAACCGTTCATACCAGGCCCTAGGTGCTTGTTTTAGCCCATATAATGCTTTGGTTAGTTTGTAAACGTGGTTAGGTTTGTCTAAGTCCTCAAACCCTGGGAGTTGTCCTACATAAACTTCTTCTTTAATGAATCCATTTAAAATGGCTGACTTTACATCCATTTGATATAATTTAAATCCTTTATGGGATGCAAAGGCTAACAACATTCTAATGGACTCAAGTCTAGCTACTGGGGCATATGTTTCATCGTAGTCTAATCCCTCTACTTGGCTGAAACCCTTTGCTACTAAGCGGGCTTTATTTCTGACTATTTCTCCTTGATCATTCAGCTTATTCCTAAAGACCCACTTAGTGTCAATGACGGATTTGCTCTCAGGTTTAGGCACTAGTTCCCAGACTTGGTTCCTCTCAAATTGGGCTAACTCTTCTTGCATAGCTATGATCCAATCAGGATCAGGTAGAGCTTCATATATAGTTTTAGGTTTTATTTTCGATATCATAGCTTTTTGACTAAGGTTTCTATAGGAGGATCTAGTCCTGACTCCTAGAGTTGGATCACCCACAATTTGATCTGTTGGGTGACTGAGTCTGGGTTTCTTGGTTCTTCTAGAGCTTGGTTCAGCCTCAGGTCCGGCTGGTCGGTTTGGTTCACTATTTGATTCGACTCTTTGGGTTGGTTCATTTGTTGGTTCGATACTTGGTTCAGTTGACTCATTAATTGGTTCAATGGTTAGTTCGTTTAAGGGTTCAATTAAGGGTTCAATAGTTTGTTCATTATTTTCTTGGTCAGAGTTTGATGAAGTTAAATCTGGATTATTAGATGTTGAGTTGATTTCTTCATCAAAAATTAAGTTTGTTGTTTCTTCAATTTTCTTAGTTTGTTTGTTGTAAACTCTATAGGCTCTACTTGTAGTTGAGTATCCTAGGAAGATACCTGGGTTTGACTTGGACTGAAATTTTCCTAAATAGTCTTTGGTGTTTAGGATATGGACTTTGCATCCAAAGACCCTTAGGTAGTGTAGGTTTGGGAGTCTATGGTAGTACAGTTCATAGGGGGTTTTGTTGTGTCGCTTGTTAATCAAAACCCTATTTTGGATATAACAAGTCGTACTAATCGCTTCTGCCCAAAATTGGTTTGCTAGATTAAATTCGTTGGGCATAGCCCTAGCGGCTTCTTGTAATGTTCTATTCCTTCGCTCGACTATCCCATTTTGTTGGGGGGTTCTAGGACATGAAAATTCATGTAAGTACCCATTTACCTTACAGAATTCCTCGAATCGTTGATTTTCAAACTCTCCCCCGTGATCACTCCTAAGTCTTTTAATTTTAGTGTCGTTTTGATTTTCAACTAGTTTACAGAATTCATTAAATAGGTTTAGGGTTTCATCTTTGGTTTTTAGAAACCTAACCCAGGTAAACCTAGAGTAATCATCAACTATTACTAAGCAGTATCGGTTCCCGCTTAGTGACTTGGCTCCATGTGAATCAAATAGGTCAAGGTGTAGGAGCTCAAGTGTAGTTTGAGTTAAATTAGATTGGGTTAGTTTGTGATTGGATTTGGTTTGTTTACCTTGATTACATGATTCACATATTAGGTTTTCATTATTTTTAATTTTGGGGATACCTTTGATTAAGCCAAGTTGGGTAATTTTTGAGATAGTTCTCAGATTGGTATGACCTAATCTCCTATGCCAGAGATTTGATTGTTCTAATTGTGTTAACATACATTTGGGTACAAGGGGAAGGTTTATAGTGTATACATTGTTTTTCCTAGTGCCCTTAAGCATGATTTCTGAGTGTTGTACATTTCTAATCAGGCAGTTAGAATTGTTGAAAGTAACTATATAACCAGAATCACATAACTTACTTATGCTAAGCAAGTTAAAATTAAAGTTTTCAACCAATAGAACTTTCTTAATAATGAAATCGGATTTAAGTTCAATATTACCTGACCCAATTACCTTGAGTGTAGCATTATTGCCAAATTCCACTGAGCCTAGGTTTTTGAACTTGAGCTTGGTGAACTTCAATTTATCTCCAGTCATGTGTCTGGAGCAACCGCTATCCAACATCCATTGGTCCATATCTTTATGTTCCTACACATAAAGAGTTTTCTTGATTTGGATCCAATTAGAGTCAGGAATAGCTTAAATTGAGTTTCATTGCCTAGTCTGTCTCACCCAAATCTAGGGTTTTCAATCACGTTAGCCTTATAGGTTTCGTGAGACAGGTTTTGATAGTTAAGACTATTTTGAAAATTTTGATTAATTTTGAAAACAATTAAATTTTGAAAACTTAATTAATTTTGAAATTTTTGAAAAGATGTTTAAATCTACAAATAACTGAAATTTTGTGTTAGATTCGAATTTGAAAAAAAATAATTTGAATTTGAATTTCAAAAATTAGCTTCCAGGTCTTGGCGAGGCACTAGGCCTTCTTTGGCCGTAGCCTTATGGGATCATCCACCCTTTCCTTGACAAAGCCTTTTAATGAAATTTCATTTTCAAAATTATTCTTTGAAAAATTTCTGGTCTAACTAGTTTGGGTCTTGGATCGGTAGCTTCGGCTAGTTCCGCCAAATTGGCTTCCCTAACGTACTATCATCTCACCTCCACCCAATACTATGTTGTCAAGTTTCAGTTAAGTTTGTTCAGTCCTTATACTAACCATTCCTAAATCTAAGCATAGTAAATTGCAGGAATTTTAAATAAACAATCAATCAAGCAATTGGAATCACGAATTAAATTCTTATCTAATAATGAATATTGTTTTCAGTTTGGCTCCCCCTGGACTAAAGCCACGGTGATGGTTAGGCAAGATGTGAATCTTGTCCTTGGGGATCCAATACTGATTTGATCCAGTTGGTTTGTTCAGGTATAGTTTAGGTACCCATGCCTGAATTTTACCTCTGGATTGATTCAGTACAGCAAAGTAAGATCTTTGTCGGGATTTGGTTCTATAGCCAAGTCCGGATCGATTTAGAACTGATTTCTGTTTTCCAAGGATCATGTCAAGACCCTTGGAACCAGATGTAAATCGTTCTAAAGCTGATCTAAGATCCTTAACCTGAGTTTTCAGGGAGGAGTTCTCCTTTTCAAATTTTTCAACTTGAGTAGGAGTTCCTTCCTAAACCTTCTCGGTTAAGGGTTTAGAGTCAGCTCCCTCTTTCAGGAGTTTTACTTCCTGTCGGAGGGATTCGACTCGGAGTTTGGCTTTTGCCAAATCTCGAGAAAGAAATGAAATTAGTTCACTTAATTGACATCTATTGAAACCAGTTACCTTAATTTCGTCGTCTTCTGTAAAGGTCAGCTCGCCGCCGTCCTGTTCTGATTCTGACTCAGTCTCGACTTTTTCTGAGGCGGTCAGAGCTAGTAGATTTGATTGGGGTGCTTCTTCTTCTTCTTCTGAGGAAGATTCGTCCCAGGTTGCTTGGAGCGCTTTCTTTCTTCTTGTCTTTTTTATTTCCTTTAAGTTTGGACATTCTGTCTTGTAGTAGCCCTTCTTCTTGCACTCGTAGCAGGTTACGTTGGGCTTGTTTTTATCATTCGCGGGTTCAGCTGGTTCGTCCTTTCTTCGGCTGATTTTCTGTTTGTTGGTTCGGTTCTTCAGCTCCTTATAGTAGCTTCGGGCTAGTCGGACCAGCTTAGTTTGATCTCCTTCTTCGTCTTCTGAGTCTGAGTCTGAGTTAGACTCGGGTTCAGGTTCAGGCTTCTTCTTTGTTGTCCTTCCAGTTTTACCTGCAACGAAAGCAATACCTTTCTCGACCATATTGGTGTTAGTTTGTTCGTGCAGTTCTAGTTCGGAAAATAATTCGTCTAATTTTATTTTTGAGAGATCCCTTGAGACCTTGTATGCATCTACCATAGATGCCCACAAGGTGTTTCTAGGGAAAGCGTTTAAGGTATACCTTATTAAGTCACGGTTTTCAACCTTGTGACCTATAGTGTGAAGACCGTTCATCAACTCTTGGATTCGTGCGTGGAGCTGGGCTGCTGTTTCATTGTCGGCCATCTTGATGGTATAGAGTTTGTTCAGGAGCAGATCCCTCTTACTGATCTGAGTATCTGATGTCCCTTCGTGCAGCTCGATCAATTTTGCCCACAGCTCCTTGGCACTGTTGAAGGGGCCCACGCGGTTCAGCTCCTCTTTCGTCAATCCGAATTGAAGAGTCTGAGTCGCTTTAGTGTCGGCTTCGATTTTTCGTTTCAGAGCGGTGTCCCACTCTGTGTAGCTTTGAGGAAGTCCATCAGCATTTTTGGGTATCTCCAGTCCGGACTGGATGATGATCCACATGTCCACCTGAGTTTTCAGGTGGACCTCCATTCGACTTTTCCAGTAAGAAAAGTCTTCTCCACTGAAAAGTGGAGGTCTGGCGGTGCTGAATCCCTCTTGTATGGCCATTTGATCTGTAAAAGAAAACTAACAAAAAAATATCCCAAGACTTGGTCTTGGATTAGTAGTGCGGGATAAGGATAATAAAATATTAAAAAAAAATTTGGTTAAAAAAAATTCGAATGAGAAAAAGAAATAAAAATCCGAAAAAAATTTCAAACTGGTGGTTGCACCAAGTTTGAACTTCCCCGCTCTGATACCACTTGTTGGATCGAGAAAACCGATAGAGGGGGGGTGAATATCAGAAATCATTTTTCGGAAATTTTAGAGCAAGTACGCAGCGGAAATTGAAAATCACAACACAGAGACACAGTCGATTTTACTTGGTTCGGAGCCTGTGTCGACTCCTACTCCAAGGCCCACGGTCGTTGACCGTTTACTTTGGGCAATTCTATATACGGCGCAAACAGTTTACAAAAATTGATTACAAAATAAGTGCAGTAAATAATAATAAAAAAATGCTCTTCTTTACCGACGTCCGGAGTAGATCGACTTTTTCGGAGCAGCGGGACGTCGTCGGCTCGAGTTGGAAGGTTTCCGAAGCAAGGCGCGAGAGCAGAAGAGCTTTGAGACGTTGAGTGAATTGGTGTTTGAAGCTTGGGGTCGAGGGCCCTTTATATAGGGCCTGGGGGCGCCCGGGACGTCGGGGGCGCCCCCCCCCCCCACGTGGCCTTTGATCCGCCAATATCTCGGTCAGCGTCTGATCCCCTTATCTTCGGGATCCGTTTTGACCGGGGCGCCCGGAGCGCTTGGGGCGCTCGGATTGACTGGGTCAAAGTCTTATCTTCTGGCTTCGAAGAGAGCTGCTTCGGCAGTTGGTGCTGGGGACGCCCTTAGCGCAGGGGGCGCCCGGAGCGCAGGGGGCGCCCGGGAGTTGTACTGTTGAAGCCACTTTGCTTTTGTTGTGTTTGGTGTTCACCTTGGGGGCGCCCGGGACACTCCGGGCGCCCTGGTCAGCTATTGCCTCATCCCTTTGAGGCTTTCTGAGCTGCGGACACACGTTCCTTCGGTCCTGCATCCAGGGTTAGTCCAAAACACAATAAAACAATAAAGTATTATTTTATACAGCCTTAGCTGTCTTGGTTCTGACTTTGGGCCTCCAAAATGGAGCCCTAGGTCGAACCGACGCCTACTGTTCCCTCGACGGGGAACGCGTCCTCACCTACTCCTCTCGGGAGAATTTACCTGATGCCAACCGTTCCTTTGGTTGGACTTTTGCCTGACGGTCCTTTGTCAGGTCTTGGATGCTGAGCTGCCCTTCGCCCGGTGCCTAGCATTCCTTCGCTAGGGCTTCAGTCCCAGGCTGTCCTTCACCTGGCGCCTAGCAGTCCTTCGCTAGGGCTTTTGACTCTGGCGTTCCTTCGCCAGTGCCTAGCAGTCCTTCGCTAGGGCTTTTTACTCTGGCGTTCCTTCGCCAGTGCCTAGCAGTCCTTCGCTAGGACTTTTTACCCTGGCATTCCTTCGCCAGTGCCTAGCAGTCCTTCGCTAGGACTTTTCCTACACACTAGAGCAACTTGTTAGAAAACAAGTAAGACTTATCTTTTGACCTCTGTTGCCATTATCAAAACATAGGTTTGACTTGGGTGCATTCTGCACCAACACGGGATGACTCCAAAAAGAGCATCTTCAAAGCAACCAGCTTCCAAAAAATCGAAGAAATAGCAAGACTCTGGCGGAAGTAAAAAAAACAGTTGACACAAGAAAAATGAAAATTGTGTACCGACTATACAAGTTTTGTTAACAGAGGTCGAACTAAACGAATGAACTGGAAAAGTAGCCTTTGCCATTTCCAAAATTTTATTGGTTCAGTTCCACCCACACCAGAACAAGAACAGTTGCTTCAAGATACACTCTTTTCTTAGGTCCTCGACCTCCCTAATAGTTCATGTGTAAGACCCCAGGTTCAGAATATGTTTGATAATTGGAATGAAGAAGAACAGAACTTTATATTCCATGAGAAAAAATTGAAATTCACAAAGGTTGATATATCACTTATTCTAGGGATCCCTGACAATGGAGAGATAGTCCAACTTGATTTGAACGAGGCCTCCAGCCCACTGTACAAGCAGTATTTTGAAGAGTCAAGTTGTTCTGCCAAGCATTTGGAGAAACTAATAATGAAGTCTACATTCAATGACAAGCTCTACTGTCAGTTGTATATACTCTATTTTTTTTTCTACAGTTCTATTTTGTGGTACTAGCAGCATACTTGTCATTCCTGCCCTATCACTAATTGATTGCGTAGATAATTTTGACAACATACGCACCTATAATTGGTGCAATGTCGTCTACAATTTCATGGCTCCTTAGTTGGATTCCATTGGAAAGGAGGCTACACTGAGGCATAGACCAGATGTAGGTGATTCAACCCAAACGCCCAAGGCTCCCTTGCTCAAGGGATTTCCAAATATTTTGGTTGTAAGTTAGAGTACATATACCTGCTCATATATGTTATGATGGATATTAATTATAGAATATAATCATGTTGTAGGTATGTGTGAGTGAAAATATTAGTATTGCTGCTCCAGAACATCCTCATAGATTGCTAAGAATACTTCACTGGACTTGGCCTAAAACCCATGTTGAGAGTATCAAGAGGATGATAGACCGTGTGGCCACAAATTTAATTATTGTTGATTTAATTCCGACTGAGTTAAAGCTTGATTTGGTACCTCACTACTCTCCTCCAACTCAACCAATTGAGGTACACTGTGAGGTATTACAGCAGACAGCAGAAGGAAGTCAAGCAGCAGAAGGAAAGCTACAGGCCTTAGAAATGGAAGTCTGCAATCTATGTATAGAAAAACAAGAACAAATTGATACCTTACTGTTGATGCAGTCTGGCCCTGATTGTTGTTTTGGTGTTGACACCGATTTAAGTTTAGGTTGATGATTATGATTATGTTTAAGTCCTGATCGAGGATTAGGCATGGTTTGGAAAATCCTAGCTTGGAGGGCTAGGTGTTGGAAAATCCTAACCTGGAGGGTTAGGTGTTGAAAATCCTAGTCTGAAGGGCTAGGTGTTGGAAAAGTCCTAATTCGGAAGGGTTGGGTGAAAAGTCTTAGCTTGGAGGGCTAGGTGAAAAGTCCTAACTTGGAGGGTTAGGTGCAAATTCTCATCCTGGAGAATTAGGTGAAAAAGTCCTGGCTTGAAGGGTCAGGTCCTAGCTTGGAGGGCTAGGTTTGGAAAGTCCTAATCCGGAAGAGTTGGGTGAAAAGTCCTAGCTTGGAGGGCTAGGTGAAAAGTCCTAGATTGGAGGGCTAGATGAAAAGTCCTAACTTGGAGGGTTAGGTGCAAATTCTCAACTTGGAGGGTTAGGTGAAAAATCCTTTGCTTGGAGGGCTAAGGTGGAAGAGAACTTAGCTTGGAGGGCTAAGTTTAAGTCCCTGGATCGGTCTGGTGATCGGTCAGGGGAGCTGGCACGCTGCCCTGTTGTGGATCGGTCTGGTGACCGGTCCAGCAACGACTGATCGGTCTGGCGACCGATCAGGGAGCACACAGTGAGGTTGGGAACCTACTGTATTGCTCCTGATCGATCCGGTGACCGACCAGGGAGTGTGTGTTTCACCCACTGCTTGGCTCCTGATCGGTCTGGTGACCGATCAGGGAGCGAACAGTGAGGTTGAGTTCCCTTGGTGATCTGCGCCTGATCGGTCTGGTGACCGATCAGGATCACTATGCAGATCGTTCCGGAGAACGATCCAGCATCGCAGGTTCCTCTCTATGATCGATCAGGACGGAGCCTGATCGGTCTGATCACGATCTGGTCGGTCTGGTGACCGATCAGGAGGCTTCCTGATCGGTCCTGATCGGTCCGGTGACCGATCAGAGGTCTGGAATGCGAAGCTCAGAAATCGCCCAAGAAAGGGGTGGATTGGTCGGGTGAACGATCCACAACCTGGGATCGGTCTGATGATCGATCCAGGAGAAGTCACAAAGAAATCGCGATTTCTAATCGAGCGTTGGGGATCGATCAGGACGGAGCCTGATCGGTCTGGACCTATCCTGATCGGTCTGGTGACCGATCAGGGGTCGCTCTGATCGGTCCGGTGACCAATCACTTTAATTCAAATGCACTGTCAGACGCTCTGATCACGTCTGAACGTATCCGATTTGCTGCCACTTACATCTGATATTTGATTTACTGTGTGATACGCTGCTCTAACACTCTGATTAAGCTGCAGGTGACAGGGGAGGATTCAAACACTCAAGGAGAGGTCAAAGGAGGCTTTCCTTGGAGCAGGTTTGTCCGATTCTCCATTTCAGGTTGCAACGGCCGAGCTGCAGACTGGAGCCGAGACCGGGGCTTGGCTGAGGGGATCTCAGGAAGACCAGAGAGGGCTCAGTGATAGCTGGCGTTGGCAGTGTGGTAGCTGGAGGCTACGGAGGATGTTGTCACCTGGTGCTGTGTAGAGAATCAAAAGCGCAGAAGCTGGCTTCATGGAAGCAGAGTTCGAATACTGACTGCTTGCTGCGCCTTGAGTTCTCCACAACAAGCTTGCTGCGTTCTTGAAGTTTCATCATCTTGAGCAAGCTACTGATTTTCGAGAAGCAATCATCCATTACTTGAGTGCTTGAAGGAGAGAACAAGGAGCTGGGAGTCTGACAGTGGGAAGACACGAAGAAGGGTTCTTGCGTGAGATCGCCACTGGGTGGAGCTCAGGGAAGCTTGCTGTGTTCTTGTCCTTGTTGAGTGCTTGAGTAAGATCCTTCTTGTTGTTTGACTGAGCTTAAACATTTATCTGTGATTGAAATGCTGTGGAGAGGTTTCTCCACCGAGAAGGAGGTTGCTTTATATCCGGTGCTAACCGGGGCTTGATCTGCCGACGATCAAGGGATCGTCCACCTTAAGGGCACGCCAAGGAGTAGGGGCAAGTTATCCCCGAACCTTGTAAACCCTCCTTGTTAGCGATCTTGCTAGCTGTGATTGTTTGTTCTCGGTTTCCATTTTGGTTTACTGCACTGCTTTGTTGCTTTATTTCTTCCGCTGTGCTACTGATAAGATTAAGTGCAAAAACTTGTTACTTGCCAAAGATAAAAGTGATTGGCTATATTCACCCCCTCCCTCTCTAGCCATCCCGTTTCCAACACTTACAACAATAATTAACTATAGCACTTAAAAGTTTGGAGGATGTTAAAATTGACAGGGCAATAGCCATCAGTGACAAGGATCAAATTATTGCTTAGAAGGAAACAATAATTGCGGAGGAGTCCCAGCTTAGACAAAAAGTTGAAATCATTGCTGAAACGATACAATAATTGGTGACAAAGATTCCCAGCTTAAAGAACAAGATGATCACTACAAAAAAATGGCAGTTGTAAGAGATACAATCATACTTCAAGCTAACCAGAGAATCATGAAGCTGCATAAACAATTGGAAAGCAAAGGGTCAAATGAAGCTGAGCCACTTCCCAAAAAAAGGAAAATAACTCAGGTCAGACCACCCTACGAGGCCAAAGGCAAAGGCAAAGAAGTTGTTCAGGATGAGGAAGAGAATAAGGATGAGGATGAGGATGAAGATCAAGATGATGAGGCTCCTGCCCAATCAATGTCACAAACTACAACGCAAACAACAACATATGCGACTTCAACCCAAACAAACATATATGAACAACAGGCAGCTAAAGCAAAAGAAATTCAAAAGGTGAAAAGCAAAATCTTAAAGAATATCAGGGCATGTTTTAAGAAGAATAAAGATACAGAGATTGCTGAAACCTTATTAAAGCTTAGTAAATTAAAGTGAGTTAGTTGTTATTGCGATTGCATAAATTTGTAAAACAATTATGATTATTCTCATTCATTAATAAAATTTATTCGCTCACCTTCTTATTAAGTTGCTTATATTATGTTCATGTAGGTATCAGAATAATCCAGTATGGTCCAATGTGACCTTTTCATTAGATATGCAATCATTTTTGACAATATTTGATTGGAATGACTACACCACCGAGGATTGCATAAATACATACTGGACTTGTAAATGAAGCAAAATCCTATAACTCACCATACCACCCCTCCATATTCTGTGGGGTGGGGTTAGATGTAAGTCAATTAGCAAGTTGTTTTGTTGTTTTTTCTAGGATTTAATGGACTAACACTTCCTTTTTAATAAACATACGAACAGTTTGAGGTGATTCACGCTACAGCATTTGAATAAACAGTTACTACTGATACATATAAGCCAATTAGATATATCATCTGTCCTCTAAATAATGCAGATGATCATTGGCATATAATGATTATTGACCTCGAGGAAGGTAATATCTATAATTATAATTCTCTCGGCGCCACAGAAAGGTACATTACCAAATTTGAAAAAACTGTAAGTTTTCTATTTCATATATATACCTCTACAAAAAGTTTCAATCCAATATAATTGTTACTAATGTATTATCTGTGTAGGTGGCATTTTTCAAAAATTTAAACTGGTCATATTACAAGATATGGAATAAAGGATTGTCTTCCATATCGGGGACAGACTTTAATAAAATTATAATAGAAGGACTCACCCAAAGCAGATCGTAAGATGATTTTTTTTATTAAACATAACAATTTATTTCATGGTTGGATTTATAAGATGACAACAATGACAATATAGGTTTTTTCATATTGGATTGTGCATTTTTCATTATGTGGTATGCTGAAAGTCTGGTCTTTCAAAGATCTACAGAGTTTAACCAAAAGCAAATGAAAACTTATCGGTTTCAGGTGGGATATAAAATAATGAGAGACAAGTTCTGGAAGCTAAATCTGTAAATATTGGTTTTGTTCATACAATGCATATGTAAGTGTCATGAATTTGTACAATGTTTGTAATCCTTTTGAAATCAATGAAACATTACTTTCGATCCTTGTTTTTGTGTAATATATAAGTTATAATCTATAATTGTTATCGATACCATCAGTAATATTAAACCTTGCTTTTGCTGTAATCATTTGAATTCAGGCTCACTCAGGGCCTGAAATAAACTCATTTCAGACCCACGCTGGGCCTGAAATAATCTAATTTCAGGCCCAGCGTGGACTTGAAACAAACTTATTCAGGCCCACGCTGGGCCTGAAAGCCTCTGGTTCAGGCCCAACATGGGTCTGAAATCATATTGTAAAAAATTTAATAAAACCTGCTAACAAGTATGATTAAATACTTATACGATAATCTTTTACATAATTGTACATGTCCTGACAACAATGAATCAACAAATTAGAATTTGGCACACAAGGAGACTTTGGCACACAAGGTGCCTTTTTTGATGGACCTAGGATATTTGAATTTTTCAAAACTCATTATCAGTAGTTAGAGTTTAGCTACCAGATGGTATTTTTGGTTTCCAAACGTAGTCGTACTGAGTATCAATTACGTGTTGATACAGTATCAGTTGGCACAGAACAATGAATCAACAAATCAGAAATCAGAGGGGCTCAAATCACAGATATTCAGAAAACAGAGGACTTCAGGACTTGAAGACCTGAAATAATAATCTTGTGGGTTCAGAAATCAGAGGACTGATCTTTTCGCTTACATTGAATTACACAAGGCATTGATATATATCATAATATTAAAATACTTTTTCAAGTCACAACATTAACAACAACTAGTATTTTGACAATACTATGGTTGTACAATATACAAAATATATACATACATTTCTTCTCCTTACAAATTATACACTTCAATCAGAATATTCCTGCAATACATATACCAATTAACTCAAGACCTTGGTGTTGGCGGCATTCTACATGTCCTTCTATTATGGCGAAGTTGTTTGCATCGGCTGCATTTTAGTTTCACCTTACCATTGTGTCTGGAATCAATCCGTGCCTTCTTTCGTCTACCAGGCTGCACAAGGCTACGGGGACTGAGAACTGTAATGTCGTTTACGCCCATAGGCCAAAACTGTTTGCTTCTACAAGGGAAAATACGAGTCATGTAAACCCACATCCAAGTTTCTGAATAAAAATAATGCTTACAATATGGCAGTGTATCCATGTTCCTGTGAATGATAACGACAATAGCATGTGAGCAAGGGAGTCCTGAAATTTGAAACTTCTCATAATGACAAAATTGTTTTTCCAAATCAACAATGTATGAAGTGCCCCATGTTTCTACTTCCATTCTGATTGAGAGTAAGGATGAACCTTATAAGCTCTAGCTTTCTCTCTCCTTGAATTCATTTCTTTTGTAGCATGAGGTGTCAAAGCAACACGCCATTTGGAGACTTCCTCTCTACGGTTAAAGAACCATTGAGCTACTTTTCTTCTGGTAGTATCAATTAACCTGTTTATGGGAAGCTCACGTGTGGACTTGAACAAAACATTTAAGCTCTCCACACAATTCGTGGTAAGCATTCTGTACCTTCTCCCAGTAAAGTGTGCATTTGCCCACCTTTTAGGGTCAATATTCTGAAGCCACTTATGGGCATCTGGATATTTTTCAAGCATTGTCTGCATTATCATATCATATTAGAGTGTTGTGTTAGCTCGTGCTGCTGCCCAAAACAAACCGAAATCAACTCTACTTCCAGTATCTGTTACCATAATACAAGACATGTGGTGGCAACAAAAAGTATGATGTGCGTTTGTGTAGACTTTTCTAACTGTTGATATAATGCCCCGATGTCTATCTGATAATATGGTGATTGAGTGATCATCGACAACAAAGTATCTCTTTGTATACTCTAAAAATCACTCCCATGTAGACCCACATTCAACTTCAGCTATTGCAAAGGCAACTGGGAGAACATTGTCATTACCATCAATCACCGTAGCAATCAACAATACACCCGGATACTTTCCTCTTATGTGTGTGGCATCAATTCCGATAAGTCTACGCAAATAAAACCTGAACACCCTTCGGCAAGCACCAAAACCTCAAAAACACCGCTGGAACTGATTGTCACCATTCCTGCATAGTGCCACATAAGTTTCAGGATCTCTAGCTCTTAACTCACGCAGATATTGTGGAAGATCTCTATATGTCTCATCATAATCTCCGACAACCTTTTCCAATGCTTTCTCCCAAGCTATGTATGCTTTTCTGTATGATATGGTCACTCCAAATCTAGCTTTAATATCTGATATAATCATACTTGGTTTGTATTTTTCATTATGAAGAAATTGTTCTTCAACAAAAGAAGTAACAAATGATGAATAGCATGCATGATGATCAGCACTTTCCCTAACAGTTCCACATTGGTGTTCCTTTACATATTTTGTAACAGTAAACTCTACTTCCCTCTTGCTACTACTCTCCATGTACATGGTTGGTTGAAGCACACTGCTTTAACTCTATTTTTTCTGGTGTCAACTGGGTTATATCTCATATACTTAACCATGGCATGTTTGACAAGTGCATTCTTGAATTCTTCTTTAGATGGAAATATCTGCCCCACAAAAAATTCATGCTCATCTCTTGCCTCTACCTCTCCAATGGCCCAGCAAGCAATCAAGAATTCAAAATATAAGGATCTTCAGCTAATGAAAACTCCTCCTCTAAGTCACTGTACTGATCTAGGAAGAATTCATATTGCTCAATCTGCATATCATTAGCTTGAAATTCTAGTACACTTGTACTGGGTTATAATTCATCTGCATTTTGGATTTCAATTTCTTCCTCCCCACTCCAGGTTGGCTCAAAGAATTCAACAACTCTTATTGAAGAATTCAGACCCTTATCTTCTAAATTAGTTGTTTATTCATTTAGATCAAATGTCAAATTCCTTGTAATTCTATTATCACCATACTGGGAAGATAATGGAATATTATTACTGGCTATTTCTGCTCCATTCCCCATGACAGCATTATCATCAAGAGTATTCCATATCTCAGAGAGAATTTCGTCAACAACATTATCATCCCTGAAAAATAAATTACAATTATATTTAGCAAACTTTGAAAATTATAATCAAGGGCCTAAAATATTTTGATTTCAGACCCTCTCAGGGTCTGAATCTTATCATTTCAGGCCCTGGGAGGGCCTGAAATAATAAGATTTCAAGGCCTCCCAGGACCTGAATTTAAACGATTTCAGGCCCTCCTAGGGCATGAATCTTTTGATTTCATGCACTCCCAGGGCCTGAAATCCTTTAAGTTCAGACCCTCGTAGGGCCTGAAATTGTTTTATTCAGGACCTCCTAGGGCCTGAAGTTCTTTTATTTCAGGTCCTCTTATCATTTGATTTCAGTCCCTCCTAGGGCCTGATATGGTAAGATATCACCCTCTAGGTCGAATTCAAGCATTAATTTATCCTAAGTTTAAAAAATTTCAGAGAACCGTAATTATGTAATACATGACACCCTTAGAGTCCTTCTCCAAACATAAAAATAGTAAAAAGAGTTTATCATGTATAAAACTAGGTCTGATATCATATCAAAGATGACAATCATACGTACATTACTATTTCTATTTGTTACCAAACTGTTGCTTGCTTTTTCTCCTTCAACACCTATCTTCCTAAGGTGCTTTGGTGATGAATCAAATTGTGCAAGGTAGAAATATATATGTACCTTCGTGATGAATCGACTTGTGCAAGGTATAACTATATATATAGGCTGAAAAAAAATCGACTCCATGTCCATCCGACCCACAAATTAATATTATACTGATAAAGTGGCTCGAAAGTCTCGAAATGTGAATCAAGAAGGTCATATCTTGGCGGGATGGGTATAATAGAAAGTTCACTATATAGGATATGCCCTTTGGTAAAAAAGAAAGCATGGTACTCCTTTTGGTAATTACCGATTGTTGGGTACGCCCTTTGGTAAAAAGCCGCCCAAACATTGAACATGGTGAAACTGATTCTTCAGTTGAATGCACTGCAAGAAAATTTCAAGAACATGCCCCTTGATTGTAGCAGTAAGCTCACATTGCAGGTCCAATTTCACTCTGATCTTGGAAAAATTCTGGAGGTATGGAAGCAAGGCTAGCTCCGGTGACATCTTCACGCAAATCGCAAGCCCTGACCAACGTTGCTCGTCTCCACGGGATGGATTGATGGTTAGTGCGTGGGTGTTGCCACCAAGAGGTCTGGGGGTCAAATCCTAGCAAAGTCAGTATGCCCACCCTCCCCATGCGCTAGCCAAAACATCCGGGCTAGTAGTCCCCGTAATTTACCTCCTCCGTGTTGGCCCTGGGACGGGTTGGCGGGGGCGCTGGGGGCGAGCGATTCGCCTTTTTTTGCCACCTGACCAACGTTGCTCTCTTCGTACGAAGGAAACCGCCGACGTCCTCATCCTCTCATAGTCGTAAACCCTAAGTACGATTTGCTTCTTCTCCTTGTGTGGTGGAGGCTCTGTCGAGACTTACTGTCGGTGCTAACGTAGGTAAACAAGTTTCTCAATTAGGTTTTTGGTGGTTGTTGGGTTTTTATATGGTTGGATGAATGTGATCAGCAATTGTATCATGCTTGAGTGGGCAGAATATTCCTCTCCGCAGTGTCAGTGTGCTAGGAAAATCTGCTAGTTCTGTTCTATGATATATTTCATGAGATGGATGCTGACATGCTATTGTTGTTACTTGAGTTAGCATCAACCAATGATACTAATGCGGTATTACATTGAGTTAGCATCAATGATATATTATGTCAGTGTTGCATAGGTGCGTAATGTGAGTGCCTTGCCAATCCAATTTTGCACAAAGTGGTGTTGAATTAATTGCATCACTTATTGGAGAGGGATAAGTTTATCTGTGTTATGCTGATATTGTGTCCTGAGGTTGCTAATAAAATGCTTATTTAAATTCCTAGTGCAACAATTTGAGAATGATTGGATCACGTTATTTCTAAATTGCTTAAGAACAGAAAAGTTAAAACTATGAGCATTACCAAATTTGCTGAGCTAATTATTTAAATAGATATAACTAAATAAAGATTGTAATTAGGATTTATCCTGAGTATTTTGTTAAGCTATTTGTTTAAATTTATAAATAACTAAACTATATCTTTGGTATAGGACCTTGATGTGATACGAGACTCTAAAGGTGGGATCTTTTTTTTTGAACGATCTACAATAAAAACGGTTACTTCTCCTTTTATATTCTGTAGATTATTTATCTTAAATGCATGACTGTATATGTCTGAGTAGGACTGCTTGACCTTGTCTTTTTAATGTTTTTAATATCATCCGTTAATACCTTCCTTACTTGATCTTCGAGCTAATCATGTTTTATGTCTGTACAGTCTCATCGTTGATTTTCTATTCTGTAAAGTACCACTTATACGCGAGTACTTAAAAATAATCATTAAACACAACTAGGGTTGGTTGGTATTAGAGATACCCTGCCTAGTAGTTTAGTTGCATGCTTGGTATTTTTTGGTACTTATTGGTTGTATTGTTGCATCGTTGTTATTTAATTGTTTGTGCATTTAGTATCATGCACCATATCTACATAGTTACATGCTGACGAATATTGACTTCCATATGGTTAAGCCGTTGTTAGTCATTTAGTTGTTTTGCTCACTCAACCACTCATTGTGATAGTTGCTAGAGTGCGAGCAACTGTTCTGTTATGTCACACTCGACCACTCATTGATAATGGATGTTGGAGTTGTAGGCAAGCAGTTAACACTCTCACCGTTATTTTCAAGAGATACTAGAGTTGTTGGTGGCTCCCTCTTTTTCCTAAGGTTTTTGGAGTAGTTGGTTCTCCAGCATACTGTCCACTCAACCACATATACTAGTGGTATTCGTTGGAGTGCGTACAGTTATCATAGCCTTACTCACTCGACCACACAGATATAATGTGATAACGGCTTGACCGACGTCAGAAATGACATATATCATTATATCATATGTATTTATTGCATTTTACACTTTCTTGTGTTTGCTGCATTTATATGAGCTATGATTACTGCATTTGGTTGGCATACATGTATATTTTGATATTTTATTATCACTCTATTTCTTACATGTCTAATTACTATTCAGTTTCCTAGAGACTGTACACTGTTGTTTTATTTGCTTGTTATACCTTTTGTTTATGCTTTGCGTTTATCTATTCATATATCCGCAGAGTTCATCCGGACTCACCACCCCCACCATCTACTTTTGTTTTAGGTAGCAGATAAATGTGTTACTTAGAGCCAAAAGAGAATATAGTTGTTAGACCCACCGTGTCTATTTGTTTTGGAGTTTGTCTCAGGATTTAGTTTTTACTTTATTTCTACCCTTTCATTATTTCCAAAATTATTTCATAGATTGGTGTTTATTGTCTTAGTAAATTTATATTTATACAGTATTAGACTGGCATGTTCATTTTTTATTTAACTTGAATGTTAATTTGGATATCGAACTCCTTTATTTTTATCATTCTTATTCATATAAAATGCATAGTTGTAATAATTTATTTTAGTTGTAATAATTTATTTTACTATTGTGATATTAGCCGTGTAAGGCTGAGCTAGATATTGTGAAGAGTGATGTATAAATGTCCTAACTTATTCGTCGTACAGGAGAGATATTATCCAATTTTCGAGCAAGCATGAGCTCCTGAGGCTTGACATATGGCTAGAAACTCGATTTGTATTGCAGAAACCTGCAGAAAAGAGTAGCGATAAGGAAAAGTTTTAGTAACCACAAGGAAAAGAAATCACCTCAAAAGATGCTTGAGCAGCACGGATGAACCTCCTTTTGATTTCGAGACCACACATAATAAGAACATGACAGGAATGATCGAGCCGATACAGTAAAATAGTTACATCTACGAAACACTTGGCAGTTGGAGCAGCCATTTGCAAACTTCGAGCATTTCGAAACTTCAGCTTCCATTTGCAAACCCGCACGAGAGCAACAATGAAATAGACAAGCGCAAAGTACAAAGTTAGGCCGATGAGAAGATACTCGCCTCGTCTTTGAAGTATGTATTGTCTGTTATGTAGCAAAATTCTTCAACTTGTGGGGCACAAATCTCCTCATATTTTCTGAAGAATCTAGCAAGAGATGCATTTGTCATCAACCAAGCGAAGGAAACAATGAATAAATGAGATGAACAAGGGAAATCTATGAAGCAATAAGCATGTAGGTTCTTACGAAGCAATAAGCATACAAGCAACACCAAGAAGTTGTAGACGTTGGCGATTGATATCATTTACTGAAAGATATCGATTGATGTAATTGACAGTCAAATACAGTGTGTCAGACTCAAGTCGATACTCTTCTGCAACCTGCATTTAAGAGAAGGAAAACATAAGATTAGCATGATATTTGAACGGAGTTTCTTGCAGAACATATACCTCTACTAGCCAATTTCCGAGAATAGAACGCATGTTCGCTTTAATGTCTGTCTGGACCACTTCCATGAAATACATGGAAGGCCTTTTCTTAGTCTGTCAAAAAGATAAACCAAATTGAAGTAAACAGCAAGCAAGAATGTTTTTTAAACTCATATATATCAAGGTATGACTTCAAGAGAACAACTAACATCTTAATATAACTCCAGCCTACACAAATCAAATCAGTAAAAACTACAAAATTTCTTAAAAGATTATTTCAAATCAAGGGAACATATTAGATAACTCTACTTGTATCTTCCATTTGATTAATGTGATTACAGTAACAATCAAAAAAGTTATCTTAAGATAAAAAAGTTTTTCATTTACTATAAAACGATGAATCTAAATTAAAATCAATTCATTAATAATCAAACTAAATGTTAAGTCACAAACCCCATTTCCAAGGGAAACAATCAAAGAAATAGTGTCTTCCTAAGAACATTTACATTTTAATTCAACTAGAATTGCCAAAGTCTGAGCAGAGCTTTCTTGAACATGATGAAGAACAATAAGAAAGGTAGTAACGATTGTTACCTCAGCTATGCGTAAATGTCCGTAAATATCGCAAGCAAGTGTTGTGCAAATCTGTGGATTGTTACTATTTCTATCAGCATCGATGAAACCTTCGACTTCCATAGGTGTGGACACATTGATATTGCATTTGGACCCTATTAAGTCAAGCAAAAAGGTAGAAACAGAGAAAAGCTAACCTGTTACAGCTTATTGACTGAGCGAACAGAAAAACCTCATTAAAGAATCGAGCAGAATTAAATTTTCAGATTGTTCAGCAGTACCTTTTTTCTCTATCACACCCTCAGAAATGAGCAGGTTTTCTTTGGATTTTCTCTCCAATGAAGCAATAGCTTGAGAATCTCCATTGTCTACATACTCAACAGGACTTTTCATGGAGTTACAACTTGACATGTTTCATCCAGGGAGACAGAATCACTTGAAACATTTGCCTCATCGTTCACTAGGATTGAGCTTTGATTGTTAGCCACAACAGTATCTGTTCTGACAATCACTGGTGCAATGAAGAAATTTCTTTTGATCCACTATACCGATTACTAGTTACAGGCCTCTTCTTTATATTAGGTTTCTGGATGGTAAAAGAACAAAAACATATTAATTGAATGTCAACTAAATGTAGAAAAGAAGTGGAATAAGTTTGACTGTTATACAAACTCAAAGAAAATATGATTGATAATTAGAGCAACTTAACACAAGGATCAGTGTAGATCCCAAAGATGCAACAGCAAGCACCAAAGCAAAAATTTTTAAAAAAAACCAATCTTTTGCAAAATCAACTATTTCAAACAAAAATTAGTCTATGAATTTGATGGACTCCTTGCTAAAAGCATCAATCAGTGGCATAACGGTAATCTAGATATAACATAGCATGACAAACATGAGTCAAATAGTTCAGTAAAACAAGTAAATAACCTATTGGAAGCACTGAAGCACATGAGAATTGTTCTTTTTCACTTTCTGAGTATAAAATCAAAGAGAAAAGATATCACAAGGATAATCAACAGGTAGTTTTCTAGTTTTCTAATATCACAAGATCATAAAAATAGAAGTTCAAATGAAATGACTGAATGAAACTGATCTTAATTTGAAAAAGCCTTTGAGAATTTTTTTTTTTGGCACTGTAAAGACAACAAAAGATTAGGGAAATGAGACTAACTTCAAATAAAGCAGAAACCATATCAAAGAAGTGGATCATGAAAAACGAAATAATAGTAAAACAAAACTTCGATAAAAAAAGATGGGAAAGAGACAACACTCAAGGTACACTCACATTTCTGCCTTTAGCTGCCACCATCTTGTTGGTGATATTCCCAAGTGCGATCCTCTTCTTGGCTTACCCTGGCACGACTTCCGAAACCTTAGAAGGGTTCTCCGACGCCTCTAGCCTCTTCACCAAGGCCGACGATGATAAGGACGGCCGGCGATTCATGCCCTACTGAATCCCCCTAAACAGAGCACCCCGATCCAGAATTCGTCCGCTCCTGCTGCGAGACGAAACAAGAAGGGAGAAGGAGAGATTGATCTGCTTCAGAAGCTTGAGTCCTTCAAAAAATCTATCGAAATTGGAGCAATGCGTTTCATCCCCCCCCCCCCCCCCCCCCTCCAAATTAATTAATTAATTTGTTTGGAGGGAATCTGTTCGTTTGAAAAAAAAAAAAAAAAGATCTGAACCGTCCGTCGCGAGATCATGATGGAGTTACAGCTGGGTCATGATACGACACGTGGAATCCTAACAGGCCTCCCAGAGTAGAGTAGGGTCCTCTGTGTATCCATCAATCACAAGAGCAGTGGATGAGTCAATTGTGGTTAATATTTTGTAGAAAATGTTTTTAATTTTTTTTTTAAAAAACAACACAATAAAAATTTGATCAATATAATTTTTTTTAACAATAGACATTTCTTAAGAAAACAAATTCACTTAAAAGAGAGTAGAAATTATTATTATTTTACTTATCGCTCCTATATCAACCATAAGAATTGGAGAAGGATACTGTAAAATAACAATAACAAAGAATGAGGTGAAGAACATACCATGGACATTTTCTGACTAAAATGTAAAAAACAACCACAATTCCTACATAGGGTGCAAAGAAATTGAATATAAAATATTTATATTTATATTTAAAAATATTCGAATTGAAAATTTAAAGATATAAATAATTTTGACTTAAATTCAATTTAAAATTAAATTTTAGTTAAAGTTTGGATAAACTGGTTGAACATAATTCGAGTAAAATCAAACTGTAATTCAAAATGATTTCAATTCAAGTTGGATTCGAATTATTTGAACACGGTTTAAAATAAAATTTTAACTCGAATCCGACTTGAATTGTTTGAATTTTAATTCAACTAAAATCAAATTATAATTTTTGAATTAATCAGGTCTTAATTTAAACATATTTAAATTAAAATCACTTTAAAAAATAATCAGAGTTCAATTTAGATTTGACTCGTACATGACTCATGAACAATCAAATAATAAATATTATCAATTTGAAAAAAAAAATATCAAACATATTCCAACAAGAGCTTACACTCAGTGAAAAAACTCAATGAAACACTCTGTGAATGACGTGGCACTTTGCATGCATACGCCCGATTATCGCTCGGACACGGCCGCCGTCCCGAATCAAACTATACCCTTGGGGGCACGGTGAATCCGTCGAGGATCGCTGCATACAAAGTGTCACGTTATTCACTTAGCTTTTTCTTGAGATTTTTCACTGAACATATCATTTTCCTTCCAACAATCAACCCTTCTTGCATCTCTCTGCTCGCCACGATACAAATAACTTTATCAATTACCCTTTCACGTCAAAGTTTTGAAATTTACACATGCAATGCAAATATGAGTTTGGGATGTTGGTAGAGCTATTTATTTGATATTTCAGATTGGAATCTATTCGACTGAAGGAAAGAACTTGCACTAGTATCTCAGTTTCGATTCGAACATAATTTTTTATTTTTTAATGAAATAGGCATTTCCACAAACATCTCGTGTGCAGTTACTACTATCACATTGTTTGAGAACTAACCTAAGGGACCTGTTTATCTTCCGCCGTTTCCCCTTCGGTTTCCCCTTCGGCGTCTTCTTCGCCTCCTCCGACGTCGAGCACGATCTCTTTCCACTCGCCCGACGACTCATCGCCGTCTCCCGCCTCATCCGGCGCAAGATCCGGATCCTCGGCCTCCGATTCGGACTCCAGCGGCTTTCTCACAAGAGGCATACGCCGGCGCATCCGTGCGCGCGGGAAAAGGGTTGGGAAGTCGAATCCATCGGTGTGGACGGGACGGCAGAGACGACGGCAGTGGAGATCCGGACATGGAGGAAGGAGCGGGAGGCATGCGTCGGCGAGAGGTGCGACGGACGGCGGTCGAGCCAGGGCCACGGCCCTAGCTCGCAACCCTAGCGCCGCCTCCTGTTGTATCTTCCTACTTCGGAGCATAGGGATTGACTGATTCAACTATTTCATTATAGTTCAACTGTTATCCAACTCGTCCGATATTGAAACTGAGCCGAGTACCGGGTGAGATTTTGAATAATCTTCAAGTTACTGAGAAATTAAAGTACGAAGTTTTGAAAATAAAAAATAAAAAAAAACTGATTCAAATTAAAATTTAAATGTTTCATGAATAATTATCTTTTAATTTAATTTTTAATTAAATAATAATAATATTTTTATACTATATAAATTGATTTTTTTAATTATCTGAAGATAATTTGAATACACCATCCATTTATATATTTATTATTATATTTTAAATATTATATCAAAATTAATTTTTTTAATAATATATATGTTAAAAATATATATATAATTAATAAAAATTAAAAATTAAAAATGACAAAATTTAAATAAATACAAATATGAATAAAAATTTTAAAAATATAAATTATATAAAAATATAACATTTTATTTAAAAAGTATGGTGGAAATTATGTAAAATAATAAATTTTATTAAGGGTATAAATGTTAATTTTTAATTCTAGACCATAAGTAAAAAATAGACGCAGAAAAAAAATATCAAATTCTTTCTTCTAATTTTTTATTAACAGCTTGTTTGGAAACTTTTTAAGTAAAGGAATCGAATTTAATTCCATCAAGAATTGAATTCAATTAGGAATTGAATTCAATTCTCATGTTTAGAATATGTTAGTAAATAAAAAACAGAATTAAACTGAATTCTTATATTTTTACCATTTTATCCTTCATCCAAAATGACGCTAAGTGAAAAATAAGAACTATTTAGTAATTTTCATTTATAAAGCAATTCATTTCACAAATCAAACCTCTTTAAGTCTGATTTATTTTGAAGAATTTGAAGGGAATTGAATTCCAATTCCTTATCAATTCCCGGCTGAAAATGTGTTACAAACGGTGGAATTGAACTCCAATTTCTGACAACCCGTTTGGAAAGTTTTTAAGCAATGGAATTGAATTGAATTCCATCAAGAATTGAATTCCAGCGGGAATTGAATTCAATTCTTATGTTTGGAATGAGTCTAAAACTAAATGAATTTGATTGTTTTTACTATTTTACCTTTCATTGATAGGTTAAGAATCAAAAATTATATTTATGTGAGGTTATTTTAGTATTTTCATTTGTTGGAATTCAATTCTCATACCAAATCACATCTATTTGGGATGAAATTAAATTCCTTAGTTTTGTTAGATTTCAATTCCCATGAGAATTCAATTCCTTCACTTAAGTTACTTCCAAATCATGAAATTCAATTCAATCCCCGGATGGATTGAATTCCATGAGTTTCCAAACAGGGTGTGAAGGAATTCAATTTCATCCCGTTCCAAATAGGGTATAAAAGTTACAGAAGCTAAAGCAGAATTTGATATTCACGAATATTCAAAAATACTTTTATATAACTATAATATAAAAAGCACTTAGCAGAAGCTCTACCAAATACTCTCTATAATATTTTAGAGCATCTACATTCGTCCGTTCATCGGGCGTTATAACGCCTGATGAACGCACGTAGTGCGTTAACAACGATATGACGACAACGTTTAATGTTGACGCGATGAACGCATTCACTTGTTTGAATGCGTTAAAAGCATTGTGACGAGGCATCCCCCGATCGATTGAGGATGCCCCCAATCAATTGGGCAAGGTAATTTCATTTTAATCAATGTCGCAATGTCTCGAATCGATTCGGGAATCGATTCAAAACGTAATATCGGCTAGGTAATGGTTAGTAAATTTACACAATGGTCACTAATGACTATTTTAATAAAATAAATAAATTTTTATTTATAAATATTCATCACCATACATAACTCACTTCAATCTTCAAACACCTTCCTCCCTCTTTCCCTCTCTCTAAAAATATCTTCTATACTATATTCCTCCGAAATGGATGAAAAATAATCGAGGATTTTTAAAAAAAATAGAAAATATTTCTTCTTAAAATTTCCAAATGCCACCAAATTATCCATATTTTCCATATCCACCAATTTACCCACATAATTCATACCTATCAAATAACTCATATGGTCCATATTCACCAAATTATCCATATAATTTATATCCATAAAATTATCCATCTATTCCACCTACAACCGGTATGTCTTTTACATCTCCAACGGAAAATAATCTATTTACTCCAACTTTTGTTCCAGAAACTCAACTGTTTGACCGCGAATCCCCAATTGAAGTTGTTGATTTAGAGAAGGCGGATTCTGACACTGCAGGTAGAAGAAAACGATCAACATTAAGTAAGATTGAAGATGAGATTTTAGCGAGATAGTTTGTCACTATCAACGATGATCCAATCATCAACAATGATCAGAAGGTAGACGTTTTCTGGGGTAGTGTTATAAGCTATTACAATGAGATTCGTCCTTAGGGTACACTCAACAGAAATACAAGTATCATACGATCACATTGGTATAATACCATATAAAGAAAAGGTATATCACTTCAACGCAAATTACAATAGTATTTATAGTGCGTATCGTAGATGCCATAGTGATGAGGATATATTGTAGCTTGCGTATGAAAAATATTATGAGGAAAATAACAACATTGCATTTAATCTTGAGCATGTATGGAGAATCGTAAAATACCGTCCAATGTTTAATCCACAGTCCATTGATCACCTTGGTTGCACGAAGAAGGCAAGAACCTCAGAGTTGAAAGCAAGAAACACCTCATCTAACTAAGATGTTAGTCTATATGTAGACCTAAACAAAGAAGAAACTTGTCTAATGAGTCAGAAGGTAGCAAAAAGAATGAGAAAAGGCAAAATGAAACCATATATTAAAGGTATGATAATAAATTTGGACAATATGTTTCCAAAGTTTACTGAGTATACAAGCATAAAAATAGTTGAAGTTAGAATGAAAAAAAAACTTAAAGTTGAGGAGATGAAAGTAAAAACTGTTGAAATGAAAGCAAAAGTTGCCTTAATCAAAGTTCAATTAAAGAAATATGCAATCCTTTCTAAGGACACTTCGCAAATGATAGAAGAGTAACTTATCATCCATGAAAAAAAAAACTTATCATCCATGAACATCTATATCAAGAGATTAGGGAGAGATGAAATATATAATTTCCATTTTGTAATTTTCAATTATTATACTTTTGTAATTAATATAATTTTCAATCATTGTCATTTTTAATTAATATAATTTTCTATTATTTTACTTTTTCAATTCATTTATAATTTCTGGTCAATTAATCTAAACGTTACAAACTAGCCATTGGAATATAGCAGTTAGAATATAACCGTTGTAATATAACAGTTGAAATATAGTTGTTGGAATATAGCCGTTAATAAGAAAAAATAAATCGACACCTTGTACTCTACAATTCTTCATTCTAAGAACATACTAGCTCTGAATTCGTTTCCTCCAAAATGTCTCAATCTTCAAGTAGAACCAACTCTGACTTGACAAGTAAAGATGAAGTCAATGTTAAAGTTGTTGACGAATGTTATAATCCTGGAAATGAGCTAATGTCATTGATACTTTAACAAAGCCAATAAATAGTTGAAGCATATCAAAGTAATTACGAGATGTGGCGAAGAAGAAGGTTCATCTAAAGAAATTGTGAAGCTGGGCATGTGAGGCTCTTCAATGATTATTTCTCCATAAACCCAGTGTATCTAGATTAAATATTTCAAAGACGAGTTTACATGTGAAGAGATTTATTTTGTTGCATAGTAAATGTACTTGAGAGTTGTTCATCATATTTTCAGCAGAGGGACGATGCCGCGAGAAGAAAAGAATTGACACCACTATAAAAAAATGCATAATTGCGATTCCCCAGTTGGCTTATGGAGTCCCAGCCGACCATCTTAATGAGATACCTACGCATGGGTGAATCAACTGTCATAAAGTGTCTTTTCAAGTTTTATGTTTATGTGGTTGAACTCTTTGGTGATTTTTTTTAAGGAAAAGAAAACATCTTATTCCTTTGAAAGAAAACCCATATTAGAAGGGGGATCAAACCTAACCTTCTAATATAAGGATACAAGATTTTTGTTTACAAGTATTCCAAAAATATAAAAGAAAAACTGGCTAAAACAAATTGCCAGATCCCCTTTTTGAGCAAAAACCAGCGTTGGGCATTCAATCCAGATCAGCCATTTTCAAATCACTTTATTTAAGAGTTTTACTCAGCATCCTTCAACCATTTAAAACCGAAGCCTTCCAAATTCAGAAAACCTTTTGAAGCATTTAACCACACGGCTCTTATCAAAAGGATGACATTTTGCACATTTGCTGAAAACCTTCAAGACTTTACTCAATCTTACCAGTACAATATGCAGCAACAACTGCAGAAAACCAAAAGAATTCCCTCTATGATCAACTAACTCTAAAATTAACCTCAGAGATTCACAAGCATCCTCCAAACACAACACATATAAAATCTGAGAGAAAATAGTTGCTACATTATAGCCGTGTAATAGATAGTCTTTTTTGCAGGCCTTGGCATAGAAATAGAGATTTCCTGCATTACAGCAAACAGCTGCTAGTTTCGAATATACCAAAAATCAGGAAACCAAGACATACTGAATTTTCCGCAAACATTTATAGATTTCCTGAAACTCAGAAAATTTGGCACACATATAGTTATCAAATGACCATATATCATTGATCCCATTCCAGCAAAGCTATCAATTTCTAAAACCCAGAATTTGGCACCAAAAATTGCAAGCTTTAAACCAAAGATCGAAACCAAAGGTCGAAACCAAGCCATACTGAAAGAAACATAGTCGCTTATAGACAAAAATTTTCGGTGCAGGGAAAACCAGATAATAGTAGAAACTTGCTGTAGAAATAGCACTTCTGAAAATTCAGAGAAAATCACCGAAATCAGCATACCAGAATCATGACACATCTGTAATTGGCCCTTTTTTATATCCTGTATCTTGAGGAAACAGAATCAAGTCAAGAGTGCCAGAGAAACGTGACTGAGAAATATAATTAATCTATGCCAAAACCCCAATCCAGAAAGCCTTAACACTTTTGAGAACTCCAGAAACTTCCTCAACAGGGCTCCTATAACAGGCCAAACCCTAAAAATTCACAGGTCACACTGGTGGAAAGTAATCATTAAGAAAATTAAGAAATAAAGGCAAAGATCAAATTTAAAACATATCTGTTGAGAAAGATAGCTCCAGAAAGTCGGCCGAGATAAAATCCCCTATAACTCTTTTAGATTTTGCATTGATAGCTATTATTTCAAAAATGAAAACTTATGTAGAGAATAGAGTTAAGCTGCTGCACTTTTCTTCTTGGAAATTCTCACATACGGCAAAGCAGCTCTATCCAATTTACAAATGCCAAAAAGGGTTTTATCTATCTCTGAGGGTGTCAAAATTTTATCCATAGGGAAGATAAAAGCTAGATTGGCAAGGTGATCTGCAACTGCATTGGCTTCTCTGTACACATGAGAAAACTGCACTTGATAATGTTTCAGAATGCCTCTGATTTTCAGAATCATGTTGCGATGCTCCCATGGAAAGGTAGAGGACTGCAGTATCTTCAGGGCAAATATTGAGTCTGACTCAAGCCAGACTGGGAAGTAAGAATTACTTACACACAAATCCAAACCCATCTGAATTGCAATTAATTCTTCCTCTAAATTTGTTCCCACGCCAATCACTCCAGCCCTGGCTAAGATGATTTGTCCTTCATGATTCCGAATGATAGCTCCATATGAAGCAGGCCCTGGGTTTCCTCTGGAGCAGCCATCTGTATTCAATTTAAAACACCCAATCTTTGGCTTTCTCCACAGCACCATAGGGATAGAAGTTCTGACTGTATTTTTAATTTGGAAGCCTAGAATCTGCGCAACATCCTTGCATCCCTTCTAGTGCCTCTGTTTAATCAGCCCCGCTATCATGCCTAACTGCAAATAATAGTTAATCTTCCCAATTATTCTGCTTGCAATCGGTTTAACACCTTTATGTTTTGAGTCATTTCTAGCACTCCATAAATTCCAAGTAATTAGTGGAGGAATGACCTCCTTAATATGACCATCTTTCGTCCAAAGATGATTTCTCTTCCAACTTTCTAGAATTTGATACCTATCTACACCAAATAGCTGTGCAAAGTGTCTCCAAGTCTCTCTAGCAACCTCACCATAAAAGAATAAGTGATCCCAAGTCTCTATAGAAGCACAACATTAGCACTTAGAAGCTAGAGACAACCCTCTTTGCTATAGAGTCTCCTCTACTGGCAGTCTTCTCTTCAGAAACCTCCAAAAGAAAATTGAGATACTTGGATAGAGCAATTTACTCCAGCAAGCTTTCCAAATCACCTTTGGTTCTTGAACATTTCGTATGCTATTCCAAGCAGATTTAACTAAGAAATCACCATTAATTGCGGGTATCCAGACAATCTTGTCTTGATTACAGAGAGAACCCATCGTATTACCTGTACCTATCTCCAAAGAGGGCACAACTGTCCTCTTGATCTCCTCTACACATTCAGATGGTAGCAGACTCCGCAATTTGAAAGTATCCCACCCCTGGCTGCTAAAAAAATCTGAAACCTTGCAATTAGGATTACCAACTATCTCAAATGAATTATATAGCGGGCCTTTACAAAGCCAAGTATCAAACCAAAATTTTAAATCCCCTTTTCCAATAATTCATTCAATATTCTTTTCAGCTATGTTACGAATCTTTATCAATCGGCGCCAACATGGAGAGCACTTCCAATTTATTGCTACTACACTTGGTGCTACTATTCCGCAATACATTTTCAACAAAAATAAAGCCCACAGAGTTTTTTGCTCTCTAAATCTAAACCAAAGCTTTATTGCAGTCGCTGTGGCAACATCTGTCAATTTTCTAATACCTAAACCACCCTCCAATTTCGGTTTGCATATCTCCACCCATGCTATCCAGTGTGTTTCCTTTTTAGAATTTGTCATTCCCCAGAAAAAATTAGCAAATAACATTTCAATTTGGTGTAGCACTGATAATGGGGGAAGGAGAACCTGTATAGTATAAAAAGGAATCGAGGATAAAACACTTTGTATAAGAAGTAATCTACTCCCATATGTAAGTCTCTTAATATTCCATCCAAGGAACTTTCTCCTTATTTTCTCAATTAAGGGTTGAAAATAGCTCCTCTTTCGATTCCTAGCATCAATTGGAACACCTAGATATAATATAGGAGAACTCCCTTCTGAAAACCCAGTAACAGAAGCAATAGCATTCCTTTTGACACTTGTGATATTCTTAGCAGGATAGAACATACTTTTCCCCTGTTGATAGCCTTGTTGGGAACGAGATGGCAAGAGAGGGGGGGGTGAATCTAGTCGATCTCTTAGACTTAGACAAAAACTTGCTCTTTAAGATCTTTCTCTGCACTTAAGTTAGTAGCAGCGGAAACAACACAAATGCAGAGAAGCAAACTTAACAAAACTGCAGAAACAGAGAATACACACCAAGGATCGCTAACAAGGATCGTTTACAAGGTTCGGGGATAACTTGCCCCTACTCCTTGGCGTGCCCGTGAGATGGGCGATCCCTTGATCGTCGGCAGATCAAGCTCCGGTGAACACCGGATATCAAGCGCCTCCTTCTCGGTGGAGTAACCTCTCCACAAGCTGTCTCAGTAGATGAATACAAGATTAAGCACACGAGACACTCGAGAAGGGAAGCTCACAAAGCTCTCACAGGAATGCAACAAGATCGCTCAAGAACAAAGCAACAGAGAGCACGACCACAGCCCAGCAACAACTTCCTAAGTTTTCTGTCTTGTTCGCCTCTGCTTCCAGCTTCGCCACTTAAGCTCTGCTCACCATCACAAGCTTCATCAGCATCTACTGAGCCAGCCTGAACCCACTGACCTCCCTGAGCACTCAGTCCACTGAAGACCTCCTCTCCAGCTGAGCCTCCGTCAGTCGCCAGCTGCGTCAGTTGCCCGTTGAAACCTGAGAACGAGAAACAGCCAAACCTGCTCAACGAAAAGCCTCCCATTGACCCTCCTTGAGTGTTTGAATCACCTGCTATCACCTGCACACTCCAACAGAGGCTTAGCAATGCATATCAAAACATATCAGCAGTGTATCAGAGAATCGGCAGTGAAAACAGACGCGATCAGAGCTTCTGACAGCGTATTTGAATTAAAGTTCTGTGCCTGATCGGTCACCAGACCGATCCAGGGTGTGTGGATCGATCACCAGATCGATCCACTGCTTTGCTGGGATTCCCAGCTCTCGCAGCTATACACGCCTGATCGGTCACCAGACCGATCAGGGTGAATCCTGATCGGTCACCAGACCGATCAGATTGGATCCTGATCGGTCACCCAGACCGATCAGAGCAGATGAACAGTTACTTTTTAACCAAACCCAAGATTCCTGATCGGTCACCGGACCGATCCAAGACTTTGATCAGCAAGGGAACTCACTCACCGTTTGCTCCCTGATCGGTCACCAGACCGATCAGGAGCAAGACAGCAAGGAAGCAGCCTGCTCCCTGATCGGTCACCAGTCCGATCAGGAGCCACACAGTAGATTCCCAATCTCACTGTGCGCTCCCTGATCGGTCACCAGTCCGATCAGACATAGCTGGATCGGTCACCAGACCGATCCACTAAGGAGCAGCGTGCCAATGTCCCTGATCGGTCACCAGACCGATCCAGTGACTCAACCCTAGCCCTCCAAGCTAGGAATTCATCCACCTTAGCCCTCCAAGCTAAGGATTTTTCCATCTAACTCTCCAAGTTGGGAATTTGCACCTAACCCTCCAAGTTAGGACTTTTCACCTAGCCCTCCAAGCTAGGACTTTTCACCTAGCCCTCCAAGCTAGGACTTTTCACCCAACTCTTCCGAGTTAGAACATCATCCAACCTAGCCCTCCAAGCTAGGCACCTGACCCTCCAAGCCAGGACTTTTTCACCTAATTCTCCAGGATGGGAATTTGCACCTAACCCTCCAGGTTAGGACTTTTCACCTAGCCCTCCAAGCTAGGACTTTTCACCCAACTCTTTCAAATTAGGACTTTTCCAACACCTAGCCCTCCAAGCTAGGACCTGGCTTCACTCACCAGGATTTCTTCTAACCTGGCTTCACTCACCAGGACCCGGCTTCACTCACCGGGATTTTCAACACCTGGCTTCACTCACCAGGACCCGGCTTCACTCACCGGGATTTCAACCTAGCTTCACAAGCTAGGACCCGGCTTCACTCACCAGGGTTTCATGCCCAGTCCCCGACCAGGACTTTAACCCAAATTCGCTCAACCAAACTTAAATCATTGTCAAACACCAAAACAACAACCGGGCCAGACTGCATCAACAATCTCCCCCTTTTTGTTGTTTGACAACCCGATTTATGTTTAGGTATCAATCAATTGATGTCCGTTCAATTCTAATAAGGGAATCATGATCCTCCCCCTATAATAACCCTAAACTTAATCAACCATTTTCTCCCCCTTTGTCAAACATCGAAAAGGGTATGGTTATTAAGTTTGAACATACAAACTCCCCCTTAACCAAGGGTCTCTCCCCAAACCCAGAATAATCAAAGGATAAATTTTTTTTTTGAATCGCATATGAAAACATATACCGAATAATATCATGGTCAAGCATGTATATGTTTCATATGACAAGTAAGTCAAAAGATGATTTTTGAATTGCATATGAGAGGCATATACCATAAATATATCATGGCAACAATGTATATGCATCATATGACAATAATTATCGCAGTTCCATCAGACTGATGATCGATACAGAAAAATTTCTCATTTATCTATGAACGATCAATTTTTAGAAAAATTTCTGTAATTCTGATTCGTTCAAGATCGGACTGCATTAACACTTGGATTTCCATGTGAAGACATATACAGAAGTATATCATGGTCAAATACGTATATGCTTCATAGGACGAGTAAGGAATGCAACTGTATCTGAAACATAATCCTGATTGATCTCCGTGACCAACCAGGTCTGTTGATTACGTGATACAGAAGGATATCTGATTAGTCTGGGGAGCGATCAGATTTCAGAAAAATTCCTGAAACTCTGATACGTTCCTGATCAGACTGCATTAACAATTGACATTTCATAACCGGGGAGTAGACTCTATTGATATTCGATATTTCAGAAAAATTTCCGAAACACGACATTAAGAACAAGAGTCATGACTCAACAAACCCTTTCTTATGAATTTAAACATTCCAACATAGGTTTATATCAAATCACTATTAAGTACCAGGTTTGTATCACTTGAACAAATTTGTGCTCCCTTAGTACCAGGTTTGTACCAATGGGTGATCAAATATGTTTCAATTGGACTTGGTTTATAACGGATTTGTGTGTATCAGTTTTGTTGGTGGTATGATCATTACACTGATACAATTTGATGAAAAGGAGTTGGTTTGAGAAGGTTTTGGATCAATTTGGAACGATCTGGGAGTTCCTTGATCAGAGTTGGTCTGATCGGTCACCGGACCGATCAGAGGGATCCCTAATCGGTCTGTGGACCGATCAGGTTCGGCACAGGATGTTTTCTGAGTTCCAAATTTCAGAAATCGATTTCAGAAACTCTGAAATCAAGTTTGTTTCAGTTATTAGCCGTTCCCAAACCCTAACTCAATTGGTTTTAATTTGTTTGATTCTAAAGAAGGGTTTCCCTTATTACAAATAAACAACATGGTTTATGTCCCTTAACTAAATCAAGATTCATCAAGGCATGATCAGTTTTTGCTAAACATGAACTTGAATATCATAAACAGGTTTGTAGCTAAACATGATCAGTATGTTCTTAAGCATGATCAGATTTCATGATACAAACAAAATATGGTCAAATTTTCAAAAACATGCTCGTATCAAATTAGTTTCAAAACATGATCAATCTTTCTAACACATGATTGTATCAATACAATTCATAAGGTCGTATTTTGTCCGACATGCTTTTATCTCACTTAACCAGTTTTAAAACATTCCAAAAGCATGCATTGACGTTGCCTTGTGAGGTTTTGTGATGATCATCATAAACTATATATTCCTCAGAAATTTACATGCAATACACTAACACATACCGTAACTCATGGCATACTTGATCATATTCACCAAACAAAATATCTTAAGCAAAACCTAAGCCTAAACTTTAAGCTCATGTTCTTGTCTATTGATGCCTAATCATTACCAGTTATGTGTTGTTACTTTCCTTAGCATACATTCATGTTGTATAACACAAACAAGAAAATCATGACATATGTTCACTAAACACAACCTCTTAAGCTTGAACCATGAAATTCAAAAATAAAACTGATCATCAAAAGCAATCCATGGTATAAGCAAGTTATGTGTCAATCTAAACTGTTCATGTGATAAATTTTCATTTCAAAACTTGTTGGTCCATTCTAGAACTAATGTAACCTTGAGCATGGATAATGATTTTTCCTACTGCTCACAAAGACAAATGAAGACAATCCCCAATAGAAAAATCCATGTATCTACATTGTGTAGGGAATTCAAGTTTTCAATTGGTCCAATCACCTACATTGTGTACATGGTCATCAATTTATTTGAGGAAATGGTAAGCACATTCCTAACTAGGAATGACCATGTTTTTGGAGCACCAAGTATCAACCACCCATGTTGATAGATGCTCCCCCTCAACCCATGCTTATACAATTCTAAAGATAGAAGTTTTAGGTACCCATATTTTGGGACCTAATGAATCTACAATGAATGACTTTGGCACCCATGCCTTAGCCATTTTCTTTCTAGCCTTTTGAACCCTAGAATTGTTTTGTGCTCTAAATTGGGTTCTTGACATTAATGATACAAAGGTTGATTCTTTAGGTCGGTATCCTATACCGACCCTATTGTAAACCGCCCTTTGTGAGTTGAGTATCATATCTAGGGTTTTAGAGCTCGTTGAAAACTTCTCAAGAACATTCTTGAGGTTTTCAACTTCGCTCTTCAAGTTCTTATTTTCATCTTCAAGGGTCTTAACATGCAAGTCATCAATTACCTCATCCTTAGAGGTTTTTAAATGTTCTACTTTCAATTTCAAAAATTTAACTTTGGCCTTAGATTTTTTAAGCATCTTAGTTAGACATGCGATGGCTCGATAGCACTTATCTAACTCGGGAGAAACTACCTCTTCATCATCCGAAGATGATGAAGGCGCGGTTGAGGAGCTTGATTCGTCATCACTCTCCTCCTTTGAATCTTCTAAGGCCACTAGAGCCACATGACAGTGAGTGTTCTCATCCTTCTTCTCCTTTCTTTTGTTACCTGCCACAAAAGCAAACCCTTTCTCCTTTGGGCTTTGGTTAGAGATCTCATGTAGTTTCATTTCGCAAAATAGATCTTCTAACTTAATAAAAGATAAATCCTTGGAAACCTTGTAGGCATCCACCATGGATGACCACAAAGTATTCCTAGGGAAGGCTTTGAGTACATACCTCACTAGGTCTCTATTTTCTACCTTTTCATTTATGGAGTGGAGACCATTCAACACTTCTTTAAACCGTCCATGGAGTTCACTTACTTTTTCATTTTCTCCCATGGTGAGATTTTGGAGTTGACTGTGAAGGAGGTCCTTCTTGGCTATTCGGGTGTCTTGAGTTCCTTCATGGAGCTCAATAATCTTATTCCATAGATCTTGGGCTGAGGTGAAGGGGCTAACCTTGATTAGTTGGTCCTTGGTCATCCCGCATTGCAAGGTCACCACCGCTTTCGCATCGGCTTCTCCCTTGCGAACTTGCTCAGCCTACCATTTTGATAAATCCAACTCTTTTCCTTCATTATCCTTTGGAAGAGCAAAACCCTCCTTGATAGAAAACCAAGTGTGGATGTTCATCTTCAAGTAAAACTCCATCTTTGATCTCCAATATGGAAAATCTATGCCATCGAAGAGTGGAGGTCGGTTTGTGCTAAGTCCTTCTCTTCCAGCCATCTTGTTGTAAGCTCTCGGATGTTAAGCCGTTGAAGTAGAGCCCCAAGCTCTGATACCACTTGTTGGGAACGAGATGGCTAGAGAGGGGGGGGGGGGTGAATCTAGTCGATCTCTTGGACTTAGACAAAAACTTGCTCTTTAAGATCTTTCTCTGCACTTAAGTTAGTAGCAGCGGAAACAACACAAATGCAGAGAAGCAAACTTAACAAAACTACAGAAACAGAGAATACACACCAAGGATCGCTAACAAGGATCGTTTACAAGGTCCGGGGATAACTTGCCCCTACTCCTTGGCGTGCCCGTGAGGTGGGCGATCCCTTGATCGTCGGCAGATCAAGCCCCGGTGAACACCGGATATCAAGCGCCTCCTTCTCGGTGGAGTAACCTCTCCACAAGCTGTCTCAGTAGATGAATACAAGATTTAGCACACGAGACACTCGAGAAGGGAAGCTCACAAAGCTCTCACAGGACTGCAACAAGATCGCTCAAGAACAAAGCAACAGAGAGCACGACCACAGCCCAGCAATAACTTCCCAAGTTTTCTGTCTTGTTCGCCTCTGCTTCCAGCTTCGCCACTTAAGCTCTGCTCACCATCACAAGCTTCATCAGCATCTACTGAGCCAGCCTGAACCCACTGACCTCCCTGAGCACTCAGTCCACTGAAGACCTTCTCTCCAGCTGAGCCTCCATCAGTCGCCAGCTGCGTCAGTTGCCCGTTGAAACCTGAGAACGAGAAACAGCCAAACCTGCTCAACGAAAAGCCTCCCATTGACCCTCCTTGAGTGTTTGAATCACCTGCTATCACCTGCACACTCCAACAGAGGCTTAGCAATGCATATCAAAACATATCAGCAGTGTATCAGAGAATCGGCAGTGAAAACAGATGCGATCAGAGCTTCTGACAGCGTATTTGAATTAAAGTTCTGCGCCTGATCGGTCACCAGACCGATCCAGGGTGTGTGGATCGATCACCAGATCGATCCACTGCTTTGCTGGGATTCCCAGCTCTCGCAGCTATACACGCCTGATCGGTCACCAGACCGATCAGGGTGAATCATGATCGGTCACCAGACCGATCAGATTGGATCCTGATCGATCACCCAGACCGATCAGAGCAGATGAACAGTTACTTTTTAATCAAACCCAAGATTCCTGATCGGTCACCGGACCGATCCAAGACTTTGATCAGCAAGGGAACTCACTCACCGTTTGCTCTCTGATCGGTCACCAGACCGATCAGGAGCAAGACAGCAAGGAAGCAGCCTGCTCCCTGATCGGTCACCAGTCCGATCAGGAGCCACACAGTAGATTCCCAATCTCACTGTGCGCTCCCTGATCGGTCACAAGTCCGATCAGATATAGCTGGATCGGTCACCAGACCGATCCACTAAGGAGCAGCGTGCCAATGTCCCTGATCGGTCACCAGACCGATCCAGTGACTCAACCCTAGCCCTCCAAGCTAGGAATTCATCCACCTTAGCCCTCCAAGCTAAGGATTTTTCCATCTAACTCTCCAAGTTGGGAATTTGCACCTAACCCTCCAAGTTAGGACTTTTCACCTAGCCCTCCAAGCTAGGACTTTTCACCTAGCCCTCCAAGCTAGGACTTTTCACCCAACTCTTCCGAGTTAGAACATCATCCAACCTAGCCCTCCAAGCTAGGCACCTGACCTCCAAGCCAGGACTTTTTCACCTAATTCTCCAGGATGGGAATTTGCACCTAACCCTCCAGGTTAGGACTTTTCACCTAGCCCTCCAAGCTAGGACTTTTCACCCAACTCTTTCGAATTAGGACTTTTCCAACACCTAGCCCTCCAAGCTAGGACCTGGCTTCACTCACCAGGATTTCTTCTAACCTGGCTTCACTCACCAGGACCCGGCTTCACTCACCGGGATTTCCAACACCTGGCTTCACTCACCAGGACCCGGCTTCACTCACCGGGATTTCAACCTAGCTTCACAAGCTAGGACCCGGCTTCACTCACCAGGGTTTCATGCCCAGTCCCCGACCAGGATTTTAACCCAAATTCGCTCAACCAAACTTAAATCATTGTCAAACACCAAAATAACAACCGGGCCAGACTGCATCAACAAGCCTGACCTGAAGAAACTTCATATTCATCTAAGAATTTCTTGACTCGCTTCACATTATTAATTGAACCATTCATTACAATCATTATATCATCAGCATATGCTAAATGTGAAAGCTTAATATCACATCCAGAAGAAAAATATAGTTGGGGGAATTTACTAAATAAATTTTCCAAACCTCTAGATAGAAACTCAACCGCAATAATAAAGAGCAAAGGAGATACAGGGTCACCCTGCCTCAGTCCTCTCTTAGAATGAAAAAAACTAGCTAAATGACCATTGACTTTAACAGAGAACCAACAATCAGAGATACAACGCCTAATAAGCTCAATAAAAGTACTCGAGAAACCAAAAGCCTCCATAACTTTAAAGAGAAAAGCCCATTAAACTCTGTCAAACGCTTTTGCCATATCTAACTTTAGAATTAAATTGCCACCTCTCACATGATAATTCAACTTGTGATTAAACTCTTGTGCCAGCAGTATATTATCTGAAATCAGTCTACCTGATACAAAACCACTTTGTGAAGGTGAGATAATCTTGTCTATAATAGGAGTCATCCTTGAAGATAATACATTGGAGATTATTTTGTTTGAAACATTATAGAGGCTAATAGGCCTAAAATCTTTCCATTGCTGCGCATTATCTACCTTAGGGATTAGCACAATTGTAGTAGCCGTCATACCTTTTGGCATTACACAGCCTTGGAAAAAATCTAGAACTGCTTCAAGAATATCTTCTTTAATAATTTCCCAGCAAGCCATATAGAATTCTACTGAGAAACCATCTGGACCCGCAGCACTATTTTTTGACATAGCCCAAATAATACGTTTTATTTCTTCCATATCTGGAGATGAAATTAGACTAGTATTATCAACAATATCAACTAATGCTGGGATATGCTCAAAAATGACACCCTGACAGTTATAATCCTCTCCAGTTAACAACTTCTCAAAATAAACCGCCGCTGAGGAGTATATTTGCTCTAGTTTATCTAAACAAACCCCCTCTTCCCATATTCGGAAAATCCTGTTTACCATTCTTCTCTTTTGAACCAGACCATGATAAAATTTTGTATTCCTTTCACCCTCCACTGCCCACTTCACAGCAGCTCTTTGCTTCCAAAAGATTTCTTCCATATTTAAAGTTTTAAATAGCACAGCTTGTTTTTGAGCTCTTTCAATTTTATTGGCTTCCGAAGGGGATAAATCAAAGGCTCTTTCTGCTGCCACAAAATCTTTTTCTGCTTTCATTATATTATCATGAATATCACCAAAAATTTTCTAATTCCACCACTTCAAATGCTCCTTAAGTCTTCTTAATTTAGATTGCAATTTCTTCAGCCCATGACTAGCAATCGGGAGCAACCAATTAAGCCTAACCGTTTGCAAAAAATTTTGATGTTTGATCCACATATTCTGAAATCTAAATGAGGCCGCAGGTTTAGGAAATTCCAGAAATGTAATAAGGAGAGGACAATGATCTGAACAAGCCCGACTTAGGTGTTCTACACGCACTGAAAAATCATGAGCATTCCAGGAAGAGGAAATAAGAATTCTATCCAAACGCTTCCAAATTTTATTATTCGTCCATGTATATTTATCTCCAACAAAACCAGCATCCAGTAGACCAGCTATCAACTAAAAATCATTGAAGTCTTGTACCGGCCCCAATTTGGAAAGAAAACCTTTAGAAAACTCATTAGAATTAGAGATGACATTGAAATCACCTCCTACAAGCCATAAATCATCATTATCCGGTCTGATTTTTAATAATTCCTCCCAAAGGATTGCCCTTTCCACTTGACTGCACTTGGCGTAAACAACAGTTATATACATTTTAATAGGGAAAACAGAAGAACAAATTTCCATATGCAAAAACTGGTCATGATCAAGGAGGACTACTCATTGTATTACCATCAAACATAAACCAAATTTTACTAGAAACATTGGAAATAGCAGTTTCAAAACCCAAACGTCTGGTAATGAAAGCTTCATCTAATTCAACAAAAGGCTCAAGAATGCCTAAGAAATTTAAGTGGTGAAATTTCCTTAAGAAATGGGCTCTGCGTAGAGATGCAAGATTACCCAACCCTCTGACATTTCATATCATACCTGCCATTAAAAATGTGATGAGGATGTGGTTTTTTGTATTTGAGCTTTGCTTCTTGTAATCCTTTGGTCTACTACTAGGACATAGACAGATTTAAAACTCTGCTTTCCTTTATCTGCATTTATACAGTCTATTGACAAAGGCTCAGATTCTTTATTTAAATTATCTGAGACATCCTGACCTTTAGGAGGTTTTGCTGCTTTAAACTTTCCCTGTCCTTTCTGTAGGACCGATGCACGTGAGAGGGGGGGTGAATCACGTGACTTTTAAAATCTTCGTTATAAAATCAGAGTCGATAGAAAATTGTACGATGCTTTTTATAATGTGCGCAGCGGAAAAATTAAAATGAAATGCGAAAGCGAAAAATAATAAAACAATTACACGAGGAGTTTTACTTCGTTCGGAGCCTTCGCCGACTCCTACTCGAAGGCCCAGGTTCCTTGAACCTTTCCTGTGGGCAATCCACTAAAAACCTCTACCGACAAACTACCGATAGAGTGATTCGAATACAAGATTGGGCGGAAGTGTAACAGCTCTACACTTCCCCCTTAAATAATTTAAGTGCAGAAAAAAATTCGTTACCCAACACTTAGATTTATCTGAAGCAGCTTGGGTGTTGGGAGCGATCTTCCAGCAGCGGTTGGACAGCGTCGAGTCAAAGCACAAACCGCAGCAGAGGAGCGTGGAAGCAAGAGAGCGCCAAAGCTTGAACCAGAATCAAATTTTCTTATATGTTAGAGGGCTTGCTTGCTTCTATTTATAGTGCCTCGATGCATGATCTTCTCAGCTCAAATTTTATCCATCAACAAGATAAAATAATTAAAAAAAATAATGTTTCTATCCTTTGCTTCAATTAAGAAAATAATTTAAATAAAATATAAATACAGAATATTGAAAAGTTAACCGAGAGGTTTTATCCTCTTACAATTTTATTAATAATTTAAAAGGAGATTTTATCCTTCCAGCTAAGCTTTACGTGAGAATTTTAAGCATTAGTAGGAATAATTTTATTCTCTAAAAAGAAGGAAATATGAATAATTTAAATGATAATTTATCCTCCACCAAGGCTTTAGATAAGGAATAATTTTATAAAATTCAACTACAAAATTCTAATTAAATAAATTCTGTAAAATAGAGTTAATGCATTTAGAATCTAATTAAATTAATTCTGTAAAATAGAGTTAATGCATTTAGAATCTAATTAAATAAATTCTGTAAAAATAGAGTTAATGCATTTAGAGTTAATTAGACCCCGTCCAAACCTGGATAAGGATCTAACCAGGACTCAATCGAGGTCACCAAAATGGGCCTAAGTTGGACCGCGCCTACAGTCCTAAAATAAGACCCGTCCTCACTGGTTCGCTCCTCCAGTGACTTACCTCACTTACCTCGTGCAGCTCTACTCAACTTCTTAACCCACCAGGTCTTCCTGCCAGGGCTCAACCACCCTGGTCTTTTTGCCAAGTTTCAACCAACTTGGGCTTCAGCCAGTTGTCAGGCCCCGTGAACCCAACTGGACTTCTCGCCAGGACTCAACCACCCTGGACTTCGCGCCAGGACTCAACCACCCTGGACTTCAGCCTGGTGTCAGGTCCTAAGTCTTTCAACCCTGCACACTTAGTAAAGAGGTCAAAACCAAAAGCAAGTCTAACTTTAACCTATTTGTCATTCATCAAAACTCAGGTTTAACTATTAGTGCAAATTGCACCAACAATCTCCCCCTTTTTGATGCAATGACAACCTGGGTTAAAGTTAAAAAATACCAGATAAAGCAATGAGTCCAAGAATAATATGCAAATGACATGCTCTAAGATCAGAAATTTTTAATTTTCTAACTCAACCCTTAAACCCTCCCCCTTTGGCATTTATCAAAACAAAGAAATAATAAGTGCGCAAGCATCAGAAATAAAACAAGCAATCAAGTAATATGCCAGCCAAGTAAAAAATACTTTAAGTATTTGGGGAAGAAAAAATTCTTAACAAGCATACTAAGTTTCTGAACTGATTCAGAGGGGTAAGTCAAATTCTTAATTTAACACAAACAATCTGAGAGCATAAATGTTAAAGGAAATGACTAGGTGTAAATTTAGAAATGACTTTTCGAACACCATTTTCAAAAATTAAAAAGGCTACTTTCAAAATCTTACTCTTTTCCAAAATAAAGAATATCTCAAGGCAAATTAATGAAAAAGAGAAGATTTTCCAAAATTTTCTTTTCAAAGGATCATTTAGAATATTTTCAGGATTAATTTGAGAAAAAAAATTTCAAGATTTTTTTTTAAATCCTTGTTCAATTAAAGAAGATATTTTCTAAAACAGTTTTCACTAAATATTTTTGAGAGTTAGAATACAAAATATAAACTCAAGCTCCCCCTGAACCAAGTAAGAAAGTTTAGCCCATTTTGAATGTCTAACCGTAGTTACTAGCTAACTATCTATAGGATAGTAGTTTTCACTAGGTTAGTCAAGTCAAGTACTAGTGTCTAGCTTAGCTTTATAGAAAGACTACTTGACTTGATCAATATGAAGTTGGTATTTAACGCCCAGACTTGCTACGATGCACAGGTTTAAGCATTCTGAAGTCCAGGCAATACCCTATGCATCTCACCCCGTTCTAAGTTTTAGCATACACAAACATGTTATACCTAATGTGCTTTGTGAGATGCGGCCTCTAAATCTATATGAACATGCATCTCTAGGGGTCAAACTTAGGCTAAGTCCACCAGTCTCGAAAGTCAAGTTTGAAATCAAACTTAATTTTTTTAAAAAATTAAGTGTGAAAATCAAAGTCAATTTTGAAAATCAAGTTTAAAAAATACACATTTTAGAGAGTACAAAAAATGCAAGTATAAAAATTAACTCTAACTCAAGCTATGTGTCAAACAGAATTTGTGAGTTGAGTAAAAGTGATTAGGTCAATCCTAGTCTACAACACACATTCCTATTAACCTTCTTAAATTGCTAAATTCGGATTCAGGAAGTGGTTTAGTGAATATGTCAGCTAGGTTAGATTTGGATTCAACATGATTAAGTTCTATTTCCCCTTTATTAACATGATCTCTAACAAAATGGTGCTTAATTTCTATATGTTTGGTCCTAGAGTGGTGAATTAGGTTTTTGGTTAGATTAATTAAACTTAGATTATCTATAAAAGTTTTGACTTTCTTAAAATCTAAGTTAAAATCTTTTAAGGTATGCATCATCCAGAGTAATTGGGCTACACATTCACCCAATGCTATGTATTCAGCTTCAGTGGTGGATAGGGCAACACAATGTTGTTTTCTACTGAACCAACTAACTAGTGAGGGTCCTAGAAGTTGGCATCCACCACTGGTACTTTTTCTATCTAATTTACAGCCAGCATAATCTGAGTCAGAAAATCCAATAAGTTCAAACTGAGCTGTTCTAGGGTACCAAATTCCTAAACTTTCTGTCCCTTTGAGATACCTAAATATCCTTTTAACTAGGGTTAGATGTGATTCTTTAGCACATGTTTGATACCTAGCACACATACTAACTGCAAAGAGAATATCAGGTCGACTAGCAGTTAGGTAAAGTAAGCTACCTATAGCACTTCTATAATACTTAAGGTCAACAGGTTTGCCATTTGTGTCACTATCTATAGTTTGATTGGTAGCCATAGGTGTCTTAATTTCTTTAGCACTATCCATTCCAAATTTTCTAAGTAATTCTTTAGTGTATTTTTGTTGATAGACAAAAGTACCCTCACTAGTCTGTTTTATTTGTAACCCTAAAAAGAAAGTTAATTGACCTACTAAACTCATTTCAAATTCATTTTCCATTACCGTTATAAAATCTTGTAAAAAATTTGAGTTAGTTGAGCCAAATACTATATCATCTACATATACTTGAGCTATAAAAATATCAGTTTTTAGAGTTTTAACAAATAGTGTTGGGTCAATTTTGCCTTGGTTAAAGCCTTTAGATACTAAGTAGTTAGACAATCTTTCATACCAGGCCCTAGGGGCTTGCTTAAGTCCATATAAGGTTTTCTTAAGTTTAAAGACATAGTCAGGATATTCTAGGCTTTCAAAACCTGGGGGTTGGCCTACATAGATTTCTTCCTTAATCAGGCCATTTAGGAAGGCTGACCTAACATCCATTTGATACAACTTGAATCCCTTATGGGCTGCATAACTTAAAAGCATCCTAATGGACTCAAGTCTAGCTACAGGGGCATAGGTTTCATCATAATCAAGTCCTTCTACTTGGCTAAACCCCTTAGCTACTAACCTAGCCTTATTCCTGACTGTTTCTCCTTGTTCGTTAAGTTTATTCCTAAAGACCCATTTAGTTTCAATAAATTTCTTACCTTTAGGTAAGGGTACTAAGTCCCAGACTTGACTACGTTCAAATTGGGCTAACTCTTCCTGCATGGCTATGATCCAATCAGGGTCAAGTAAGGACTCTTCTATAGACTTGGGTTCAATTTTTGAAATCAAGGCAATTTGACTAAGGTTCCTAAAGGTTGATCTGGTCTGAACCCTTAGCTCTGGATCGCCTATGATCTGATCAGTTGGGTGGGCTGAGCTAACTCAAATAGTTCTGGGTTGGTTAGGTTCAGATTCAGGTGCAGGTTCAGTCAGATCATGGTCTCGGTCCTCAAATTGGCTTTCATTTGGGTCAGTACTAGACCTAACAAAATCAATTGGTTGGTAGGTGGTTTGATCAAGGTTATTTGGGCTAGACTTTTCATCAAATTTTACATTTGTAGTTTCTTCAATTCTTAGGGTAGTTTTATTATAAACTCTATAAGCTCTACTGGTAAGGGAATAACCTACAAAGATACCTTCCTCAACCTTAGAGGTAAATTTTCCTAAGTGTTCTCTAGTGTTTAATATATACACTTTGCATCCAAATACTTTAAAATACTTAATATTAGGTTGTTTTTCATAATAGATTTCAAAAGTTATTTTTCCTAGATTTTTATTTATAGTTATTCTATTTTGTACATAACAGGCTGTACTAACAGCCTCAGCCCAAAAATATTTAGGTAGATTGTATTCATTTAGCATTGTTCTGGTTGCTTCTTGTAGTGTTCTATTTTTCCTTTCTACTATTCCATTTTGTTGAGGTGTTTTAGGACAAGAGAATTCGTGATGGTAGCCATTTTCTAAGCAGAATTGGTTAAATTTTTGATTTTTGAATTCCCCGCTGTTATCGCTCCTAAGTCTTTTAATTTTAATCCCTTTTTCATTTTCTACTAATTTACAAAATTGAGTAAACATATCAAAAGTTTCATCTTTATTTTTTAAAAATTTTACCCAGGTAAATCTTGAATAGTCATCTATGATTACTAAACAGTAAAGGTTTCCACTAATTAATTTTACCCCATGTGAGTCAAATAGGTCTAGGTGAATTAATTCAAGAATTGACTTAGTTTGAGTTTGACTAGTTGGTTTGTGGGTTGACCTAGTTTGTTTTCCTTGTTGACATGCGTTACATAAGGTTGACTCAAGGTTAGATAACTTTGGTAGGCCTCTAACTAAACCTTTTAGTTTAGGTAGTTTTCTGAAGTGAGTGTGTGAAAGTCTCCTATGCCATAGCCAAGTCTCATCCTTATGGGTTAAAAGACAATTTTCTAAGGGACAGGTTAACTTAATTTCATAAATGTTATTGTGCCTAAGTCCTCTAAGTGTGATGTTTGGGTTGTCATTGTGTTTGATCAGACATTCATTGGATAGGAACCTAACCTTATAACTAGTGTCACACAATTGGCTAATACTCAGTAAATTGAAGTGAAAATTTTTAACAAGTAATACATTTGTAATTATAAAATCAGACTCAAGTTCAATATTACCTAGGCCAATTACCCTAAGTTTACCGTTATTTCCAAAAGCAACGGTCCCTAGTCTTTTGTACTTGAGTTCTATAAATTTGGTGGGATCCCCAGTCATGTGTCTGGAGCACTCACTGTCAATAATCCATTTATTTACCTACAGTTAAGTAAAAGATTTAGAACTTAGGTTAAGTTTTTGATTTTTTTTTTTAAAAAAAATTTAAGAAAATTTTAAACATCCTAAAGAATTTAAAACTTGAATTTGAATTTTGAATTTTATTAATTTTTGAATTTGAATTTTATGAATTTTTGAATTTGAATTTTAAATTTGAATTTTATGAATTTTTTAATTTGAATTTTGAATTAATTTGAATTTTATTAATTTTGATTTTGTTAATTTGTATTTTGAAATTTGATTTTGTTAATTTGAATTTTAAAATTTGATTTTGTTAATTTGAATTTTGAAATTTGATTTTGTTAATTTGAATTTTGAATTTTGATTTTGTTAATTTGAATTTTGAATTTTGATTTTGTTAATTTGAATTTTGAATTTTGATTTTGTTAATTTGAATTTTGAAATTTGATTTGTTAATTTGAATTTTGAATTTGATTTTGTTAATTTGAATTTTGAATTTGATTTTTTTTTGAATTTTTTGATTTTGTTAATTTGAATTTTGAAATTTGATTTGTTAATTTGAATTTTGAAATTTGATTTTGTTAATTTGAATTTTGAATTTGATTTTGTTAATTTGAATTTTGAAATTTGATTTTGTTAATTTGAATTTTGAAATTTGATTTTGTTAATTTGAATTTTGAAATTTGATTTTGTTAATTTGAATTTTGAAATTTGATTTTGTTAATTTGAATTTTGAAATTTGATTTTGTTAATTTGAATTTTGAATTTTGAATTTTGATTTTGTTAATTTGAATTTTGAATTTTGATTTTGTTAATTTGAATTTTGAATTAGATTTTAGTTGTCCTTATTCATCTCACTTGATCTAAGTTGTCAATCAAAGGGATCCTATGATTTGTGTGAGATAAGTTTGAGTTTGATTTATAAAAGTTAATCTGACCTTTTGTTAGATTCAGGTTTGACAAGAAGCAGTTTAAAAGTATACTTCCATAATTGGTTTCCAGGCCGTGGCGAGGCACAGAGGTCTTCTTTGGCCGAAGCCTTATTGGATCAACAACCACTTTCTAGGCAAAACCGCTTAAGGAAGTTGTACTTTTAACCTACCTATTGAAACTCCTTGGTCTAACTAGTCTAGGATGTGGCGAGGTAGCTTCGGCTAGTTCCACTGGGCTAAGAAGACCAAATAGAGGACGCCTTCCCCTACCTGATTCCTTAGATCAGCTTCCCTAACGTACTATCAGCTCGCCCTACCCTGGTACTGAGTAGGTCAAGTGTCAGACTAACTTTTGAAACTAGTCCTAGGTACCCAGACGGGTAAAGGGTAACTTTGAGGTGCCAACTAATTTGGAGCTTCCCCCTAAATTGTAGACTGGGTGTCTAGGGTCAATGTAGTGGATGTCCCTTTTTGGGACATAAAGTTGATTCTGACCTACTTGCTTTGTTAGGTAAGCTTTCGGAACCCACGCTTTTCGTTGATTTTTGCGGGGGTGGATAAAGGAGATAAAGGATCTTTGGGCTGATCCTGATTTATATCCTATCCCAGATTTATTGTACATGCCCTTTTGTGATCCAAGAATGAGGTCAAGGTTCTTGGATCGGGTTGTGAAAGTTGCTAGTAGATCCTTAAGTTTTAGGACTTCGCCCTTTAGAGTGGAGTTTTCAGTTTCAAGCTCAATTGTCTTTTGATTTTGAGTTTGTTCAGTTATTGTTCTGGTATTAATTAATTGCTCCTTAAGGTCTTGATTTTCCTTAAGGAGCTGGTCATTCCTAGATTCAGATGCAAGTAATTTTTTATTTAAAATGGAAATAATCTTAAAAAAATTTCATTAACTGAATCTAAATATACCTTAGTCGAGTCGTCCGAAAAGAGTCCGATCTCTTGACTTGACTCGTATTCGGAATCTTCATCGTGCTCCGAGTCTGACTCGGGTCCAGTTGCCATTAGCGCGAGGTAGCTTGTCTTCTTTGGTGGTTCATAGTCAGAGTCATCCGAACTCTCGTCCCAGGTGGCTTGAAGAGCCTTCTTCTTCTTGCTTTTCTTTGATTGGTCCTCCGTTTTGTAGGGACATTCATGTTTGAAGTGTCCTTTTCTGTTGCAACCGAAGCAGGTTATTTTGCTTTTGTCTCCATAACTGGTTGGCTTCATTATCTTTTGGAAATCTCTTTTCGAGAATTTGCTTTTTTTTTTGGCGAGGACTTTTCTTACTAAGTTTGTTGGGAACGAGATGGCTATAGAGGGGGGGTGAATATAGACAATCGCTTGCCCCTTGAAAACTTATCACGATTTCTGCAACTCAAATATCAGTAGCACAGCAGAAAGAGTGGAAAACAGAGTATGTAGAAAAACTAAACGAGAGCGAAACAAACACAACTAGCAAGATCGCTAACAAGGAGGGTTTACAAGGTTCGGGGATAACTTGCCCCTACTCCTTGGCGTGCCCTTGAGGTGGGCGATCCCTTGATCGTCGGCAGATCAAGCCCCGGTCAACACCGGATATGAAGCAACCTCCTTCTCGGTGGAGAAACCTCTCCACAGCGTGTTTCACACAATGATATATAATGAGCACAATGAAACAACAACAAGAAGGATCTTACTCAAACACTTAGCGAGGACAAAACACAGCAAGCTTCCCTGAGCTCCACCCAGTGGCGATCTCACGCAGACCCCTGTCTGCTTCGTGTCTTCCCACTGTCGGACTCCAAGCTTCTTGTTTTCTCCTTCAAGCGCTCAAGTATGATGATTGCTCCTCAATCGCTTGCTTAGAATGGTTGAAGAACTCAAGTACAGCAAGCTTCTAGCACAGGAACTCAAGAGCCCGAAAAACTTGAACCAGTGTGAACTGTAAGTCCTGTTGAACTCAACTCTCGCGTTCCTTTTTGTTTCTCTGCCAAGAGACAAGTGACAACATCTCTGTAGCTCCCAGCTACTCATCTGCCAACGCCAGCCTCTACTGAGCTATCTCTGGACTCACTGAGCTCCTCAGTCGAGCTCCAGTCTCAGCTCCAGTCTGCAGCTCGCCGTTGCAACCTGAGATGGGAAAAGGGACAAACCTGCTCCAAGGAAAGCGCGCTTTGACTTCTCCTTGAGTGTTTGAATCCTCCCCTGTCACCTGAAACTCAATCAGAGCATTAGAGTAGAAGATCACGCAACATATCACATATCAGAAACATACATCAGCAAATCCGATACGATCAGACACTCTGACCGCGTCTGACAGTGAAATTTGAATTAAAGTGATCGATCACCGGACCGATCCAGGGTGTGTGGATCGATCACCAGATCGATTCACTGCTTTGCTGGGATTCCCAGCTCTCGCAGCTATACACGCCTGATCGGTCACCAGACCGATCAGGGTGAATCCTGATCGGTCACCAGACCGATCAGATTGGATCCTGATCGGTCACCCAGACCGATCAGAGCAGATGAACAGTTACTTTTTAATCAAACCCAAGATTCCTGATCGGTCACCGGACCGATCCAAGACTTTGATCAGCAAGGGAACTCACTCACCGTTTGCTCCCTGATCGGTCACCGGACCGATCAGGAGCAAGACAGCAAGGAAGCAGCCTGCTCCCTGATCGATCACCAGTCCGATCAGGAGCCATACAGTAGATTCCCAATCTCACTGTGCGCTCCCTGATCGGTCACCAGTCCGATCAGACATAGCTGGATCGGTCACCAGACCGATCCACTAAGGAGCAGCGTGCCAATGTCCCTGATCGGTCACCAGACCGATCCAGTGACTCAACCCTAGCCCTCCAAGCTAGGAATTCATCCACCCTAGCCCTCCAAGCTAAGGACCTGACCCTCCAAGTCAGGATTTCATCCAACCTAGCTTCACTCACTAGGACCTGTCTTCACTCACCAGGGTTTTTCACCTAACCCTTCAGTTGGGACTTTTCACCTAACCCTCCAAGTTAGGACTTTTCACCTAGCCCTCCAAGCTAGGACTTTTCACCCAACCTTCCAAGTTAGGATTTTTCCACACCTAGCCCTCCAAGCTAGGACCTGGCTTCACTCACCAGGATTTCTTCTAACCTGGCTTTACTCACCAGGACCCGGCTTCACTCACCGGGATTTCCTCCACCTGGCTTCACTCACCAGGACCCGGCTTCACTCACCGGGATTTCCAACACCTGGCTTCACTCACCAGGACCTGGCTTCACTCACCGGGATTTCTCCACACCTAACCCTCCAAGTTAGGACTTTTCACATGCCAGCGTGCGATCTCCCGATCCACCTGGACTTAATCCGAATTCAACCAAACTTGAATCAAACTTAAATCGGTGTCAAACACCAAAACAACAATCAGGGTCAGACTGCATCAACAATCTCCCCCTTTTTGTTGTTTGACAATCCGATTTAAGTTTAGACATTGATGATCAATTGAAGGTAGTTCAATTATTGTAAGGGAATCAAGATCTTCCCCCTACAATAACCCTAAACTTAATCAACCATTTTCTCCCCCTTTGTCAAACATCGAAAAGGGTATGGTTATTAAGTTTGAACATACCTCCCCCTCAAACACGGGTCTCTCCCCAAACCCGGAATAATCAAAGGATAATTTTTGAATTGCACATGAAAACATATACAGAATAATATCATGGTCAAACATGTATATGTTTCATATGACAAGTACGTCAAAGGATGATTTTGGAATTGTACATGAGAGGCATATACCATCAATGTATCATGGCAACAATGTATATGCATCATACGACAATAAGTGTGAACTTGCACATGAAAACATATACAGAAATATATCAAGGTCAAACGTGTATATGTTTCATATGACAAGTAAGGAATGCATCTGTATCTGACATATAATCCTGATTGGTCTCCATGACCGATCAGGTTCATTGATTACGTGATACAGACATATTTCTTGTTAGTCTGGAGAGCGATCAGATTTCAAAAAAATTCCTGAAAATCTGATACGTTCCTGATCAGACTGCATTAACAATTTACATTCCATAACAGGGGAGTAGACTCTGTTGATATTTGATATTTCAGAAACATTTCCGAAATATGACATTAAGAATAAGAGTCATGACTCAACAAACCCTTTCTTATGAATTTGAACATTCCAACATAGGTTTGTATCAAATCACTATTTAGTATAGGTTTGTACCATTTGAACAAATTTGTGCTCCCTTAGCACCAGGTTTGTACCAATGGATGATCAAATATGTTTCAATTGTAATTCAATTGTATCAGATTTGTGTGTTGTATGATCATTAAACTGATACAATTCGACAAGAAGATATTGGTTTGAGGAGGTTTTGGATCAATTTGGAACGGTCTGGGAGTTCCTTGATCAGAGTTAGTCTGATCGGTCACCAGACCGATCAGAAGCACCCCTGATCGGTCGGTGGACCGATCAGGGATGATACAGAATGATTTTTTAGTTTCAGAAACAAAATTTCAGAAACTGTGAAATCAACTTTGTTTCAAATCTCAACCATTCCTAAACCCAAATTCAATTAATGTTAATCCATTTGGTCCTAAGGGTTCCCTTAATCAAGATATATGTCATGATCTGTGTTAAAGCATGATGAGTATGTTCTTAATCATGAACTTGAGTCCCAAAACCAGGTTTGTATGATCAGTTATGTTCTAAGCATGTTCTTGGCATGATCATGTGTGAATCAAAATATTCCAAGTATGATCAAATTTCATGATACACAAGGTATGATCAAATTTTCAAATCATGCTTATATAACACTAGTATCAAGGTATGATTAAGTTCCCAATTTTTTATCAAGTTCATTTACCATCATAAGCAACACTAAGTGTGAAGACCTTGAATACATGCCAATTCTTTTGATTCATTTCAAGAAAACACTGAACCTCGACCTTAAGTTCATGTTCTTGTCTAATGATGTATTGTGAGATTTTCAATGTGTCCATACTTGTTCTCTAGCATGCATCCATATTCTACAACACTATTTGAGTCAAAACATGATGGTGTTTTCTAAGCATGAAATTGAGTATCAAAACATGTTTGTATCAAAGCATGATCATATCAAGAAACCTTAGTTTGATACAAGGGAATCACTAGGTCATAGAAGGTTAAACAGTGAATTTTAAAATTCATGGTATACTTTGGGCTTGAGATAAGACATTTTATAAACCATAGCTTGCATGAAAACACAAATTGCAACAATAAAACCAATTCTTTTAAGCAATTCATGGCAAGAGCAAATTATGTGTGAATCTAAACCCTTCATGCAATATATAAAAATAATTTCCAAGGCTTGTTGACTTATTTTAAAACTAGTGTAACCTTAGCCTCGGGTTTGGAGCACCACTTATCAACAACCTATGTTGATATATGCTCCCCCTCAATCAAAGCTATACAATTCTAAATATGGAGGTTTTAGGTACCCAAATTTTGGGACCTAATGCATCTACAATGAAAGACTTTGGCACCCATGCCTTAGTCATTCTCTTCCTCACCTTTTGAACCCTAGAATCATTTGATGATCTAAATTGGGTTCTTGACATTAATGACATGAAACTTGATTCTTTTGGTTGGTAACCTAAGCCAACCTTGTTGTAAACCGCTTTTTGTGAGTTCAAGATCATATCTAGGGTTTTTGAACTTGTTGAAAATTTCCCAAGAATATTCTTGAGATTTTCAATTTCACCCTTCAAACCCTTATTTTCATCCTCAAGATTTTGAACATGCAAGTCATTAATATCCTCATCCTTAGAGGATTTTAATTCTTCTATTTCTAATTTTAAAGATTTAACTTTGTTCTTTGATTTCTTTAACAATTTAGCTAAATATGCTATTGTCCGATAACACTTATCTAATTCCGGAGAGATTACCTCTTCATCATCCGAAGATGATGAAGGCGCGGTTGAGGAGCTTGACTCGTTATCACTTTCTGCTCTCTAGTCCTCTAGTGCCATGAGGGCACGGTGATGAGTGTACTTCTCCTCCTCTTCTTCGGATGAACTAGAAGAGGAGTCATCCCATGTGGCCCTCAAGGCCTTCCTTTTCTTCTTTGATTTATCCTTCTTGTTCTTTAACTTTGGACATTCATCCTTGTAATGTCCTTTCTTGCTACACTCATAACATGTAATATTAGACTTATCAAATTTAACTTCACTCGGGTTACCTTTACCCTTGAGGCGCCGGCTCTTCCTCATCATTCTTCTAACAAAGTTGGCCATCTCGGAGGAAGAAGACCAGCTGCCCTCCTCCTCAAACTCGGACTCGGATGAGGATGAAGATGAAGAGGCTTCCTTCTCCTTCTTCTTCCCCTTCTTCTTCTTGTTGTCACTTGCCACTAAAGCAATACCTTTCTCTTTTGAACTTTTGTTAGAGATCTCATGTAGTTCCATTTCACAAAATAGATCTTCTAACTTAACAAAAGATAAATCCTTGGACACCTTGTAAGCATCCACCATGGATGACCACAAGGCATTCCTAGGAAAAGCTTTGAGAGCATACCTTATTAGATCTCGGTTCTCTACCTTCTCATTAATGGAGTGAAGACCATTCAACACTTCTTTAACCCGTCCATGGAGTTCACTTACCTTTTCATTTTCTCCCATGGTGAGGTTTTGGAGTTGGCTGTGAAGCAAATCCTTCTTGGCTCTCCGGGTGTCTTGAGTTCCCTCATGGAGCTCAAAGATTTTGTTCCATAGGTCCTTTGCACTTGTAAAGAGACCAATTTTGATAAGTTGGTCCTTGGTCATCCCACATTGCAACGTGACCACAGCCTTAGCATTCACTTCTCCCCTTTTGATTTGCTCAGCTGACCACATGGAGAAGTCTAGCTCTTTTCCTTCACCATCTCTTGGAAGGATGAAGCCCTCCTTCACGGCAAACCACACACTGATGTTGGTCTTGAGATAGAACTCCATCCTTGACCTCCAATATGGAAAATCTGTGCCGTCAAAGAATGGAGGTCGGTTTGTGCTGTAGCCTTCTCTTCCCATAGCCATCTTGTTGTAAGCTCTTGGATGTTAAGCCGTTGAAGTAGAGCCCCTGGCTCTGATACCACTTGTTGGGAACGAGATGGCTATAGAGGGGGGGTGAATATAGACAATCGCTTGCCCCTTGAAAACTTATCACGATTTCTGCAACTCAAATATCAGTAGCACAGCGGAAAGAGTGGAAAACAGAGTATGCAGAAAAACTAAACGAGAGCGAAACAAACACAACTAGCAAGATCGCTAACAAGGAGAGTTTACAAGGTTCGGGGATAACTTGCCTCTACTCCTTGGCGTGCCCTTGAGGTGGGCGATCCCTTGATCGTCGGCAGATCAAGCCTCGGTTAACACCGGATATGAAGCAACCTCCTTCTCGGTGGAGAATCCTCTCCACAGCGTGTTTCACACAATGATATATAATGAGCACAATGAAACAACAACAAGAAGGATCTTACTCAAACACTTAGCGAGGACAAAACACAGCAAGCTTCCCTGAGCTCCACCCAGTGGCGATCTCACGCAGACCCCTGTCTGCTTCGTGTCTTCCCACTGTCGGACTCCAAGCTTCTTGTTTTCTCCTTCAAGCGCTCAAGTATGATGATTGCTCCTCAATCGCTTACTTAGAATGGTTGAAGAACTCAAGTACAGCAAGCTTCTAGCACAGGAACTCAAGAGCCCGAAAAACTTGAACCAGTGTGAACTGTAAGTCCTGTTGAACTCAACTCTCGCGTTCCTTTTTGTTTCTCTGCCAAGAGACAAGTGACAACATCTCTGTAGCTCCCAGCTACTCATCTGCCAACGCCAGCCTCTACTGAGCTATCTCTGGACTCACTAGCTCCTCAGTCGAGCTCCAGTCTGCAGCTCGCCGTTGCAACCTGAGATGGGAAAAGGGACAAACCTGCTCCAAGGAAAGCGCGCTTTGACTTCTCCTTGAGTGTTTGAATCCTCCCTTGTCACCTGAAACTCTATTAGAGCATTAGAGTAGAAGATCACGCAGCATATCACATATCAGAAACATACATCAGCAAATCCGATACGATCAGACACTCTGACCGCGTCTGACAGTGAAATTTGAATTAAAGTGATCGGTCACCGGACCGATCCAGGGTGTGTGGATCGATCACCAGATCGATCCACTGCTTTGCTGGGATTCCCAGCTCTCGCAGCTATACACGCCTGATCGGTCACCAGACCGATCAGGGTGAATCCTGATCGGTCACCAGACCGATCAGATTGGATCCTGATCGGTCACCCAGACCGATCAGAGCAGATGAACAGTTACTTTTTAATCAAACCCAAGATTCCTGATCGGTCACCGGACCAATCCAAGACTTTGATCAGCAAGGGAACTCATTCACCGTTTGCTCCCTGATCGGTCACCGGACCGATCAGGAGCAAGACAGCAAGGAAGCAGCCTGCTCCCTGATCGATCACCAGTCCGATCAGGAGCCATACAGTAGATTCCCAATCTCACTGTGGACTCCCTGATCGGTCACCAGTCCGATCAGACATAGCTGGATCGGTCACTAGACCGATCCACTAAGGAGCAGCGTGCCAATGTCCCTGATCAGTCACCAGACCGATCCAGTGACTCAACCCTAGCCCTCCAAGCTAGGAATTCATCCACCCTAGCCCTCCAAGCTAGGGACCTGACTCTCCAAGTCAGGATTTCATCCAACCTAGCTTCACTCACTAGGACCTGGCTTCACTCACCAGGGTTTTTCACCTAACCCTCCAGTTGGGACTTTTCACCTAACCCTCCAAGTTTAGACTTTTCACCTAGCCCTCCAAGCTAGGACTTTTCACCCAACCTTCCAAGTTAGGATTTTTCCACACCTAGCCCTCCAAGCTAGGACCTGGCTTCACTCACCAGGATTTCTTCTAACCTGGCTTTACTCACCAGGACCCGGCTTCACTCACCGGGATTTCCTCCACCTGGCTTCACTCACCCGGACCCGGCTTCACTCACCGGGATTTCCAACACCTGGCTTCACTCACCAGGACCCGGCTTCACTCACCGGGATTTCTCCATACCTAACCCTCCAAGTTAGGACTTTTCACATACCAGCGTGCGATCTCCCGATCCACCTGGACTTAATCCGAATTCAACCAAACTTGAATCAAACTTAAATCGGTGTTAAACACCAAAATAACAATCAGGGTCAGACTGCATCAACAAAGTTAACCATTTGTTCCTCGTCATCTGAGTCTGAGTCTGACTCTTCTTCTGATTCTTGAATTTTCTTCTTCGACTTGACTTCTTTTGAAGAACCTTCAAACAAAGCAAATCCTTTCTCGGCCTTGGTGTTAGTTTGTTCGTGCAATTCTAATTCACAGAATAGTTCATCTAAATTTATTTTGGAAAGATTCCTAGAAATTTTATAAGCATCTATGATGGATGCCCATAAAGAGTTTTTAGGAAAGGCATTTAGTGCATACCTTATAATATCTCTATTTTCTTGTTTGTGCCCAATGAGGTGGAGTCCATTTAATATGTCCTTGATCCGGGCGTGGAGTTGGCTTGCAGACTCACCTTCCTGCATTTTTATGTTAAATAATTTATTCAATAACAAATCTCTTTTTGTTACCTTCGCATCTGAGGTGCCTTCATGCAGTTCAATCAGTTTGTCCCAAAGTTCTTTGGCAGATTCAGTTGGGCCGATACGGTTCAATTCCTCTTTGGTTAGTCCGCATTGGAGTGTATTCTGTGCTTTGAACTCAATCTGAGCCCTTTTCTTCATTTCTAGGTTCCATCTGTCATGCTTCAGTAGTGCATTGTTTCCCTCGTCCATTGGTGGTTCGTAGCCAGATTGCACCGCGAACCATTGATCCATATCAGTCTTTAGGTACACCTCCATTCTTCGTTTCCAGTAAGGGAAGTCTTCCCCATTGAAGAGCGGAGGACGGGCAGTACTATATCCTTCACCTTGAGCCATCTGAAATAGACAACAATAAAAACACTTGTTCCAAGACTAGGTCTTGTATTAGTAGTGTGGTAGGAAAAGGAGAAGAAAGGAACAAAAAACGACTCGAAATGGTGTTGCCCAAATTCGAGTAAAATCGATAGAAAATATCTAAATATTTGGCAACAATACCTAATTTAGATCGTGCAGCGAAAACACAAAAACAAACGAAAAAGAATTGGATTTTCCCCGGCTCTTATGGTGGTTGCACCGATACAGAGCGAACTTGGCTCTGATACCACTTGTAGGACCGATGCACGTGAGAGGGGGGTGAATCACGTGACTTTTAAAATCTTCGTTACAAAATCAGAGTCGATAGAAAATTGTACGATGCTTTTTATAATGTGCGAAGCGGAAAAATTAAAACGAAATGCGAAAGCGAAAAATAATAAAACAATTACACGAGGAGTTTTACTTCGTTCGGAGCCTTCGCCGACTCCTACTCGAAGGCCTAGGTTCCTTGAACCTTTCTTGTGGGCAATCCACTAAAAACCTCTACCGACAAACTACCGATAGAGTGATTCGAATACAAGATTGGGTGGAAGTGTAACAGCTCTACACTTCCCCCTTAAATAATTTAAGTGCAGAAAAAAAATTCGTTACCCAACACTTAGATTTATCTGAAGCAGCTTGGGTGTTGGGAGCGATCTTCCAGCAGCGGTCGGACAACGTCGAGTCAAAGCACAAACCGCAGCAGAGGAGCGTGGAAGCAAGAGAGCGCCAAAGCTTGAACCAGAATCAAATTTTCTTATATGTTAGAGGGCTTGCTTGCTTCTATTTATAGTGCCTCGATACATGATCTTCTCAGCTCAAATTTTATCCATCAACAAGATAAAATAATTAAAAAAAATAATGTTTCTATCCTTTGCTTCAATTAAGAAAATAATTTAAATAAAATATAAATACAGAATATTGAAAAGTTAACCGAGAGGTTTTATCCTCTTACAATTTTATTAATAATTTAAAAGGAGATTTTATCCTTCCAGCTAAGCTTTACGTGAGAATTTTAAGCATTAGTAGGAATAATTTTATTCTCTAAAAAGAAGGAAATACGAATAATTTAAATGATAATTTATCCTCCACCAAGGCTTTAGATAAGGAATAATTTTATAAAATTCAACTACAAAATTCTAATTAAATAAATTCTGTAAAATAGAGTTAATGCATTTAGAATCTAATTAAATTAATTCTGTAAAATAGAGTTAATGCATTTAGAATCTAATTAAATAAATTATGTAAAATAGAGTTAATGCATTTAGAGTTAATTAGACCCCGTCCAAACCTGGATAAGGATCTAACCAGGACTCAACCGAGGTCACCAAAATGGGCCTAAGTTGGACCGCGCCTACAGTCCTAAAATAGGACCCGTCCTCACTGGTTCGCTCCTCCAGTGACTTACCTCACTTACCTCGTGCAGCTCTACTCAACTTCTTAACCCACCAGGTCTTCCTGCCAGGGCTCAACCACCCTGGTCTTTTTGCCAAGTTTCAACCAACTTGGGCTTCAGCCAGTTGTCAGGCCCCGTGAACCCAACTGGACTTCTCGCCAGGACTCAACCACCCTGGACTTCGCGCCAGGACTCAACCACCCTGGACTTCAGCCTGGTGTCAGGTCCTAAGTCTTTCAACCCTACACACTTAGTAAAGAGGTCAAAACCAAAAGCAAGTCTAACTTTAACCTATTTGTCATTCATCAAAACTCAGGTTTAACTATTAGTGCAAATTGCACCAACACTTTCATCACAGCTTTGCCCCTGGCAGTTTTTTGATTCATCATAACCACATCCACTAACCCCTTCCTTTTCCTCTTACTTGGACTAATCGCTAAATCACAAGATAACCTTCTTTGTAATAACTCATTTATATTGTCCGAATCATCCTCTTCATCTTCATCAAAAGATTTTGAAAATTCAGGCTCATATGGTTCTTCTTGTTCCCCCCAAAAACTTTTATCTTCTTCCTTATTCAAATCTTCCATTTGATTACTCACTGACAGAGAGGGTCCATCAGGAAATACAAGCTGAGACATTTCAACCGACAAAACATTTTCCTCTTCTACTTGTTGTCCCGCTGTTGAAAATTCTTCAGCCAAAGGTGGAACATGTTGATGCTTATCTATACCATTTTCTACCCTTCCTGCCTGCAAATTGCTAACAGTCACTGCCTGCTTTTTTGTCTGCCCATTCTTACTTTGAACTTGCTCCCTTTCCCCCAAAGTTGGCATCTCTAAATAATTATCTATTTCTTTCCTTCTTTCCTGCACAGAGACATTTGCTGCCTCTTGTTGTACATCTTCAAGGTCATTGTCATTTCCATCAATAACATCAGCAAACCCCATTTCATCTTGATCTTCCTCTTCCAGACCAGCCAAAGGCATAAATTGATTAACAGAATCTCCATTTACATTTTGCATATTACCAGAGGGATTTAAGGAACTATTTTTCTGTATCCATTTTCTTTTCCTCGCCTGTTTTAAAGCCATCCCTTCATCTTGAGTACCGAAATCCGTCTGAGCCATATCATTCTCCTTTCTTTTGTTTAGATGCACTCTTAAATCTTTTTCTACTATTCTTGAGCCATTCTTGTCAGAGTTCCATAATGGTTTTGGCTTATTTCCATTTATATAGCATTCTTCTACCGCATGTCCCAGATGTTTACAATCAATGCAATACTTCGGCAGTTTCTCATAAATAACCTTCTGAAGCCTCTTCTCCTCACCAATACCAATCCAGAAATCTTCCACTTTAGGTTTTAACAGATCAAATTCCACACAAATACGCGCTATCGCTAGCTTTGAACCATCAGTTGTGCCTTCATCTACCTTAATAGGTTTTCCCACAATACGAGCCACTGAAAAGAGGCAGTGTTTATTGAACATGTGGATTCGTAAGTCCGGTAGTTGAATCCAAATTGGAACTACAGACGATTCCACTTCATAAGAAAAATATGGTGACCACTTGAAAATTCTCAGCGGAACACCCCCAATAAACCATCTACCGCGACCCCAAATCCGAGCCATATCTTCACTTGAGGACAAGTGTATGAAAATATATCCAGCACGCAAAAAACGAATATTATAGAAGCTAGATAATCCAAGATTTCTAAAAGCTTGTTGAATTGTCTCCTGATTAGGACGCCATCCTGAAAACTTTCCAATTAAGGAGTATTGGTAAGGGACTGACATATCTGCGATTTCATCTTCTGAATAGAAAATTTCAGGTTTATTGTTATACACAATGATCGGCTTGTAATCAGATCCAATATCATTGAAGCTTTTCTTGGCTACGCGCGGAGATATAGGCTTTATAACTGCCGCATATGATGAAATCTGCGCTGCCGCTTGCTGGGAGCTAGTAGATGATGTCATTGTTGTTCCCATAGTCGTAGATGATACCAGATTAGGGTTTACGAATGATGGAGACGATCCCTTCGTAACTGACGGCACTCCTCTGGTATCTGGAAATTGTTGTCCCGCACTGAGAGAGCTAGTCAACGGAGGGAAGAGTGATGTGGATAAAGGAAGAGAAGGCTGAATAGGGATCATCGCCGACGTTTTAAAGGACGCCGGCGGCCGAAGCCGCCAGAGAAGGTATTCGCGCGCCTATGTCCGAGAGAAAATCGCCTTCAAAATCGCCAAAGAAGCTCGAATGTTGATGATGTTCCATATCTTCTTCAATTGTATGATGAGAGACACGACTTCCCTGGAATATTAGACAGTCTTGATTGCATGCATTGGAAATGAAAAAATTGTCCAATTGCTTGGAAAGACCAATTTATAAGATGTGATGGATCACCAACAATTGTGTTTAAAGTGGTCATGTCTCAAGACTTGTGGATATGACATGTATTCTTTAATGTCGCAGATTCACATAATGATCTTAATGTGTTGTACGAATCCCTCATATTTAATAATTTCTTGCAAGAAAAGGCTCCGGAGATTAATTTCACAATCAACAGAACTCAATATAAGAAGGGGTATTATCTAATAGATGGAATATATCGGGAATTATCTACTTTCGTGAATACTTTTCCTTGCCCAGAATATCCCAAGATGAGGTTGTTTAAGGAAAGACAAGAGGATACAAGAAAAGATGTTGAACGAGCATTTGAGGTGCTTGAAGCTTGATGGACAATTATCAGAGGTCCAACTTGTTATTGGTATAAAAAAGTTAAAATATATTATGTTATCATGCATTATTTTGCACAACATGATTGTGGAAGATGAGGGAGATCACGCACAACCCGTACAGGGCTCAAAGATTTTATGATTATCTCCGGATAAATTTTGAACTACGTGACAATTATGTGCATCACCAACTTCGAGTCGACTTAGTTGAACATATTTGGTCATAATACAATAATAACTCTTGAATTAATATTTTATAGTTTCACTTTATGTTTAATTTATATATTATTTTTTAATTATGTAAGTGTGATTTTTTTTATATTGTACTCTTTTATTTCAAATTTATAATAATATTTTAATTTTAAATAAATGAGACTTATAAAATAAGAAAAAAAAATAATTTTACAAAATAAATATATTTAAAAATATTATTATTATTTATTTTAAATAATAATCATTTAAAATTTGTAAATGAAATTAAAATTATATTTATTTAATATAAAATATAAAGATGTGAGAGAATAAATATGTTAATATAATATGTATGTGGTATGTGAACCTCACAAATAATGAATGTTAATGTTAAAACGAATGTGAGAGAATGAAAGTATTTATTAATATAATGCGTATGTGATATATGAACCCTACACTAATGAAAGTATTAATATAATATATATGTGACATATGAATCTCATATATATATATATATATATATATAAATATAATAAGGTGATCGGTATTATAATATTAAGTGGTTAAAATCAATGTGGATGTTTTCAAAATGATTTTAGTCCACTTTACTGATTTGGGCCGAAAGTCCCGAAACGATGTTCTGAAGCCCAATCTCGATCTTAGCGATAAGCGAATAATAATCAAACATAGCGGCAAAACGTTTCAGTTCAACCTCTGTCATCCGATCTGTTCTTGCTTTTCCAGAGGGGCGACACGATGGATACGGCCCCATCCGCTGCGCTAAATTGCCGGAGTTCCTTCCCCGCCGTGTCGGCAGCCTCCGATCACCGGCCTGCCTCTCTGCTGAGGACTGGAGTTTTTCCGTTCTCCTCCCGTCGGCCATTCTCCGTGAACGGGCTGAAGTGTCGGGTTGCTTCTCGAGACGTGGAGCCTGTCTCGGCGGACTCGGAAGGGGAAGGTGGGACGCCAGGCTCCGCCGTGCCAGTTTACACTCCCACTCCTCTGAACAGAGAGCTCCGGACTCCTCATAGCGGGTAATGCTTGTTCTTCTATGCTTACAAAAAGGAACATTCTTGCTGATGACCATTATCCCGTCCAGGTTCCACCTTTGCTTGATTTTTTTTCTCTGTTTGGTATGAAATTCTCGTGGCGTTTTGGTTCGTATCCCCTATATTTTTTTCCTTGAATCAGTAGAATTTCACTTAAAAATCCCGGCGATAGATTGCGCTCAACATATTCTGTACAATACAAAAGCTGTGAATTTAAGCGTTCCAGAGCCTAGGAGATGTTGCGAGATGCTTGGAGGTGCGAGACCAAAAAACTTACATAAAAGAAATCACTTGTTTTTCCTGAGAGAGGTTTTGCTATGCAGGGAGGTTCTCCGTTTTTTTCTCTTTCAAAGAAAGTCTATTGCGTAAACTGTGGGCATTGGTTTGGTTTGTAGTGTTAAAGTCAGTTTAACCTCATCCGTTGGTATATAGATATTTATTATGATCCCAAAACTACTCGCGGACTTTAACTTGGAAACGTTTCTGTGGCTTCACTTTCCAGTGGATGAAGAAAATTGGAACACGTTATGTTGATTCTTGTTGGATACTTCCAGGATGTATGCTAGTTTATACGCTACTGTTCCTTTCACGAGTTTTGTCTTTTCAATAGTTTCCTTACCTGACATTTATAATTTAATCTTTCTTTGGATTCATCTAGCACAATCTGGTTTCTTCATCTTTCCTTCAAGTTATAATTAAAATTATATCCTAGAGATTAGTTAGCTGAAAGCTTCATCTGCAGAAAAGGAGGAAGTGTGTAGTTAATTGTCTTGTGCTGTGCAACTTGAACTGTTTGCAATAAATTATTGTCGCTATGTCAGGTACCATTTTGATAGGACAACACGATTATTTTTTGAAGGATGGTATTTCAAGGTTTCAATCCCTGAGTGTCGACAAAGCTTTTGCTTTATGTACACAATGGAGAATCCAGTATTCCCTAATGGAATGGGAACACTAGACAGTGTGGTGTATGGACCTCGTTTTACTGGAGCTGGAGCTCAAATTCTAGGTCCCGATGATAAATATATATGCCAATTCACAAAAGAATCGAAGAATTTTTGGGGAAGTAAGTTTGTTCGCTTATGCTAATAGCTTTTCATGACATATTGTTTGCTTTCCATGCACGACTTACATCAACTGGTTATGTTGTATATTCTTTAATGATCTAACATGCATTATGATTGCATTTTCTTTGCTAGCATAATTTAAGTTTCAATTTTCATTTATAGCATGTCTAATATCATAAAATTGAAGCAAAATTATAATTTTGTGTTTTTCATTAATTTCTCATAAAAGGGCATGGAGGATAACTTTGATTCTTTTGTAATGAAGATTGTACACAATCCTAAATTAATAGATATTGAGGGAAACTATTCTTACATATGGTTATGTAATCTATCTATGGTTATGTAACTTGCTTAGGTCATGTTAACCTTTCTATGATTGTGTAACTATTCTTAGATAATATCTAATTATTCATAAACTATATTGTTCTTATTTAAACAGAAATTTATAATAAATATATGATTCAAACAGAAATCTAGGATAAAAAGAAGCCAACTAATGTTATGGATATTAGGGCTAACCAAACAACATACAAAAATACAAGAGCCCCATCAGTTAGCTAAGTTTGTAATGTTTCAAGATAGATTAATCAAAAGTCCAAAAGTTGAACTAGATTTCGTAATTAATGCTATATTTAGGTTCAATTATTTGTTTTTTTTTATAAAAAAATAAATCCTTGAGCCACCTGGGACCTTTCACCTTTATTACATTGTTTCCACTCTAGTCAAATAATCATGTTAAAATTTTCATTGGCCAAGTTACTTTTGGACATTTATTTTTTGCAACATTAGTCAAGTCTAACTGATTCTTAACCAAAGGAGCAGTCCAATGGATAATTATGCTGTTGATATATTGGCATTATGGAACTTGTGAACAAGACCAGTGCTAAGAAACCAAATTACTAAATGTGGAAGCATAAAACATTTTCTAAAGATTGTTTGACTTCTAAAGAGAAGACAGTTGGCTTGCAAGTTTTTTTTTTTTTTAAGCACAACTATTAACACTGAGATTCTTTTTGTGTGCATGCAGCTTTAATATTATGCCTGCCCTACTACTAACTCGATCATAGTAGGATGGCTATTTTTCTTTTTAGTTATCGACATGGTTGCCCATTGGTTGTCAAATGATGACACTACTCTTTTTTATTTCTGTAATGTTGTCATTCATATTCTACTTTTTGGTTTACCAGTTATAGTTAGTAATATTTGACATAACTCTTAAACAAATCTTCTTTTATAGATAGGCATGAACTTATGTTGGGGAACACCTTTCTCCTTGGGAAAGGATCAGCTCCAACAGGGGAGCTCCAACCTCAGGTTTTAAATGAATGCCTTTTCTTATAGATCTGATATCAGTATTTTTCTACTATAGTTGAATGTTCTTGTTTCTTTTTCTTTCATAAATTCATTTGGTAATTGTTTAAGTTCTCACTTATATTCATGCATTGTCTTGAACTATTGTGATAAAATAATTATCTAACCTGCGATAATTCCAAATGACCAATTAGACAGAATAGGGGTACGAAGAGCTTAGATAGTGTAATACAACATTAGTTCACAAAGAAATCAAATATGATAATACAACATTTAAAAATTAGGTCAACTCTTCGCCAACCTTCGAGTATCTTCATCTCCACTTCATAGTGACATCATTCTCCTGTGATGCAGAATGAAACCAACTTAATTAAAATGAACCAATTCAAAAGTTTCGGTTAAATATTAGAGAGGCTTAATCTATTGTTTTGGGGTAAATTTTGACTATTGAATAAAGTTTTTATTTATTCCCTTTTCCTCTCTACTCGTGTGAGATCACCGGTTAAGGCACATGGCCTACTCCATCAATCATCCAATCACTATCCCTGAATATCCATGACATACTTCTTCATGGAATGTGCATAAGAGATATAGATGTTAAACGGCTGACTTTTTAATTGAAGTTTATTGGGGAGTTGTTGGAAATTATAGGAAATTAACATATTGTGGCCACCGTTTGACATTGTAAACCCACTATGAAAGCTTGGGGTGGCTTGGCTAGAGTATGGAGCTGCAGAGGTTAATGTTTGATCTAGCAAATAAAGTGGCTATCATATTAGTAAAAATGAAATAACTGAAAAACATACGAGCTATGATAGAGACGGTGAAACTCAATGTGAATGACGTGACACTTTTTGTGTATACGTCCGATTGTCGCCTGGACATCGGTGGCGGCCTCCGGCTGCCATCCCGAACCAAATTATATCCTGAGGGGCACGGTGAACCCGTCGAGGATCGCTACAATTGGAGTGCCACGTCATTCACGTTGAGTTTCACGTTGCGAATTCACGTTGTGTATCATTTTTGATGTATATTTGCTAGGAATATAATTATTTCATTTGTATAGGTCAAATACTTTCTTAGTGGCTTTTGATTTTTATATAGGAATTCCATGAACGTGTATTAGAGGGTTTCCAAGTCAGTCCACTCTGGCATCAAGGCTTCATACGTGATGATGGAAGGCAATGTCTTATTTAATCACAGAGCAACTTTTTCTTCTAGCATTTATTATTTTGTAAAGCTTTCATATTACATTGTCTTTATAGATCGTACTCTCCACATTTCAAAGGAATATGTAAGTCTTAAAGTAAACTTAATTTGGATCAACTTGAGTCAAAGTTCATGCGGTTTTAGGTATTGACAAAAACCGCTAATTTCCAAATGTACATTGGAAGTAGAAAATTGCTACCTAATTGTCATGATTATAGAGAAAATTTCATGTGGTAGATCTTGTTTGACATCAATTATTTAAATTTCTTTACAACCCTCAATTGGCAGGTCAAATTATGTTGAAACTGTGCAAACAGCACGCTGGGAATACAGCACCCGTCCAGTGTATGGTTGGGGTGATGTCAACTCAAAACAAAAATCAACAGCTGGTTGGCTTGCTGCATTCCCTGTGTTTGAACCTCATTGGCAAATATGCATGGCAAGTGGTTTATCAACAGGTAATTTTATTATTGCACACCTGTGAAAGAAATCTCAGTCATCTTGATGGTATGTGATTTTTTTTTCTGAAAATGAATTCAAACCTTTTTAGTCAACCAAAATATGTTCCTACATAACAAAACAATCATCATATTTCTCTATAATACCATTGTTTTTGGGAGTATCAGTGTATATGTGCATGCCCCTCACTCACTTGTCTAAGGACTTTTGGAGAAGCTAGATTATGAAATTTCCTTAAACTAGTGACTTGCATTACTACAACTGTCTTCTTTTGAGAATTGAGTTTGTTCATGCTAATTATTTACTTGCATTGAAAGCGATATGATCTCATTTATAATAAATTTCAATAAGCAAGGTCACTAGCTAAATTAGACTTCCTCGAAATCTTGAATATGTTTGAGCTGGCTCCAGATAATCGTTTGCTGTTAGTGGAATTTTAGAAGATATGTACTTCGCATGTTGCACATCAAAGCTTTTAGCCATAATGAATATATTTTGCCCCCACGGGCATAGCTGAGATGGTAAGGGGTTGATAGATTGTCACTAGAGGTCTTGAGTTCGAGCCACGGGACTGGTGGGGCGTAAATCCCCTGCACCCTATATAAAAAGTCCCCCCCCCCCAATCTCTTGTCTTCTCAGTCACCGTGATTTATCTCCTCCGTGTTGGTCCTAGGGCGGGCTAGCGGGGGCCCGGGGGCGAGCGTTTCACCTTTTTGTTACATAATGAATATATTTTGATGTATCTGTATATCATAACTAATATTTTTCGGTCACATGGTATATCATGTACTTACAAAGCTGATCCAACATCTGATCTAGAGTTAAACAAAAATCACATCCACAAAACTGCTATTTTAACATGCTTGACTTGTATATCTAATTTACAGGGTGGATAGAATGGGATGGAAAGCGATATGAATTTGAAAATGCTCCATCCTACTCTGAGAAGAACTGGGGTGGTGGATTTCCAAGAAAATGGTTTTGGGTGAGTTCCTTTCTCTACTGTGATTGCAGTTTATTAACTAGTAATATACCATGTCAGTGATATCAAATGCCTTTCAATAATCTTATATGTTTGAAATGCAACCTATTGGAAAAGTTCCTATGAAATAAATAGTTCTAGTTAGATATTCATGCTGAATTTGTCAAAAACTGGCTTCTCATCAAGAGTTGTGAGTGAGATTGGTCCTTATATACATGCACTTCATTTGAAAATAATAGGAAAGGGTGATAAAACCTAGTCTCAACTCTCAATAGTGTTACATGTTACCTATTCATAAAGAATAAATGTACCATCTTGCGTCAGTTGACTAACCAATAATTCTATGACTTATGCTTTGGTAACATGTTTATTATGCATGGCTAACAGCATTGTGTTATAGGACTCTGAAGCATAAAAATTTGGTTTCCATCTCTCTCTCTCTCTCTCTCTCTCTCTCTCTCTTATATTCTATGATAGATCCCGTATAGTTCCCTGAGCAAAAAAAGTTACGAGGCCCGTAAATCTCTTGCAGGTACAATGTAATGTTTTCAAAGGTGCGTTAGGTGATGTTGCTCTAACTGCAGCTGGGGGCTTGAGGAAGTTGCCTGGATTCGCTGAAAATTTTGAAAATGCTGCCTTGGTATGTTATCATGTGTCTATGTTGTAAGACAAGATATACATATATATTTATATGGATGTGGATGCTTGTCTTTGCATCAGTAAAACAGATATAGAGAATCAACATTTAAACAAAATATTTGAATGTTGATGATTTTGATTGGTGGCTACTGAAGGATCAAACTAATCTTTTTTGTAGTTTAAATGTTTGTGTATCCTAATATATAAAGTGTCAGCAAAGATTTCTCTTTGCTTGATTGTATTTTAGAATCAGATACGAGAAGCTATTTTACCAAGACATGCTTCTCCAGTTTTCTATGTTACGACGAGATGAACTTGTAGGTTTTGTAGAATATCCTAACATCTAACTGCTTTAGGTTGGAGTCCACTATGGTGGATCGTTCTATGAATTTGTCCCTTGGAATGGAACTGTCAGTTGGGATGTAGCTAAGTGGGGCTTTTGGCATATGTCTGCAGAAAACAACACACATATGGTGACTCCCTTATATCCTATGAACTTCATTTATGTTTCTTATTACTGAATGTTTTATCACTTAATGTTAGCCCATGCAAATGTTTAATGGTGAAGCTCTGTTGCCTGCCTTAGCTTGGTTTAGAAACGAACCCCTAGAGTAATTGCAAGATGATTATTCTAATTTCTGTATAATGTTTATTCCTTTGTTCTCTTACATTGTTTATTGGTTTATGTATAATGATGAGTCTTCATAAGTAAATTTTTGGTAGATTCTTAATTTTATCTGAATATGATAAATATGTAACTAGATTGACTAATCTGGGTTGGTATGATAGTCATAGTTAATGCTTGATTGTTAAATTATTTATTTCAAAATTTTAAGCCCTTGGGCAAGTATCCAATTCATATATTTGTGAAGAATTAACCATAGAATAAAATTTAGAGCTGAAAATCATATTTTTATTTAATAACAAATTAATATGAGCTTTTTTAGATTTAGGATTTTAAATTAATTCCAGATATAAATGTTATTAAAAAGTAAATTGAAACAATACATCATTTGCTTGCCTTGTTATTCCCAATTATTTCTGATCGTTTATCTCATACTATAGGTTGGATAATAACCAATATTATAGGAAACTAATTATTTAAAATTTGAAATATGAACCTATGAACGTTCACGGGTAAAGTAATGAAGATAGTAGATTCGATGATTAAGAGAAAAATTAATATTTTTTTATGTATAAGAGACCAAATGAGTAGGAGAGAGACAAAGATATAGAGAATTCAGATTTTAAGTTATGGTATACATGAAAGAGTAAAACAAGAAATGGAATATATTGTTGTAGATAATTCGCCAAAAGATGAAATAGTAGAAGTAGCTAAAAAGGGGATGAGAGTACTCTTAAGATAGTGGTGGCGAATAAAATTATTAATGTAATTAGTGTATATGCACCTCAAGTAGGATTAGATGAAGACATCGTATTTAGATTTTGGGAGAACATAGATGCAGTATTATAAAATATTCCGCTAATCGAAATAATTTTAATAGGAGATGTAAATGGACATGTAGGAGTGAAAAATGAGTAATATGATAAAGTGTACGAGGGTTATGAGTTTCGAATAAGAAATGAAGAAGAAAAAACTATATTGGATTTTACAATACTGTATGACCTTATACTAGTAATATATTTGCAAGAAAAAAGAAAAACACTTTGCTATGTTTAAAAGTGAGAATAATAAGTCGTAAATTGATTTTCGTATGATTAGGAAGAAAGATAGAAAATCATGTAAAGATTGTAAGGTCATCTCTAGAGAAAACTTAACTACCCAATATAGGTTAGTAGTGTTGGATATTTGCCTATGATATTAATAGAAGGAAAATGTGTACGACTTCAAGAATTAAGTGGTGAAAGTTAAAAGATGGGAAGTAAATCATATTTAAGGAGAGGATAGAACTAGAAGTATTAGGAGAAATAATACGACATGAGATAAGATGATATTAAAGTCAAAAATAGTAGCTAAGAGTATACTCGGTGAGTCACAGGGATGTGCACCACCAAGTAAAGAATCTTGTTGGTGGAACGAGGAAGTATAAAAGAAAGTGAAAGAAAAGCGAATATTATATAAGGTGTTATACACTTGTAAGAATGAGAAAATTTTAAAAAGTATACAATAACCGAGAACAAGACCAAGAAAGATGAAGTTAAGACTGGAACTTTTGAACACATATATTATAAATTATATACAAAAGAAGGAGAAAAGGAACATTTGCAGAATAGCTAAAGCGAGAGAGGAGACGAGATCTTAACTAAATAAGATGGATTAAAGATGAATGCAATAGAGTACTATTAACTAATGAGGAAATAAAAGAGTGATGGAAGAGTATTTTTGTCAACTTTTTAATGAAGGTTTATGTGATCAACTTAATTTAGGTAATTTAAGTAAGTTAAATGAGTATTAAATTTTAAATTTTTATTATAGAATTCAAACTTTAAAAGTAGAACAAACTTTATATGTGATGCAAAATGAAAAAATAGTTGGACTAGATAATATTCTAATAGAGGCATGAAAGTATATTGGGTATAAAGTATTGAATGACTTATAGAGTTATTCAATTTGATATTGAAAACAAAAAAATGTCTTATCAGTGGAGGGTAAGTACTTTTGTTCCCCTATATAAGAACAAAGGAGAAGTATAAAATTATATAAACTATAGGAGTATTAAACTAATGTGTCATACCATGAAATTTTGATAACTAATAAAAAAAGACTAAGGAAGGAAACTACGGTGATCGAAAATTAATTTGGATTTATGTTTGGAAGGTCGACAATAAAAGTTATACATCTTCTCATACAACTAATTGAAAAGTATTGGGAACAGAAGCAAGACTTACATATGGTATTTATCGATCTATAAAAAGTTTATGATAGAGTTCTAAGGGAAATTATATGGAGAATTCTAAAAAAGAGTGATATTAGCACAAGATTTATTGAACTAATTAAGAATATATATGAGGATGTAACGATAAGAGTGAAGATTTAGACGAATTAACCGAAATGTTTCCTATAAAAATAGGATTATATCAAGGATTAACTCTAAGTCCTTATCCTTTTACTTTATCATGGATGAACTCACTACATACATCCAAAATACAGTACCGTGATGCATGTTATTTATAGATGATATTATTTTAATAGATGAAACATGTGAAAGACTAAATGCTAAACATGAATTTTGATGGGAAATGCTATAAGTGAAAAGTTTTAAGTTTAAAGATAAAATATATAAAATTTAAGTTTAATAATATTATGTGTAACGAGATAATTGTTAAGATAGAAGCTGACGAATTATTTGTAATTGAGAGCGTTAAATATTTAAGATAATTTTTTTACAAAAGGATGGAATGATTTAGAGATGTTTTATATAGAATATAAGCAATATGGTTGAAATGGAGCAGAACGTTAGGTGTTCTTTACGATCATAAAGTAGCTCTAAGACTTAAAGGTAAATTTTACAAAATTTATTATATTATATAAAACTGAATGTTGAACTATGTCTCGAGCACATGAGCAAGAGATGAGAGTTGTAAAGATGAGGATGTTAAGGTGGATATGCGAACGTATAAAGATGGACAGGATAATAAATGAAAATATTAAATAGAAAGTCGATGTTGTATTTATTGAAAAAAAATCTGAAAATTATGTTTAAAATAGTATAAATATGTACTTAGACGACCAATAAATATTCTAGTTAAACAATGTGAAACTATGATAAAATATATATATTAAATGAGAAAACGATGGCAAAAAAAATTTAATTAACAACAATAAAATAAAATAAAATAAAATTTATTTACAAATGATGATATAGTAAAGGATAGAATTCAACACATAGAATGATCCATATAATCGATCTCTATTAGTGGGATAAAATTTGGTGGTCGATATTGTTATCCTTCTATTACTCATAGGATGTAATCACTATTTGTCAAGACCTAATATATTGTTCAACATTCTTGAGCTTGAAAATGATGTTGGTTTTGAAATCATTGATCTTATAAATACTGAATATATATTCATATTTCTTAAACAGTGTTTGATATTGTTGAGAAATTATAAATTTGCAGTTTTTAATCATTCCTATACTCATTTTTCTCACCCTGTTTGGAAAGGAAGGAATTGGAATTCCTTTGGGAATTGGAATTCAATTCCATCCTTTGGTAGCAATTTTCAGGAAGGAATTACTAAGGAATTGAATTCCAATTCCTTTCAAACCCCTCAAAACAAATCACACCTAAACACATATGATTTGTGAAAGGAATTCACTTAAACGAATTAAATTATCAAATCACTCCCTCACAAAACAAATTAAAGTTGCTCCGCCTTCATCCTCGTAGGATAAAATCGTAAAAGTATAACAATTGAATTCAATTGAATTCTATTTTTACAATTCATTCCAAACATGAGAATTAAAATTCAATTCCGGATGCCGGAATTGAATTCCAATTCTTACTTAAAAGGTTTCCAAACATGGTGTCTAAGTTTAGCATGTACAGATAAATATAAATTTTTGTGTCGACAGAACTAAATATATTAATTAGTTTTCAGATGAATGTTACTCAAGTATAGTAATTTTTTATTTATGTATTTAAACATGTTCATCCTAGCTAGTTCCTTTATCTTAACATGATGTAGGCTTGTGACTTGCTCCTGCAATTTCTCTTTGCCAAAGAAAAATTTATAACGACGGTTTGGTGGAACGTTACGCAGGTCGAGTTACAAGCCACCACCACAGACCCTGGAGTACCCTTGCGAGCTCCAACCACCGAAGCTGGGCTCGTCGTGGTTTGCAAAGATACATGTTTTGGTGACCTAAAGCTACAACTCTGGGAACGCAAATTTGATGGCAGTAAGGGGAAGGTTTGTATCTGATCATTATTGTCAACATCAACTGCTATGTTTTGCGCGGCTACATCGTATTCATTGTCCATATGCTTGCAGTTGATCCTGGATGTCACCAGCAACATGGCGGCCGTGGAAGTTGGTGGCGGTCCATGGTTCTCCAATTGGAAGGGGACAACCTCCTCGCCGGAGTTGTTAAGGCGGGCATTGGCTGTCAATGTTGATGTCGAAAGCTTCTTTCCTCTTCCATTTCTGAAGCCTCCAGGTCTTTGAATTGTCTTATTCCAACTTGACCTCATAACCATTGTTGGGACACAACTTCTGAGCCAGGGTGTAGTATGATGTGTTTTGCATTGACACGCCGTTCTTCAATGCTATAACGCCTGAAATGAAACAGTCGGAATGGAGATTATTCTTTGATCGTCGGCGGAAAAACGAGGAGGTGAAGCTTGCGATGAATAGGGAAGGAGGAAAATTTTATCTGCGATTCGTAGGGAAGGAAGAAAAAAAAATGAAGCTTTTTTGTCTCGGTCGGTGATGATTGCCGTCGGTTACTCACCAGAAGAGACGTGATGACGGCGGAAAACACTGTTCTGTGTGTTGCGTGAGAGAGGAATAGTTTTAATAGAAACTTAGGTTTTATTTAAAATTATATGTTAATAAATTAAATCAATTTTCAATTTAAATAGATAATTTAATTCAACCTAATAAAAATACCCTCTAACAATATTCTATAAAATTTATTTAAATTCCTAAAACAATTTTATATATTTTATATTTATTTATTTTAATTAAAACATTATTATTAATCAAATTGATACGTTTTGTTCATTATCTGAAGGACCCTTTTCGTGTTGGATAGAATAGGTTTGGTGCTAGCCATGTCCCAAGTCTGCATTGTGCCGGTAAGTCTGCAGCAGCAGGAGGCATGCGTCGGCGAGCGGTGCGACGGACGGCAGTCGAGCCAGGGCCACGGTTCGCCACTCTAGCGCCGCCTCCTGCTGTATCTTCCTACTTCGCAGCATAAGGATTGGACTGATCCAACTGTTCCAGCTCCTAGAGAAGTCATTGGATCGATGGTTCTTACTTGTTAAGAAACGTAGATAGTTCGATTGTCATCCGATTCGTTCGATCTTGAAAGTGAGCCAATCAATCAAAATGGGTCAGTCCAATTTCCAGATTTGGGCCGGGAAGTTGGTCCGAAGCCCAGTCTCGATCTTGACGACGAGCGAATGATAAGCAAAGATTGCGAGCAACACGTTGCAGTTCGATCTTTGCCATCTGATCTGTTCTTGCTTTTCTCAAATCCGCCAAAAAATAGAGATAAAAGACCGTTCGAGAGGGCGACGAGCCGGAGGAAGGAGGGCGACGCGATGGATGCTGCCGCATCCGCTGCGCTAATCTGCCGGAGTTCCTTCCCCGTCGTGTCGGCAGCCCCCGATCGCTGGCCTGCCGCTCTGCTGACGACTGGAAATTTGCCGTTCTCCTCCTGTCGGTCATTCTCTGTGAACGGGCTGAAGTGTCGGGTTGCTTCTCGAGACGTGGAGCCTGTCTCGGCGGACTTTGAAGGGGAAGATGGGACGCCGGCCTCCGCCGTGCCAGTTTACACTCCCACTCCTCCGAACAGAGAGCTCCGGACTCCTCATAGCGGGTAATGCGTGTTCTTCTATGGTTACAAAAAGGAACATTCTTGGTGACGACCATTATCCCCTCCAGGTTCCACCTTTGCTTGGATTTCTTTTCTCTGTTGGGTATGAAATGCTTGTGGCGTTTGATTCGCATCCCCTATTTTTTTTCCCTTGGATCAGTAGAATTTCACTTGTTGGGTTCGACAATGGGCCAAAAAATCCCGGCTATAGATTGCGTTCAACATACTTTTTACCAAGGCGGTGAAGATGTTGTGAGATGTGCGAGACCAAGAAACTTACAGAAAAGAAATCATTTTTTTTTTCCTGAGAGAGGTTTTGCTATCCGGGGAGGTACTCCAGTTTTTTTTCTTTCCAAAGAATTTGAAAGTCTATTGCTTAAACTGTGGTCATTGATTTGACATGTAGTGTTAAAGTCGTCTTTAACCTTATCCATTGGTATATAGATGTTTATGGTTATCCTAAAACCGTTCGCGGACTTAAACTTGGAAACGTTTTACCATTTGACATTTTTGTATAATATTTTTGTGGCTTCAGTTTCCAGTGGATGAAGAAAGTTGGTATACGTTATGTTGATTCTTGTTGGATACTTCCAGGATGTATGCTAATTTATATGCTACTGTTCCTTTCACGAGTTTTGTCTTTTCAACCGTTTCCGTACCTAACAATTATAATTTGATCTTCTTTGGATTCATCTAGCACAATTTTTTAGTACTAGTGAAAATAATAGATGCTTACCACAATCAGTTATATGGTTTCTTCCTCTTTCCTTCAAGTTATAATTTAAAACTATATGCTAGGGATTATTAATTAGCTGCAAGCTTCATTTGCAGAAAAGAAGGAATTGTGTAGTTAATTGTCTTGTTCTGTGCAACTTGTACAGTTTCCAATAAGTTATTGTGGCTTTGTCAGGTACCATTTCGATCGAACAAGACGATTATTTTTTGAAGGATGGTATTTCAAGGTTTCAATCCCTGAGTGTCGACAAAGCTTTTGCTTTATGTACTCAGTGGAGAATCCAGCATTCCCTAATGGAATGGGGACACTAGACAGTGTGGCGTATGGACCTCGTTTTACTGGAGTTGGAGCTCAGATTCTAGGTCCGGATGATAAATATATATGCCAATTCACAAAAGAATCGAAGAACTTTTGGGGAAGTAAGTTTGTTCGCTTATGTTAATGGTTTTTCATGACATATTGTTTGCTTTCCATGCATGACTTACATCAAATGGTTATGTCGTATATTCTTGAATGATCTAACATACATTATGATTTCATTTGCTTCGCTAACATAATTTAAGTTTCAATTTTCATTTATAGCATGTCTAATATCATAAAATTGAAGCAATATTATAATTTTGTGATTTTCGTTAATATCTCATAAACGGGCGTGGAGGATAACTTTGATTCTTTTGTATAAGTTTGCACTTAAGCTTGGTGGTAATGAAGATTGTACACAATCCCAAATTAATAGATATTGAGGGAAACTCAGTTGCCTAGGTCATGTTAACCTATCTATGGTTATGTAACTATTCTTAGATAATATCTAATTTCATAAACTATATTGTTCTTATTAAAACAGAAATTACAATAAATATATGATTCAAAAAGAAATCTAGGATAAAAAGAAGTAACTAATGTTATGGATATTAGGGCTAACCAAACAACAAACAATAATACATGAGTCCCATCAGTTAGCTAAGTTTGTAATGTTTCAAGATAGATTAATCAAAAATCCATAAGTTGAACTAGTTTTCCTACTTAATGCTATAAGTAGGTCCAATTGTTTGTTGATTTTTTATAAAAATAAAAATAAAAGGGGCCTTGTTTCACTCCAGCTAGTTCCTCGAGCCATCTAGGGCCTTTCGCCACGGTTTCCACATTGTACAAATAATCATGTTAAAATTTTCATTGGCCAAGTTACTTTTGGACATTTAATTTTTTGCAACATTAGTCATTCTAACTCATTCTTAACCAAAGGAGCAGTCCAATGGATAATTATGCTGTTGATATATTGGCGTTATGAAACTTGTGAACAAGATCAGTGCTAAGAAACCAAATTACTAAATGTGGAAGAATAAAACATTTCTAGCTGTAATAATATCTCATGATTGTTTGTGTCACGCCCCGAGAGCTGCATGTCTGATATAAAATCGGACAACACCTTCTCTGTACGGTGGACAATCTGAAACCTTAATACACGGTCTACACGGCTCTCCACATACCTCGGCCGGAACATATAGGTCATAATAAAAGAAAACAATGCAACACATAATATCAATGTCGCGTATCATCGCAACTACGACAAAACCAATGCCAAAAGCCCTCTGGGTAGTTAAACACTCAAACACACAAAACCACAACACCTAAAAATCTATGAAACATAATGTGAAAAGAAATACAATCATCTACAATTAAAAACAAAAATGCGCAGCGAAACAAAAGCAATACGAAGGGAAGGAGGGACTGGCTGTTGGACTCTCCTGACGGCATCATCCTGAAAAGGGGTAAACAAGCAAACGGGCGTGAGTCTAGGTAAACTCTGCGGGTAATATAGATAGATATACATGGAAACAAAAGCTATACAAGCAGTATAGAAACAAACGGATACAGTCTGATAGGAGTAATCAAAATAGATGATTGAAAACTGAATGTATATACTAGTGTCAATCCCACCTGTAGGGTAGTAGGTCATAAACCCCGGAAACCTGAACCCTCAACAGGTTAGCTCGTACCCACGAGCGTTGCAAGGTCTACACATGGGCAATGCAAGGTCTCCAGACTAAATGCAAAATACCTTCTGTATGTGCATGTCAATCAAATGCAACAACCATAACTCAATCAAATGTAGCAAGCACAATCAAATGCAGCAAGCATAATCAAATGCAATCCATGCATCATGCTCATGATTCAATGACATGGTCACCCTAACGCTAGTCGGCCACCGTCACAAGTCATATGTGAGGTCAAGTGGGTAGGGCTGTGACACTGTACGGATACTACCATCACTGCTCCTGAGTGACTGGTGGAGTCCTCACTCCTAACCATGCCATATGGGAGAGGCATCTCTTTCATCTCCTCATATCATCGGAAAGAGGAGGGAGCCTGCCTGCTGCCACGCTCCGGAAACCACTAACCCATGAGTGGCCGAGCGGAGCAACACAAGACAACTGCACACACCCTCTGATAACCACTAACCCCTGAGTGACTGGGTGTGCAAATCCAGATATGACTGACGACCCGTCTCAACCACAAGGGAGCCAAGGGTCGCTAGTTATGTAACAATGCAAAGATGATGTATGATACTAACACATGCAAGCACCTACCGGATCATCATCCATACCTCAACAGGACATGCACAGGTTAGAACCATGAATCATGACCTACAACTAAGCTACTAGATATACATGCAAGATATAACTAGTGGTCAACCAATGCCAGGTAATGTGACATAAAACTACTCTTATGCACACGTGCTCACATGTGTACTTTACAGAGTAAGAATATCAAGCATTGAGACTATATTGATATAAACAGAATTATCTCAAGCCCAAGCAATTAAGTATCAAGCAGAGATAATCAAAGGCAGATGCAAGGTATAAACCTACAACTATCCATAATAAACTATGCATAGAAAAGACTATATTTACGGAGGTAAGTTAGAGGTACCCGCCTCCAATGAAAAGATGTCCGTTAGTGAAGAGAACCCCTATCCAGGTATCAGCGTCGAATCAGTATCCTGTATCAAAGGATATAATTTTAGCTACTAACCGATGAAACAAATAGCTAAATCAAATTCCCAACCAATTAGGATAAATCCCTAGTAGTAAAAAAAACCATTAGTTAACCCAATTGATGATTAACTTCGATTAAGGAACCCCTAACTTGATGATTGGATTCAATTAATCAACATTCCTTGGTTAATCTCTTTTATGGATCACATCTAATCCAATAGCCACAAACCCAACTACAACCCAAGGGTTGCCATGGCAGACAACCATCCAAGTCAAATGAACAACTCCTACTTGTCAAATTTCCAATCCCAACAAGAACAAGTCTCTAACCAAAGCTCTCAATCAGAGCGTTTCAAACTAAGTAGGGAAAACAAATTATAATCCAGCATCATCAAAGAAACTAACCTTCACTAATACAAAATGGCATCACACGGTATTAATAAAACTCTACACCACAGCCCAACTCCCATGGAAGATATGTTTCAGCTACTGATCTAGCATCATATCTTTTAAAGGTTAAACCCAAAACCCCATCAATCTCGATTCAGAGAAGTGAACATTCAATTTGGATGCTCTCGGCAGCATCTCTCAAGATCATATGCTCAAATTACAACTACCAAATCAAATGGTGAGGAGGCGTTCTACAACTGATCTAAAATAGGACTGCTATCAAAATCAACAACCCAAAACAGAAACCAACCCCTCCCTACTGATCAGACAGAAGAACCAACATGAAAACAGGGTTTCATCTTTGCCATTCGTGGCATCAAAACCATCCAAAATCTGATCAAAACTCTTGGCAAATCAAGCCCAAAACCGTAGCAAATTCAAACTAAGCATGATCTAGATTCACAATTAATTTCGGTTCATCAATCTCATCCATATCAGAAACAATCCAGAAACCATCCAAGATCTAAGTCCTTACCTCAATGATGGCTGGTAGCACCTCCCTACTCGAATTCCGGTTAACTCCGCACCCTTGGTGAACTGCCTCGTCTCCGGCAGTCCTCACAACCTCTGATTAGAGCAAGTGCCGACGCCCTTTGGATCGGCCACGGAAGTAGAGATCATCAACATATCAGGGAAAATACCAACTGAAATCAAAGACCAAGCGAAATGGCGAGAGTTTACCAAGGTGAGTGCAACCGACTAACCAGATCGCACTCCTGCCCTATCGCCGGCCATGTCTTGCCATGCGCGAATTCTTTCCCAGTCTTGTCGCCTTCGATTGGTGAAAGGACCAAGCATTTGTTGAGATTCTAGGTTAGGCACAACGACAGACGTCACCCTCTCCTATCAGATTGGACTTGCCGAAGAGTGGTGGGGATGAAGAAATGGGGGAGAAGGGAGTGGCTTATTCTGTCTTCGATCGGGCAGCGAGGATGAGCGGAGAAGAAGAGGAAGAGAGGTCTTTATGTGAGCGATTCTTTTGCATAAAATCTCTCAAGTTTTGGGTTATTGCCATCCGCCCCTTGAATCCTTGAGTTTTAACCACTTAACCCCCTCACATATTAGGTTTTAAACCCTTTTAGTCCACTAATTTTAGGTTTTTACACTCCCAACCCTAATTTTAGGTTTTTAATTCATTTCACCCCTCCATAACTTGGTGTTAAACACCTTAATTCCTCAAATCTCCAACCATGGGCCCACAAACCCTAAATTGAATTACGAGAAATTTTTTTCCCGATTTTCTGAACCGGATTTTATTTTACTGTATTTAACAGTTTGACTTCCAAAGAGAAGAGAGCTGCCTTGCAAGCTAATTTCTTTTGTATTTAAGCGCAACTATTTACACTGAGATTTCTTTTGTGTGCTTGCAGCTTTAATATTATGCCGAGTAATGATAGGGAGAGTGAATTTGGAAGAGTGAATGGGAGAGTGAATGACGTGACAGTTATTGTATACACGTCCGATCGTGATCGGACACCACCGGCGGCCTCTGATCACCGTCCCGAATCAAACTATGTCCTAAGAAGATCGGTGAACTCATCGGGAATCGCCGCAATTATGATCTCGTCGCATTCACCGTCAATCCGGCGAGATCTCAATTACCGGCGACCCTGCCGGGTTCACCATCTTCTTAGGACATAGTTTGATTCGGGACAGCAATCAGAGGTCATCGGTGGTGTCCGATCGGCGATCGAACATGTACACATTAGCTACACATCATTCACTCTCCCATTCATTCTCCAAATTCACTCTCCCAATCATTACTCTATTATGCCTGCCCTTTTACTAACTCGATCATAGCAGGATGGCTATTTTGCTTTTTAGTTGTCAACATTGTGGTCCATTGGTTTGCAAATGATGACACTACTCTACGTATTTCTGTTATATTGTCATTCATGTTCTGCTTTCTTGGTTTACCAGTTATAGTTAGTAATATTTGGCGTAACCCTTAAACAAATCTTCTTTCATAGATAGGCATGAACTTACGTTGGGGAACACCTTTCTCCTTGCGAATGGATCAGCTCCAACAGGGGAGGTCCAACCACAGGTTCTAAATGAATGCCTTTTCTTATAGCTCTGATATCAGTATTTTTCTACATTAGTTGAATGTTCTTGTTTCTTTTTCTTTCATAAATTCATTTGGTAATTATTTAAGTTCTCACTTATATTCATGCATTAATGTCTTGAACTATTGTGATAAAATAATAATCTAACCTGTGTTAATTCCAGATGACCAATTGGACAGAACAGGGTTACAAATAGTTTAGATAGTGTAATACAACATTAATTCACAAAGAACTCAAATATGATACAACGTTTAAAAATTAGGTCACGTCTTCGCCAACCTTGGACTATCTTCATCTCCAGTGCATAGAGACATCATTCTTCTGTGATGCAGAATGAAACCAACATAATTAAAATGAACCAATTCAAAAGTTTAGGTTAAATATTTTTGAATAAACTTGAACTGTGAGAAGCTCAATCTATTATTTTGGGATAAGTTTTGACTATTGAATAAATTTTTTGTGTATTCCCTTTTCCTCTCCTCTTGTGAGATCACCGGTTAAGGCACATGGCCTTCTCCATCACATATCCAATCACTATTCCTGAGTATCCGTGGCATACTTCATGGAATGTGGATAAGAGTTATAGATGTCAGAGGGCTGGCTTTTTAATGGAAGTTTACTGCGGAGTTGTTGGAAATTATCGGAATTAACATATTTTTTACAACCGCTTGACATTGTTAAACCCACTGTGAAAGCTTGAGGTGGCTTGGCTAGAGTATGGAGCTGTGGAGGTTAATGTTTGATTTAGCAAATAAAGAATCAATCATATCGTTAAAAAAGAAACAATTGAAAAAGATACCTACAATGTGCATTAATAGGAGAACTCTATAACTATAATTGGCATCCCTCCTGAGGTTGATGTGTACATTTGCAACACATATATTTATTTCATTTATATACATCAAATACTTTCTTATTGGCTTTTGTTTTCATATAGGAATTCAATGAGCGTGTATTAGAGGGTTTCCAAGTCAGTCCACTATGGCATCAAGGCTTCATACGTGATGATGGAAGGCATGTCTTATTTAATCATAGAGCAACTTTTTTCTTCTAGCATTTCTTATTTTGTGGAGTTTGCATATTACATTGTCTTTGTAGTTTATATTCAACACAATTCAAAGGAATACTTAATTTGGATAAACTCGTGTCAAAGTTCATGCGGTTTTAGGTATTGACAAAAACATTGGAAATCCACAGTGAGCTTTCTTTTCTAAAGCAGAGAATTTTGCATTTGTAATATCATTACCACCCCACTGAAAGTATTGCAATATTTATATTGAATATTTTATGATCATAATTGAGATTTTGAATTTAAGTCCTAGATGCTTGATGTGCGTTGTTAATGTGTTGAGGTTATTACTCTGCCATAACCAAATTGTTGACAGCCTTTTTTGATATAATATGGTTGGCTTCTTCTACATGCTCAATTTTCTAAATAGATGTGTCAATGAGACAATAGGTACCCCATACCACAGCACCACACAAACACAATAAAAACTCCCAATCACCAACCTACTATATGATGGAGTACAGGAGTAGAAAACCAATTCAGTTCTTCAATAAAGGTTTGGTGCAATACCAGATTTTAAATCTGAAATTTCAACTGTTCAGCTAATTTCTGAATGTACATTGGGAGTAGAAAATTGAGTAAGCTGCCTAATTCTCATTGTTTCAATATTAGATTATAGAGAAAATTTCATGTTTGTTGCTCTTGTTTGACATCAATTATTTAAATTTCATTACAACCCTTAATTGGCAGGTCAAATTATGTTGAAACTGTGAAAACAGCACGCTGGGAATATAGCACCCGTCCAGTGTATGGATGGGGTGATGTCAACTCAAAACAAAAATCAACAGCTGGTTGGCTTGCCGCATTCCCTGTGTTTGAACCTCATTGGCAAATATGCATGGCAGGTGGTTTATCAACAGGTAATTTTATTAATGCACACCTGAGAAAGAAACCTCAGTCATCTTGATGTTATGTGATATTTCTTTTTCTGAAAATGAATTCAAACCTTTTTAGTCAACCAAAATATGTTCATACATAACCAAATAACCAGCATATTTCTCTATGATGCCAATTTTTTTGGTGTATCAGTGTATCTATGCATGTCCCTCACTTGTCCAAGAGGCTCTTAGAGAAGCTAGATAGTGAAATTTCTTTAAACTAGCGACTTCTGTTACTACAACTGTCTTTTTTTGAGAAATGAGTTTGTTCATGCTAATTATTTGCTTGCATTGAAGGTGGTATGAGCTCATTTATAACAAATTTCAATAAACAAGGTCACTAAGTAAATTAGACTCCCTCAAAATCTTGAATATGTTTGAGCTGGCTTCAGATAATCCTTACTGTTAGTGGAATTTTATAAGATTATGTACTTCGCATGTTGGACATCAAAGGTTTTAGCTATAATGAATATATTTTGAGGTATCTGTATATCATAACTAATAGATTTTGGTTACATGGTATATATCATGTACTTACAGAGCTGGTCTAACATCTGGATCTAGAGTTATGAAACAAAAATCACATCCATAAAACTGCTATTTTTACATGCTTGACATGTATGTCTAATTTACAGGTTGGATAGAATGGGATGGAAAGCGATTTGAATTTGAAAATGCTCCATCCTACTCTGAGAAGAACTGGGGTGGTGGATTTCCAAGAAAATGGTTTTGGGTGAGTTCTTTTCTCTACTGCGATCGCAGTTTATGAACTAGTAATGTACTGTGTGAGTGATATCAAATGCCCTTCAACAATCTTATATGTTTGAAATGCAACTTATTAGAGAAATTCCCATGAGATAAATACATCTGTTACAGTTCTAGTTAGATGCCGCAGGTGTCAAAAACTTGGCTTCTTCTTATCAAGAGTTGTGACTGAGATTGGTTCTTATATATGACTGATTGTATTTCATTTGAAAAGAATCGGAAAGGGTGATAAAACCTGGTCTCCACTCTCAATAGTGTCACATGTTACCTATTCATAAAGAATAAATGCACCATCTCGATTCTCGTGTATGTTGATTAATCAATAATTCTATGACTTTTGCTTTGGCAACCTGTTTTTTATGAATGGCTAACAGCATTATGTTATAGGAATCTGAAGCATCAAAATTTGTTTTCCGTCTCATTTTTTTTATTAGTATAGATCTCGTATAGTTCCCTGACCAAAAAAGTTACAGCTTCTCTTCTTTAGCTGTTATAATTAGATAAATGTATTCACTGTTTTCCTTGTTGATGTCTGTAAATCTATTGCAGATACAATGTAATGTTTTCGAAGGTGCATCAGGTGAGGTTGCTCTGACTGCTGCTGGGGGCTTGAGGAAGTTGCCTGGATTTGCTGAAAATTTTGAAAATGCTGCCTTGGTATGTTATCATGTGTCTATGTTGTAAGACAGGGTATACATATAGATTTATATGGATGCAGTTACTTGTCTTTGCATCGGTAAAACATATGTAGACATCATGTATTCTATACTTGAATAAACCTATGTTCTAATAGATTTGCTTATGTCAGTTGCCTATAAGTGGGTTAGCAATCAAACATAGACACCTTAATGATATGGTTTTATATTGGTTAGGTATTCAGCTCTATCGGATTGGTACATCTTACATTAGCTGATGTAATTAATTGGACAAGTAAACCTACAATAGTCTATAATAATAATAATCATGGGTTTATCTCAAACTTACATTCTCTAAATTTTCTTAGTGAAAATTTGTTATACCATTTCTACGTGTAATCTTGTATTATTATTTCACGTCTGACAATTAGATGGTCTCTCTAGCAAAATATTTGAATGTTTGATGATTTTGATTGGTGACTACTGAAGGATCAAACTAATCTTTTTTAGCTGCCGGGGTTACGGTGTGATGGTAAATGGTGGGACGGGCTCCTTAGATAACGAGAGTCAAATCTCACCTAGGGCACATTACACTTGAGGAGTTCAAATTACTTGTGACGTTGGGCCGCCACCCATCTGCGCTTTCCGATTTGCCTTAGTAGCCGGTGGGAACTTTCGTAGGCCTGAGTTCGTAAAAACAAGGTATCTGAATTGCCAAAAAAAAAAACTAATCTTTTTGTAGTTTAACAATTAGTGTATCATAATGTATAATGTGTCGGCAAAAAATCTCTCTTTGTTTGATTTTATTTTAGAATCAGATACAAGAAGTTATTTTACGAAGATATGTTTCTCCACTTTTCTATTTTACGACGAGATGAACTTGTAGGTTTTGCAGAATATCCTAACATCTAACTGCTTTAGGTTGGAGTCCACTATGGTGGATCGTTCTATGAATTTGTTCCTTGGAATGGAACTGTCAGTTGGGATGTAGCTACCTGGGGCTTTTGGCATATGTCTGCAGAAAACAACACACACATGGTGACTCCCTTATATCCAATGAACTTCATTTATGTTTCTTATTACTGAATGTTTTATGACTTAATGTTATCCGAAGCAAATGATTAATGGTGAAATTCTGTTGCCTGCATTAGCTTGGTTTAGAAATAAACCCCTAGAGTAATTGCAAGATGATTATTCTAATTTCTGTATAATGTTTATTCCATTGTTCTTTTACATTGGTTATTGGTTTATGTATAAATGACGAGTGTTCATAAGTAAATTTTTGGCAGATTCTTAATGTTAAGTGAATATGATAAACATGTAACTAGATTGACTAATCTGTGCTGGTATGATAGTCTTGATTGATGTTAGACGGCGATTTGCAGTTCAATTAATTACTCGCTTGATCAGGAAAACCATATTATAAGGTCTCAATCGATTACGAAAGTCCTCAATTATATGCTTATGATTTCTGACAACCTACTATGGTCAGACCAAACTGTGAGCTTGAATGCAAGAGAACTGATAGCAATAAGCTCCATAGATAGGGCAAAACCTAGAACGAAAACAACGGGAGGGAAGGGATTATTTCCCTGTCATGATTTATGCTTCGAAGTAATGTTAACATCTTATCACAAAATTTTAAGCCCTTGGGCAAGAATCCAATTCATATATTTGTGAGATAGAGAAGAATTAACCATAGAATAAAATCTATATCTAAAAGTCATATTTTTATTAAATAGCAAATTAATATGAGTTTTTTTAGATTTAGGATTTTAAATTAATTCCATATATTAATGTTATCAAAAAGTAAATTGAAACGATACATCCTTATCATTAGGCCTTGTTAATCCTAATTATTTGTGGTCATTTATCTAGATCTTATCCTTCTATTGACAGGACTAAGATTACTGCTCATAGGATGTAAACACTGTTTGTCGAAACCTAGTTTAATGTTCAACATTCTTGAGCTGGAAACTGGCATTGCTTTTGAAACAATTGATCCCATAAATACTGAATATATATTCGTATTTCTTAAACATGTGTTTGATATTGTTTAGAAATTGTACATTTGCAGTTTTAAATCATTCCTAGATTCTTTTTTATAAATTTTTGTGTCGACCGAACTAAATATATTAATTAGTTTTCAGATGAATGGTACTCAAGTATAGTAATTTTTAATTTAAGTACTTAAATATGTTCATCCTAGTTCCTTTATCTTAACATGATGTAGGCTTGTGATTTACTCCTGCTTTTCATTAATTTCTCTTTGCCAAAGAAAAATTATAATGGCGGTTTGGTGGAACGGTATGCAGGTGGAGTTACAGGCCACCACAACAGACCCCGGAACGCCCTTGCGAGCTCCAACCATTGAAGCTGGACTCGTCCCGGCTTGTAGAGACACATGTTTTGGTGACCTAAAGCTACAACTCTGGGAACGCAAATTCGATGGCAGTAAGGGGAAGGTTTGTATCTGATCATTATTGTCAAAATCAACTGCTATGTTTTGCGCGGCTACATCGTATTCATTGTCCATATGCTTGCAGTTGATCCTGGATGTCACCAGCAACATGGCAGCCGTGGAAGTCGGTGGTGGTCCATGGTTCTCCAATTGGAAGGGGACAACCTCCCCTCCGGAGTTGATAAAACAGGCATTGGCTGTCAATGTCGACGTCGAAAGCTTCTTTCCTCTTCCATTTCTGAAGCCTCCGGGTCTTTGAATTATGTCTTATTCCAACTTGACCTCATAACCATAGTTGGAACACAACCTCTGAGTCAGGGTAAGTCAAGAAAGAAAATCTGAAAGCAAGAAAGAAAATCTTGAACACCAACTGATCGATCATCATATTGCAATCTTTCTCGCAAAGATTTACCTGGTTACGATAAATTTTATAGTATTTTTTCTTTCAAATGAAGTGTGCAATCATGGGATGCTGATCTTCTAGATCATTCGTCATGAGTGCTTTTCGATTTATCTTGGGTGCCGATAAAATTTTTTTTATTGGACTGGATTGGTAATCTCAAATTCAACATTATCCAACCTAATTAATTATTATATTACAATCTTGAATATCAATTTTCTTTTTAATAGATAAAATATTCTATGCTTTTCTCTGTTTCATGTAGCATTTTAACTAGTGGTAAAGTATTTAGAAGAATAAATAAAATGATTAGAATTTGAATCATAATAGGATAAATGTGTTGGTATTGGGAGCATCGGATAATAGATTTTTATTTTGATGTTAGCAAAAATTTAACGGCAAATTGCCATAAACTCCCCAATAGTCCTTTGATCTTTGCATGCACTCTCCACACAAGTTTTTCTTTGTATTTGCTCTCTGATGGATTGAGTATAAAAGAGTGAAAATTGAGTATACATCAGTGAAAACTGAGTATAAAAGAGTGAAACTTGAGTATAAAAGAGTGAAAATTGAGTACATGGATTATTGATGTGGTGGATGCAACTTTACATACTCAATTTTCTAACTTTTATATTCAATTTTCTTCAAATAATACTCACCAAACTGTCTTGTCAACCCCATCAGGGACTGCATGTAAAGAAAAGTTTGTGTAGGGATTGCATGCAAAGTTGACTTAGTATGTGGGGAGTTTATGAAAATTTACCCAAAATTTAAAGTTAAAATTTATTGTTCTAATGCGCTTGACTATGTGTACATGAAAGTCATTGTTGAAGCTATGTAAAGAAGTCCTGGTGGAGTGGATTGGGTAAAGAAGTCTTAGTCGAGTGGATTGGGCAAAGAAGTCCTGGTCGAGTTGAGTAGATTGGGCAAAAGTCATGGCAGAACAAGAATGTCGGGCAGAATTCCTAGGGGTCGAGGATACTAGGTGGGAAGCCTTGTGGTCGAAGACACCAGACAGAAGTCTAGATGAGTCGATGATCAAACGTTTAGCAGGAGACCCTGAAAGTCGAGCTTGGATGTTGAGCAAAAGTTCAACTAGATATGAGGGAACAATGACTTAGGATTTCATTGGAAACTTAAAAGTCAAGACTAGACAGTCTAAAATTGGACTGATTACTTTGCACTTTAATATTATTATATTTGTCGTGTTAACCCTGTGATAGAGGAGTTAATTTCTAGAAGAAGTTGATTCATGCGCCTGGAAGGTATCCAGGCGTCCTAAGAGTTTCCAAGTGCCTAGAAGGGATCCAGGCGCCCTAAATCCAGCTTGACAGCATAATGAGGTGACAACTTCTGATCGGCCTGAACATGTCAACTTCAGGTGCTTGGAAGGGATCTTGGTGCTTGGGTCAGGATAAGTTTTGACGAATAGAGTTTCGTCGAGTTAATGCCATGTCAACCTTGATTGAGGAACACCCAAAGAATCCAAAGCAACTTTATTCCCTTAAGATAACCTTGCTGAATAAGTCTAGTGTATATAGACTTAGTTGTAAAGTCCTAGACTTCGCTGTAAAGGCATGATAGTGGGAAGCATGAGTTAACGTCGATGGGGCCCCATGAGCACCCGGTTACCTCACATTTCCTCTATAAAAAGCCTTCGACCATCTCATTGCAAGGCATCAAGTGAGAACCACTACAAGGCTTACTATGAGAATAGCTTGTAAGTTTCTTTTGCAATTCAGTTTCAGTTTCCTTTCTTCGCAATTTAGTTTGTGCATCTATAGTTCTCTGTACTTATCTTCATTGTGTTGAAAGAAGACGTTTCCGCCCCAATTTGGTATCAGAGCTTGTTCTTATGGCTGAGTAGTAACCTTACTCAAGGTACTCCACAAGGTATAGGTCCCTGAGAAGAGGTAAACCTCTCGATCACTTACTACCAAGGCAATAAAAGACATATTTCTTTAAAACTCAGACTTAGTGAATTGCAACTGTTGATCAGTTATAACAACGTCTGAGGCATGTCTAGTGAATTGCAACTGTTGATCAGTTATAGCAAAAACATGAACTGATATAGTGTCTGATTAACTGAATTCCTTTTAATGTAAAACTAATTGTTCTATTACAATAAGGCGACCAGGGAACGACGGGTAGATTGCAAAAGAACAGGTCCTAACTTGGCAACAGAAGGCTTGGAGCCATTAAGTAAGTCCAAGGGCACACCTGTGTGAGTAAGTAAACCCCTAGAACCCTCTAAGCTGTAAGTCTTAGAACAAAAAGGAAAACAATAAAGGAATGAGGTTATAATTACGTTTATGTCTAGACATTGGGAGGAAAAGATTCAGGAATGGTATATCAAATCTCATACCTCAAACCTAGAGTACCTTGATTTAGCCCAAACAGAAAAACAGCCAACAAGAAGAGAACTAGCTCATAATATATCAGTAATTAACGATCGTGTTTGTTTATCATGTCGAGTTCATTTGAAAAATTTTAAACAAATTCAGGAGGAACTAGAAACCCTAAAGGCTGAAAATCAAAAACTCCATAAGGCAGTCAGAGACTTAACAAAGGAAGTCATAGAAAACAAATCCCTTACGGAGGAACAAGTTAAGAAACTAATTTCAAAAATTATTGAGCAGCCGAAGTTGATTAAAGAACAGGCTGAAAGCCTAAAGAAAAAGCTTGATAGGGTTGAAACCCTATTACACAAGGTCGAAGTTTGGACTTCTTCATGAGCTATATAAACACACAAGCAACGAGCTCATACAAAGAAGCCCTACAAGCAACAGAAAATATTGAAGCACCAGCCCTCGGATTCTGCAAACCAGCTGAGTACAAAGGGGCTTTAAGTAGCTCAGTGGCCTTTATCAAGCAGGCCAACACCCAGATCCAGTTACTAGTTACAATTCTGGAAAAACTTGAGTCACTTGAAGAACGACTCAAAAGGCTTGAAGCAAGATCTCCTCAACCAACTCCTAGCCTGCCTGACGAAGTTATCTCCAGCCTTTCTGAGAAAATCAGAACTCTTAGCATACAAGAGAAGCCTAAGGAAAAGGTACATTAAGGGTTTTTACTGTCCCATATACTATCCTTAAACAAGTACAGGAAAAGGAGAAAAGAAAGTGATGGCAACAAGAAGAGCACCACAAGACCCGCCTGTAACAACGATCACCAGAAGAGAGGGAACAGAAGAAACCCCTATCTTTGAAGATCAGGTGCGTGATTACAGACAGAATCAAAGACGAAGGTACAACGCCCAGAGAACCATTCAAAGAGTCACAAGAAGAATAGTTGGCCAAGGACCCTACAATCACTCCTTGGAACAACAACTTGACCCACAGGCTCAGTTGCGACTTTCTATGCAAGAAAGAGCCTCTATAGTACCCGCTGAGGTACTATACCATTCAAGAAGAGATGATGTGCACCATAGAGTATATGTGCACAGGTCAGAAGAAGCTATATTGGTTACAGACAACCAAGTGGACCGTGCCTTCATTCAACCAGAGAGCTTTAACCAACTCCAAAGGAGTGGCATGAGATTTATCCATATGGGAGTGATGCAAGTAAGAGTACAAATACTCCATAGACAAGAAGAAGGTACCCTTCTCTTAGTTATCTTTAGAGACAATAGATGGCAGGGAGACCAAGCAATATTTGCAACTATGGAGGTCGACCTGACCCACGACAGTCAGCTAGTGTATGTAATCCCTGACACTATGCTAACAATTTATGATTTCTACAGAAACATACATATATCAGTACTGGCCAGAGGGTACGAAAACTGGAGGAACGGTGAAGCCAACATCTTAATTACGAGAGGACTTGTTGGAAGACTCTCCAACACTCCTAACGTCGGCTTTGCCTACGAAGTCCAAAACGTTGTTGACTACCTACCTAGTCACGGAGTTAGAGCACTACCCGGCAGAAGGCAGGATACAAAGGATGTGCTAGGACAGAATTGGATAATCCGACAATCAACAGTCAACATTTCAATACAGCCCACGGAGGTAAATACGAGAAATCTATTAGATGGAAGAAATTCTTTACGTTTTGACAATTATCAAGCAGCAACAACTTCCACACCTCCAAGATATAATTCAAAAGATGAAGAAGTACAGTCAGACGAGGAAGAAATTCAGGGACACATAATTGCTGTACTTATTCAAGAGGAAGAATTACTAGTCAAAAGAATCAGTGCAACCGCTGTCCTACCCCAAATAAAAACAGAGGGATCCGCAGGATATGATCTGGCAATAAACAGAGCACAAGATATTCCTAGATTGGAAAGGTCTATGCTAACAACAAGCATATGTGTTCAGATACCAGCAGGAACATATGCTCGCATTGCCCCCAAATCAAGTGCTGCAGCCAAAGGCATAATAATACTCGGAGGAGTCATAGACTCTGACTACCGAGGTGAGGTAAAAATTATTGCCTATAATTTAACTAATGAAGATATATTCTTGCAAAAAAATGAACGCATAGCACAGATTATTCTGGAGAAGATTGCAACCCCGCCAGTCAAAGAAGTTGATGAATTAAATAGTACCGAACGAGGAAAAGATGGCTTTGGCTCAACAACATTTGTTCCTCCAAAACCACAAGCAACCAAATGACAGTGTACAAACAAAACTACAAATCATACTTGTGAAGGATGCTCTAATTGCTGTGACTGTGAAGGGTGTGCTGCACCATATGAAGATTATTTTAGGCCAACACCTGGGTATATAGATGATAGAGAGTACATTGAATACCAACCCAAATATCCATGGGAGTACAGTGCTGAAAGAATAGAAGCAAAAAGGGCACTTATGAGAAAAGAAATACTTGATGAACCAGAATATTATGATTATAAAAACAGTTTTGAAGACACACACCTCTTACTCAAAGACTCAAGAGCATACTGTGCCGAATTACAACAACAACTAAAGGATCTCTCAATCGCACGAAAGTCATCATTGTCCAAAGCATCTTCCAGCTACTTATTCACAACTATAGAAGAAGAAGTCGATGAAGATGATTATGTTAATTATCTTCAATATCTAGCCCTCCAGGGCTCTGCCACACCGGCCAACATCAGTGAAGAAGTCTTTATTAATCCCTTCGTAAAAGATGACGGAGGTAATAATTCATTACCATCTTGTTTTCATGATCAAGTAATAATGGCAGGAAGGGAAGCTGAAGAAAACTGGGAAATGGAGTACCCCCAGTTAAAACACTTCACAGAGCATATTTACTCCCAAGAAGCTACATCACAATACCGACCACTCGTGGACGTGACAATGAATCATGTTGGGTACCCTCCAAACCCAAAGGAAGAACCAGTCAGCATGGTTCCACCAGCAGAACCCCGTACAGGAGGAAAAACCTTTAAAGGCAAAAGTACATCAGAATGGTGGAACTTACCTTCAGCCCAGAGCAATACTGACTCTTCCCACACAACTTGGTAACATAGAAGATATTTTCTTAAGATGGGAAGGAATTACTAAAAATGTTGTGGCTTTGCAGAACTTCACTGATAATCAAGACAAGGCTGACTTATTGAAAATTTACTAGGTGAGACTGAACGACTCACCTGGATACAATGGAGAATGACATATCCAAACGACTACCAGGAGCTAGTAAAATCAGCAGATGGAAGAAATGACACCCAGAATATTATTTCCCAAATAAGGAAGGTGTTTATTCTAGAAGATCCATTCCAAGGCTCTACTGAAATGCAGGATAATGCCTACAGAGATCTGGAAAGGTTAACTTGCTCTCAGATCAAAGACATCATCCCTTTTATGAACGACTATATGCATCTAGCATCAAAAACCGGAAGGCTATTTTCCGGACTGGAGTTATCTAAAAAATTCTGGCTTAAACTACCAGACGACCTTAGGAGGAGAATAAAGCAAGCTTTTGAAGAAAAATACCAAGACACCACACTGGGAGTACATCCTAGAGTTATCTTTGCATACAAGTACCTAGAAGAGGAATGCAAAAAGGTAGCTTACAATAGGTCACTCAAAGACCTATCTTTTTGCAATCAAATACCCATACCAGGGTATTATCAAAATTCAAGAAAAAGATATGGGGTAAGAAAGTCAACCACATATAAAGGGAAACCCAATCAGTCTCATGGCCGAATTGAAAGGAAGAAGCATCTTATCAGAAGCAAGAAGTGCAAATGCTTCTTATGTGGTGAGGAAAGCCATTTCGCTAGAGATTACCCCAAAGAATACAAGAATGTCAAAAGGGTTGCAATGTTTGAAGTCCTTGAATTACCAGAAGAATATGAAATTATGTCCGTCCAGGAAGGAGACGAACAATCAGATGCAATCTATAGCATCTCGGAAGGAGATGAACAGCAGGTACTCTCTAATGTTCATGAATATCTTTTTGTCTTCATTGAACAGAAAAATTGTTATATGATTGGAAAAGAAAGAGGCTGGCAGCCTATGGTAAGAGTTACAAGGACGCAGCATGATTGCAGTTACATTTGGCTCATCAATGATGAAATCCCCTGCCCCTATGAAAAATGTTACTGCTGTAAAAGACCAACCATGAAGAAGCACCGGATGCACTGCACAACCTGCAAAACTACTTCCTGTGGTATGTGTTCAAACAATTATTTTGATATAATCATACCCGTAAAACGTGCAACTCCTATACCTTTTAGTCCTGTCAATCTCATACAAGAGCAGCAAACATATATGGCTTGGTCCGAAGCAGAAATAGCAACACTCAAGCAAGAAGTTGAAACCACTAAGACCCTCATAGATATACAAATAGAGCAATTAAAGAAAGAGTTTCAACAAAAAGAGGAAGAACTTTTCAGAAATTTCTCAGCAGACAAATTAGAAGTGGACACTGAGAATGAAGAATTGAGACTTAAAGTTGATCTACTAGAACTAGAAAATACAGATCTAAGAAGGCAACTAAGTAAGCAAGCCCCTGATGAAGACCAAGGCGAAAAGGAAACAGACGAAGAAATAAACATGTTCATAACTGAAGGACATGAAAAGGTCTTCTCCACGGAAGAAGCAATCCAACCTAGAAAAAGGACCAATGGCCTTTTTAATTTAGAGGTGGAGCTCTTTATTCCAGGTATTAAAAGTTTTCAAGTAAATGCTATACTTGTCACAGGTGCAATTACCTGCTGCATCAACCAATCAGCAATCCCTACAGAAGTAATTGAAGACAATACCTTTGTAGTCAACTTCAGCGACATCAACTCCCGAACTACAGCTACAAAGAAACTTAAAAATGGAAACATGAAGATTGCCGAACACTCATTCAGAATTCCTTACACCTATGCTTTTCCTTTATCTATTGGAGGAAATATTAATATGATTATCGGATCTAATTTCATCAGATCTCTTTATGGAGGAATCAGAATCGAAGGAGATGAGGTAACATTCTACAAAAATATTACTACCATTAAAACTCATCAGAATATTGCTACAACACCTGCAATTGAGGAGCTGGATCTAGAAGAAGAAGTGTACTACCAGATTCAGGAGCAAATATGTACATGGCAGGCAAGATCAAAAATTGAAGGCATAATCAAGGAGTTATCAGATACTGGATATATTGGTAATGATCCAATAAAATACTGGAGCCAGAACAAAATCCAATGTAAATTGGAAATAAAAAATCCAGATTTGACAATAGAAGACAAGCCCCTAAAGCATGTCACCCCATAGATGCAAGATGCCTTCAAACGACATGTTCAAGCACTCCTTTATCTTAAGGTCATAAGACCCAGCCAGAGTCGGCATCGAACGACCGCAATTATAGTCCACTCAGGCACTACCATTGACCCGGTAACAAAGAAGGAGGTCAAAGGTAAAGAAAGGATGGTGTTCAATTATAAAAGGCTTAATGATAATACTCATAAAGATCAGTATAGCCTCCACGGGATAAACACCATCATCAAAAGAATTGGCGGTAGCAAAATCTACTCCAAGTTTGATCTAAAGTTAGGATTTCACCAAGTAGCTATGGATCTAGAATCCATAGAATGGACGACCTTCTGGGTTCCTGACGGGCTATACGAATGGCTAGTTATGCCATTCGGACTAAAAAATGCCCCCGCCATATTTCAGAGAAAGATGGATACCTGCTTTAAAGGTACTGAGAAATTTATAGCTGTTTATATTGATGATATATTGGTATTCTCTCAGACTGAAAAAGAGCATAAAGAACATTTGAAGATTATGTTGGGCATCTGCAAGAAGAATGGGTTAATACTCAGCCCCACCAAAATAAAGATTGGGAGCCCTTCTATTGAATTTCTTGGCGCTACGATTGGGCCATCCACAATAAGATTACAAGCCCATATAATCTCCAAGATATCAGATTTCAAAGAAGAAGATCTCAACACCACCAAAGGACTACGGTCATGGTAAGGTCTACTAAACTATTCACGAAGTTATATTCCTAACCTTGGTAAAATATTAGGTCCGTTATATTCAAAAACTAGCCCAAATGGTGAAAAGAAGATGAATGCTCAAGACTGGGCCCTGGTCAGAAAAGTCAAGCAAATCATTAAAGAATTACCAGACTTAGAGATTCCACTAGAAAATGCTACATTATTCTTGAAACTGACGGATGCATGGAAAGCTGGGGAGGTATATGCAAATGGAAACTCCAGAAATATGACCTAAGATCTTCAGAATATGTGCCTATGCAAGTGGCAAATACAGTCCAGTTAAATCCACAATAGACGTCGAAATCCATGCTGTGATGAATAGTTTAAACAGCTTCAAAATATATTATCTGGACAAAGGCGAGTTTATTATAAGAACGGACTGTCAGGCTATCATAAGCTTCTTCAACAAGTCAGCCCAAAATAAACCATCTAGAGTCCGTTGGATTTCATTTACGGACTATATTACTGGACTGGGGATTGATGTCCAATTTCAACACATAGATGGTAAGGATAATCTTTTGGCTGACGCATTATCTTGACTGGTTTGCCTTGTTACAGGTCCATGGAAACCACGGATCAGGACCATCTAATAGTGACCCAAATCGAGGAAACCCTGGAGCAGCTGGAAAGGAAGCCCAACACGAAGGCATCACAGCACCTAACGTGCCTTATCCACTCTTTCACGAGTATGAGGCTATTTTCTACAAAACAAGCCCAGGAGTCCAACTCCCAGAGGATAGAGGAAACATACAAAAAATGGCCATTATTGAAGACAGGACAGCTGACAAAGCAACCAGTAGTCTCCGAGAACTTGAACAGGTTCTCCAGCTCAAAGAGTATGAATTCTGCCACAGGGCACATGCAGCGGAACAAGACCCTTACTGGAGCCAACAACTCCACACCATCAAACACCTTCCCAAACAGTTATGGAACTCCGTCCTTCAACTACAAAGCATCACACTGACCATCAAAAAAACTACCACCATGACCAGCAAACGGAGCGTGGTGGGAACACCCAAAAAATCCAAAGTAACTTTATTCCCTTAAGATAAACTTGCTGAATAATTTAGTGTATATAGACTTAGTTGTAAAGTCCTAGACTTCGCTGTAAAGGCATGATAGTGGGAAGCATGAGTTAACGTCGATGGGGCCCCATGAGCATCCGGTTACCTCACATTTCCTCTATAAAAAGCCTTCGACCATCTCATTGCAAGGCATCAAGTGAGAACCACTACAAGCCTTACTCTGAGAATAGCTTGTAAGTTTCTTTTGTAATCCAGTTTCATTTTCCTTTCTTCGCAATTTAGTCTGTGCATCTATAGTTCTCTGTACTTATCTTCATTGTGTTGAAAGAAGACGTTTCCGCCCCAATTCTTGGAAGGAATTTAGACATATGGTTAGGTCAATTAAAGAAGGCTCGACCAACAACCTCAACATAGATTTTACGACGACTTCCATCCTTGTGTGTTACTCCAAATATTGTTCTAAGAGTACTCAAAAATGCTATTCCAACACCGAACACTCAAGTTATTACAAATTTACATTGTTGGTATCAATTTCATTTTCTTGTACTTTATATTCAGATTCCTTTTTGTTCACCTTCATGTTTTTAGTGATTTATACAATGAAAAACACTTAGCCAGTGCATACCTTGGACTAGCAGTGGTGAGGTTATACACCAAGTAAAAAGAAGGTGTGTTAGCATTGTTCTTCATTTCCTTTTCTTTTCCGTCACATTATCTCTCGAGTTTTAAAAAAGTAAAAAAATGATGCGCGCTATTCTCCCAGATGAGATAATTCCAACAAAAAGAAAAATTTAGGCAGGCACAAAAGGCGACTCAAACACTCTAGTGTGACATAACCAAAGAAGAGTTGAGCCAGTTCGGATCTCTCAACAATTCCTAAGACTTTTGGGATAAGTTGATTGAGCTACATGAAGGAATTTTCAAAACGAAGGTAAGTAAGCGTGATTTAATTCTTAATAAATTATATAATATTAAAATACTGGAAGCAGAATCGACAAGCTAGTTACATGCCCGAATTCAAGATTTGCTTAATATACTACACTCCATCGGACAACAAGTGGAAATCATGAAATCATAAGGTATACCCTTAATGTGTTTGCAAGGATCTTTCATCTTTAAGATTAGACGAATTATTTTTGAAATTTGAATTACATAAACAGATTAATGGACGTCTTGCCGAGAAAGGAATTGCTTTGTTTGTAGGAAAATTCCAAACTAAAGAGTCAAAGCACAAGTATCGATTCAAGCCCGTATCTGAAGACGAATCAGATTCAGAAGATGATGACGAGATCACCGTCGAACTAGTTAATCTAGTTCGGAAAATGCTTAAGAAGAAGAGGATGATCCAATCAAAGAACAAACAAAGAAAAATGAAGACCCTGAAGGCAACGTGGTCTAAGTCATCGGAAGAGTCGGAAAAAGAAGAACAAGCTCAAACAAGTTTATTGACACTACTAGTACAAGCTCAAGTAGTCGAGATTGAGTCTGAACTCGAGTCTGAGATAGAATCCAAAGTTAAGTCAAAGTCAAGTCACATATCCATATTTGGTTCAGAAGGTTCAAACCCCACTATAACTCATGAATTAGTTGAAAAATTATATGATATGATATTGTGTTTATCTCATAAATTAACTAAGTCAAATGTCTAGGTCAAGTGGCTCTAAAAGGACATAACATCTCTTAAGGAGCAGACTAACCAATTCAAAGTGGAACTGCAACTCTAGTCTAATAATTTGGGAAAGAAAATTTTACTTTGAAAACTCAAGTCAAATAACTTAAAAAATCCTTGGAACAATTCACTTCGGGTTTCAAATATCTTGATATGATACTTGGGACTCAAAGGGACATGTTGTTGGATATATAGTGTGAATGGAAAGAGAGGTGGTGGGACTTTAGTCCCACATTGGAACTTTCTAGTGAATGAAAAGTGAGGAGTAGAATAAAGAAGCTCCATTGTGAATGAGACTTTAGTCCTACATTGGGAGTCTCTAGGCATAAATGTTGGTTTATATTGTTTCACAAGCATGATAGTTGTGAACAAATGCTAGGGGAGAGGTTCTTTCTCACGCGTGGGTGCACAGGGGGAGGGGGGGGTACAAATCTAGGGTCCGGATTTGTACTGAACCAAGTGAACTCGTGTGCGTGCACGACCTGCGCGCGTTGAATGTCAGACCGGTCAGGGTAAAATTTGTCCAAGCAGATGAACCAACGTTTTGTAAAATTTTTTGCTTGAATGTAACTGATGCATTAATTTTGATTAATGCAAGATCAGTAACCTCTAGACGTTTGGATCTGGCCGGTTAAATGGCAGTAAATGTCGTTAATTCGGTCATTGAATACTGCGGGGGTCTGAGCCTATATAAAGAGATGTAACCGAGAGCAAAAGACACAGACGATACAAAGAGAGTCTCTTCCACTTCACCTCGTTCCCGACCCCCGTTGATAGCTTTCGGTACTTCATCAGTTCGTCACGAGCAATGAGTGCTTCGTCGTGCCTGTTGTTCGGCTGTTGAATCCTGAGAGACAGATGTCCATCTGAGCCTCGAGCACCGCCGGAGGAGGACAAATCTGTTTCAAGGAAACTATGCTTTGCAGGCCTTAGCAACATCCTGGTCGGGAGACGTCCGACTATTGCTCGGGAAACTCACCGTTCGGGAGTCGTCGCTCGGGAATTCCAGTTCTGGAATTCCACTCGGGAGCTCGCTCGGGAGCTCAGGAATTCAGTTCGGGAGTTCGCTCGGGAGCTCGGGAATTTTGCTCGGGAGACTGCAGACTACAGCTCGGGCCACTCAACAGATAAGTTGAAAATTAGTCTTTGTAATTTCAATTTATTGTAAATTCTTCAAAAGGAGTCCATTTCATCCAACAATCATGAAACAAATTTGATTCTGTTGAGATGGCCACGGAACGTGCTGAGGTGAAACTGTAACGACTCGAAAAATTTTCTTAATATTTTCTTTAAAATATTGATCATGTCTAGATAATTTTTCGAGGGACCTAGAGATATTAGTACGAACCTTAGGCTAGAAATCCATGATTTTCTCATTTAAATTGAGAAACTAAGTACTAATGGGCCTTATATGGGCTTTCTAGTACCATGGTTATTGGTAGATTTTAGGTAAAAATTAATATAAATATAAATGGGTTTTAATGAGGAATATTAGCATGATTATGGGTGAATTTTAAGGGAATTTTGAAAAAAAATAAAAATAAAATAAAAATAAAGTGCATACACCAAGGATTGAACCTTGGACCTCTTGTACCACCATGCATGCACTAACCAATTCACCTAGCAAGGGAGTGCTATGAGGGAATGAAGTGGATTTTTGTTAAGGCTAAAGGAAGTGAAGAGTCACCATGAGAGGAGGCACCATGTCTCTTCACTTGCCCCTCTTCATTGTGTATAAATGAGAGATAACTTAACACTTAAGAGTTATTCCTCTTCTCTTCATCCACTAAGCCCTTTCTCTTCTCCTTCTTCCTCCTTCTAGCCGAACCCCATAGGAGGGGTTTTCCTTGAAAAAAATTCACAAGAAGTCCTCTCCTTCAAGATCCAAGGTTTTTGTTCAAGGTTACAAAGGCTAGAGGTGGTCAAAAGGCAACAAGGTCTTCATCCTTCTCCCAAATCTAAGGTCTAAAACCAAGATAATCTAAGGTATGACTCCCTCACCTGTGGTATAATAGCTCTCCTTGAAGTTATCACAATATGAAGTTTATTTGGGATCTTATGTTGGAAAAAAAAGGGTCATGAACCCTAACCCTAGGGTTTGAGCCAACATGGGTTTTGGGTCCAAGGTGATGTTAAAAATCTCACTTATGCTTTCTAATGTTCTCTTATGATGTATAAAAAATAAAATAGGATTTGGAGAATTTTTGGAGTACCCTAATACCCTTTAGGGTTTCGGCCACCACCATGTTTTCATGGTTGGGGTTTAGATCTAACTCTTCAAGCAAGCTTCTTATATTTCCTCATGTTACAAGGGGGTTAATGGTGATTGATATGAATTTTTACAAGCCTTATGACCCTTGTAGGGTTTCGGCCAAGATGAGAAGTTGGGCTAAAAGTTAAGGTTACTTCAAGTATGGGTTTCAAAGGCCCTTATGGTATGGTATGGTTGGTGTTTAATGGTTAATTGGGAACTTTATGAAATGTTTTCCATGTACTCATGGCCTTGTAAGGTTTCGGCCAACCCTAGAAAGTAGGGCTAAAAGTTAGGGTGAACCCTAATCATGAGCCCTAATGACTTCCTATGGCCTTATAGGTAATGTATGGTTGTTCCTTTTCCTTATGCTACCTTACATGTCATTTGAATGATGGAACCCCTCCCTTACAAGTTTCGGCCAAGCCATGTAAATGGGGTTTAGGTGGAGTTAGGGTTTGAAGAATGATGGTTTATGACTCATTATGATGTATATATATAGGTTCAAGCATGTGGTAGAAATTATGTTACCTATAACCCTAACCTTAAGTACTATGTTACATGTTTGTATGTTCATGTTAGATGCCATGCTTAATAGGGTTTATTCATGAATGTCTTATGTTCTATGCCATGCACTTAGATAGTATGTAGCATGTTTAGAGAAGTCCTACCTATGCATGCTTGTGATGGATACCATGCTTCTGTATGAAATGCAATGCTTACCTTATGTATCATGATCATGCAAGCTCTATGGATTAGGATAATGGTCTATGTAAACATGTCATGTTCAATGAATATAATGCAATGTTTACCTTATATGCCATGATCATGCAAGCACTATGAACAAGAATGATGTTTTATGTAAGCATGCCATGTTTATGAATGAAGTTAATGCAAGCATTATGAACAAGAATGATGTTTTATGTAAGCATGCCATGTTTTATGAATGAAGATGCATGCCATGTTTTATGAATGAAGATGCATGCCATGTTTTATGAATGAAGATAATGCTTATGCCTTTAAGGCATAATGATGCTATGCATTAAGTATGAACAATGAAAGGTCAAGTATGCTTTATGCCATGCTTCATGTAACAAAGCTATGTTATGTCTAAGTATGCTATGAATGTCTTATGAATGATGAAGCATGTAAAGTTATTTTACTTTATGAATGGGCTTGTACCGGACCGAAGTATGGGTCCAAAGGACGGACACCTTAAGAACGCCCCGGTTCTGGACTACCGACTATGCTGTCCACGGTTCTGGGACTACCGAAGCTATCCAACAGGGATGGACACCTTAAGAACGCCCCGGTTCTGGACTACCGACTATGTTGTCCACGGTTCTGGGACTACCGTAGCTGTCCTTACCCTAGTAGGTCGAGACTAGCTACCTCGTATTTACTTAGGGATGCGTGCACATGATGTATGTATGTGGTACAAGCCGGGGACCCCAATGATGTGATGATTATGTTTAAGTATTTAAAAAGTATGATTTTAAAAGTTAAGCATCCTTATGTATATGCATTCAACTCATGCATTTATTCATGTTATGCATTATGCCATGATAGTAATGTTTTATGCTGATGTTTCATGTTAAGAAATATGCATGATAGTAAACGATTTATGTTTAAGTTTATGTTAAGAAGATGTCCATATGCTATGTTAGAAAGCATGCCATGTTAAGTATAATTATGCTTACGTTTATGTCATGTATCATGCTATGTTAAGTTTATGTATGTTTATGTTTATGCCATGTATCATGCCATGTTATGTTTATTTATGTTTATGTTCATGCCATGTGTTATGCCATGTTAAGTGTATTTTATGTTCATGCACTATGTGAGAACTATGCCATGCTAAATGATTTTAGATGCTTATGCCCTATGTAGAGCACCAAGTTATGTTAATGTTTCATGTGCTTATGATTAAGTGATGAATAGATTTAGTGAGTAGGAAAGAGTTTTACTAAGCCTATGTGCTTATAGTTTTATTTTTCTTATATCGCAGATCACGCAAGGGGACAATAAGGAAGCAGCAGGAGGGCAAGAATATGTGTGTGGTAGTGACTTGGCCAAGAAACCATATATTACGAGTTTTATGCTAAACTTTACATTTGCTACTTATGTGCTTAAAGGATGACTTATGTGATTTTATGATATGATGCTATGTATGAAGTTAATATGCTAAGTTCCCACGCCATTATGTTAGGAATGGTAGTTAGGTGCATGTGTAAGTATAAAGATATTCCGCTGCGTTACGATGTTCACATGCCCCTATGTATGTTAGCGTAACGCCGCTTTAGGAAAAAAAAAGCGGGCGTTACAGGTTGGTATCAGAGCCAATTGCCATCTCACTACACACACATCAAGCTTTCCTCTTGCCGCTTCCAAGTAAGTACCTCTCTGCATATCTTATGATAGAAAGCACTTTTAGGATGCTTTATGATTTTAGAATATGCAAGTATGAACGATGTCTATGATGAAAAGTACTGTAGGATATGTAACTATGAACGATATTTTATTTCCTTTTATGAATCAAATGCTTAGAGTGATATAGGGGTAGAGAAAAAAAACTGATATTGATCATACTTGTCTTTGGTGAAGAAAAAGCATGGCTAGAAGACAGAGTAACCGACTTAACGAGACAACTCCATCGCCTGACCTGATGCAATTAGTAACCCAGCTCCAGCGTCAAGTTACTGAGTAGCAGCAAACCATTAATACCTTGATGAACCAGCAAGAAAATTCCACTACTCCACCAGTGAACCAAACCGCTATACCCGTTGCGCCCACAGTTACGTAAAACCCTCCGACAGGCCCGACCACTGTAGCACGTCAAGAGGCTTATCTGATCCAGTGGTTAAGGCTGAAACCGAAAAATTTCTCGGGTGCTGGCGAACCGTGGGACGCCCAAGCGTGGTTCAAGACAGTGGAAAGTACAATGGAGCTGCTAGACTGGCCGGAACATGAGAAGATCAAGTGTGCATCATTCTGCCTTTCTGGAGATGCCAGAATGTGGTGGGAGAGGGTCAAGGCCAAAAGACATGTGAACCAGATGACGTGGTCGGACTTCGAGTCGGAGTTCTTCGAGGAATTCTTCAACATGCGTGTCACCAACAAACATTACGACGAGTTCACGGAATTTCGACAGGGTGACCTCTCGGTTAATGAAGCCGTGAAGAAATTCAATCGACTAGCTCGCCTATGCCCCGAGCTGGTCCGCACCGAGAAAGAAAGGGTCCGACTTATGCTGAAGATGTTGCGGCCCGAAATAGCTTTGAACGTGGCCGACGGAGTTAACCGACCGCAGACCGCCGAGGAGCTGTTTAGTAGCGCCCTACTCACTGAGCACTATCTAAACAATATCAATCAACAAAGGAAGGCGCTAAATGAAAGAGGGCAAAAACCCCAGGGCGCCAATAACAACTGGAAGGGAGACCAGAGTGGTAAACGGAAGCCATGGAACAACCTTCAAGGAGGCCCAGCAAATAAACATGCCAAGCCTATCCTGTGCGCGACATGCGGAAAAAGGCACCCCGGGGAATGCCGAAGAGGTACAAATCGGTGCTTCACCTGTGGAGTGGAAGGGCATATGGCGGCTTACTGTCCTACCAAGAGCCAGGCACCTTCCCAACAACTCGTCCAGTACCAAGGTGCCCCAGCGAAACTACACTATATGCAAGCTGAGCGGGAAGGTACCCCGATGCTGGAGGCCCAACCGACTATGATGAATGCCAGGGTTTTCTCGGTTACCAAGGAGGACGCTGCGGAAGCTTCTACGGTTGTCACAGGTCAGATACTTATTTTCAGTCAGTACGCTACTGCATTATTTGATACTGGGGCAACACACTCGTTCATTTCTGTGCTATATACCAAGAAGATAGATATGCTTCTGCAAGTGTTAGATTGCAAGTTCTTAACAACCCTGCCTTCGGGAGAAATAATGAGATCCACCCACGTGCTGTGTGCGGTGCCGGTCGGAATCGCAGAAAGAGAACTCTACTGCGATCTGATAGTACTCGACATGCAAGATTACGATGTTATAATGGGAATGGATTTTCTGGGTAAATACGGTGCTTCTATTGAGTGCCGAAAGCGAAAGGTGGTCTTTCGACCTGAGGCAGGTTCTATGTTTGAATTCGTTGGAGAGCCAAGGAAAAGAACCAGGAAATGCTTATCAACTCTCCAAGCTCAGAAGATGTTAGACAAAGGATGTACTGGATTTCTAGCATATGTGGTTGATGCCAGACGAATGAAGAACCAGAAGCTGGAGGATGTCAGGGTTGTATGTGATTACCCAGAGGTATTCCCAGATGAATTACCAGGATTAGCTCCTGATAGAGAAGTGGAATTCGAGATCGAATTGGTTCCTGGTACTAACCCGATCTCCAAGGCACCTTACCGTATGACGCCGGTTGAATTAAAGGAGCTTCAAGAACAACTACAGGAGTTACTGGATAAGGGATTTATTCGCCCTAGTCATTCCCCGTGGGGAGCTCCGGTACTGTTTGTGAAAAAGAAGGATGGATCTATGCGAATGTGTATAGATTATCGAGCGCTGAACAACGTAACGATCAAGAACAGGTATCCCCTTCCGAGGATAGATGACCTGTTTGACCAATTAAAGGGGGCCACTGTTTTCTCGAAAATTGATCTGAGGTCAGGTTATCATCAAGTTAGAGTAAAATAGGAGGATATTCCGAAGACGGCTTTCCGAACAAGGTACGGGCACTTTGAGTTCGTTGTTATGCCCTTCGGCGTGACAAATGCTCCTGCTATGTTTATGGACCTTATGAATCGGGTATTCTTGTCTTTCCTTGACAAATTTGTGATCGCCTTCATCGACGATATCCTTATTTATTCGAGGACCCAAGAAGAGCACGCCGAGCTCCTGAGGATGGTCTTACAGATTCTTCGGGAAAAGTAACTGTACGCAAAATTCTCCAAATGTGAGTTCTGGCTCGACCAAGTAGGCTTTTTGGGCCATATCATTTCCAAAGATGGGGTTATGGTAGATCTAACAAAGATTGAAGCTGTGAATAACTGGAACCGGCCAAAGAATGCCAGTGAAATCAGAAGTTTCCTTGGGCTGGCAGGCTATTATCGAAAATTTGTAGAGGACTTCTCGAGGATTGCAGCCCCTTTAACGACTCTCACCTGGAAGGATAAGAAGTATGAATGGACGGAGATCTGTGAAAGGAGTTTCTTAGAACTAAAAAGGAGACTTACAAGCGCTCCAATCCTTACCCTTCCAGAATGTAATCAGAGCTTCGACATATATAGCGATGCCTCCAAACTGGGACTTGGAGCTGTACTTATGCAGAATGGAAAGGTTATTGCCTACGCCTCTAGACAACTCAAGGAACATGAACAGAATTACCCCACTCATGATCTGGAACTGACCGCGGTGGTCTTCGCTCTTAAGATATGGAGGCATTATCTGTATGGAGTGCAGTGTAGGATTTACACAGACCACCAGAGTCTGCGATATTTCTTCACTCAGAAAGACCTGAATATGAGACAACGCCGATGGCTTGAGTTGGTGAAGGACTATGACTGCGAGATCCTCTACCATCCAGGGAAGGCAAACAAAGTGGCCGATGCACTCAGCCGGAAGTCACATGCCACCTTGATGTCCATATCTATATTACCCCGACCACTCGAAAGAGAGATTATGAATTTTGGAGTCGAGGTCATCTCCGGACGGCTTTCCACCATGACAATATCCCCCACGCTGTTTGAGGACATATTGGAAAAACAAAATGGTGATATGAGTTTTCAGAAAATAAAACAGGAGATCCTAGAAGGAAAGGTCGATGGTTTTCATATCGCCAACGGGGGTGTACTCTACCTTAGGGATCGTCTATGTATTCCTAATGATCCGGAGCTTCGAAGAGAAATACTAGCAGAAGCTCACGGAACCCCTTATTCGATGCATCCAGGATCTATCAAAATGTATCAAGATCTGAAGGAGAAGTTTTGGTGGTCCGGTATGAAGAGGGATGTGGCGCAGCATGTTAATGCTTGCATGACTTGCCAGCAAGTAAAAGCAGAACACCAGCGACCCGGAGGAGTTTTGCAGCCACTCGCGATTCCGGAGTGGAAGTGGGAAGACATCTTTATGGACTTTATTTCAGGACTTCCCAGGACTACGAATGGATATGATGCGATTTGGGTAATCGTGGACAGGCTGACGAAGTCTGCTCACTTCCTGGCAATCAAGATGACTGATTCAATGGAGCAACTGGCTCAATTATATGTTAAGGAGATAATCAGACTTCATGGAGTTCCCAAGACCTTCATCTCAGATAGGGATGGTCGCTTTACTTCGCATTTTTGGGAGTGTGTTCAGAAGTCTCTCAGCACTAAATTACGATTTAGCACCGCCTTTCACCCTCAGACTGACGGACAAACCGAACGGGTGAATCAAGTACTAGAGGACATGTTGCAAGCTTGCGCCTTGGATTTCAAAGGGAGCTGGTGTCGATATCTATATTTAGCGGAATTCGCTTACAACAATAGCTACCAAGCTACTATTGGAATGACACCTTATGAAGCTTTGTACGGGAGGAGATGTAGGTCTCCGATCTGTTGGTATGAAGGTGGTGAAAAGAAGGAAATGGGGCTCACAACGGATGTCATCGACAGCACCACCCGAGCTATACAGAATATTCGACAACGGATAGAAGCTGCTCAGAGCCGACAGAAGAGTTATGCAGATGTCCAGCGTAGACCACTGGAATTTAATGTTGGAGATTTAGTGTTCCTCAAAGTGGCTCCTATGAAAGGGGTGGCGAGATTTGGGAGGAAAGGAAAACTAAGTCCGCGTTATGTGGGGCCGTACCTGATTCTGAAAAGAGTCGGTAAGGTGGCCTATGAGCTAGAGCTGCCTCCAGAGATGTCGGCTATCCATAACGTGTTCCACGTGTCAATGCTTAAAAAGTGTATCCCAAATATGGATCAAGTGATCGAGCCACAGACAGTAGAAGTTCAAGAGGACCTAAGTTATGAAAGCAGACCGATCCAGATCTTGGATCGGGAAGTCAAGAAGCTAAGGAGTAAGGAGGTACCCTTAGTCAAGGTCTTATGGCAAAGTCAACGGTTCGAGGAAGCTACCTGGGAACGCGAGGATGAGATGAGGCGCAAGTACCCGGAGCTATTCTAAGTTCGAGGACGAACTTTCACGAGGTATGGGGAATTGTAACGACCCGAAAAATTTTCTTAATATTTTCTTTAAAATATTGATCATGTCTATATAATTTTCCAAGGGACCTAGAGATATTAGTACGAACTTTAGGCTAGAAATCCATGATTTTCTCATTTAAATGGAGAAACTAAGTACTAATGGGCCTTATATGGGTTTTCTAGTACCATAGTTATTGGTAGATTTTAGGTAAAAATTAATATAAATATAAATGAGTTTTAATGAGGAATATTAGCATGATTATGGGTGAATTTTAAGGAAATTTCGAAATAAAATAAAAATAAAGTGCATGCACCAAGGATTGAACCTTGGACCTCTTGTACCACCATGCATGCACTAACCAATTCACCTAGCAAGGGAGTGCTATGAGGGAATGAAGTGGATTTTTGTTAAGGCTAAAGGAAGTGAAGAGTCACCATGAGAGGAGGCACCATGTCTCTTCACTTGCCCCTCTTCATTGTGTATAAATGAGAGATAACTTAACACCTAAGAGTTATTCCTCTTCTCTTCATCCACCAAGCCCTTTCTCTTCTCCTTCTTCCTCCTTCTAGCCGAACCCCATAGGAGGGGTTTTCCTTGAAAAAAATTCACAAGAAGTCCTCTCCTTCAAGATCCAAGGTTCTTGTTCAAGGTTACAAAGGCTAGAGGTGGTCAAAAGGCAACAAGGTCTTCATCCTTCTCCCAAATCTAAGGTATAAAACCAAGATAATCTAAGGTAAGACTCCCTCACCTGTGGTATAATAGCTCTCCTTGAAGTTATCATAATATGAAGTTTATTTGGGATCTTATGTTGGAAAAAAAGGGTCATGAACCCTAACCCTAGGGTTTCGGCCACCATGGGTTTTGGGTCCAACGTGATGTTAAAAATCTCACTTATGCTTTCTAATGTTCTCTTATGATGTATAAAGAATAAAATAGGATTTGGAGAATTTTTGGAGTACCCTAATACCCTTTAGGGTTTCGGCCACCACCATGTTTTCATGGTTGGGGTTTAGATCTAACTCTTCAAGCAAGCTTCTTATGTTTCCTCATGTTACAAGGGGGTTAATGGTGATTGATATGAATTTTTACAAGCCTTATGACCCTTGTAGAGTTTCGGCCAAGATGAGAAGTTGGGCTAAAAGTTAGGGTTACTTCAAATATGGGTTCCAAAGGCCCTTATTGTATGGTATGGTTGGTGTTTAATGGTTAATTGGGAACTTTATGAAATGTTTTCCATGTACTCATGGCCTTGTAAGGTTTCGGTCAACCCTAGAAAGTAGGGCTAAAAGTTAGGGTGAACCCTAATCATAGCCCTAATGGCTTCCTATGGCCTTATAGGTAATGTATGGTTGTTCCTTTTCCTTATGCTACCTTACATGTCATTTGAATGATGGAACCCTCCCTTACAAGTTTCGGCCAAGCCATGTAAATGGGGTTTAGGTGGAGTTAGGGTTTGAAGAATGATGGTTTATGACTCATTATGATGTATATATATAGGTTCAAGCATGTGGTAGAAATTATGTTACCTATAACTCTAACCTTAAGTACTATGTTACATGTTTGTATGTTCATGTTAGATGCCATGCTTAATAGGGTTTATTCATGAATGTTTTATGTTCTATGCCATGCACTTAGATAGTATGTAGCATGTTTAGAGAAGTCCTACCTATGCATGCTTGTGATGGATACCATGCTTCTGTATGAAATGCAATGCTTACCTTATGTATCATGATCATGCAAGCTCTATGGATTAGGATAATGGTCTATGTAAACATGTCATGTTCAATGAATATAATGCAATGTTTACCTTATATGCCATGATCATGCAAGCACTATGAACAAGAATGATGTTTTATGTAAGCATGCCATGTTTATGAATGAAGTTAATGCAAGCACTATGAACAAGAATGATGTTTTATGTAAGCATGCCATGTTTTATGAATGAAGATGCATGCCATGTTTTATGAATGAAGATAATGCTTATGCCTTTAAGGCATAATGATGCTATGCATTAAGTATGAACAATGAAAGGTCAAGTATGCTTTATGCCATGCTTCATGTAACAAAGCTATGTTATGTCTAAGTATGCTATGAATGTCTTATGAATGATGAAGCATGTAAAGTTATTTTACTTTATGAATGAGCTTATACCGGACCGAAGTATGGGTCTAAGGGACGGACACCTTAAAAACGCCCCAGTTCTGGACTACCGACTATGCTGTCCACGGTTCTGGGACTACCGAAGCTGTCCAACAGGGATGGGCACCTTAAGAACGCTCCGGTTCTGGACTACTGACTATGCTGTCCACGGTTCTGGGACTACCGTAGCTGTCCTTACCCTAGTAGGTCGAGACTAGCTACCTCGTATTTACTTAGGGATGCGCGCACATGATGTATGTATGTGGTACAAGCCGGGGACCCCAATGATGTGATGATTATGTTTAAGTATTTAAAAAGTATGATTTTAAAAGTTAAGCATCCTTATGTATATGCATTCAACTCATGCATTTATTCATGTTATGCATTATGCCATGATAGTAATGTTTTATGCTGATGTTTCATGTTAAGAAATATGCATGATAGTAAACGATTTATGTTTAAGTTTATGTTAAGAAGATGCCCATATGCTATGTTAGAAAGCATGCTATGTTAAGTATAATTATACTTACGTTTATGTCATGTATCATGCTATGTTAAGTTTATGTATGTTTATGTTTATGCCATGTATCATGCCATGTTATGTTTATTTTCATGCCATGTGTTATGCCATGTTAAGTGTATTTTATGTTCATGCACTATATGAGAACTATGTCATGCTAAATGATTGTAGATGCTTATGTCCTATGTAGAGCACCAAGTTATGTTAATGTTTCATGTGCTTATGATTAAGTGATGAATGGATTTAGTGAGTAGGAAAGAGTCTTACTAAGTCTATGTGCTTATAGTTTTATTTTCCTTATACCGCAGATCACGCAAGGGGACAATAAGGAAGCAGCAGGAGGGCAAGAATATGTGTGTGGTAGTGACTTGGCCAAGAAACCATATATTACGAGTTTTATGCTAAACTTTACATTTGCTACTTATGTGCTTAAAGGATGACTTATGTGACTTTATGATATGATGCTAAGTATGAAGTTAATATGCTAAGTTCCCACGCCATTATGTTAGGAATGGTAGTTAGGTGCATGTGTAAGTTTAAAGATATTCCGCTGCGTTATGATGTTCACATGCCCTTATGTATTTTAGCGTAACGCCGCTTTAGGAAAAAAAAGGTGGGTGTTACAGAAACAGACTCATCACCAGGCCCCCTCTGCCCCAATTGGGAATGTCCCAGTCAACCATGGGGAAAAACCAGAGAAGTTCACCGGGCTGAACTTCAAGAGGTGGCAGCAGAAGATGCTCTTCTACCTGACCACGCTCAATCTGACTCGGTTCTTGACCGAGGACCCTCCAAAGCAAGAGGTGGAGGCTTGAACTCATTCTGAGTACCTATGCCGAAACTACATCCTCAACTGTCTGGCCGACTCGCTGTATGCTGTGTACAGCACGAAGAGAACGGCTAAACAGCTATGGGAGTCCTTGGACAAGAAATACAAGTCGGAGGACGTAGGGGCCAAGGAGTTCATTGTGGCCTGATTCTTGGACTACAAGATGGTTGACTCTAAGACAGTGATCAGCCAAGTCCAGGAGCTTCAGGTGATCCTACATGTGATCCACTGAGAAGGTATGGTTCTGAGTGAAACCTTCCAAGTGGCAGCCATCATTGAGAAGCTGCCTTCCGGCTGGAAGGATTTCAAGAACTACCTGAAGCACAAGCGGAAGGAGATGAACGTGGAGGAACTCGTTGTTAGACTTCGCATCGAAGAAGATAACAAGGGTTCGGAGAGAAATATGTTCTTTCAGGCTACTGTAAAAGCCAACGTGGTCGAGCACGGACAAAGCTCGAAATAGAAGAATTCAAAATCTTCCAAGCTGGGACCCAGAGGAGTCATCGCCAAGAAGTTCTCTGGGAAGTGATACAACTATGGCCGAGTTGGCCACAAATCTTCGGAATGCAAGAAATCGATGAAGAAGCAGGAGGCCAACCTGAACGAGGCACCAGAAATGGAAGACCTCTGTGCCGTGGTCTCCGAATTGAACCTGGTTGGTTCAAACCCGCGGCAATGGTGGATCGATACTGGAGCCACTAGACATGTGTGCTTCAATAAGGAGCTACTCCACAATTTTGAAGAAATTAGTGGAGAGAAGCTGTTCATGGGGAACTCGGCAACCTCGGATATCATGGGACAAGGAAAAGTGGTGCTGAAGATAACCTAGGGCAAGGACCTCACTCTAACCAATGTGTTGTATGTTCCGGAGATTCGAAAGAATCTAGTGTCCGGATCATTATTAAGCAAGCATGACTTTCACATTGTGTATGAGTCCGACAGAGTTGTACTGTCGAAAAAGGGAATGTTTGTGGGAAAGGGCTATGTATCTGATGGGCTGTTTAAGCTCAGTGTAATGACCATTAGGCCTAAGATAAATAAAATTAAGAGTTCTTCCGTTTATATGCTTGAGTCTTCTTGTTTATGGCATGGTAGACTAGGACATGTGAATTACGATGTGATTCATAGATTAATAAACATGCAAACCATACCAACATTCCACCTTGACCCAAAACACAAGTGTGAGACTTGTGTTGAAGAAGTTGACAATGTCATCCTTTCAACACATTGAAAGAAGCAACGAACCACTCAGCCTAATTCACACCGACGTATGTGACATTAAAGGTACACCGACACGTGGTGGGAATAAGTACTTCATTACTTTTGTAGATGATAACACAAATATTGTTATGTGTATCTTCTCAAAAGCAGGATGAAGCTATAGAGATATTCGTTCTCTATAAGAATGAGGTTGAAAACCAACTTAATAAGAAGATTAAGGTGGTTCGAAGTGACCGATGTGGTGAATATGTATCACCATTCGCTGAGTTGTGTGCTGAACATGGGATCAGACACGGAACAACATCTCCTTATATCCCTCAGCAGAATGTGATTGCTGAGAGAAAGAATCGAACTCTTAAGGAGATGATGAATGCTCTTCTATTAAACTCTGGACTGCCAGACTCCATGTGGGGGGAAGCTGTGTTAACAACTAATTACCTTTCAAATAAGGTCCCTTGGAAGAAAATAGATAAGAGCCCTTATGAGTTGTGGAATGGAAGATGACCATCCTACAAATACTTACGAGTGTGGGGGTATCTTGCCAAAGTTTTGGTGCCTGAACCGAAGAGTATTAAGATAGGACTAAAAATTGTTGATTGCATATTTATTGGATATGCACATAACAGCAGCGCATATCGGTTTTGTGCTTATGAGTCACAATTATCGGATATACACAAGAACTCGATAATAGAATCGAGAAATGCCTCATTCTTCGAGCATGTGTTTCCATATAAGATCCGAGAGGACGCTAGCTCCTTAAAACGGGTGGAGGAAATACTAGAGGAAGAAGAAGAGGATGATGAACCAGTTGAGGCTGCGCCTCGGCGGAGTAAGAGAGCTCGGGTGGAAAAATCTTATGGATCAGATTTTGTCATTTTCATACTGGAAGGTGATCCCCAAAACTACTCAGAAGCTGTGAACTCTTCTGAGGGACCTCACTGGAAAGAGGCAATTGCGTCTGAGATAGAATATATCTTACAAAATCACACTTGGGAACTTGTGGACCTTCCTCCGGGGAGTAAACTATTAGGTTGCAAGTGGATCTTCAAGAAGAAGAAAAAATTAGATGGCACAATTGACAAGTATAAGGCCAGACTGATAATTAAAGGTTACCAACAACAAGAAGACCTTGATTACTTTAATACGTATTCTCCTGTGTCGAGAATAACTTCCATTAGAGTGTTGTTGGCTATTGCTGCTTTATGGAACCTGGAAATACATTATATGGATGTAAAGACGACCTTTCTAAATGGAGATTGAGAAGAGGAAATTTATATGAAGCAACCTGAGGGGTTTTCTGTACCTGGACAGAATAACCTGGTGTGCAAATTGGTGAAGTCTTTATACGGCTTGAAACAAGCTCCAAAGCAGTGTCATGAGAAATTTGATAATGTCATGCGAGAAGGTGGATTCAAACTTAATGAATGTGATAAATGTGTCTACTTGAAAGTTACAGAAGATGACTTTGTCATCTTGTACATATATGTAGATGACATACTTATCATTGGGAGTAATGATAAGATAATCAAATCCATGAAAGACATGTTGAACTCAAGATTTGACATGAAAGACATGAGTCTAGCTGATGTGATTCTAGGAATCAAAATTCTTAGAACAGCTGAAGGACTTGTTCTTAGTCAGTCCCATTATGTGGACAAGATTCTTGAGAAATTCGCCAATGGTGATATTGCATTGGCACGAACGCCGATAGATACGAGCCAACATCATGACTAGACTTAGCCTACGCAGTAAGCAAACTGAGTAGATACACGAGTAATCCCGGTGTTGAGCATTGGAAAGGGATAACAAGAGTACTAAGGTACTTGAGATATACTCGTGGAAATGGACTGCACTATATGAGATATTTTGCTGTTATCGAAGGATACAACGATGCGAGTTGGATATCTGACATAAAAGACTTGAAGTCTACGAGTGGTTATGTGTTCACTCTGGGAAGTGCAGCCATTTCATGGGAATCTTGTAAGCAAACCGTAATAACTAGATCCACGACGGAGTCCGAGTTTGTAGCTCTTGACAAATGTGGTGAAGAGACTGAATGACTACGGCAATTCTTAGAAGATGTACCGAGATGGCCGAAACCCGTGTCGGTAATCTGCATACACTGTGATAGTCAATCTGCAATTGGCCGGGCACAAAGCCATTTGTATAATAGTAAGTCTAGACATATACGTCGAAGACACAATACCATTAGACAACTACTCTCAACTGGTATTATCACTGTTGACTATGTGAAGTCAAAGGATAACTTAGCGGATCCGCTAACCAAAGGGTTAAATCGAGAGTTAGTTGCAAGCTCATCAAGAAGGATCGGTTTGATGCCGATAGAAAATGTTGGTGCAAAGGAAACCCAACCTATGCAGATTTGAGATCCCAAGAACTAGGTTCAAAGGGACAACCTAACTGCACTGACAAAGTTGTTCACTGTAAGGGAACGATCCTTTAAAACAGTGAAGGATGGAGGTTAAGCAAATGACTTTTAATGATTCAATAGAGTTATGTGGAAAACTCTTAAGTGATCACCTATGTGAGAAAGAAGTGGGGTCGCTTCGAAGAGAATTGGAGACACAATTCTTAGAACTTCTCACAAAATTAGGCGTGTTCATGGCCAAGAATAAACACACTCATGAGAACTGAGGTGTATCAGGGAGAGTCCTGGGTGAGATGTGTCAATGCTTACATAAACGGCAACACAGTTCAAGGACATCATGTCTACTGTCAGCCAGGAAGCAAACAAATCTTCACAAGGGAAGGTTCAAAGGGTGAAACTTACTTATCCTATACACGACTCAACTGTTGAATGCTATCACATAAAATGTTTCCATTCATGTGGGGGGATTGTTAGATATATAGTGTGAATGGAAAGAGAGGTGGTGGGACTTTAGTCCCACATTGGAACTTTCTAGTGAATGGAAAGTGAGGAGGAGAATAAAGATGCTCCATTGTGAATGAGACTTTAGTCTTACATTGGGAGTCTCTAGGCATAAATGTTGGTTTATATTGTTTCACAAGCATGATAGTTGTGAACAAATGCTAGGGGAGAGGCTCTCTCTCACGCGTGGGTGCGCAGGGGGGGTGCAAATCCAGGGTCCGGATTTGTACTGAACCAAGTGAACTCGTGTGCGTGCACGACCTGCGTGCGTTGAATGTCCGACCGATCGGGGCAAAATTTATCCAAGCAGATGAACCAACGTTTTGCCAAATTTTTTGCTCGAATGTAACTGATGCAATAATTTTGATTAATGCAAGATCAGTAACCCCCAGGCGTTTGGATCTGGCTGGTTAAATGGCAGTAAATGGCATTAATTCGGTCATTAAATATTGCAGGGGTCTGAGCCTGTATAAAGAGGTGTGACCGAGAGTAAAAGACACAGACGATACAAAGAGATTCTCTTCCACTTCACCTCGTTCCCGACCCCCGTTGATAGCTTTCGGGTACATCCTCAGTTCGCCACTGCAACGAGTGCTTCATCGTGCCCGTTGTTCGGCTGTTGAATCTTGAGAGACAGATGTCCATCTGAGCCTCGAAGCACCACCGGAGGAGGACAAATCTGTTTCAAGGAAACTACGCTGCACAGGCCTCAGCAACATCCTGATCAGGAGACGTCCGACTACTGCTCGGTAAACTCACCGTTTGGGAGTCACCGCTCGGGCATTCAAGCTCGGGAATTCTGCTCGGGAGCTCGCTCGGGAGTTCGCTCGGGAGCTCGGGAATTCTGCTTGGGAGATTACAGACTGCAACTCGGGCCACTCAACAGATAAGTTAAAATTAGTTTTTGTAATTTCAATTTATTGTAAATTCTCCGAAAGGAGTCCATTTCATCCAATAATCTTGAAACAGATTTGATTCTGTTGAGATGACCACGAAACGTGTTGAGGTGAAACAGACTCATCACTAGGCCCCCTCGACCCCGATTGGGAATGTCCCAGTCAATCATGGGGAAAAACCAGAGAAGTTCACCGGGTTGAACTTCAAGAGGTGGCAGCAGAAGATGCTCTTCTACCTGACCACGCTCAATCTGGCTAGGTTCTTGACCGAGGACCCTCCCAAGCAAGAGGTGGAGGCTTGGACTCATTCTGAGTACCTATGCCGAAACTACATCCTCAACTGTCTGGCTGACTCGCTGTATGCTGTGTACAGCACGAAGAGAACGACTAAAGAGCTATGGGAGTTCTTGGACAAGAAATACAAGTCGGAGGACGTAGGGGCCAAGGAGTTCATCGTGGCTTGATTCTTGGATTACAAGATGGTTGACTCTAAGACAGTGATCAGCCAAGTCCAGGTGCTTCAGGTGATCCTACATGAGATCCACTCAGAAGGTATGGTTCTGAGTGAAACCTTCCAAGTGGAAGCCATCATTGAGAAGCTGCCTTCCGACTGGAAGGATTTCAAGAACTACCTGAAGCACAAGCGGAAGGAGATGAACGTGGAGGAACTCGTTGTTAGACTTCGCATCGAAGAAGATAACAAGGGTTCGGAGAGAAATATGTTCTCTCAGGCTACTGTAAAAGCCAACGTGGTCGAGCACGGACAAAGCTCGAAACGGAAGAATTTAAAATCTTCCAAGCTGGGACCCAGAGGAGTCATCACCAAGTTCTCTGGGAAGTGCTACAACTATGGCCGAGTGGCCACAAATCTTTGGAATGCAAGAAACCGAAGAAGAAGCAGGAGGCCAACCTGAACGAGGCACCAGAAATGGAAGACCTCTGTGCCGTGGTCTCCGAATTGAACCTGGTAGGTTCAAACCCGCGATAATGGTGGATCGATACTGGAGCCACCAGACATGTGTGTTGCAATAAGGAGCTGCTCCACAATTTGGAAGAAATTAGTGGAGAGAAGCTGTTCATGGGGAACTCGGCAACCTCGGACATCATGGGCCATGGAAAAGTGGTGCTGAAGATGACCTCAGGCAAGGACCTCACTCTAACCAATGTGTTGTATGTTCCGGAGATTCGAAAGAATCTAGTGTTCGGATCATTATTAAGCAAGTATGACTTTCGCATTGTGTTTGAGTCCGATAGAGTTGTACTGTCAAAAAAGGGAATGTTTGTAGGAAAGGGCTATGTATTTGATGGGCTGTTTAAGCTCAGTGTAATGGCCATTAGGCCTAAGATAAATAAAATTGAGAGCTCTTCCGTTTATATGCTTGAGTCTTCTTGTTTATGACATGGTATTCTAGGACATGTAAATTACGATGTGATTCATATATTAATAAACATGCAAAGCATACCGACATTCCACCTTGTCCCGAAACATAAGTGTGAGACTTGTGTTGAAGCGAAGTTGACAAGGTCATCCTTTCAACACGTTGAATGAAGCAACGAACCACTCGGCCTAATTCACACCGACGTATGTGACCTTAAAGGTACACCAACACGTGGTGGGAATAAGTACTTCATTACTTTTGTAGATGATAACACAAAATATTGTTATGTGTATTTTCTCAAAAGCAGGATGAAGCTATAGAGAAATTCGTTCCCTATAAGAATGAGGTTGAAAACCAACTTAATAAGAAGATTAAGGTGGTTCGAAGTGACCGAGGTGGTGAATATGTATCAATTACATGAATTAAACAATAATCCAATTAACACTACTCAATCGGTGTAATTCAACTTAAAACTCACTAAAAAAACTCATTTAATTAATATAACCAGTGTTGTAAATGGTGGTAGACAGTAACGTAGCAGTCAGTGATCGCCTACCATCTCGGTCGCCTTGGTGGTTGAATTTTTTTACTATTTTTATATAGAATATTATAAATAATTATTATTCTTTATAATATTTATATTTAATAAAATATATTAATTTAAAATTTATATATATATATATATACATACATACATAGAAGTAGATTAAAATTATTAACCCTAAAATAATTGAATTAAATCCTAACTTATAGTTTACTCGCGTACTCTGTTTTAGTCAAGCGACCAGTACAACGCATCACCGAGATTGTCTGACGAGTTTGAACGAGTCGTCGGGTCTGAGCAACGCCTCTAAGTCCGTCGTCGAGCTCGGGCAACGCCTTTGAGCCTGTTGTCGGGCCCGTGTGACGCCTCCGGACTCCACGATGGTGGAAGAAAGTGAGTAATCACCTAAAGCACTACCTCAGTATGAGATGGTGTGGTTGATGCTCATCTCCCACCTAGGCGACGCCTTGGTAGTCGCGTCAATCGTCATTTAGAAGACTCGATATAACATAAATAAATCAATTAAATATAAGTTAACTAATTTAAATCAAACTTAATTGAATTAATATTAATATAATCTTAATTAATAATGTCAACCTAAAAATTAATTAAGAACTTAAATCTAATTCAAATAACTTAATCAACTTAATTAATTAATCAATTTAATTAAATCCCAACTTAATTAATTCTATCTAACATAATCCTCAATAAAATAATTAAGCACTAATTTTTTTTAACTTGACTATAACTCTAAAAGTTAAATAATTCAAAAATAATTAATAATGTTAAGTAAAAATATTTAACAAATTAAACCTAATTTTAACTTAAATTTAATTACCTTAATTAATTTAAACTTAATTAATTTAATCAACTTAAATTATTTAATAACTTAAATAATTTAATTTAAACTTAATTAGTTAATCTATAATTAAATAAAAATCCTAACTTAATCAACTTAAACGTAATTAAAAATTCTAATAATGAAAATAATTCTTAGAATATATCTAATTATAACCAATCAAATTTGATTTAAATTACATAGTTGGAAATTTAATTTTTAGAATGATAAAAGTCAAAAGAATAACATGTAATTACCTCGGATTGATTTTGATGTAATCAATCGAGTCAAGTCAAGTCCTGTTTGTATTTGATGCCTTGTGTCTAAGTGTGTAGAAATTTAGAAGTATAAAAAGTCAAGTGTAAGATGTAGTGAGCGACAATGTTGACATGGGAAGGGAGTCGACGAGCTCGGTGCATTCGAAGGACGAAAAACTGAGGAACAGTACATTGGTGGACAAGAAGAACACACGTGACGCCTAGAGCTGTCAATTTGGGTTGCGCCCGTCGGGTTGGCCCGCCCCGCCAATCAATTTAAGCGGGTTGGGTTAGAATTTAAGCAACCCAAGCCCGCCGCGGGTCAACCCGCCTAGGCCCGCGACCCGCACGGGTCGGCCCGCGACGGGCTTGGGTTGGCCCGCGGGTTGAGAATCACATGTTAGTTAAGTTTTATGACAATTTATTATCTTTCTTTGTTATTATTTTGAAATAAAAAATAATATTTTCATCACATGAGTATTCGTTTGTATCCATTTATATTTAAAAAATATATTTCATAACAAATTTGATTGATGAAATCTAAATATATGATTTTTTTTAATTTTTTAAAAATATTTTGATGGGCCCGCGGGTTGGCCCGCCTAAACCACGACCCGCCTTGGATTGGGTTGGGTTGGGGATTTTCCAACCCGCCTAGATGACGGGTTGGCCCGCCCCGCCCCGCCAAATGGCCGGCCCGCCATGGGCCGACCCGCCCCGCCACGGGTTGGCTCGTTTGACAGCTCTAGTGACGCCTAAGGTACGAGAATCCAGGGAGGAAGCCTGATTGACGAGAAGGTCAGAGTTGGATTTGGATAAACTCAATTTCGGACGATCAGAACATCACCCAAGTGAGCGGGATCAAAAAAGATTAATTTGAAGGTTGATCTTGAAGATATGAGGCACGTTAGTTGGGACTGAGGGTGTCTCAGTTGTCCAGCAGAAGTGTTGCCGCAAAGCCAAACTGAGGTGCCTCAGTTGTGACCGAGGATACCTTGGGTGAACAATAATCGAGGCGCCTTGGGTAAGAATTGAGGCACCTCGAATGAAAAATTACCGTTAGAAAGACATTGATGCCATGGATAAAGCCTATTCAATTGAGGTACCCTAGGTCTCAATTAAGGTGCCTCTAATGACTAATGAGTTATAAATAACCTCCTAGAGTCCGGAATGAAAAACAATAATTGTAATTCAATTTTTGTATTCACTTCTGAGTGTTCAATATTTGTAAAAGGCTACTTCACCTTCATCGAATGAGATTTTTCTAGTTGAGTGTTAACCGTCTTGGATTAGTAACCTCCACGTCTTGGATTAGTAACCTCCACGATTACAACCAAGTAAATCTTTTTTTGTTTCTTACATATTTCTTTTATGTTGTTATTTTATTTGTTCAATTAATCTGATTATCCTTACTAAGCAAAAGTAAGAGAATTGGTTAACTCAGATTGCAATGCTATTCACTCTCTCTAGTCAACCTATCAAGACCTACATGCTTGGACTATAAGGGCACATTTAATATTACTTAAATATTATATATATTTTTTATGTTTAATTGTGTAATTAAGTTTAATTCATGATTTGGAAACCTATTCCTACTTTCAATAGTTTGAAAAAGAAAATGTGCTTTTTTTACTAGTATCTTCAAGTGCTTAGAAAATAATGATAAAATGATTTGAGAACTTAGAAATATTTTTTTTTTTGAACATTCTATCCTGCTTTTAGAACTCTGAAACTTGAAAATATATGTCAAAGTATGTTTTTCAATAATCATCTCTTTGAAATGTTTTTAAAATGCTTATTTTTGAAGTTTTTAAATGTTTTTCAAAGATACCTATTTTCTTCTAATAAATATTTTTGATATATCTCAAAACGGAAACATGAAAAATTAAAATAGATTATTCAGCTTTTTACCAAAAGGCGTATTCAAGAATTGATATTTATCAAAAGGCGTACCATGATTTCATTTTCACCAAAGGGCGCACTCATTTTAGTGAACTTCCTCTTATACCCCTCCTGCTATGTACTGCCTTTCTCTTTCTCTTTCAGTAACAAATTTCGAGACGTCTCCACATGCTTTTTCAGACTTTTATTTTAAAATAATATATTATGGAATCAGCGCTAAACTAAAAAACATAAGGTAAAAATCGAAAAAAAATATTTCAATTAAAAAATATCTCATCCAACGTGATTTGAAAATATAAATAAATGATTTTTATATTTGATTAATAGTAATTAATATATTAAATAATATTTATTAATATATTAATATATAAAAAAATTGAAAAAAACAGAGCGTGGGCCTAAAATCTATTGATTTCAGGCCCACGCTGGGCCTAAAATAAAAATATTTCAGGCCCAGCGTGGGCCTGAAATTTATTATTTCAGGACCACGTTGGGCTTGAAATCTTTTGATTCAGGCTCGATGTGGACTCAATTTTTTTTTCTATTTTAAAAATATATTAATATATAAAAAAAATCTATCAAAACACTTAATTTCAGATTAAAACGCAGGGTCTGAAGTTACGCTAGGAGGGCCTGAACATAGATGTGTTCAGGCCCTCCAGGTCTAAGGAATATTCAGGCCCTCCTTGGGCCTGAACACAATCTTGGATAAATATAAGTAAATTAAATAAAAATATCAATAGTTCTAGTTAAAGTTGAGCTAGGAGATGATATTTTTGGTGTCCAAACTTCTAATGATTATGAATTATGTTGCAATAGGAGTTTTCTAGGATGAATCAGTGGGTTTCAGTGAAAACTCACTGATGGACCTAGGATACTTGGATTTCTCCATACTTGATATCTCTATTTAGAATTTACTTAGGAGATATTATTTCTGATGTGCAAACTTAATACCAATAATTTTCAATTATGTTCTCTAACCGTATCAGTTGGCACACAAAGATGTATAAATATGATTGCATCTTGGGCACAGTTAAAAGAAACCTCTCTTTCATTAGAAGTTTGGACACCAAAAATACCATCTCCTAGCTCAACTCTAACTATTGATATTGGATTTTGAGAAATCCAAATATCCTAGGTCCATAAGTGAGTTTTGGTGAAAACTCACTGATAGACCTAAAAATTTTCCATTGTAACATAATTTATAATCATTAGAAGTTTGGACACCAAAAATACCATCTCCTAGCTCAACTCTAACTATTAATATTGGATTTTGAGAAATCCAAATATCGTAGGTCCATCAGTGGGTTTTGGTGAAAACCCATTGATAGACCTAAAAATCTCCCATTACAACATAATTTATAATCATTAGAAGTTTGGACACTAAAAATACCATCTCCTAGCTCAACTCTAACTATTGATATTGGATTTTGAGAAATCCAAATATTCTAGGTCCATCAGTGGGTTTTGGTGAAAACCCACTGATAGACCTAAAAATCTCCCATTGCAACATAATTTATAATCATTAGAAGTTTGGACACCAAAACTACCATCTCCTAACTCATCTCTAACTATTGATATTGGATTTTGAGAAATCCAAATATCCTAGGTCCATTAGTGGGTTTTGGTGAAAACCCACTAATAGACCTAAAAATCTCCCATTGCAACATAATTTATAATCATTAGAAGTTTGGACACCAAAAATACCATCTCCTAGCTCAACTCTAACTATTGATATTGGATTTTGAGAAATCCAAATATCCTAGGTCCATCAGTGAGTTTTGGTGAAAACCCATTGATAGACCTAAAAATCTCCCATTGCAACATAATTTATAATCATTAGAAGTTTGGACACCAAAAATACCATCTCCTAGCTCAATTTTAACAAGAACTATTGATATTTTTATTTAATTTACTTATATTTATCCAAGATTGTGTTCAGGCCCAAGGAGGGCCTGAACATTCCTTAGGCCTGGAGGGCCTGAACACATCTATGTTCAAGCCCTCCTAGCGTGACTTCAGACCCTGCGTTTTAATTTGAAATTAAGTATTTTGATAGGTTTTTTTTATATATTAATATATTTTTAAAATAGAAAAAAAATTTGAGTCCATGTCGAGCCTGAATCAAAAGATTTCAGGCCCAACGTGGGCCTGAAATCAATAGATTTCATGCCCACGCTCTATTTTTTTTCAATTTTTTTATATATTAATATATTAATAAATATTATTTAATATATTAATTTCTATTAATCAAATATAAAAATCATTTATTTATATTTTTAAATCACGTTGGATGAGATATTTTTTAACTGAAATATTTTTTTTTTCGATTTTTACCTTACGTTTTTTAGTTTAGCGCCGATTCCATAATATATTATTTTAAAATAAAAGTATGAAAAAGCATGTGGAGACGTCTCAGAATTTGTTTCTGAGAGAGAAAGAGAAAGACAATACATAGCAGGAGGGGTATAAGAGGAAGTTTACTAAAATGAGTGCGCTCTTTGGTGAAAATGAAACCATGGTACGCCTTTTGGTAAATACCAATTCTTGGGTATGCCTTTTGGTAAAAAGCCGTAGATTATTTTCAAAAATATGAAATATGTTTGAAAAATCAGTATGTTTTCAAAACCTTCAATGGGAGAGTATTAAGGGGAGGATGTTTAATTTTTTTTTTAAAACACTCAATCTTTTATGGGAAATTAATCTTATAACTTCACATATGTTCAAAAGTTCACTTGAAAAACCCCTCAAGAATATTAACTTTAAGGGAGAGTTTTTGTAAAAAGTTTTGAAAATTGTTTACTTAATGTTTTATAGTTTTTTTTCTTAATTTTGAACCAAATTACTATAAATAAAAAAGGAAGAGATTGTTGGTGCTGGGAGCACCAGATAATTAAATTTGGTTTTGATATTGGCAAATGTTCAAAGTTAAGACTTATTGTTGTTCTAATGAGCTTGACTAAGTGTACAGGAAATTCTTAGTTGTGGTTGGGCAAAGAAGTTCTGGTCGAGTGGATTGGGCAAAAGTCTTAGCAGATCGAGGATGTCGGACAAAAGTCAAGGGCACTAGGTAGGAAGCTCCGGGGTAGAGGACACTAGGTAGAAGTATAGAAGGATCGAGAATTGGACGTCTAGCGGGAAGACTCGAAAGTTAAGATCAGATGTTGAGTAAAAGTCCAAATAGGTTTGGAGGATGGGCATTTGGCAAATAGGTAATCACTCCTAAGAGAGTGGGTACAGATGTGTTTCCCAAAAGGGAATAGCAGGCATTGGTTTGATCTAGGATTTCACTGGAAACCTAAAAGTTAAGACCAGACAGTGCCAAATTGGACTGGCTATTTTGCACTTTTATATTATTATACTTATGTTAACTCTGTGATACAAGAGTTAATTTCTAGAATCAGATGATCCAGACGCCTAGAAGGTATCCAAGCACCCTAAGAGGGTCTAGGCTCCTGGAAGGGATCTAGACCGCTAAACCCGTTCCAACAGTAGAATGAGGTGACAACTTCTGATTGGTCGGAGCATGTAAGCTTCCTAGCACTCAGAAGGGATCCAAGGACCTAAGTCAGGATAAGTTTTGACGGTTAGAGCTTTATTGAAGTCATGCTACATCATCCTTGATTGAGGCGCTTGGAAAGAATCTAAGCGCCTTGATAGGTCAATAAAAGCAGACTCGACGAGCGACCTCATCACATATTTTACTACAACTTCCGTGTGTGTGTGCTACTCTAAAAACTACTCTATGATGTCAAAACGCTATTTTGATGACACATGTTCAAACTACTACACATTTACGTTGTTAGTGTTGATGCAGTCTGACCCTAATTGTTGTTTTTGTTGGATCGTGAGAACGGATAGAGGGGGGGGGGTGAATATCGGAAAACTTTCGGATTTATGGAAAGAGCAATTTGCACAGCGGAAAGACACAAAACACGCGAACACAGTACTTTTTTAGTTGGTTCGGAGCCTAGGTCGACTCCTACTCCAAGGCCCACGATCGTTGATCGTTTACTTTGGGCAATTCTATATGAGCGCAAAATCAGTTTACAAGAATAGATTTACAAGTATAGTACTATAAACTTTTAAACAAAAATAAACTCTTCTTTTACCGACGTCCGGTTGTAGGTTGACTTTCCGGAGCAGCGGGACGTCGTCGGCTCGAGTTGGGCAGTTTCCGGAGCAAGGCGTGAGCACAGAAGAGCGTGGAAGCGTTTGTTCGAAGTTGTTGTTGAAGGATTGGGCATTGGGTGCTATTTATAGCACCTCGGGGCACCCTGGACGTCGGGGGCGCCCTGCCACGTGTCAACCGATCCGGTTTTAGCTCGGTCAAGCGTTATCCCATCCGAATAGGGATAACTTTGACTCTGGGGGCGCCCTGGTCGTAGAGGGCGCCTTGGCTGACTTCTTCCGCGCAGAAATCTCGGCTGTGGATAAAGATGAGGCTTCGCAGACTTGGGTGCGGGGCGCCCTGGCTGCTGAGGGCGCCCTGCCCACTAAGCAGCCGAAGCCCTTTTTGCTTTACTTGGTTCTGGTTCACCTTGGGGGCGCCCTGGACACTCAGGGCGCCCTGATCAGCTGCTGCCTCACTCCTTTGAGGCTCTATGAGTTGCAGACACACGTTCCTTCGGTCCTGCATCCAGGGTTAGTCCAAAACACAATAAAACAATTAATTATTTAGTTTATACAGCCTTAGCTGTCTTGGTTCTGACTTTGGTCTCCAAAATGGAGCCCTAGGTCGAACCGACGCCTACTGTTCCCTTGACGGGGAACGCGTCCTCACCTACTCCTCTCGGGAGAGTTTACCTGATGCCAACCGCTCCTTTGGTTGGACTTTTGCCTGCCGGTCCTTTGTCAGGTCTTGGATACTGGCAGTCCTTCGCCAGTTGCCTAGCAGTCCTTCGCTAAGGCTTGGATGCTGGCTGTCCTTCGCCAGTTGCCTAGCAGTCCTTCGCTAGGGCTTTGTTACTGGCAGTCCTTCGCTAGTTGCCTAGCAGTCCTTCGCAGTCCTTCGCTAGGGCTTTGTTACTGGCAGTCCTTCACCAGTTGCCTAGCAGTCCTTTGCTAGGGCTTTGCTACTGGCAGTCCTTCGCCAGTTGCCTAGCAGTCCTTTGCTAGGACTTCATCTCTGCACACTAGAGTAACTTGTTAGAAACACAAGTAAGACTTAACTTTTGAGCTCTGTTGCCATTTTCAAAACACAGGTTTGACTTTGGTGCATTCTGCACCAACAATCTCCCCCTTTTTGATTTATGACAACCTTAGTTCAAAAAGTTAAGTTTAAGCAAGCATAAAAATGTTAAACTTTGTTCCCTCCCCCTGGAAGGAATCTCCCCCTAGATTTTTCAAAAATTCGTGGGGTTAAAAAAACTTTACTTGTACTTTGAAAACTTAAGTTAAAAGTATCTTGGAAGATTTTTGAAACATGATTTTTGAGTACTTAAAAAATTTAAGGCTTTAAGTTTCAAGGTACTCAAAGGTTTTGAAAGTGTTAGCTTAAGTACTTTAGTAGGATGAAAAAAACTAAGTACTTGATAATTTTGAAAACTTAATACTGTACTTTTGGAAAACTTAAGTACTTAATAACATTGTACTTAACCAGTTTTGAGAATCTTAAGCTTAAGGTAATTTATAAAAGTTTAAAACTTTTGACAAGCTTAAGTTATGAAATTTTGAATGGCTTAAATACTTAGCAAAATTTTGAAAGCTTGAGTAAAAATTTTGAAAGGCTTAAATACTTAGCAAAATTTTGAAAGCTTGAGTAAAAATTTTGAAAGGCTTAAATACTTAGCAAAATTTTTGAAAAGCTTAAGCATTTTTCAAAAAAGTTTTGAATAAAGAAAAACTTTTGAACACTTTTTGAATAAAGGATAGAGTTAAGAAAATTAATTTTTGAAAACTTTTTAAATAAAGAAAATTAATTTTACTCTCTCCTTTCCTATCTCTCCCCCTTTGCCATATATCAAAACAAATAAATATAGCAGAAATAATGGAAATAAGTAAGATTTTGCTGTACTGAACCAAATCATAATTAGACTTAAACCATAATCATTCAATTTTCTCTATAGGGACCTGTCTAACCCATTTAGCTACTTACTAACTGTTATAAACAGTAGTTTTTGCTAGGGTTAGTCAAATTAAGTGTTTCTGTTCAAGTTAGATTTTCTAATCTTGACACTTAACTTGATTGCTGTATAAGTTGTATTTATTGCCCCAATTACTGCAGATGCACTGACTTAAAGCATCTTGAATTAAGGCAAAGACCTAAGCATCTCAACCCTTTCTAGGTTATCACTCAAAAGTACCCTAAGGTGCTTGTGAGATGCTGGCTTCTAAGTCTATAGGTGCATGCAGTTCTAGGGTTAGGGCCTAGGCTAAGTCCATTTTCAAAAAAAAGCCTAGTTTTGAAAAGGGGTAGTTTTGAAATAAAAATAAAACTAAGTCAAAAAAATGAAAACTGATTTTGAAATTAAGTAAGGCAGTTTTTCAAATTCTATTTTGAGTAACAAATTAAAAAATAACAAGTAGAACAGTAATAGAAGGAAATGTAGTTAATCTATTCTACTGAACACAATCCTAACTGCCTTCTTAGTGAACTGAACTCAGATTCAGGTAAGGGTTTTGTGAATATATCAGCTAAGTTGGATTTAGAGTCAATATGCTTAAGTATTATTTCACCCCTGGCTATATGGTCTCTTACAAAATGATGTTTGACTTCTTGAATGTTGGATTGGGTTCTTAGTTAAATTAATTGAACTTATATTGTCAATAAATACTTGAGTTTGGGTGTAGTTGAGCTGGAAGTCCTTTAGTGTATGCATCATCCACAAAAGTTGAGCTACACACTCTCCTAAGGCCACATACTCAGCTTCAGTTGTGGATAGAGCTACACAATGTTGTTTTCTGCTGCACCAACTAACTAGACTCTGTCCTAACAGTTGGCAGCTTCCACTTGTGCTCTTTCTATCTAATTTACATCCAGCATAATCAGAATCTGTGTATCCTGTCAAATCAAAGGTTGAGGTCCTAGGATACCAAATTCCTACATTTAGGGTGCCCTTTACATATCTTAGTATTCTTTTTAGGGCTGCTAAGTGTTTTTCCTTAGCACAGGTTTGGTACCTAGCACACATCCCTACAACAAAAAGAATATCCGGTCTACTGGCTGTAAGGTACAGTAGACTACCTACCATACTCCTATAGAGTTTGGGGTCCATTGGTTTGCCATCAGGGTCACTATCTATTTTTACATTAGTGGCCATGGGGGTACTTATACTTTTAGAGTTATCCATTTTGAATTTCTTTATCAATTCTTTAGCATACTTAAATTGATGAACGTAGTTTCCATCCTTAGTTTGTTTAATTTGTAAGCCTAGGAAAAAGTTAAGCTCACCAACTAAGCTCATTTCAAATTCATTTTCCATTATTTTGACAAACTCTTTTAGGAAGTTTGTGTTGGTGGATCCAAAAATTATGTCATCTACGTAAATTTGGGCAATGAATATATCTTTTCCTAGAGTTTTAATAAATAGAGTTGAGTCAATTTGGCCTTGTTTGAATTCTTTAGAAGTTAAGTAGGTTGATAAACGTTCATACCAGGCCCTAGGTGCTTGTTTTAACCAAGGCTTTAGTTAGTTTGTACACGTGGTTAGGTTTGTCTAAGTCCTCAAACCCTGGGGGTTGTCCTACATAAACTTCTTCTTTAATGAATCCATTTAAGAAGGCTGACTTTACATCCATTTGATATAACTTAAATCCTTTATAGGATGCAAAGGCTAACAACATTCTAATGGACTCAAGTCTAGCTACTGGGGCATATGTTTCATCGTAGTCTAATCCCTCTACTTGGCTGAAACCCTTTGCTACTAAGCGGGCCTTATTTCTGACTATTTCTCCTTGATCATTAAGCTTATTCCTAAAGACCCACTTAGTGTCAATGACGGATTTGCCCTCAGGTTTAGGTACTAATTCCCAGACTTGGTTTCTCTCGAATTGAGCTAGTTCTTCTTGCATCGCTATGATCCAATCAGGATCAGGTAGGGCTTCCTCTATAGTTTTGGGTTCAATTTTTGATATCATAGCTATTTGACTAAGGTTCCTATAGGAGGACCTAGTCCTGACTCCTAGAGTTGGATCCCCCACAATTTGATCGGTTGGGTGACTACGTCTGGGTTTCTTTGTTCTTCTAGAGCTTGGTTCAGCCTCAGGTCCGGCTGGTTGGTTTGGTTCACTATTTGGTTCGACTCTTTGGGCTGGCTCGTTTGTTGGTTCGATTCTTGGTTCAGTTGATTCATTGATTGGTTCAATAGTTAGTTCGGTTAAGGGTTCAATTAATGGTTCAATAATTTGTTCATTATTTTCTTGGTCAGAGTTTGATGAGATTGGGTCTGGATTATTAGATGTTGAATTGATTTCTTCATCAAAAATTAAGTTTGTTGTTTCTTCAATTTTCTTAGTTTGTTTGTTGTAAACTCTATAGGCTCTACTTGTGGTTGAATACCCTAGGAAAATACCTGGGTTTGACTTGGATTGAAATTTTCCTAAATAGTCTTTGGTGTTTAGGATATGGACTTTGCATCCAAAGACTCTTAGGTAGTGTAGGTTTGGGAGTCTATGGTAGTACAGTTCATAGGGGGTTTTGTTGTGTCGCTTGTTAATTAAAACCCTATTTTGGATATAACAAGCCGTACTAGTTGCTTCTGCCCAAAATTGGTTTGCTAAGTTGTATTCGTTGAGCATAGCCCTAGCGGCTTCTTGTAATGTTCTATTCCTTCGCTCAACTATCCCATTTTGTTGGGGGGTTCTAGGACATGAAAATTCATGTAAGTACCCATTTACCTTACAGAATTCCTCGAATCGTTGATTTTCAAACTCTCCCCCGTGATCACTCCTAAGTCTTTTAATTTTAGTGTCGTTTTGATTTTCAATTAGTTTACAGAATTCATTAAATAAGTTTAGAGTTTCATCTTTGGTTTTTAGAAACCTAACCCAGGTAAACCTAGAGTAATCATCAACTATTACTAAGCAGTATCGGTTCCCGCTTAGTGACTTGGCTCCAGTGAATCAAACAGGTCAAGGTGTAGGAGTTCAAGTGTAGTTTGAGTTAAATCAGATTGGGTTAGTTTGTGATTGGATTTGGTTTGTTTACCTTGATTACATGAGTCACATTTTAGGTTTTCATTATTTTTGATTTTGGGGATACCTTTGATTAAGCCAAGTTGGGTAATTTTTGAGATAGTTCTCAAATTGGTATGACCTAATCTCCTATGCCAGAGGTTTGATTGTTCTAATTGTGTTAACATACATTTGGGTATAAGGGGAAGATTTATAGTGTATACATTGTTTTTCCTAGAGCCCTTAAGTATGATTTCTGAGTCTTGTTCATTTCTAATTAGGCAGTTGGAATTGTTGAAAGTTACTATATAACCAGAATCACATAACTGACTTATGCTAAGCAAGTTAAAATTAAAGTTTTCAACCAATAGAACTTTCTTAATAATGAAATCAGATTTGAGCTCAATATTACCTGACCCAATTACCTTGAGTGTAGCATTATTGCCAAACGTCACTGAGCCTAGGTTTTTGAGTTTGAGCTTGGTGAACTTCAATTTATCTCCAGTCATGTGTCTGGAGCAACCGCTATCCAACATCCATTGGTCCAAATCTTTATGTTCCTACGCATAAAGAATTTTCTTGATTTGGATCCAATTAGAATCAGGAATAGCTTAAATTGAGTTTCACTGCCTAGTCTGTCTCACCCAAATCTAGGGTTTTTAATCACGTTAACCTTATAGGTTTTGTGAGACAGGTTTTGATAATTTTGACAGTTTATTTTGAAAATAATTAAATTTTGAAAACTTAATTAATTTTGAAAATGATTAAATTTTTGAAAAACTTAATTTTGAAAACAATTAAATTTTTGAAAAGATATTTAAATCTACAAATAACTGAAATTTTGTGTTAGATTCGAATTTGACAAAAATTAATTTGAATTTGAATTTCAGAAATTGGCTTCCAGGTCTTGGCGAGACACTAGGCCTTCTTTGGCCGTAGCCTTATGGGATCATCCACCATTTCCTTGACAAAGCCTTTTAATGAAATTTCATTTTCAAAATTATTTTTTGAAAAATTTCTGGTCTAACTAGTTTGGGTCTTGGATCGGTAGCTTCGGCTAGTTCCGCCAAATTGGCTTCCCTAACGTACTATCATCTCACCTCCACCCAATACTATGTTGTCAAGTTTCAGTTAAGTGTGTTCAGTCCTTATACTAACCATTTCTAATTTTAAGCATGATAAATTACAGAATTATAAATAAACAATCAATCAAACAATTTGCAATCAAAAATTAAATTTTAATGAACAATAAATATTGTTTTCAGTTTGGCTCCCCCTGGACTAAAGCCACGGTGATGGTTAGGCAAGATGTGAATCTTGTCCTTGGGGATCCAATACTGATTTGATCCAGTTGGTTGGTTCAGGCACAGTTTAGGTACCCATGCCTGAATTTTACCTCTGGACTGATTCAGTATAGCCAAATATGATCTTTGTCGGGATTTGGTTCGGTAGCCAAGTCCGGATCGATTTAGAACTGATTTATGTTTTCCAAGGATTATGTCAAGACCTTTGGAACCAGATGTAAATCGTTCTAATGCTGATCTAAGATCCTTAACTTGAGTTTTCAGGGAGGAGTTTTCCTTTTCAAGTTTTTCAACTTGAGTAGGAGTTCCTTCCTGAACCTTCTCGGTTAAGGGTTTAGAGTCAGCTCCCTCTTTCAGGAGTTTTACTTCCTGTCGGAGGGATTCGACTCGGAGTTTGGCTTTAGCCAAATCTCGAGAAAGAAATGAAATTAACTCACTTAATTGCAATCTATTAAAACCAGTTACCTTAATTTCTCCGTCCTCTGTAAAAGTTAGCTCGCCGTCGTCCTGTTCTGATTCTGACTCAGTCTCGACGTTTTCTGAGGCGGTCAGGGCTAGTAGGTTGGACTGAGGTGCCTCTTCTTCTTCTTCTGAGGAAGACTCATCCCAGGTTGCTTGCAGTGCCTTCTTTCTTCTCGTCCTTTTTGTCTCCTTTAGGTTAGGGCACTCTGACTTGTAGTGGCCCTTTTTCTTGCACTCGTAGCAGGTCACATTAGGCTTGTTCGTGGGTTCAGCTGGTTCGTCCTTTCTTCGGCCGGTTCTCCGTGTGTTGGCTTGATTTTTCAATTTTTTGTAGTAGCTTCGGGCCAATCGGACCAGCTCAGATTGATCTGCTTCTTCATCTTCTGCGTCTGAATCAAAGTTGAGCTCGGGTTCAGGTTGAGGTTTCTTTTTTGTCGCTTTTCCAGTTTTTCCTGCAAAAAAGGCAATACTCTTCTCGGCCATATTGCAGTTAGTCTGCTCATGAAGTTCTAACTCAGAAAATAATTCATCTAATTTAATTTTGGAGAGATCCCTTGAAACCTTGTATGCATCTACCATAGATGCCCACAAGGTATTTCTAGGGAAAGCGTTTAGGGCATACCTTATTAGGTCACGGTTTTCGACCTTGTGACCTATCGTGTGAAGACCGTTCATCAGTTCTTGGATGCGTGCATGGAGTTGGGCTGCTGTTTCGTTGTCCGCCATCTTGATAGTGTACAATTTGTTCAGGAGCAGATCCCTCTTGCTGATCCTGGTGTCTGACGTTCCTTCGTGTAGCTCAATCAATTTTGCCCACAACTCCTTGGCACTGTTGAAGGGGCCTACTCGGTTGAGCTCTTCTTTTGTCAGCCCGCATTGTAGGGTTTGTGTTGCTTTTGCATCGGCTTCTATTTTGCGCTTTAGGGTGTTGTCCCATTCCGAGTAGTTTTGAGGTAGTCCTTCGGCGTTTTTGGGGATCTCCAGACCGGACTGGATGATGATCCACATGTCCACCTGAGTTTTCAGGTGGACCTCCATTCGACTTTTCCAGTAAGAAAAGTCTTCTCCACTGAAAAGTGGAGGTCTGGCGGTGCTGAATCCCTCTTGCATAGCCATTTAATCTGAAAAAGAAAACTACTAGAAAAATATCCCAAGACTTGGTCTTGGATTAGTAGTGCGGGATAAGGGAAATAAAATATCGAGGGGTGTTGCACCAACCTCGATTAACGAAAGAAATTCGAACGAAAAAATATTTAAAAATTTGAATTAAAAAAAATTATAAAGAAAATCCGAAAAGAAATTTTCAAACTGGTGGTTGCACCAAGTTTGAACTTTCCCGCTCTGATACCACTTGTTGGATCGTGAGAACCGATAGAGGGGGGGGTGAATATCGGAAAACTTTCGGATTTATGGAAAGAGCAATTTGCACAGCGGAAAGACACAAAACACGCGAACACAGTACTTTTTTACTTGGTTCGGAGCCTAGGTCGACTCCTACTCCAAGGCCCACGATCGTTGATCGTTTACTTTGGGCAATTCTATATGAGCGCAAAATTAGTTTACAAGAATAGATTTACAAGTATAGTACTATAAACTTTTAAACAAAAAGAAACTCTTCTTTTACCGACGTCCGGTTGTAGGTTGACTTTCCGGAGCAGCGGGACGTCGTCGGCTCGAGTTGGGCAGTTTCCGAAGCAAGGCGTGAGCACAGAAGAGCGTGGAAGCGTTTGTTCGAAGTTGTTGTTGAAGGCTTGGGCGTTGGGTGCTATTTATAGCACCTTGGGGCGCCCTGGACGTCGGGGGCGCCCTGCCACGTGTCAACCGATGCGGTTTTTGCTCGGTCAAGCGTTATCCCATCCGAATAGGGATAACTTTGACTCTGGGGGCGCCCTGGTCGTAGAGGGCGCCTTGGCTGACTTCTTCCGCGCAGAAATCTCGGCTGTGGATAAAGATGAGGCTTCGCAGACTTGGGTGCGGGGCGCCCTGGCTGCTGAGGGCGCCCTGCCCACTAAGCAGCCGAAGCCCTTTTTGCTTTACTTGGTTCTGGTTCACCTTGGGGGTGCCCTGGACACTCAGGGCGCCCTGCTCAGCTGCTGCCTCACTCCTTTGAGGCTCTCTGAGTTGCAGACACACGTTCCTTCGGTCCTGCATCCAGGGTTAGTCCAAAACACAATAAAACAATTAATTATTTAGTTTATATAGCCTTAGCTGTCTTGGTTCTGACTTTGGTCTCCAAAATGGAGCCCTAGGTCGAACCGACGCCTACTGTTCCCTCGACGGGGAACGCGTCCTCACCTACTCCTCTCGGGAGAGTTTACCTGATGCCAACCGCTCCTTTGGTTGGACTTTTGCCTGCCGGTCTTTTGTCAGGTCTTGGATACTGGCAGTCCTTCGGCAGTTGCCTAGCAGTCCTTCGCTAGGGCTTGGATGCTGGCTGTCCTTCGCCAGTTGCCTAGCAGTCCTTCGCTAGGGCTTTGTTACTGGCAGTCCTTCGCCAGTTGCCTAGCAGTCCTTCGCAGTCCTTCGCTAGGGCTTTGTTACTGGCAGTCCTTCACCAGTTGCCTAGCAGTCCTTTGCTAGGGCTTTGCTACTGGCAGTCCTTCGCCAGTTGCCTAGCAGTCCTTTGCTAGGACTTCATCTCTGCACACTAGAGTAACTTGTTAGAAACACAAGTAAGACTTAACTTTTGAGCTCTGTTGCCATTTTCAAAACACAGGTTTGACTTTGGTGCATTCTGCACCAACAATCTCCCCCTTTTTGATTTATGGCAACCTTAGTTCAAAAAGTTAAGTTTAAGCAAGCATAAAAATGTTAAACTTTGTTCTCTCCCCCTGGAAGGAATCTCCCCCTAGATTTTTAAAAATTCGTGGGGTTAAAAAAACTTTACTTGTACTTTGAAAACTTAAGTTAAAAGTATCTTGGAAGATTTTTGAAACATGATTTTTGAGTACTTAAAAAATTTAAGGCTTTAAGTTTCAAGGTACTCAAAGGTTTTGAAAGTGTTAGCATAAGTACTTTAGTAGGATGAAAAAAACTTAAGTACTTGATAATTTTGAAAACTTAATACAGTACTTTTGGAAAACTTAAGTACTTAATAACATTGTACTTAACCAGTTTTGAGAATCTTAAGCTTAAGGTAATTTATAAAAGTTTAAAACTTTTGACAAGCTTAAGTTATGAAATTTTGAATGGCTTAAATACTTAGCAAAATTTTGAAAGCTTGAGTAAAAATTTTGAAAGGCTTAAATACTTAGCAAAATTTTGAAAGCTTGAGTAAAAATTTTGAAAGGCTTAAATACTTAGCAAAATTTTGAAAGCTTGAGTAAAAATTTTGAAAGACTTAAATACTTAGCAAAATTTTTGAAAAGCTTAAGCATTTTTCAAAAAAGTTTTGAATAAAGAAAAACTTTTGAACACTTTTTGAATAAAGGATAGAGTTAAGAAAATTAATTTTTGAAAACTTTTTAAATAAAGAAAATTAATTTTACTCTCTCCTTTCCTATCTCTCCCCCTTTACCATATATCAAAACAAATAAATATAGCAGAAATAATGGAAATAAGTAAGATTTTGCTGTACTGAACCAAATCATAATTAGACTTAAATCACAATCATTCAATTTTCTCTATAGGGACCTGTCTAACCCATTTAGCTACTTACTAACTGTTATAAACAGTAATTTTTGCTAGGGTTAGTCAAATTAAGTGTTTCTGTTCAAGTTAGATTTTTTAAACTTGACACTTAACTTGATTGCTGTATAAGTTGTATTTAGTGCCCCAATTACTGCAGATGCACTGACTTAAAGCATCTTGAATTAATGCAAAGACCTAAGCATCTCAACCCTTTCTAGGTTATCACTCAAAAGTACCCTAAGGTGCTTGTGAGATGCTGGCTTCTAAGTCTATAGGTGCATGCAGTTCTAGGGTTAGGGCTTAGGCTAAGTCCATTTTCAAAAAAAAAAGCCTAGTTTTGAAAAGGGGTATTTTTGAAATAAAAATAAAACTAAGTCAAAAAAATGAAAACTGATTTTGAAATTAAGTAAGGCAGTTTTTCAAATTCTATTTTGAGTAACAAATTAAAAAATAACAAGTAGAACAGTAATAGAAGGAAATGTAGTTAATCTATTCTACTGAACACAATCCTAACTGCCTTCTTAGTGAACTGAACTCAGATTCAGGTAAGGGTTTTGTGAATATATCAGCTAAGTTGGATTTAGAGTCAATATGCTTAAGTACTATTTCACCCCTGGCTATATGGTCTCTTACAAAATGATGTTTGACTTCTATATGTTTGGTTCTTGAATGTTGGATTGGGTTCTTAGTTAAATTAATTGAACTTATATTGTCAATAAATACTTGAGTTTGGGTGTAGTTGAGCTGGAAGTCCTTTAGTGTATGCATCATCCACAAAAGTTAAGCTACACACTCTCCTAAGGCCACATACTCAGCTTTAGTTGTGGATAGAGCTACACAATGTTGTTTTCTGCTGCACCAACTAACTAGACTCTGTCCTAATAGTTGGCAGCTTCCACTTGTGCTCTTTCTATCTAATTTACATCCAGCATAATCAGAATCTGTGTATCCTGTCAAATCAAAGGTTGAGGTCCTAGGATACCAAATTCCTACATTTAGGGTGCCCTTTACATATCTTAGTATTCTTTTTAGGGCTGCTAAGTGTGTTTCCTTAGCACAGGTTTGGTACCTAGCACACATCCCTACAGCAAAAAGAATGTCCGGTCTACTGGCTGTAAGGTACAGTAGGCTACCTACCATACTCCTATAGAGTTTGGGGTCCATTGGTTTGCCATCAGGGTCACTATCTATTTTTACATTAGTGGCCATGGGGGTACTTATACTTTTAGAGTTATCCATTTTGAATTTCTTTATCAATTCTTTAGCATACTTAAATTAATGAACGTAGTTTTCATCGTTAGTTTGTTTAATTTGTAAGCCTAGGAAAAAGTTAAGCTCACCAACTAAGCTCATTTCAAATTCATTTTCCATTATTTTGACAAACTCTTTTAGGAAGTTTGTGTTGGTGGATCCAAAAATTATGTCATCTACGTAAATTTGGGCAATGAATATATCTTTTCCTAGAGTCTTAATAAATAGAGTTGAGTCAATTTGGCCTTGTTTGAATTCTTTAGAAGTTAAGTAGGTTGATAAACGTTCATACCATGCCCTAGGTGCTTGTTTTAACCCATATAAGGCTTTAGTTAGTTTGTACACGTGGTTAGGTTTGTCTAAGTCCTCAAACCCTGGGGTTGCCCTACATAAACTTCTTCTTTAATGAATCCATTTAAGAAGGCTGACTTTACATCCATTTGATATAACTTAAATCCTTTATAGGATGCAAAGGCTAACAACATTCTAATGGACTCAAGTCTAGCTACTGGGGCAAAGGCTAACAATGCACAATGCAAAATATGCACATGGTGCAATGACATGTGTCACCCCTGACACAAGTCAGATCATCGTACACCTGTCATAGGTGACGTTTGAGAGGGTAGAGCTATGACAACTGTACGCACCCTGCTATCACTGCTCCTGAGTGACCGGATGGACAGGATGCTGGCGGAGACTACGCTCCTACCCCAAGCAATGGGGGAGTCTAGCTCTCATCTCCTCGTGGCTCAGTACGAGAAGGGATCCCTGGCTGCTACCACGCCCGAACCCACCCTCCAAATAGTGGCCGAACGGAGCAATACAGGGCAAATGCACACACCCTAGGGTATCCACTAACCCATGAGTGGCCGTGTGCGCATATCGTGTATCGGAAGACGATAGGCTCAACCACAAGGGAGTCGCTGATCGCCGGCATGCAACTATGCAAGGATGGTGTATGATAGATACACATACCTCCCTCCCCAAGTCCTCAGTATACTAAGTCTCAGTCTGAAATCCTATAACAGGAAATACAGGTAACCTATACGGTATACTGGCCGGAAACTACAGATCCTCAAGGTCAAATGCTAGAGATACATCACGATCTCTATGCATACATATAGATATGAAAATACCTGAGACTGTATGAAACTAACAGCATAATAACTCAGGGATAAACAACAAGTATCCAAAACAGGCATAATAAACAAGGATAGCGTATAATCTTACTGCTATCTATAACAGTCTATGCATAACAACATCACAATATCAGAAGAGATAAGTCAAAGGGTACTCGCCTCCAAGAGTAGAAGTCCGTATCAACAAGATAAAACCACCCGTCAATAATCCGATCAAGCTCCTGTATCATGGATTTATTTAATTAGCTATTATACAAATGATAGCTAGCTAATAAATCCCTAAACCATATTAGGGTTAACTCAATTGTTTCCTTTCCATTTAATTACCTCTAATTAAATGAAAGTTTCCAAATTATCTCACGTGGTTAGAAGATCAACCTCTGATCTAAGTATACCCCTAAACCCACTGATCAAGAATTAAACAACCCAGATCAGACTTTAGATTGATCACAGAGCTCACATCTACCAGTCCAAACTACTAGTCGTAACATTAATTGCAAATAAACATAACAATCTGTACCACTCAACTTACCTCTTATCCCAGCTTCAATGGTAGATCACCACAGTAGGCAGAAATTGAGCTCAATTGCCAAATTAAGCTTCCGGAACCAGATCTGAGCAATGAGCTAGCCTTAGAAAGTTAATGGTAGAAACCTTCCCCTACGAATCTGTTCACGGCAGAGCACAGGAATAAAACAACCTAAGTAATAGCATAACACAACTCATTCCCAACTACCGGATTGATCAGTAATCTACCAGGAATACACAACAACTAGCACGATCCTGATTTGGAAAAGTTTCATTGGCAAAACCACCAATCGGTAGGGAATACAGATGCAAAGTTACCTAAGCTGCCCATGCCAAATCTCGCGGTTGAGCTCCAGCCCACAAGCTCTGAGATGAAATCGCACACCCGCAAGGTCTAGCCAATCTAGCCGGAATCGAGTCGCCTAGTATCAGCGATTGGTGCCCAGCTTCGTCCTCAGATCTCAGCTTCGCCCCTTTTTCGCTGGAAGCCTATCCATCGAAGCCCCCCGGCTATGGTCAGGAACCCCCATCGTCCCAACTCACTGGCTGGTGGAATCAAAGTAGAACAGAAGGTAGGCTAGGCTTACCTTCTCATGGTCCCCCTAGTGTCCGTCGTCTGGAGTGGGGAAGGAAGCCACCAACCGCCGGATGACAAAGGATGAAGATAATTAGGGCTGGGCTCAACTCCGACCAAGAGATGAATCGAAGTGACTGCCGTGATAGGGTATCGACGAGTCGCCGGAGTTGGAGTCGGCGATGGAGAAATGAAGGAGACGCTTACGGTGTGCGGCGGATTAGGGCAGGGGCTCGCGAGTGGAGGCGGCTTCGATCGGTAGAGGAGGGTGTGCGGGCGAAGGAGAAGACAAGGGAGGCGAAGGTGTGTGGTGGAAACAAAGCCCTAATCGGCTTTTAATCGCTGGTCATTTTGCATTTAAGTCCAACTCAATATTTGGTTTAACTCTATTTGATCCTTAAAGGTAAAATGACCCCCTTTTAACTTCAATTTATCTCCCGAAACCATAACTCTTCTCCGGAAAGTTTCCAAAACCTACACAATAGTGTCGGATTTAACATCCTCCCCCACTAATAAAAATTTAGTCCCCAAATTTCGATACTCACTATAGTACACTATCAAGAAGTATGCTGATATAAGTACTGAACAGTAACTAATCATACATACCTCAAGTGAACAAGTGGGGGTAAAGAGCTCGGATGACATCCTCAAGCTCCCAGGTAGCCTCCTCATCTGAGTGATGCTGCCATCCGACTTTAACCAGCCAGATTGTCTTGTTCCGCAACTGACGCTCTCGGTGACCCAAAATCCGTACCGAAATCTCCTCGTAAGTCGCGTCAGGCTGAAGTGGAACCGAGATATCCGACAACACGTGGGAAGGATCTGGTACGTATCTCCTCAGCATCGATACGTGAAATACATCGTGTACACCGGAAATGGATGGTGGAAGAGCCAAACGATAAGCAACTGCTCCAACCCTCTCCAGAATCTGGAACGGACCGATGTAACGCAGAGCAAGCTTACCTCGAAGACCGAATCGTTTCACCCCCTTCGTGGGTGAAACTTGCAGAAACACGTGATCACCTACGGAGAACTCCAGAGGTCTCCGTCTCCGGTCGGCATAACTCTTCTGACGATCCTGCGCCTCAGATATCCTGCGTCTGACGGTACGAACTAGCTCTGCCTCGTGCTGAGCTCTCTGAGGTCCTAACAGCTGGGATTCTCCAACCTCCTCCCAGAGGGTGGGTGTCCGACAAGACCTACCATACAACGCCTCATACGGTGCCATCTGGATAGCCGCATGATAACTATTGTTGTAGGCGAACTTGACAAGATGCAAATGATCCTCCCAACTGCCTCCGAAATCCATAACACAGGCTCGCAGTAAGTCCTCCAAGATCTGAATGGTACGCTCTGACTGACCATCGGTCTGCGGATGGAAGGCAGTACTAAATCTGAGCTCGGTACCCATGGCCTTCTGCAGACTCTGCTAGAAACGTGAGGTGAAACGCGGATCTCAATCGGAAATGATACTCAACGGTATGCCGTGCAATCTGATGATCTCTCTACAATATAGCTCTGCTAATCTATCCAATGAATCAGTCCTCCGAATAGCTATAAAGTGCGCAGATTTGGTCAATCGATCAACGATCACCCAAATCGCGTCAAGGCCTCGTTTAGTCCTAGGCAATCCCACCACGAAATCCATAGTAATGTGTTCCCACTTCCACTCGGGAATGGGAATACTCTGAAGTAGCCCAGTAGGTCTCTGGTGCTCTGCCTTAACCTGCTGGCATACCAAGCATCGAGCTACAAAGTCAGCAATATCTCGCTTCATTCCGTTCCACCAGTAGGAACGTCTCAGATCCCGATACATGCGGGTGGCACCCGGATGGATAGCAAATCAGGAGCGATGTGCCTCCTGTAATAGCTCCTCCATAACAAGGTGTGTCTCGGGTACGCAAAGTCTCCCGCGAAAATACAAGACACCTACGTCGTCGCGTGAAAAATCAGACTGCTGCTTTGCGGCTGCTCGACTGCCGAGGAGCTGCAGATGCTGATCGCTCACCTGAGCCTCTCTGATCCTCGTCCGGATGGAAGACTGAGCAACAATGGTCGCCAGAATACCCCTCTCAGTCTGACCCTGCTCCTCTAGACCCAACTCTGAGAAACTCTGAACGATCTCGGTAACCAGAACTCGGTGGTAGGCCAGTACCCCTCTAGACTTCCTACTCAAGACGTCCGCCACGACATTAGCTTTCCCAGGGTGGTAGCTAATGGTACAATCGTAGTCCTTCAGGAACTCCATCCACCTCCTCTGTCGGAGGTTGAGCTCCTTCTGCGTGAAAAGATACTTGAGGCTCTTATTGTAACGCCCGCCCTTATATCTACACTCGGGGCGGGGTTACGTACAACTCATTCATATAGGAATATTTTTTTTTCTATCTTCTAGCATGACATTAAACAATAAAGCAAGGGCTAAGGACTAAGCATGCTTGTTTAACTATCAAAGTCATTCTACAACATGCTAAGTTCACCAGTAATGTAACTCATAACCTAATCAAATATAAAATACCTCCAAGGTAAACACTATCATGCCATGTCAATCCTAATCATTAACACTTATTGTCAAGGGAACATAAACATAAACATAAATATGTAGATATAGAAGTCTTTCTTTCCCGAGCCACCACCCCACACATCTTCAGCCTTCCTGCCTCTTCCTTTAGTTCATGTGTTCCTTACCTTTATCTGCAGCATAAGACAACACATAACTAGTAAGCATAAAAAGCTTAGTAAGGATCCGGTCCTACTCGCAAAATCCATACGAAAGCATACAGCGTGTGTACATAACAAGACATAAGCATGAGTTCATCATAGCATACTAAACATCAAATTTCTAAGCATGTAGCATATAGAATTTTAAGCATACCTATCACATGCAATAAATGTTTTTCAAAGCAGTTCCATAATGGTATTACTTAAAAATACATCCATATCATATTGGGCCCGGTTGTGTACCAACTATCGCGCGGAACTATTGCGCGTTCCCTAATGAATTGGGGTAGCGAGCCACCAATTAATTAGAGCAGGACCCTTCCGTCCTACCGGAGCCATGACCTTACGTTAACATGCACCCCGGATTTGTTTAACGACCCCCTTACGAGTCGGGTACACAACTTCAAAAGTAAAATACTTATCATGCTTTTACATATATGCTAAGGAGTACTTTCACATTCATTCTCAAGGGACACACCACTCTTCAAGGGTGCTCATGATCCCTTAGGGACACACTACACAACATAAGGGGTGCTCTTGATCCCATACTTAATGAAGTATCCTTTCAAGCATCTTATTATACACATCACATGCATTTCATAAAGGTGCCCCCCAGGGGCTATAAGGCATGCTCATACATAGATCATAATTCAACCCCTTAACATATCTTATATATGACAAGGGTGATCACATAAATCATATTCATATCATCGGAAGTGGTAGCATGCTTCATGGGTAAATCAAATGGTTCCTAACCCTAAAACTAGAGTCTTGGCCGAAACTCAAGGGTAGGGGTAGATTAGGTTTTTGACATCAAAACATCCCCTACAAGCATCCTATATATATATATATATATATATATATATATATATCATGTATCATACTATAGCATGCACCATGGGAGAAAATCAAGCAACCCTAACCCTCATCTAGGGTTGGCCGAATGTCATAGCTAGGGAGAGTTCCATTTTTTTCCCAATCAAACATTCCATTTAAACATCACTTGCATATACATATCATCATCCCAAACATAAGCATATCTCCTAGGGTACATCTCATACAATCATCACATATACATGCATATGATCTTACTAAACATAATCATAATCACATAGGGTAAGTTGTCCTTTACAACCTCATGTTTCATGCCTTGGCCAAATGTTACATGCTAAGGAATCCAATCAAACCTTTCCTTTGAATATCACATGCATATACATCTCATATCATTTCACATAAGCATATCACATAAAATAATTTAACCTTCACAAACCCTAAGGTTTCATACCTTGGCCGAATGGTGTAGGGTAGGAAAACTAGGGTTTTGAAATTAAACCTTCACACAAGCATTTAATCAAACACTTTATCTACACTACTAATCATGGACACATCATAGGATAGCAAGCAACCCAAAAACCCTAATCTATTCTTCTTTGGCCGAAACTTGTAGGAGGCCTAATCCTATTTTTTTCTTATCACAACATGATGGGAAACAACATACATCCATACCCTAAGTTCCTAGGGGTCTCCTCATGCAACAAGAAGTAACCAAGGCCTAGGAATGGGTGTTGGCCGAAAGTTTACAAAGGGAGGGCTCCCATTTTCGAAAACAAGAACACAAAGAAACATTCAATAACAATTACACTGCAGGCGAGGGGATACTTACATCCTTTCGCTTGAATTTCTACTTCTTTAAGTCCCTTAAGGTACCCTTGGTTGAAGGAGAAGTGAAGGTTCCTTCTTGCTAGAACTTCTCTAGACTCCTTGGCCCTAATAGAGGGCAAGATCCTTGGGAGCCTTCTTCCTTCCAATCCCCTAGGGTTAGAACCCTAGGGTGTGCCTTTTTCGAAAATGGAAAAGAGAGAGGAGGAAGAAGGAATTCGGTGGGGAGAAGTGAAGAAGAAGAAGAGGAAGTTACTCCCACCCCTTCCCTCTCTTATTTATACTTTTCTCATGAAAAGACATGTCTCTTCACTATTACACGCTTAACAAGCATGTTTCTTATTCTCTCAACAAGAAACAATGCTTGGTGTAGTGGTTAAGACATGGAGAGTGCAACTAGGAGGTTCAAGGTTCGATCCTTGCTTCCTCCTTCCTACACTTTCTTTTTACTACCTTTTTGCACTAATCCATATCAAAGCCTATTAAGCCAAATTCATCATGATATTTCCTAATAATTTTTCCTGAATTCATAACATTATTTACATAATATTTTTATAATAATTTTCCATACATTTCATAATAATTTTCCATGAATCCAAAATATTATTCACATAATATTTCATAATGAATTCACAATATTATTCACATAATATTTCATAATGAATTCACAATATTATTCATGGTGAAATTTTGGGGTGTTACACTTATGATCCGTGAATATCTCAAAAGTGATCCCATACAGGTGATGCCTCCAGATCTTCAGCGCAAAGATAATAGCTGCAAACTCTAAATCGTGAGCTGGATAGTTCTTCTCATGCTCCTTCAGCTGTCGAGAAGCATAAGACACTACCCGCCCATGCTACATCAAAACGACGCCCAGTCCTTGATAAGATGCATCCGTATAAAGCACAAATCCGTCCTCTCCTGATGGAAGAACGAGGACGGGTGCCGACACTAATCTCTGCTTCAGCTCCTAGAAACTAGCCTCACAAGCCTCTGTCCATGTGAACTTCACGCCCTTCCTGGTAAGGCGTGTCAGTGGTATAGCTATGCTCGAGAAGCCCTCAACAAATCGTCAGTAGTAGTTGGCTAATCCCAAGAAACTGTGAACCTCAGTAACTGACTTCGGCTGCTCCCAGCTGGTAACAACCTCAATCTTCTGGGGATCTACTGAGATGCCTCTGCTAGATACCACGTGTCCCAGAAAACCTACTGATGACAACCAAAAGGCACATTTGCTGAACTTCGCATATAGACGCTCTCGTCTGAGAGTCTCCAATACGATGCAAAGATGTTGTGCATGCTCCTCCTCGGAATGAGAGTAGACTAAGATGTCATCAATGAATACTATGATGAACTGATCCAGATACTCCAGAAATATGTGGTTCATCAAGTCCATGAATACTGCTGGAGCATTGGTAAGCCCAAATGACATTATCAAAAACTCGTAGTGTCCATATCTAGTGCGGAACGCTGTCTTCTGGACATCTGACTCTCTGACCCTCAACTGATGATATCCGGATCGCAGATCAATCCTGGAATACACAGATGTGCCCCTGAGCTGATCAAACAAATCCTCAATCTGTGGCAGGGGGTACTTATTCTTGATGGTCACTGCATTCAACTGTCTGTAGTCGATGCACAACCTCAAAGAACCGTCTTTCTTCTTCACGAAGAGAATTGGGGAACCCCATGGTGAGATGCTAGGTCTGATGAATCCCCTGTCCAATAACTCCTGGAGCTGGACCTTCAGCTCGTCCAACTCTCTCGGTGCCATACGATACGGAGCTTTTGATGCCGGCGAAGTCCCCGGTATCAGCTCAATAGTGAACTCCACTTGCCTCTTGGGAGGCAAACCCGGTAGCTCCTCTGGAAATACGTCCTGATATTCTCGGACCACTAGAACGTCCGAGAGCGGAGGGCTACTGTTGTCGTCGGTGCTAATAAATGACAGTAAGAAATCCTGACAACCGTGAGATAGCAATCTCTGTGCCTGAAGCGCAAAAATAACCGATAAGCCCTCATCCCTGATGCCAGTGAAATCCCACGAGGGTTGGTCCGGAGGCCGAAAAGTGACCACCCTCGTCTGGCAATCGACTGTGGCATGATAAGCGGTAAGAACATCCATACCAAGAATAATATCGAAATCCACTATCTCCAGAACTAACAAATCAACTGTGAGGATAATACTACCGAAATCTAATGGGCATGCTCTGACCTCCTGTGTAATACTCAAGATCTCTCCTGAGGGTAAGGATACAGATAACTGCTGTAATCTAGCGGTAGACAATCTACCAATCCCACTACTGAATATCCGCGATATGAAAGAGTAAGAACTACCAGTATCAACTAATAGCTCAGCAGGAAAGGCATAAAGAGAAATAGTACCGCGAAATACCGATCCGTCGGCCCGCTGGGCCTCCTCTCGAGTGACAGCATAAATCCGTCCAGTCTCAGGCGGTGGTGGTGGCACTGCTGGGTACTGCTGAGGTGGGAACTGCAACTGAGACTGAGGCTGCTGTACTGACCCTCCCATCGGGTACTGAGGCTGCTGCATCACAGACTGATAAGCTGGATAAGTCTGCTGTAGAGGTCCTGAAGCTGGGCTCTGAGATAAGGCTGGGGTGTAACTAGACTCATGTCCTGGCATAAAGTATGCAGGTGCTGGTGGGGCAGCATGCGGCTGGCGGAATGTAGGCTAAGTCCTCCGTCCGCCTCTATGAGCTCCCGACTGTCCCGAATGTCTAGTCTGGCTAGTGGCTCCCGTCCTCTCATTCTGTGCCTTCAAGGCACAGTCCCGGCTCAAGTGTCCTGGTAGTCTGCAGTAGTAGCATACGGCCTGCTCCAGGCGACAGTCTGCTACAACGTGCTCTCGGGATCCGCAACGGGTACAGTAAGATGTCAGTGCAGTCTTCTTCCGGTCCTGCTGAGAAGACTGGAAGGATCCGGTGGAAGAACGTCTCGACTTCTGGGGCTTAGAGGATGCCCCAGAAGTGCCAGAAGCTGCCTGAGTGTGGCTGCCACGCTTCTGTCCAGTAGTCTGCGACTGCTGAGTCTGAGCTGAGTCCGTCGCAGTCTGCTTCACCTTCTTCTTACCCCCAAACAATCTGTGCTGAGTCATCTCAATAATGAGCGCTCGCAAGTGATTCGTCTCAACACAAATCATAAGTACAAATGTGTCTCCTTGGTTATCCAAACCAAGTACACGCGATAACTCGTAGGTGTCAAACAACTAGCTTCAAACTTTTTCATATCAACGTAAGCCACCTATCAAACTGTACCTTCTAGGTCATCAACTAGGTACAGGTGATCCATGGTCAAAGTCCCCATGGAATAAAATATATCACTCTTCAACGATGGTAGCACGTAGCTAATGCTACTCTTCTACATCAATGTAGATCATATACCCTAAACGTGCCTTCCCGGTCACCTAACCAGGCATGAACGACCCAGAGGTCTGAAACTCCTTGAACTAGGGTAAGTTGATCATATATTGATCGAGCCAACTACGGTAGCCAACCCTAGTTCTCGCTTAGCTAATAATAGCTAAAACACGTACTATACATAGTACGGTCTAGAACAACCAAAATCCTTATCCTCCAATAGCTTGTCGACATATTCAACCTTAGTTGTCCATTTCAACAATCGAGGCTATTAGAGAATAACATTCTCTGCTCCAAGATCTCATCCGCAATATGTCGACTTGTCACTCCTATGAACGATCACAAATAAGATAGATTGACAACATGTCAATCCAACTAAACCAAGTTTACATATATATATCCATCCAGTATGAATATATGATCCCACCAAACTGGGATAATCTAACCAATCCTAACTCTAATAATGAATATTAAAAGTAGGATAAGTCCAAAAGATATACCTCTTGCTGCCTAGAGATGTCCCATCGCTGCCAAGTCCCACATTGCCGTCGCATTGCAACCACGTGTTGGGACCGGGTGCATGTTGACAAGGATACGGGTTCGTAATATTTTAAAATTTTACGTACAGCGGAAGAATTAGCATAAAATAATTTCACAAATTATTTTAACCACGTATCTAGCATGCGACCTTATGATATGTGGACATGATCATAAAATAAAACTTTGCAGAAAAAGTAAACTAATTTACTTTATACCTCTCGTAACTCGAAGTAAGGGACGAGATCCAACCGTAGCGTCCCTTGGAAGCTCCGCCCTCTATTCGCATCCACGCCGAGTTCTCTTCGGGATGACTTCACAAAGCCACGAGTTTTGTGCTGACGAGAACTACTAGATTCTCTAAAGGCACAACTAGAAGATCAAGAGAGAAGAAAGGAAACTAACCACCAAGTAAACAGAATCTAAATTCCGAGAAGGAAGGAGAGAGAGCCGCGATCCGCTTCTTCTTCTTCTTCGACACGAACTTGGTGGAGAAAACTCTCGGCCAACCTTGGGATGTGCGCCGGCCCTAGGGGAGGAGAGAGAGCCGGCCCTAGAGAGAGAAAGGGCGCCGGCCCTAGAGAGAGAGAGAGTTTAGAGAGAGAGAGGGAGAGCTAATTAATCTCTTGATTAATTGATTAGAAATTCAAGGCTTGCCTTTGGTTCCTTATATAGTTGCTTCTCCCTTGCCAAGTCTCTCTCTTAACGGAATTAACGGAATTAATTTTTATAAGAAATTTATCTTATAATCTTTCTTATGAATAATTCCGTTATGCCTAGTTTTTATTATAACTAACTTTATAATAAAAACAAATACTTCTCTCCTTTAATTATGGAATAAATTTTATAAGAAATTTATAAACTTTCTTATTATGAAAAAAATCAATTCATAATTGATTTTATAAAATTAAAATAAACCATTCCATGGATCATTTTAATTTCCATAAAAAGAATAAATTTCTATAAATTTATTTATATAAATTTATTTATACAAATTTATTTATCCATAATTTATAAAACAAATCGCGTTAGATTTATTTTATTAATTAAACCAAATAAATTGGTTTCTTCCCCTTGTTGTGGCCGACCAAACCAAAGGGGGTTAACACCCTCTTTGGCCGGCCAAACCGAGCCGAACCGATCGCGAATTAAACTCATTTAATTCCCCCAATAAGCCTTCAAAAGACTTAGCCATTTTAAGTTTCCGTTGCGCCTCTGATTAACTCAGATTCGACTTATTTCTCTTGATCGGAAAATCTAATTTTCAACCCGTTTTAAATCCCTCGGATTACTCGTAGTGCGTGTGACTAAATAGGCTTTCGATTTATATTGGCCGTCTATAATTAACCAATTATAGAACGATCATGAGTGGCACCTAGTAGTACATCATGATCCCCAATTAATCGAAAGATCAACGGTTGACCTCAGAAGTAATTCTGAAACCCTTCAGCAGCTCTAATGAATCGTGCCTCATTCCCTTCACCATCTTATACCCACTTGGTTCAGGACATGGTCTATATGTGTCAGTCCTCACTAGGCTGACTATGTCACACCTAGCCCAAGTAGTGTCTTTCTCGTCCTTTGGATTTCTAATTACTCTCATCTATTTAAGAGACTCGCACTCTAAACATGATATGCTCTGGCCAGAGGCTTTGAGTAACAATCCGACGATAGGCCTGGGTATACATCTCCTCGCAAGGAGTGGTGAATCCTTTGTAGGCTGTTCAAACATCTTCGGGCACTTCGGCTTATACCCAACCATCCTGGGTCCACACCTCCTAGGAGATGCTTGCTTAAGATGTTAAAGTATAAGTCTCCATGACCAAGATGACTTGAACATCGCAAGTCAAAGGAACATCGCACTTAAGCCGCAGTAAGAACTTCATTGACATATCTATATAGATTACCATATGAAGTTTTACAGCTAGTCACTCCAATGAACTAGTTCCCTTAACTAGCATCCATGTTTATCTCCGGACATCCCAATGTCACCAGCCAGTGAGAATCAGCTGATTAGAGAATAACCCATGCTAGTCTCAACAGAATTGATAGTGTCCGTATTTATCAATTCATCGACTAGGGATATTTTCAATACTTCACATTTGCACATTTAGAGATAGTCACTAGTTGTGATTCCATCACAAATTCTCTTATGCTGTGAATTGTATTGCGGACATTCAGTAGATGAGTTTAAGATCCCAATCAAATACACAAACATGTATACTCAATTAGTGAATTATCATTTATTAAAATAAATGTTTACAATCATAAGGCGATTGCCTTAGGACACTTCTCTCATATCACTATCACCACGGCCTTAAAGATCCGTAATCTACTCGGATGAATAACATCATACCCGAGCTCCGACACCTACCAGATCAGTGTCAGATTTAAATTCTGAGAAATCACGAATCGCTGGTATCCCGCATCCTGGACTTGATACCAAAAATAAGTTGGTATCAGATAATTTCCTGAAAAATCCGAAAAGATTCGACAAACCTGAGCTCTGATACCAAAATTAAATTGTCACGCCCTGAGACCCTGGAGCCGCTGATCCAATAGACAATCGGACAGCACCTCCCCTGTCCAGCGGACAATTTACACAAACACACAGATACAAATAACACAACCATGCAGTTAAATGGCCTCAGGCCTCAAATCCATGCAGAAACAACAGTTATATGACTATAACCATTGTAAAACCAAAGTACGAACTCACCTGAGCTGCCAGGGGGCAGGAGCAAAACCAAAACCCCACGAAGTCCAACATAGGACTCAAAAATACAATCCCATCGAATAAAACATAAATACATATCCAAAACATGTCAACGGAAGCAAGGTACATAACACAGGGTCCATAACCGTAAATCAACGTAAAACAAAACCAAAGCAGAACTCCTCTCGAGCTGGGGACTGGCGGCTAGGGCTCTCCTGGCAGGCATCAACCTGAAATAAAAATGTATGACAATGGGGTGAGTCCATAACTCAGCGAATACCCAACAGATATGCATAGAAAGTTATACTAACAACAAGAGTTCCGCTAATACAGTCTCATATCAACAATAGGGAAAGGCTGGTACTGAAAAATACTGGGTAGATACATACCAGAATCCATCTAACCTAAAAAGAGGGTAATAATCACCTCTGGAACACCAATAGACATATAATCTCAGATAACAAGTCTCCAGTATATGCATGTCAAACAAGTGCAGAAACCAAGTGCAGCAAATAATGCACAATGCAAAATATGCACATGGTGCAATGACATGTGTCACCCCTGACACAAGTCAGATCATCGTACACCTGTCATAGGTGACGTCTGAGAAGGTAGAGCTATGACAACTATACGCACCCTGCTATCACTGCTCCTGAGTGACCGGATGGACAGGATGCTGGCGGAGACTACGCTCCTACCCCAAGCAATGGGGGAGTCTAGCTCTCATCTCCTCGTGGCTCAGTACGAGAAGGGATCCCTGGCTGCTACCACGCCCGAACCCACCCTCCAAATAGTGGCCGAACGGAGCAATACAGGGCAAATGCACACACCCTACGGTATCCACTAACCCATGAGTGGCCATGTGCGCATATCGTGTACCGGAAGACGATAGGCTCAACCACAAGGGAGTTGCTGATCGCCGACATACAACTATGCAAGGATGGTGTATCATAGATACACATACCTCCCTCCCCAAGTCCTCAGTATACTAAGTCTCAGTCTGAAATCCTATAACAGGAAATACAGGTAACCTATACGGTATACTGGCCGGAAACTACAGATCCCTCAAGGTCAAATGTTAGAGATACATCACGATCTCTAAGCATACATATAGATATGAAAATACCTGAGACTGTATGGAACTAACAGCATAATAACTCAGGGATAAACAACAAGTATCCAAAACAGACATAATAAACAAGGATAGCGTATAATCTTACTGCTATCTATAACAGTCTATGCATAACAACATGACAATATCAGAAGAGATAAGTCAAAGGGTACCCGCCTCTAACAGTAGAAGTCCATATCAACAAGATAGAACCACCCGTCAATAATCCGATCAAGCTCCTGTATCATAGATTTATTTAATTAGCTATTATACAAATGATAGGTAGCCAATAAATCCCTAAACCATATTAGGGTTAACCCAATTGTTTCCTTTCCATTTAATTACCTCTAATTAAATGAAAGTTTCCAAATTATCTCACGTGTTTAGAAGATCAACCTCTGATCTAAGTATACCCCTAAACCCACTGATCAAGAATTAAACAACCCAGATCAGACTTTAGATTGATCACAGAGCTCACATCTACCAGTCCAAACTACTAGTCGTAACATTAATTGCATATAAATATAACAATCTGTACCACTCAACTTACCTCTTATCCCAGCTTCAATGGTAGATCACCACAGTAGGCAGAAATTGAGCTCAATTGCCAAATTAAGCTTCCGGAACCAGATCTGAGCAATGAGCTAGCCTTAGAAAGTTAATGGTAGAAACCTTCCCCTACGAATCTGTTCACTGCAGAGCACAGGAATAAAACAACCTAAGTAATAGCATAACACAACTCATTCCCAACTACCGGATTGATCAGTAATCTACCAGGAATACACAACAACTAGCACGATCCTGATTTGGAAAAGTTTCATTGGCAAAACCACCAATCGGCAGGGAATACAGATGCAAAGTTACCTGAGCTGCCCATGCCAAATCTCGCGGTTGAGCTCCATCCCACAAGCTCTGAGATGAAATCACACACCCGCAAGGTCTAGCCAATCTAGCCGGAATCGAGTCGCCTAGTATCATCGATTGGTGCCCAGCTTCATCCTCAGATCTTAGCTTCACCCCTTTTTCGCCGGAACCCTATCCATCGAAGCCCCACGACTATGGTCAGGAACCGCCATCGTCCCAACTCACTGGCTGGTGGAATCAAAGTAGAACAGAAGGTAGGCTAGGCTTACCTTCTCATGGTCCCCCTAGTGTCCGTCGTCTGGAGTGGGGAAGGAAGCCACCGACTGCTGGATGACAAAGGATGAAGATAATTAGGGCTGGGCTCAACTCCGACCAAGAGATGAATCGAAGCGACTGCCGTGATAGGGAATCGACGAGTCGCCGGAGTTGGTGTCGGTGATGGAGAAATGAAGGAGACGCTTACGGTGTGCGGCGGATTAGGGCAGGGGCTCGCGAGTGGAGGCGGCTTCGATCGGCAGAGGAGGGTGTGCAGGCGAAGGAGAAGACAAGGGAGGCGAAGGTGTGTGGCGGAAACAAAGCCCTAATCGGCTTTTAATCGCTGGTCATTTTGTATTTGAGTCCAACTCAATATTTGGTTTAACTCTATTTGATCCTTAAAGGTAAAATGACCCCCTTTTAACTTCAATTTAGCTCCCGAAACCATAACTCTTCTCCGAAATGTTTCCAAAACCTACACAAAAGTGTCGGATTTAACAGGTTAGGTGTGGAAAAGTCCTAGCTTGGAGGGCTAGGTGTGAAAATTCTTAACCTGGAGGGTTAGGTGTGGAAAAGTCCTAGCTTGGAGGGCTAGGTGTGGAAATTCCTAACTCGGAGGGTTAGGTGATTGGAAATCCCGGTGAGTGAAGCCGGGTCCTGGTGAGTGAAGCCAGGTTGACTGAAGTCCCGGTGAGTGAAGCTGGGCACGGTGTCTTGGTCCAGGGGACTAAGAACGAATCAGAGAAGGGCTGGAGGCTTGTTCTCGTGACTTAGAGGAGATTTGATCTTGCCTGGATCGGTCTGGTGACCGATCAGGGAAGTTGGCACGGTGTTCCCTCGTGGATCGGTCTGGTGACCGATCCAGCGATGACTGATCGGTCTGGTGACCGATTAGGGAGCACACAGTGAACTTGTTGGGCTACTGATCGACTCCTGATCGGTCTGGTGACCGATCAGGGAGCATACATCTTACTTACTGCTTGGCTCCTGATCGGTCTGGTGACCGATCAGGGTGCATACAGTGGGTTTTGAGAACCTTACTGCTTGGCTCCTGATCGGTCTGGTGACCGATCAGAGATACTGTTCAGATCGTTCTGGTGAATGATCAAGTGTCGCGGAGTTCTCCTTATAACCGATCAGGCTGGAGCCTGATCGGTCGGAGAGCTCCCTGATCGGTCTGCTGACCGATCAGGGCATAGCCTGATCGGTCTGGTGATCAATCAGGCCCGTGTGGCCGCGAAAGCTGGGAATCCTAGTAAAGCTGTGGATTGGTCTGGTGACCGATCCACGAGCCCTGGATCGGTCCTGTGACCGATCACTTTAATTCAAATGCGCTGTCAGACGCTCTGATCGCATATGATCGCACTCTGATTCCTACTGATACACTACTGATACTTGTTCTGAGCCCTCTGATGTTTGATCTTCTATTGATTTGCTGCCCTAATGAGCTGCTAAGTGTGCAGGTGACTCAGGGACCATCCATGGAGAGTCAAACTGGGTATTTTGCTACAACAGGTTTGCCCGTTTGCTTCCGCAGGTTGTAACGTTCTCTGGCACGAGCTGCAACAGCTGAGGAGCTGATGTCCTGGGGCTTGACTAGAGGGGTTTCAGTGAGTCCAGAGGAGGTCAGGGGTAGCTGGTTGCTGCAGGTGAGCAGCTGAGAGTTGCTGCAGAGGAGCGTGTGACCTGGCGATGGAAGCTGGTTAAGCTGTGTAGCGGAGAAGAGCTAAGCAGAGTTTTTGACGAAGTGCTAGAGTTCTTGTTCTCCATCATCAAAAAGCTTGTGCTTTACACTTGAGTGATTACTCTACTGTGAATCTTGAGCAACCTTGTGATACTTGAGCACTTGGAAGAGAAACAAGGAGCTTGGCTAGTCCATCAGCGAGAAGACACGAAGAAGGGAGTTCTTGCGTGAGATCTGTGCTGAGTGGAGCTCGGTGAGGAGTTTGCTTGTGTTCTTGCGGTTCTAAGTGCTCAGTAAGATTTCTTCTTGTGTTTCCTGTACTTAATACTTCATTCATTTTGAAACGCTGTGGAGAGGTTACTCCACCGAGAAGGAGGTTGCATTCTATCCGAATTTTCCGGGGCTTGATCTGCCGATGATCAAGGGATCACCCACCTTAAGGGCACGCCAAGGAGTAGGGGCAAGTTATCCCCGAACCTTGTAAATCCTCTTTGTTAGCATTTTGTGAATGTGCGTAGACTAGGGTTTAGTTTCTGTATTACTCTGCTTTGTATGTGCTTCCGCTGTGTGCTACTAACCCTAAGTGCAGAATCTACCTAGTGAAAGTAATTTCCAAGTTCCAACAAGTGGCATCAGAGCTTGGGGCTCTGTTCAAGCGACTTAACATCCGAGAGTCAACGATAATGACTTTGAGAGAAGGATTTAGCACTACCCGACCTCCCTTCTTCGATGGATCAGATTTTCAATATTGGAGATCGAAGATGGAGTACTATCTCAAGATGGACATCAATACATGGTTCGCTGTGAAGGAGGGGTTTTCCCCTCCAAAGGATGATGAAGGAAAAGAATTGGAATCTTGGCATTTGTCGGCTGAGCAAACCCGGAAAAGTGAAGCCGACGCGAAGGCGGTGGTGACCTTACAATGTGGCATGAACAAAGATCAACTCATCAAGGTTGGTCCCTTTACAAGTGCAAAGGATTTGTGGAATAAACTCATTGAACTTCATGAGGGTACCCGAGATTCAAGAATTGCCAAGAGGGAGTTGTTCCTCAATCAACTTCAAAACCTCTCCATGAAGGAGAATGAAACTGTGAGTGAACTGCATAGTAGGTTCAAAGAAGTCCTCAACGATCTTCATTCCATTGATGAAAAGGTCGAGAACCGCGACCTTGTAAGGTATGTGCTAAAAGCTTTTCCAAGGAATGCCTTGTGGTCATCCATGGTGGATGCCTATAAGGTATCTAAGGATTTATCAATTGTAAAACTAGATGATTTATTTTGTGAGATGGAGCTTCATGAAATGGCTAACAATGGCCCCAAGGAGAAGGGGATTGCCTTAGTTGCAGGGGAAAATGCTAACAAGAAGAAGAAGGAGAAGGAAGTTTCTTCATCTTCATCCTCATCTGAGTCCGAGTCCGATTCCGAGGAGGATGACAGTGGGTCTTCTTCCTCCGATATGGTCAATTTTGTGAGGAGGATGATGAGGAAGAGTCGGCGCTTCAAGGGTAAAGGTAACCCTAGTGAAGTTAAACTTGATAAGTTTAATATTACTTGTTATGAGTGTAGCAAGAAAGGGCACTTCAAGAAGGACTGCCCAAAGCTCAAGAAGATGGAGGATAAATCCAAGAAGAAGAAGAAGGCCTTGAAGGCCACATGGGATGAATCCTCCTCTAGTTCATCCGATGAGGAGAAGGAGGAGAAGAGTACTCGCCATGTAGCACTCATGACCCTTGAAGATCAAGAAAGCAGTGATGAATCAAGTGACTCATCAAACGCGGCTTCATCATCTTCGGATGATGAAGAGGTAATTACTCCCGAACTCGATAAATGCTATAGAACAATTGCATGCTTAACCGATTTGTTGAAAAAGTTAAAAAATAAGGTTAAGTCTTTGAAAATTGAGGTTGAACAATTGAAATCCTCTAAGGATGAGGATGTTGATGATTTACATGTAGAAATGTTAGAGGATGAGAATAAATCTTTGAAGAGTGAAGTTGAGAGACTCAAGAGTGTTCTTGAGAAGTTCTCAACAAGCTCAAAGACCTTAGATATGATTTTGAATGCCCAAAGGGTAGTCTACAATAGAGTCGGTATTGGTTACCGACCCAAAGAACCATCAGTCCTTAATGTCTAGGACTGATGTTAGACAATTTAAGACTCCTAGGGTTCAAAGGAAAGTGGTCAAGGGTTGGGTGCCTAAGTCTTGCTTAGTAGGTGCTTTAGGTCCCAAGATTTGGGTACCTAAATCTTCTATTTTTCGAATTGTGTAGGTTGTGATTGAGGGGGAGCATCTATCAACTTGGTTCGTTGATAGTGGGTGCTCCAAACACATGACCGGTGATAGATCATTATTTACTACCCTTCAAAGAAAAAATAGAGGTAATATTTCCTTTGGTAACAATGGTAGTCTGAAGGTCATAAGAATAGGAGACATTCAAATATCCGAATGTCTTAGGATTAAGAATGTCCTTCTAGTCAAGGGGATGACATTTAATCTCCTAAGTGTCAGTCAATTGTGTGATGCGGATTACACAATTGATTTCCAATCAAGTCAATGTCTAGTTAGACAACATGACAACTTTGACACGGTACTAGTAGGCACAAGAATAGATAACATTTACCAAGTTTCCTTTAAAAGTGCAACTAATGCTTTTGCTAAGTGTCTCATGTCAAGAGAAGATGAGTCCACCCTTTGGCACTGGAGACTAGCACACGTGAACATGAAGAATATCCGAAAGTTAGCCAACAAGGGATTAGTTTGTGGCTTACCAAGCATCAAGTATGAAAAGGACAAACTTTGTGATGCATGTCAAATGGGTAAGCAAACAAAATCTGCACATAAAGGTAAAAGCATTGTAAGTACTTCTACCACATTGGATTTACTTCACATGGACTTGTTTGATTGTAGTACTATTATATCATTGAATGTAGTAGATATTGTTTTGTTATCATTGATGATTTTACTAGATATACATGAACCTATTTTCTAAAATATAAGGACCAAACCTTAGATGTTTTCATTTCATTTTGTAGAAGAGTTGAAAATGAAAAATCATCAACAATTAAGACAATTAGAAGTGATCATGGAGGTGAATTCCAAAATCAAAGATTTTTAGAGTTTTGTCAAGATAGAGGGTATAGACACGAGTTCTCTACTCCTATAACACCACAACAAAATGGTGTTGTAGAGAGAAAGAACCGAGTCTTACAAGAGGCTGCACGAAACATGCTCAATGAGTACTCATTACTGTGTTACTTATGGGCTGAAGCTGTGAACACAGCTTGCTATGTGCAAAACCGAGTCCTCATCCATAGATTCTTAGGAAAGACTCCCCATGAACTTTGGTTTGGAAAACCACCTACAGTTAAACACCTTAGGGTGTTTGGGTGTAAGGTGTTTATTCTAAACACCAAGGACCATCTTGGAAAGTTCACAGCAAAATCTGATGAAGGGATACTGGTCGGGTACTCCCTCATCAGCAAGGCTTACCGAGTCTACAATAAGAAATCAAGAGTGGTTGAAGAGTCTTCTGATGTTGTTTTTGAAGAAATTCCAAAAGCAAATGATCAACCAGAAGATGTCAATGGAATTCAATTCGAACTTAGGAAACTAAGTTTGGATGGAAGTCCTAGTGTTGTTGATCGTGGTGATGAGTCTGATGACGGTGAGCCTAGACAACTCATAGATCAACCGGACCATGATGTTGAGCTTATGTCTAGTGAAATCATCCAAGAAGCACCACCAACATCAAGGCAAACTAGGTTAGCCTCTAGCCATCCCCAAGACCAAATTATTGGAGACATCCACCATGGGGTTAGGACTAGATCATTCTTTAGGAATGAGGCTAATGAAGTTGCCCTAATTTCTGAAATTGAACCTAGAAAAATTGACGAAGCATTAAATGATCCCGATTGGAGCATTGCCATGCAAGATGAACTAGGTCAATTCGAAAGAAGTCAAGTTTGGGACTTAGTCCCTAGACCTAAGAAGACCACCATTATTGGAACCAAATGGGTCTTCAAAAATAAATTGAACCATAAGGGAGAAATCATAAGAAACAAGGCACGCTTAGTAGCGAAGGGCTATAGTCAAGTTGATGGCCTTGATTATGATGAGACCTATGCTCTCGTGGCACGATTAGAGTCCATCCGATTGATGCTTGCATTTGCAGCACATCGTGGTTTCAAGCTATATCAAATGGATGTCAAATCGGCCTTTCTAAATGGTTTAATAAGAGAAGAGGTCTATGTCGAACAACTTCCGGGGTTTGAGAGTTCCGAATTTCCAAACCACGTGTTCAAGCTTAAGAAGGCGCTCTACGACCTTAAACAAGCATCCCGAGCTTGGTATGAGCGGTTGTCAACATTTCTAATTGAAAAAGATTTTGTTAGAGGACAAATAGACCCTACACTATTTCTACGAAGAGATGGTGACAATATATTTGTAGCCCAAGTGTATGTCGATGACATAATTTGTGGCTCAAACAATAAGGACTATTTGAATGAGTTTATTAGACACATGGAGAGTGAGTTTGAGATGAGTCTTGTGGGAGAGTTAGCTTTCTTCCTTGTACTCGAAATCAAGCAAACTCGTGACGGAATCCATGTGCACCAATCGAAGTACACTCAAGAGATGCTCCGAAAATTTAACATGAGTGATTCTAAAGAGGTAACCACTCCCATGGCTACGAACACAAGATTAGACAATGATGAAAGTGGTAAACCTGTTGATTTGACTCAATATCGGAGCATGATAGGTAGTCTGCTATACCTCACAGCTAGTCGACCTGATATACTTTTTGCTGTGGGTATGTGCGCTAGGTATCAAGATTGTGCCAAGGAATCTCATTTAATTGCTGTTAAAAGAATTTTGAGATACATGAAGGGCACAATTGGAGTTGGTCTTTGGTAGCCCCGTACCGAATCATTTGACCTAATCGGCTACACCGATTCCGACTATGCTGGATGCAAGTTGGATCGGAAGAGCACAAGTGGGGGCTGCCAATTTTTAGAATCATCATTAGTTAGTTGGTCAAGTCAGAAGCAACATTGTGTTGCTCTCTCCACGACCGAGGCAGAATATATCGCCATGGGAGAGAGTGTATCGCAATTGTTGTGGATGATTCATACATTAGAGGACTATGGATTAACCTACAAGGGTGTGCAAGTGTTGTGTGATAACAAAAGCACCATCAACCTAACAAAGAATCCAATCCACCATTCTAGGACCAAGCATATTGAAGTGTGTCAACACTTCATTAGTGATCATGTTGCTAGGGGAGACATTATACTCTCACACGTAGAGTCCAAATCGAATCTAGCGGACATTTTCACTAAACCACTTCTCGAGAATGAGTTTAGCTTCGTAAGAAGGGAATTGGGAATGTGTCGCCCTTCGTAGGATTGAAATGCATTCAAAACCCTTCATGATCAATTCAATTGTTGGGAACAATTGGGTAACTTGGGGACATCTCACACAAACTATAAGGTTTACCAAAACGTTTTTGTTTGCTAGAAATGGGATGAGATGCTAGGATCAACTTAATTTCTCAAAATGTCAATGCATCCCTTGAGAAATTAGGTTGACGAGACAATAATCACTGAGTTGACCAAGTATTGGGAAAACCAATGCATAACACATGTGTAATTGGCTCTATGATCATACTTGGACATTCCAATCAAGGAAACTTGATTGGAGACTTTTTCTTGATACAAACTTGGTTGAAAATTGATTGAATGTTTGTGATTACATTTGACTTCACTTTGGTGGAGCAAATTGATTGTTAGACCCATAAGGACCTTTGATCCTTGTTAAAAGATCAATTATAGTCAAGGGAACACTTCCAAGATCGATAATTTTCATCTGATCTTATCAGAAATCGATAGGGAGTCTAAAACTGAAATTTCAGATCGTATCAGAAAAATTCAGGGAGCCTGATCGGTCACCGGACCGATCAGGAGTATGTCTGATCGGTCCAAGGGACCGATCCAACTATTTCGTGAGAAAATGTCAAAATCTCACTGTGTTGGCCTGGATCGGTCCACAGACCGATCTGGGTCATTGTGGTGATTGGTCCACAGACCGATCAGGAGGCTCACAGAAAACCTCCACTACCTACTGTTCGCTCCCTGATCGATCAGCCGATCGATCAGGGGCCTGCCTGATCGATCACCCGACCGATCAGGACCAGGCCAGACCGATCATGCTGGAGCCTGATCGGTCTGGGCGCTCCCAGATCGAACGGTGATCCGTTCGATCACATTAAATTGCAGTTGGTGGACCGATCCACCAACCTATTAACTCTCTCGAAACCTTACCTTTCCGAGCCCTAGCGCCGAAACCCCTCATCCCCGAAACCCCTCAGCGCCGAAACCCCTCTTGCGAGTGCGATTTTCTCCCCGTGCGTGTGAGTTCTTCTTCCTGCTGTTGGTGTTCTCGGCAACTCCTAGCTGCGAGCTTGTGATCTGGTTTTTTCCGTGCGCACGTCCTCTGCGTCGTTCCATTCTCTGCGAGATTTTTCTCTCGACTTGAGACGAGTTCTTCCGTAGTCAATCGACCTCATGGCCCCTACGTAAGTGTTTGTGTTTTGATTACTTCATCTGTCACAATTTTTGGGAGCTAACCATGTTATTTTTTCTTGTGATGTGTGTGCCATTACCGTGACCTTGCCATGAACCTTCACCCTACTGATTAAACCTAATCATTTCCAATCTGTATCATGATCTGATTCTTCCCTTGATCAAATCTTATTTCTTTAATTAAACCTATGTTCATATGATCAATTTCATCTTGTGTTATAATTCATTCTTGTACATGATCGACCTCTATTGATCATAACCTCACTTCATTTGATTTAATTTGTGCCATGATTATCAACTTGGTCCATTCAATTTGATCTATCTTATTACTGATTATCTCATTAATTCAATCGTGTCTTGACCAATTTGATCAATGCCTTAATCTTGTGATCTTTTGATTTATGCCATGACTGTCAACTTATATCGTGATCTTATCGATGTTCGATTTACTTATCTTGATTCAATTTGTTGTCATGATCAACTGATTCCACCTTTTAGAAAGTCATCCAAGGGAAAGGAACCCGCTGAAGGGTCCTCCAAAGGCAAAGAGCCAGCTGAGGGTAGCTCTCGATCCAGAGCTCCCTCATCCTCTTCAAAACCTCAACCACCCCCTCATACCAGATTTCAAAATATTCATGACGCACTAGCCTTTCAATATCACACTTTCAAACTCATGCCCTGTCGGACTGTGGACCAAGCATTCATTTACGAACATTGTCCGTCGGTACGATAAATCATTGAGCATTATGAACTTCAATCCATTCTTTTCCTTGAGAGGTCAATCAACTTTGATTTGGTCTCCGAATTTTATAACAACATGGTCAGTGGAGAGGGTACGGGGTGGAGGACCCGTGTCGCCAGTATCAACCTTAATTTTGATCTATCTGCTTTCACTGCCTTTCTTGGCTGTCGCCGATCCGATAATGACTTTCCACTCTACCCTTATCTTCCGAATCCTCTACCGGTTCCTTTCGATGGAGTCACTCCTGACTCTATCTACGAGTACTTCTTCAGCCATCCCAGGCCAGGGGGTCCCGGTGAGCGCGCCGGTGATTTCCCCACATTTGCTGCTCTCCGGCTTTCCCCCGCTGATTATGTCTTGCTTAAGATTATCACTAACTGTCTGATACCTACCACTTCGAAGCACTTAGATGAAATTCACTCATTCCACTGCTTGATGCTCTACGGGATGCATCAGCAATTAGACTTTAACTTAGTGACTACCATCTATTTCTCCATCATTACCTACAGTCAGATGTATGGTCCGACAGTTTACATGCCATTTGGACATATCATTACTGCCTGGCTGCATTCGGTTGGTATCGACGTCTCACAGGGCAGCATTGTACCTATGGTTCGGCAGGACTGCCGACTTAACCGACGCATGTTGGCCCAGTCTGGCCTTGTTTTCGGACCGCAGGGGCTGAGGTGGAAGGATAGGAGACGTGTGGGGGGAGTTACCTAGGGCAGCTCATGATCAGGAGCCGCCCGCTGCTGTTGAGGATTACTATGAGTCGGATCCAGATCTCCACTGGCAGGTTGCGGAGCTGGAGCGGACGATGCAGCGCGAGTTACATATTTCCGAGCTCTGGCGACAGGAGGTCAGCTCTGAGCTTTGGTCCTTTGATCGCCGACTACTCACTGTAGCATCCGATGTTTCTGGGATCTGCTCACAGCAGGAGGCGTGGTACGCGGAGTGGCACCAGCATACGTTTCCTGGAGCTGCGCCCTCCAGCAGCACTGCACCAGGGGATTTCATATATATTGATGATACATCTGACGATGACCCCACTGAGGATTGATGATGTTGACTGTTATGCTTTGTGTTACATTTGACTGTTATACCGTGTGCCGTGTTTGACTATGCTGTGATGCTGTATGATGCATCTGACATTCTGACTATTTTCATGTAAAACTTGCTATTCCATGTTTATTTCTAGTTCATGCTTATTTTTACACCATGTTCATATGATACATATGATTGTTTTGCCATGCTTTATATTTATCATATGTTTTCATAGGTCTTCAAAAATAAATCAAATCTTATGTTGTTTTGGGACACCCCTAAGGTTGAGGGGGAGTATGTTTAAACTTAACAACCAGTCTATACCCTTTTCGGTGTTTGACAAAGGGGGAGAGTGTGGTTGGTTAAGTTTAGGATGATTATGAGTTTAAATGTTGTAGGGGGAGGATCCTGATCCTCCTACAATTATGAGATTTGAGATAATTGGACTCAAATTCCTAAACTTAAAATCGGGTTGTCAAACAACAAAAAGGGAGAGATTGTTGATGCAGTCTGACCCTGATTGTTGTTTTGGTGTTGACATCGATTTTAGTTTAGGTTGATGAGATGATTGGGATTAAGTCCTGGTCGTGGACTAGGCATACCTAGTGAGACTAGGTTTGATGGAAATTCCTAACCTGGAGGGTTAGGTGTGGAAAAGTCCTAGCTTGGATGGCTAGGTGTGGAAATTCCTAACCTGGAGGGTTAGGTGTGGAAAAGTCTTATCCTGGAGGGTTAGGTGTGGAAATTCCTAACCTGGAGGGTTAGGTGTGGAAAAGTCCTAGCTTGAAGGGCTGGGTGTGGAAATTCCTAACCTGGAGGGTTAGGTGTGGATAAGACCTAGCTTGGAGGGCTAGGTGTGAAAATTCCTAACCTGGAGGGTCAGGTGTGGAAAAGTCCTAGCTTGGAGGGCTAGGTGTGAAAATTCCTAACCTGGAGGGTTAGGTGTGGAAAAGTCCTAGCTTGGAGGGCTAGATGTGGAAATTCCTAACTCGGACGGTTAGGTGATTGGAAATCCCGGTGAGTGAAGCCGGGTCCTGGTGAGTGAAGCCAGGTTGACTGATGTCCCGGTGAGTGAAGCTGGGCACGGTGTCTTGGTCCGGGGGATTAAGAACGAGTCAGAGAAGGGCTGGAGGCTTGTTCTCGTGACTTAGAGGAGATTTGATCTTGCCTGGATCGGTCTGGTGATCGATCAGGGAAGTTGGCACGGTGTTCCCTCGTGGATCGGTCTGGTGACCGATCCAGCGATGACTGATCGGTCTGGTGACCGATCAGGGAGCACATAGTGAACTTGTTGGGCTACTGATCGACTCCTGATCGGTCTGGTGACCGATCAGGGAGCATACATCTTACTTACTGCTTGGCTCCTGATCGGTCTGGTGACCGATCAGAGATATTGTTCAGATCATTCTGGTGAATGATCAAGTGTCGCGGAGTTCTCCTTATAACCGATCAGGCTGGAGCCTGATCGGTTGGAGAGCTCCCTGATCGGTTTGCTAACCGATCAGGGCACAGCCTGATCGGTCTGGTGACCGATCAGGCCCGTGTGGCCGCGAAAGCTGGGAATCACAGCAAAGCTGTGGATCGGTCTGGTGACCGATCCACGAGCCCTGGATCGGTCCGGTGACCAATCACTTTAATTCAAACACGCTGTCAGACGCTCTGATCGCGTCTGATCGCACTCTGATTCCTACTGATACACTACTGATACTTGTTTTGAGCCCTCCGATGTTTGATCTTCTGTTGATTTGCTGCCCTAATGAGCTGCTAAGTGTACAAGTGACTCGGGGACCATCCATGGAGAGTCAAACTGGGTATTTTGCTACAGCAGGTTTGTTCGTTTGCTTCCGCAGGTTGTAACGTTCTCTGGCATGAGCTGCAACAGCTAAGGAGCTGATGACCTGGGGCTCGACTGGAGGGGTTTCAGTGAGTCCAGAGGAGGTCAGGGGTAGCTGACTGCTGCAGGTGAGCAGCTGAGAGTTGCTGCAGAGGAGTGTGTGACTTGGCGATGAAAGCTGGTTAAGCTGTGTAGCGGAGAAGAGCTAAGCAGAGTTTTTGACGAAGTGCTAGAGTTCTTGTTCTCCATCATCAAAAAGCTTGTGCTCTACACTTGTGCGATTACTCTACTGTGAATCTTGAGCAACCTTGTGATACTTGAGCACTTGGAAGAGAAACAAGGAGCTTGGCGAGTCCATCAGTGAGAAGACACGAAGAAGGGAGTTCTTGCGTGAGATCTGTGCTGAGTGGAGCTCGGTGAGGAGTTTGCTTGTGTTCTTGCGGTTCTAAGTGCTCAGTAAGATTTCTTCTTGTGTTTCCTGTACTTAATACTTCATTCATTTTGAAACGCTGTGGAGAGGTTACTCCACCGAGAAGGAGGTTGCATTCTATCCGGATTTTTCGGGGCTTGATCTGCGGACGATCAAGGGATCGCCCATCTTAAGGGCATGCCAAGGAGAAGGGGCAAGTTATCCCCGAACCTTGTAAATCCTCTTTGTTAGCGTTTTATGAATGTGGGTAGACTAGGGTTTAGTTTCTACATTACTCTGCTTTGTATGTGCTTCCGCTGTGTGCTACTAACCCTAAGTGCAGAATCTATCTAAGTGAAAGCGATTTTTGGTGTCTGGCTATATTCACCCCCCCTCTCTAGCCATCCAAGTTCCAACAGTTGGTATTGATTTCATTTACTTGTATTTTATATTCATATTCCTTTTTGTAAACCTTCGAGCTTTTAGTGAATTGCTCAATGAAAGCACTCAGCGAGTGTGTGCCTTTAACTAGTAATCGCCGGGCTATAAACCAAATAAAAAAGAAAGTGCGTTAGCACTGTTCTTCATTTCCTTTTCTTTTCCGCCGCATTATCTCTCAAGTTTCAAAAAAGTGAGAAAGCAACTCACTATACTAACTCTCCCTCCTCTAGCACTTCTTCAATCCTACGTATTGTTATGGAGATTGATTTGTAAGTGATGGGGATGAGCATCTCAGGGTTGACACGTGGCACAGGAAAACTACGTGTTTGGGTCCAATGTACTTAAAGGCCCAAGTCGAGCTCCCGAGACCAACTCAAGATGGCCTACGACTGTGACCAACTCGGGAAGGCCTCCCACCGAGACCACCTTGGGAAAGCAGACTCTCGAGACCACCTCGGGAGGGCAGATCCCCGAGATCAACTCAGGATGGTATACGCTCGAGACCTACCCAGGAAGACAGACTCTCGAGACCACCTCGGGAGAGTAGACTCCCGAGACCACCTCGGGAGGGCAGATCCTCAAGATCAACTCGGGATGATATACGCTCGATACCTCCCTAGGAAGATAGGCTCCCGAGGCCCTTCCGGGAGAGGATATCCTAAGACCCTCTCGGGATAGCGGAGCCCAAGAGTCAACTCGCCCGATAGCTCGACTTCAAGTAACCATTCCTCTTTTCGGATCAGGAAAGTTGTTGGAAAGTTATTATCTGTCACACGCGACAATTAATGCCTTAATAATCGCTGCGACCATTACCCAAAAGTTATCATGTAACCGACAAATAAGAGACGTGGAGGAGAACGTGGAGGAGACATGTAATCATTCCTGTTAGGACCTTGGCGTTTAGCTAGGGGGGGTGAATATCTACATTTTGATTTTCTTCCTACACGTGTTAACAAGCGCAAGCAGAAAACTTAAATATAACCTAAAATAATGCTAACACCAAACCTTTACGTGCTTCGGAGATGATACTCCTACTCCATGGCTATCCGTAAGGTGGATGATCCCGATCCGTCAGTGGATGACTCCCCGGAAGACCTCTTGCTAGCTCTTGTCACTCCTTGTGGGTGGAGAAACCTCGCCACAATCTCTTGACAACTTCTGAGCACTTGTAGGCTACTAACAGGCTTTACCCAAGCTTGTTTCGCCAAGGGAACTCAGCCAAAAACGAGTTCTCTTAAATAGTGCTCGATGCTGAAAAGATCATTACCAGTCGACTGGTGCTAACACTAGTCGACTGGTTCTCTTGAATTCGAATGTCACAGACCGACGCTTCGAATTCTAGTCGACATCAGGTGACTGATCGTAGGATCAGTCGACTGATCATTCTGTGATCTACATTAGTCGACTGATCCAAGCATCAGTCGAGTGCCAACTCCGTAAACCTAGGGTTTCCCTTCCAGTGTACAATTCCCTTAACACTCGAACTCTCATGACTTAGCTGACTCCTCATCCAACATCCTCGACCTGTTGCCTTCAAGCCTTCTTCGACTTTGTCTTTTGTCCCTCAGATGCATGCAAGCCATGCCATCCTTCACGTATGCCTCGAAGTTCACTTCCCTCTGTTCATCGTCCCTACTTTATCCACGGTCCCTCAGATGTATACAAGCCCACGACTCATCTCCCCATGCCATCCTTCACCGGACCCGAAGACGTCCAACTATGTCTATGTGTATCCTGCAAACCTGCACACTCAAATACACATATTAGATCAACATGAAATCCTAATTTAATCATATTGACATACACATCAAAACTCATGATCCACTCGATCACACTTGGGTCGATTGCACCAACAATCTCTCCCTTTCTGATATGTGGCAATATGTTTAAGTTAGGTACAACAATAACAATTGAAAATTAAAGACATAGTAAATTAAGAAGCATAAACATGCATCCTCCCCCTTAACCTATGCCTCCACACATAATTTTCAATTTTTAGCATAACCATAAGTTAAGTTAAAAACTAACTTGAACCTCTCAATTCTCCCCCTTTGACACCATCAAAAGGATTATTCCAAGCAATATTAACCCCTAGTATCAATTTGGGATAAGTTTTTAGTTCTGAAAACCCTGAAATTAGAACCCATACTCACCAGTCAACTGCGTCAGTTACCAGTCGACTGGTGCCTTCAAACTGTAAACCCACAGAGAGTTCAGTATGAAATTTCAGCTTCTGAGCCGAAATTCAAAAATCCCTAACAAATTCCATAAAATTCGAAAAATCATGAAATTTTGCAAACATGTTTCTTATGATGTATTCTAACAGGAAAAAAAATACATTTTTATGAAAAATCTAAACGTGTTTGACTTTTTGACAAAAACTCAAATTCTATGAAAACATTCAACTTTGTATCAAACCTACTTCATAGTTTTGAAACCATGTGTTTTTCAAGTCTATCCCATACTCCTTAAAACACAGAAATGTTTTCAATCCTCCTCCTTTTCTCATATTAACACTAGAGAAAGAAAAATTGATCAAAGCTCCCCCTTTATACCATAATCTCTTGATAGAAGGTATACTGAAGTTCATCATATAACCATAAAATCATGTACGCACAACCCACAACTAAAGTAATAACACTTCATATAAGCAATATTAAGAGAAGTAAAGGGTTCACCAAAAACCTTAAAAAGGAGTTCTACAAGGATTATAATCCCGAAATCCTCAAATATTACAATATCAAATATAGTGTTTGAGAGATAATAAAAGACATGCTCAAACTAAACACACTCTTAACACCATCACATCTAAGTCATGCCGAGGATATGTTGTTGGGTATGGCATGGCGGGTTTTCCTAGCGAATACTTGGTCGTCCTTGAGAGACCTCTCCATGTCTACGGATTAAAAATTAATCCGAATGGAGACCCGTCTCCCAACAACCATCTCGTCATCATATCGTTCGGTATGAATTACAACTTCGCCAATTACAAAGATCGAGCCTTGTAATTCTTCTAACCAAACGACCACGGAAGAGACGACGAGTGGATCGCCGATTTTTGTATTTATAATTGGGGTCTAATTAATTAATTATTATCTATGATTATCAACAATCAAAATAATTAATTAACACATAAAATGACGAGACAAGAAATAATGAACCAAGGAAGAGAGTTATACCTTCCTTTACCTCATAGCCTTCTACCTTATGTCCCTCCCCTCCCGGACATCGTGTGGGCACGAGCTACCGAGAACTGAGATCACCAAGGTGCTCCAAAAGTCCTCTTTTTCTCAAGCCGATCAAAACCCTAGCTTCTAGGGTTTACCCGTCGACGCTCCCTTCCTCTTCCTTTGCGCCGCCGGCCAAGTGAGCCACCCAAGCCCCACCGGACCAACAGCAGACCTCAAGAGGAATGTGAAGAAGATGAAGAAGGAAAGAAAAGTCCTTCTTCCTTACCCAAACTCGCCGGAAAACTCCCTCCTCCTCTAGCTTGCGGCGGTGCCGACCAAGAGGAGTTTCTCATCTTCTCCACGCCGCCCGACCACCTTCCCTCCTTCTTCTTGCGAGCCACAGAAGGAAGAGACTCCTCTTCCTTGTCCCTGTGTTCGTCGAGCACCAAAGGTGAAGAAGAAGAGAGGAAAAAGAAGAGAGGAGGAAGAACTCCTCTCTTGCGCCGGGTGCCCTAGGAGAGAGAAAGTGAGGGAGAAGAGAGATTGGGTTGTGGTCAATTGGATGATTAAGCCTTGGTTTCATGATCCCATGGGGTTTATATTGTTGATGCAGTTTGACCTTGATTGTTGTTTTGGTGTTGACATCGATTTTAGTTTAGGTTGATGATTATGATTATGATTAAGTCCTAATCGGGGATTAGGCACGGAGTGATTGAAAAGTCCTAGCTTGGAGGGATAGGTGAAAAGTCCTAACTTGGAGGGTTAGGTGAAAAGTCCCAACTTGGAGGGTTAGGTGAAAAGTCCTAGCTTGGAGGGCTAGGTGTGGGCTTGGAAGGGTTGGGTGAAAAGTCCTAGCTTGGAGGGCTAGGTGAAAAGTCATAACTTGGAGGGTTAGGTGAAAAGTCCCAACTTGGAGGGTTAGGTGAAAAATCCTGGCTTGGAGGGTCAAGTCCTAGCTTGGAGGGCTAGGTTGGGTGAAACCCTAGCTTGAAGGGCTAGGTTGGAGCCCCTGGATCGGTCTGGTGACCGATCAGGGAAGCTGTCACGGTGCTCCTTCGTGGATCGGTCTGGTGACCGATCCAGCGATGACTGATCGGTCTGGTGACCGATCAGGGAACACACAGTGAGGCTGGAACCTACTGCTCGACTCCTGATCGATCTGGTGACTGATCAGGGAGCGTGCAGTTCACTCACTGCTCAGCTCCTGATCGGTCTGGTGACCGATCAGGGAGCCCACAGTGAGTTGAGTTCCCCTACTGATCTGCTCCTGATCGGTCTGGTGACCGATCTGGAACACTGTTCAGACCGTTCTGGAGAATGATCAAGTATCGCGAGTTCCTCACTATGACCGATTAGGACGGAGCCTGATCGGTCTGAGCATGATCTGATCGGTCTGGTGACCGATCAGGAGGATCTCTGATCGGTCTGGTGACCGATCAAGTGGGTTGGATTGTGAAGTTCAGAAATCGCCCGGCAAATGGGTGGATCGGTCTGGTGATCGATCCACAACCTGGGATTGGTCTGGTGATCGGTCCAGGAGAGTCCCAGAGAAATCGCTATTTCTGATTGAGCGTTGGGGACCGATCAGGATGGATCCTGATCAGTTTGAACCCAGCCTGATCGGTCTGGTGACCGATCAGGAGGCTCTCTGATCGGTCCGGTGACCGATCACTTTAATTCAAATTGCACTGTCAGACGCTCTGATCGCGTCTGAACGTATTTGATACTCTGTGCTTAACCTTTGATACTTGATTTTCTGCTTGATATGCTGTGCTAATGCTCTGATTAAGTGTGCAGGTGACAGGGATGGATTCAAACACTCAAGGAGAGTCAATGGAAGCCTTTCCTTGGAGCAGGTTTGCCCATTTGCCATCTCAGGTTGCAACGGCTGGAGCTGCAGACTGGAGCTGCTGACTGGAGCTTGGCTGAGGGAAGCTCAGGGAGTCCAGGGAGAGCTCAGTGGTAGCTGGCGTTGGCAGGTGAGCAGCTAGAGGCTGCAGTGAGATGGCTTGACCTGAGATCAGTAGAGGAGACTTAAGTGCTGGGTGGCAAACGAGTCTAAAAAAAATGAAGTTCTCCACGCTGTGTTTGTGCTTGTGCTTGTGCGATCTGTTGTTCCATCATCTTGAGCAAGCAACTGTAATCTTTAAAGCAATCATCTGTTACTTGAGCATTGGGAAGAAGAGTTAGAAGGCTTGGCGAGTCCATCAGCGAGAAGACACGAAGAAAGGGATTCTTGCGTGAGATCTGCGCTGAGTGGAGCTCGGGAGAAGTTTGTCTGAGTTCTTGCTGTCCTAAGTGCTAAGTAAGATCTTTCTTGTGTTTCATTGTGCTTAAAACTTCATCCTTGTTGAAACGCTGTGGAGAGGTTACTCCACCGAGAAGGAGGTTGCTTATTATCCGGATCTTCCGGGGTTGATCTGCCGACGATCAAGGGATCACCCACCTTACAGGCACGCCAAGGAGTAGAGAAAAGTTATCCCTGAACCTTGTAAACCCTCCTTGTTAGTGATCTTGTTTGTTGTTTTAGTTTGTTTTTGTTTTCTGCATTTCTGCACTTCTCTGTTTCCATTGTTTCCGCTGCTGTGCTACTAACCGTGAAGAGCAGAGAAACCCTAAAGTGAAAGAAGTTTGTGTCTGGCTATATTCACCCCCCTCTCTAGCCATCCAAGTTCCAACAAGTGGTATCAGAGCTTGGGGCTCTGTACAAGCGGATTAACAACCGAGAGCTATCATCAATGGCTTTGAGAGAAGGATTTTCCACCACCCATCCACCCTTCTTCGATGGAGCAGATTTTCAATATTAGAGATCGAAGATGGAGTACTACCTAAAGATGGATATCAACACTTGGTTCGCTGTGAAGGAGGGTTTTACCCCTCCAAAGGATGATGAAGGTAAAGAACTAGAATCATTGTAACGCCCGCCTTTTTCCCCCACCTTGTGGTGTGGCGAGAAAGGCGTCGTTACGCTAAACATACATGAACTTATAGAACATCTTAATGCAGCGGAATCATTTTTTTTTCTAACATGCTTTTAACCATACAACTAATACATGAAATATCTATACATGCCTAAACTTGTCATTCATAAACTTACATGCATAGCATCATAACCTAACCGTTCCATAACTTATTCATCATCATCATCAGTAGCAAGTAACTTATCCATAAACATAGCATCATGAGTCTTAAGTCATTCACTAGACATAACCATTATAAACGTAACATAAAATCTAAGGAGGCATTCCCAAAACCCAAGACATGCGATATGTGTAAATAAGAGGAATCCTTTTTGCCAAGTCACCACCACACACACACATGCTTTTGCCTCTCCTGCTGCTTCCCTTAGTGACCTCTTGCTTGATCTGCGGTACGAGGAAGATAAGACTATAAGCACACAGGCTTAGTAAGACCCTTTCCTACTCACTAAAACCATACGTCACATAAACATAAACATATCAAGTATCTTGACATAACATAACTCTGATCATAAACATAAACATAGTCATGACATAAGTCATAAGCATATGAACAACTACATAGCATGATTCCTAACATAACCATAGATCTACAACATACTTAGCATGGCATAAATCTTAACATACATGAACATGAAACATAGCATGATATACTTCTTAACATACATGAGCATGAGACATACTTATACATGGCATAATTCTCGGCATACATGAACATAAGACATACTTATCATAGCATAATCCTTAGCATACATGAACATAAGACATACTTATCATGGTATAGTTCTTAGCATACATGAACATAAGACATACTTATCATGGTATAGTTCTTAGCATACATGAACATGAAACATACTTATCATAGCATGAGATATAAGCATAAGCATAAACATAAAACATACTTACCCTGGCGCGATGCATAACATGGATGTATGCATGAGTCAAATGCATTTACTACATAAGGATGCTTAGTTTTAAAATCATACTTTTAAATGCTTAGCATAAACATAACATCATTGGGGTCCCCGGCTTGTACCACATATATACATCATAAGCGTGCATCCCTAAGTAAATACGAGGTAGCTAGCCTCGACCTACTAGGGTAAGGACAGCATAGTCGGTAGTCCCAGAACCGGGGCGTTCTTAAGGTGCCCATCCCTGTTGCACAGCTTCGGTAGTGCCAGAACCGTGGACAGCTTCGGTAGCCCAGAACCGGGGCGTTCTTAAGGTGCCCATCCCTTGGACCCTTACTTCGGTCCGGTACAAGCCTCATTCATAAAAATAAATATGCATGCTTCATCATTCATACTTGTCATTTATACTTATCATTCATACTTATTTCATATCATCGTTATGCCTTCATCATTCATACTTATCATTCATACTTATCATTCATACTTAAGGCATAACCGTCATCTTCATTCATACTCATCATTCTTTATTCATAAAATAGGACATACTGTTGGTGCAGAATGCACCCAAGTCAAACCTGTGTTTTGATAATGGCAACAGAGGTCAAAAGTTAAGTCTTACTTGTTTTCTAACAAGTTAATCTAGTGTGCAGGCAAAGTCCTAGCGAAGGACTGCTAGGCACTGGCGAAGGAATGCCAGGGTAAAAAGTCCTAGCGAAGGACTGCTAGGCACTGGCGAAGGACTGCCAGTATCCAAGCCCTAGCGAAGGACTGCTAGGCAATTGGCGAAGGACTACTAGGCACCTGGCGAAGGACTGCCAGTATCCAAGCCCTAGCGAAGGACTGCTAGGCAACTGGCGAAGGACTGCCAGTATCCAAGCCCTAGCGAAGGAATGCTAGGCACCGGGCGAAGGACAGCTCGGCATCCAAGACCTGGCAAAGGACCGTCAGGCAAAAGTCCAACCAGAGGAACGGTTGGCATCAGGTAAATTCTCCCGAGAGGAGTAGGTGAGGACGCGTTCCCCGTCGAGGGAACAGTAGGCGTCGGTTCGACCTAGGGATCCATTTTGGAGACCAAAGTCAGAACCAAGACAGCTAAGGCTGTATAATCTAATACTTTATTGTTTTATTGTGTTTTGGACTAACCCTGGATGCAGGACCGAAGGAATGTGTGTCTGCAGCTTAGAAAGCCTCAAAGGAATGAGGCAACAGCTGACCAGGGCGCTCGGAGTGTCCCGGGCGCCCCCAAGGTGAATACAAAACACAAGAAAGCAAGATGGGCTTCGACAGTACAATCTGCGGGCGCCCCCGTGCACCCGGGCGCCCCCGCTGCTCCTGGGCGCCCCCTGCGCTGCGGGCGCCCCCAGGGCTAGCTACCGAAGCAGCGCACTTCGAAGCCAGTGGATAACTCTTTGACCCGGTCAATCCGGGCGCCCCGAGCGCTCCGGGCGCCCCGGTCAAAGCGGATCCCGAAGATAAAGAGATCATACACTGACCAAGGAATTGCCGGATCGTGTGACACGTGGGGGGGGCGCCCCCGACATCCCGGGCGCCCCCAGGCCCTATATAAAGGGCCTTCGACCAAGGCTTCAAGCCATCAACTCTCTCTACGTCTCAAAGCTCTTCTGCTCTCGCGCCTCGCCTCGGAATCCTTCCAACTCGAGCCGACGACGTCCTACTGCTCCGAAAAAGTCGATCTACCCCGGACGTCGGTAAAAGAGCTATTTAAAAGTTTACTGTACTTAATTCTGTAATCCTTTGTAAACTATTTTGCGCCTAATATAGAATTGCCCAAAGTAAACGGTCAACGACCGTGGGCCTTAGAGTAGGAGTCGACCCAGGCTCCGAACCAAGTAAAAACGACTGCGTCTCTGTGTTATTGTTTTTTATTTCCGCTGTGCACTTGCTCTTAATTTTTCGAAAAATGAATACCGATATTCACCCCCCCTCTATCGGTTCTATCGATCCAACACATACATGCATAATCATGTTTCTAGTCATAACCATTGTCCTGGTTCATAAAGCTTGCATGATCATAATACATAAATAAACATGTACTTCATACATGATACATTTCATCTAGCATACATAATCCTAGTATTCATCATAAAGCATGGATGGTAAGCTACATATATACATGACACATACTACTAGGGTTCATGGCATTTACCTTAAACATGCATATACCTTCATAGACCATAAATCTATTATAAGCATTTATCATCATACATGCATCATTCTATCTATCATAACTTACATCCTACATCAATTACATATATTCATGGTATATGATCTAAATATTCATGAGTAAAGCATCACCTAAAATCTAACATACAAAATCATGTTATACTACACATAAACTAAGATTTTAGTAACATAAAGATCCTTACTTCATGCTTAACTACTTACTAGCATCATGGTAACTTAGGAACATGCATCCTTGAGACCTTAACCCAATCCAAACCCTAGGTTTGGGTCTTGGCCGAAACTTGAAGAAGTGTAACTCCATAGAAAATTTGCCTAGGTTAAGATTAACATCCTATACCTTGCATATCATGCCATGGAAGACCAATTGAACCCTTGATTGGACTTAACACTAAGCCTTAGCCCTAGAACATGATTTGGCCGAAACCTATAAGGGTAACAAGCCCATAGAAAATTCATATAAGTCACTATTTTCATCCATACTATATCATAGCAAGATATACTAAGCATGCTTGGAGATTTGAAAGTTAACCCTAGCCCTATACTTGATGTGGCCGAAACCCTCAAGGGGTTTTAGGGTGCCAAAAACTTCCCTAAATTATAAGTTATGTCCTACATACTATCATAAAACTTTCAAGAGTACAAAAGAGAATTTACATCATCCCTAACCCCACAAAACATCCTTGGCCGAAACCCTAAGGTTCCTCTTCATGGTTTCTTCAACTTAAATCTTAAACAAAAATTCTAAATCTTGTTAAGCATCAAGGAACAATCATACCACAGGTGAGAAGGGTCTTACCTTGGGTTGTCTTTGGTTTTTAGGCCTTAAAAGAGAAGGAAAAATGGAAATCCCTTTGATACTTGAACCCTTCTTGCCCTTGTAACCTTGGATGAGAACCTAGATCTTCCAAAATAGAGTCCTTGGTGGAACTTTACCTAAGGGGGAGAGCACCTTAAGGTTTCGGCTAGAGCAAGGAGGAAGAAGAAATGAAGAGGAGAAGGGAAATTGTAACTCCCTTACCATCTTTATACCATATTAAAAAGGGTAAGTGAAGAGTCATGGTGTCTCTTCCCTTGATGACTCTTCATTATTCCCAAGCCTTAACTAAGATCCACTTCATTTCCTCATAGCACTCCCTTGCTAGGTGAATTGGTTAGTGCATGCTTGGTTGTACAAGAGGTCCAAGGTTCAATCCTTGGTGCATGCACTAATTTCCTATTTTATTTATTATTTTATTTCCTATTATTTCGAAATTTCTTTAAAAATTCCCCCATAATTATGTTAATATTTCTCATTAAAATCCATTTATTTTTATATTAAATCCTACCTAAAATCCACCAATAATCATGATACTAGAAAGCCCATGTAAGGCCCATTAGTACGTAGTTTCTCAATTTAAATGAGAAATCCATGGGTTCCTAGGCTAAGGTTCGTACTAATATTTCTAGATCCTTCGGAAAATTATCTAGACATGCTTAATATTTTAAAGAAAATATTAAGAAAATTTTCCGGGTCGTTATAATCATGGCGTTGGTCGGCTGAATAAACCCGAAAGAGTGAAGCCGACGCGAAGGCTGTGGTGACCCTACAATGTGGCATGAACAAAGACCAACTCATCAAGGTTGGTCCCTTTACAAGCGCCAAAGATTTGTGGAATAAGCTTATTGAACTTCATGAGGGAACCCGAGATTCAAGAATCGCCAAGAGGGACTTATTCCTCAATCAACTTCAAAACCTCTCCATGAAGGAGAATGAAACTGTAAGTGAGCTACATAGCCGGTTCAAGGAAGTCCTCAATGGCCTTCATTCTATTGATGAAAAGGTCGAGAATCGCGACCTTGTGAGGTATGTGTTGAAAGCATTTTCAAGGAATGCTTTGTGGTCATCCATAGTGGATGCCTACAAAGTTTCCAAGGACTTATCAATTGTAAAGTTAGATGATTTATTTTGTGAGATGGAACTTCATGAAATGGCTAACAAAGGCCCCAAGGAGAAGGGGATTGCCTTAGTTGCAGGGGAACGATCCAACAAGAAGAAGAAGGAGAAGAAGAAGGAGAAGGAAGTCTCCTCATCTTCATTCTCATCCGAGTTCGAATACGATTCCGAGGAAGATGGCAGCGGGTCTTCTTCCTCCGAGATGACAAATTTTGTGAGAAGGATGATGAGAAGGGGTCAACACTTCAAGGGTAAAGGTAACCCTAGTGAAGCTAAAGTTGATAAGTCTAATGCTTCTTGTTATGAGTGTGGCAGGAAAGGACACTTCAAGAGTGAATGCCCAAAGCTAAAGAAGAAGGAGGAGAAATCCAAGAAGAAAGAGGAAAAATCCAAGAAGAAGAAGAAGGCCTTGAAGGCCACTTAGGATGAATCCTCCTCAAGCTCATCCGATGAAGAGAAGGAGGAGAAGAGTACATGACATGTGGCACTCATGGCTCTTGGAGGAGAAGAAAGCAGTGATGAATCCTCCGACTCCTCAAACGTGGCTTCATCATCCTCGGATGATGAAGTAACCACTCCCGAACTTGAGAAATGCTATAGAGCTATTGCATGCTTAACCAATATGTTGAAAAAGTAAAAAATTAAGGTTAAATCATTGCAATTAGAAGTGGAACAATTGAAATCATCTAGGGATGAGAACATAGACGATTTGCATGTTGAAATGTTAGAGGATGAGATTAAGTCATTGAAAATTGAGGTTGAACACTTAAAATCCTCTAGGGATGAGGATGTAGATGATTTGCATGTTGAGATGCTAGAAGATGAAAACAAATCATTGAAGAGTGAAGTTGAGAAACTCAAGAGTGTTCTTGGGAAATTTTTAACTAGCTCAAAGACCTTAGACATGATCTTGAATGCCCAAAGGGCAGTCTACAATAGGGCCGGTATTGGTTACCGACCCAAAGAACCATCATTTGTGTCTTTATTGTCTAGGACTGATGTTAGACAACCTAAGACACCTAGACCTCAAAGGAAAGTTGTCAAGGCATGGGTGCCTAAGTCTTGTTTAGTAGGTGCTTTAGGTCCAAGGTTTGGGTACCTAAAACTTCTATTTTTCGAATTGTGTAGGTTATGATTGAGGGGGAGCATCTATCAACTTGGTTCGTTGATAGTGGGTGCTCCAAACATATGACCGGGGATAGATCATTATTTACCACACTACAAAGAAAAAGTAGAGGTAATGTTTCATTTGGTAACAATGGTAGTCTGAAGGTCATAGGAATAGGAGACATTCAAATATCTGAATGTCTTAGAATTAAGAATGTCCTTCTAGTCAAGGGGATGACATTTAATCTCCTAAGTGTCAGTCAATTGTGTGATGCAGGTTACACAATTGATTTCCAATCAAGTCAATGTCTAGTTAGACACCATGACAACTTTGACACGGTACTAGTAGGAACTAGAATAGATAACATTTATCAAGTTTCATTTAAAAGTGCTACTAATGCTTTTGCTAAGTGTCTCATGTCAAAAGAAGAGGAGTCCACCCTTTGGCACCAAAGACTAGCACACGTGAACATGAAGAATATCCGAAAGTTAGCCAACAAGGGATTAGTTCGTGGCTTACCAAGCATCAAGTATGAAAAAGATAAACTTTGTGATGCATGTCAAATGGGTAAGCAAACAAAATCTGCATATAAAGGTAAAAGCGCTGTAAGTATATCTACCACTTTAGATTTACTTCATATGGACTTGTTTGATTGTAGCACTATTATATCATTGAATGGAAGTAGATATTGTTTTGTTATCATTGATGATTTTACTAGATATACATGGACCTATTTTCTGAGATATAAGGATCAAACCTTAGATGTTTTCATTTCTTTTTGTAGAAGAGTTGAAAATGAGAAATCATCAACAATTAATACAATTAGAAGTGATCATGGAGGTGAATTTCAAAACCAATAGTTTTTAGAGTTTTATCAAGATAGAGGGTACAGACATGAGTTCTCCACTCCTAGAACACCACAACAAAATAGTGTTGTAGAGAGGAAAAACCGTATTCTACAAGAGGCTGCGCGAAGCATGCTTAATGAGTACTCACTACCGAGCTACTTGTGGGCCGAAGCTGTAAACACAGCTTGCTACGTGCAAAATCGAGTTCTCATACATAGGTTCTTAGGAAAGACTCCCCAAGAACTTTGGTTTGGAAAACCACCTACGGTTAAACATCTTAGGGTGTTTGGTTGTAAGGTATTTATCCTAAACACTAAGGACCACCTTGGAATGTTCATGGCAAAGGATGATGAAGGGATACTAGTCGGGTACTCCCTCATTAGCAAAGCCTATCGAGTCTACTATAAGAAATCGAGATTGGTTGAAGAGTCTTCTGATGTGATTTTTGAAGAAATTTCAAAAGCAAATAACCAATCAGAAAATGTAGAAGGAGTTCAGCTCGAACTTAGGAGACTAAAGTTGAATGAAATTCCAAGTGTTGTTGATGGTGATGAATCCGATGACGGTGAGCCTAGACAACCCATGGATCAGCCGGATCCTGAGGCTGAGCCGGTGTCTAGTGAAACCATTCAAGAAGCACCACCAACACCTAGGCAAACTAGATTAGCCTCTAGTCATCCCCAAGACCAAATTGTTGGAGACATCCATCATGGGTTTAGGACTAGATCGTTCTTCCGGAATGAGGCTAATGAAGTTGCATTAATTTCCGAAATTGAACCTAGAAAAATTGATGAAGCATTGAATGATCCCGATTGGATCATTGCTATGCAAGATGAACTAGGTCAATTCGAAAGGAGTCAAGTATGAGACTTAGTCCCTAGACCCAAGAAGACCACCATTATTGGAACCAAATGGGTCTTCAAAAACAAGTTGAACCATAAGGGAGAAATCATTAGAAACAAGGCACGCTTAGTAGCCAAGGGCTACAGTCAAGTTGAAGGCCTTGATTATGATGAGACCTATGCTCCCGTGGCACGATTAGAGTCCATCCGATTGATGCTTGCATTTGCAACACATTGAGATTTCAAGCTATATCAAATGGACGTCAAATCGGCCTTTCTAAATGGTTTAATTAGAGAAGAGGTCTATGTTGAACAACCTCCGGGGTTTGAGAGTACCGAATTTCCAAACCATGTGTTCAAGCTCAAAAAGGCACTTTATGGCCTTAAACAAGCACCCTGAGCTTGGTACGAGCGGTTGTCAACATTTCTAATTGAGAAAGGCTTTGTAAGAGGCCAAATAGACCCTACACTATTTCTACGTAGAGATGGTGACAATATATTTATAGCCCAAGTATATGTCGATGACATAATTTGTGGCTCAAACAACAAGGGCTATTTAAATGAGTTCATTAGACACATGGAGAGTGAATTTGAAATGAGTCTAGTGGGAGAGTTGACCTTCTTCCTTGGACTTGAAATCAAGCAAACTCGTGATGGTATCCATGTGCACCAATCAAAGTACACACAAGAGATGCTTCGAAAATTCAATATGAGTGATTCAAAAGAGGTAACCACTCCCATGGCTACAAACACAAGATTAGACGATGATGAGAGTGGTAAACTTGTTGATTTGACTCAATATCGAAGCATGATAGGTAGTCTGCTATACCTCATAGCTAGTCGACCTGATATACTTTTTGTTGTGGGTATGTGTGCTAGGTATCAAGTTTGTGCCAAGGAATCTCACTTAATTGCTATTAAGAGAATTTTGAGATATCTTAAAGGCACAATTGGAGTTGGTCTTTGGTACCCCCGTACCGAGTCTTTTGACCTAATCGGCTATACCGATTCCGACTACGCTGGAGGTAAGTTGGATCGAAAAAGTACAAGTGGGGGCTGCCAATTCTTAGGATCATCTTTAGTTAGTTGGTCAAGTCGGAAGCAACATTGTGTTGCTCTCTCCACGACCGAGACAGAATATATTGCTATGGGAGATAGTATATCGCAATTGTTGTGGATGATTCATACTTTAGAGGACTATGGATTAAGCTACAAGGGTGTGCAAGTGTTATGTGACAACATTAGCACAATTAACCTAACCAAGAATCCAGTCCATCATTCTAGGACAAAGCATATTGAAGTGCGCCACCATTTCATTAGGGATCATGTTGCTAGAGGAGATGTTATACTCTCATATATAGAGTCCAAATCAAATTTAGCGGATGTTTTCACTAAACCACTCCCCCAAAATGAATTTAGTTTCTTATGAAGGGAGTTGGGAATGTGTCGCTCTTCATAGACATCAAAATGCATTCAAAACCCTTGATGATCATTTCGAATTGTCGGGAAACAATTGGGTAACTTTGGGGACATCTCACACAAACTATAAGGTTTATCAAAATATTTTTGTTTGCTAGATATGGGGTGAGATGTTAGGATCAACTAAATTTCTCGAAATGTAGATGTATCCCTTGAGAAATTTGGTTGACGAGATAAAAATCACTTCGGTGACCAAGTATGGGGAAAACCAATGCATGACATATGTGTACTTGGCTCCATGAGCATACTTGGACATTCCAATCAAGGAAACTTGATTGGAAACTTGGATTTGATACAAACATGTTTAAATTTGCTTGAATGTTTGTTGATTGAGTTTGACTCCATTTGAGTGGAGCAAAGTGATTGTTAAACCCATAAGGACCTTTGATCCTTGTTAAGGGATCAATTTTAGTCAAGAGACCACCCCCAGGATCAATAACTCTTCATCAGATCATTTCAGAAATCATTTGGAAATCTAAAACTGAAAGTTTCAGATCGTATCAGGAAGTTTCAGGGAGTCTGATCGGTCACCGGACCGATCAGGAGCATGTCTGATCGGTCCCCGGACCGATCTGGCCCCTCTTCGTGGTGATCGGTTCACAGACCGATCAGAGGGGTCACAGAGACTTTGCAAAATTTTGTCTACACATTCTGTGCTAGCCTGGATCGGTCCCCGGACCGATCTGGCACCCTGTAGTGATCGGTCCACAGACCGATCAGGGGGGTTTCCAGAATACCCTTCGACCCTACTGTTCGCTTCCTGATCGATCAGCCGATTGATCAGGAGCATGCCTGATCGGTCACCCGACCGATCAGGACCAGGCCAGTCCGATCAGGCCGGAGCCTGATCGGTCTGGGCGTTTCCAGATCGAATGGTGATCCGTTCAATCGTATTAAATTGTGGTTGGTGGACCGATTCACCAACCGATTAACTTCGTGTATTTCCTTACTTCCTAGCCCTAGCTGACCAAAACCCCTCAGCGCCAAAACCCTCTTGCCTTCTCCCTTGCGCGTGCGATCTCTCTTCTCTTGCTGTGCATGAGAGTTCTCCTTCTTGCTGTTGGTGTTCTCATCAGCGAGTTCGTGATCTTGCAAGCTCATTCTTCCTTGCCTGCGTGGGCACTCGAGGTTCTTCTACTCCTTGCGATCGGAGTCCTCTCGAGCTCTCTAAGAACGTGCGAGTTCTGCAATTTTCGATCATCTTCAGTCCATGGCACTTAAGTAAGTTTTTGTTTTGTTTCATCTTACAGATTACTTCATCGATCATGTGTTTGTGCTAATCAAAATTTTTATCTTGTGGTGTTTGCCGTGACCTTGCCTATGCCATGACCTAAACTCAATCACATCTCTCTGTTATTTGATTTTTGATCAACTCTTATCTTTGTAATCCTTTGATTTGTATCAACCTGGTGCCGTGACTTTATCTGACTCCACTGATTAAATCAAATCCTGTGTTCTTGATCAAACTTGTGTGATCACTTCTATGATCAATTCTTTAAATCCTTTAGAAAGTCATCCAAAGGGAAAGAACCAGTGGAGGGCAGCTCGAAGGGCAAAGCCCCTTCTTCATCCGTGCCCTCCCGAAGGCCTCAGCCTTCCTCAAGTTCTCGTTTTCCCAATGCTGCCTGTGAACAGGCCTTTTAATCTCGCACCTTCAAGTTACTGTCCTGCCGATCAATTGATGTTCCTTTTCTATCCGAGCACTGTCCCTCCATTATGGAGATAGTCACCTTCTACAATCTTGGCTTTCTCCTTTCCCTCGAAAGGACTATAAACTATGATCTTGTCTCGGAGTTTTACAACAACCTTCAACAAGGGGCTCAAGGAGGTTTTGAATTTACCACCCGCGTAGCAAAGAGAAATCTAGATTTCTCTTATGAGATCCTGGCGGAGTATCTAGGCGGTCGACAATCGCCTAACTTGTACTCTATCTATCCTGAGCTCCCTGACCCTTTGTTGGCTCCTTTTGCAGACACCACTCCCGATGACATTTATCAGCATTTCTTTGGCCATCCCTACCCAGCTGGTCTTGATGAATTGGGTCCTGATTTTCCAACTTTTGCAGCCCTACGACTTTCTCCTGTTGTCTACATCCTCTTCAAAATAATCACCAATTGCATCTTGCCTATCACTTCCATGCCCTTGACCGAGATCCGTCCCTATCATTGCCTGATGCTCTATGGTATGCACTGCCGCATGGACTTTGACATCATGGAGAGCATTTTTCAGTCCATCTTATCCTATAGAGAGCCGAGCCGACGCACTGTCTATATGGCTTTTGGTCATGTCATCACTGACTAGCTTATGTCAGTAGGTATTGATGTCACCAAGGGCAGGACGGTGCCCATGGTCAGACAGGATTGCAGACTTGGCAGACGGGCGTTTGCCAAGTCTGGCATCATTATTAGGGACCATGATCGGGCAATGGTTTGGAAGGATGGTAGGGGTCTTGGCGAGCTACCTGGGGGAGGTCCACACATTCAGGCACCGACAGATGCTGCACCTCAAGAGGCTCCCGCTGCTGCTGCTGTCGACTATGACTATGAGCCGGACCCGACCTACGATGGCAGATTTTCGAGCTGGATCGGACGATCCAGCATGATCTTCATTTGCGAGAGCTCTATCAAGAGGAGGTCCGCTCGCAGTTCCGATCCTTCGATTGCAGACTGACCACGGTGGAGTCCGATGTCTCCGGGGTCCGTTCGTTACAGCATACTTCGTACGATGAGTGGCGCCACCACACCTTTCCGGGAGATGCGCCTTCTGATAGTGCTGCACCAGGGTCTTATGATCCTGATGATGCCATGATGGATGACCCTATGCATGATGACCCCCCCGACCAATGGTTGATATACTCTGCATCTATTTGTGATTTGACTATCTGACTGTTTGGATTGTATGACTTTCGGGCTGTATGCCTCATGACTTGACTTTTATGGCCTTGTGCCGCGTTTGCCTTGACTTTGGTGCATTGGTATGCATCCATTTATTTGTCTGGTTTTGATGTATGATGCACTTGATTTGTCAGGCTATGGTTTATGCCTTACTTCTATGACTAGATTTTGCGTATGCTTCATTCATATGATATTATTCGTTGCTATGATTATGCTTATGATGCCATGTTCATATGATACATATGCTTGTTTTGCCATGCCTTATCTTTGTCATATGTGTTTCATATGTTTATCAAAATAAATCAATCATACCTTTGTTATTTTGGGATACCTGATGATCCCGAACTAGGCTGTCACGAACGTGGGTCTCAAATTTAGATATTTATTAAGCTGGAAACCCTTTTTGCTAACAAGAATGAACACGTAGTAAAGGGGCCACAGGTCGTATTTTTCCTAGGGCTAGTTGAGGTTGTTTGATTCGAGCTCGAGTTTATGTGTCGTTGATATTTTTGGATTTCAAATAAAACTTAGGGTTTTGGTTTCAATTAGCAATGAAAATGCAATGGAAAGAAAGAGAATTTAACTAAATGAACTTTAACAATGTAATTTCAACTAATGCACTAAACTAATGGAAACTTGATTATCTATGGCACTTAGCCGAATTTTGAAATCCAAACTAAACTCAACCGCAAGTGTACATTACAAACTACATTGGATTCAAGAAGTTAACACTCAAGGCCGAAACTTGACTTGATTCAAATGTAACAATGAAACTTGATACTAAATGTGAAACAACCTAGATGCCGAAAGTTGATACTCAATGCAGAATTTGTAAACTGATAACTCAGAAATGAACTAACCACATCACTTGGAAGACAAAGCTATTAATGAAGTGCTATGCATGAATGAAGAAAGAAATTCAGAAATAAATGCAACAGTGAAGAAATGAGCTGAATGTAGAATTGAAATGCATGAATTCAAACAAGCTTGATACCAAGAAGAGGAAACTCTTGTGCCGAAAGCTGAAACTGAATGCAGGGATTATAAACTGATGTGGAGATACTAATGTGAAACAGCTGATGTGAAGTAGCAAATCAAATGCAGACTTCAGAAACAAATGAATGCAACCAAGTTAATTTGAAACAAAATTTTAGATCTCAAACTTATATGCAGTGAAAAATTGAATGCAGATATGAAAATGAAGACTTTGATAAATCGAATGCAGTAATACAGTAACAAAGTGAGTGCTGAAGCTAGCAAATGCAAACTAAATTTAAGTCACTAATCGAAATTCAGGAAAGCTTGAGAAAAGCTAATGGTCACTTGGCACAATTTCAGATTTGATGAACTAAACATGCTGAAATAAAATGGGTTTACAAGCTGAAATTAAATGCAAAAGTTGATACAAAGTGCTATGAAAATGGAACAAGCTACAATGGAAATTCAGAGACGAACTAAAACTTGCTGAAAACAAAATTCAGAAATTAAAACAAGGACTGATACGCAAGCTGATTCGCATGCTTGGAAAAACAAATTCAAAACTCTAAGTTGACTGCTATGCAAATGAAACAATCTTCAAAGTGAATTCAAAAGAGAACAACTAAGCTCACTTGATACAAGAATCAGGACATCAATATAAAAACTGATACAAAGGAGAAAAATTGATACGCAACAAGAAAAACTGAAACACAGGAACTTAAAAGACTGATACGCAAAAGGAAGAAGCTGATACGCAGCAGCTGAACAAAAAGCAGGAAATTGAACTGGAATTGCAGACAATTGTTCACTGAATGAGATCCCTAGCTAATTTACTTGCAAAATTTAAACCTAATTGAAAGCAAAAACAATTCAGAAAAGGAAATTAAACAGTTGTTGATACGAAGATAGAAACAGAAATATAGTGCAGAATTGAAATTACAGCTAAAGCAAAAAGAAATGCAATAAGAAACTAAGCCTCGATCATTCCCTTGGCTCAAGATCTCCTTGCCGTCACACAAGAGCAAGCCAAGAACCCCTTCAGCTGCGCAGATCAATGGGAGAATGGCTTCAATTTTGACTCTGCTCACAGACTGCACTCAGCTGGAGAAAACCAATCGATCTCTCCGACCTCGCGATGTTGATGTGTGATGATGATTTGGTGATGATCATAACATACCAGAGGACCCTCTAGTAAGCTCCGATGGAAGAAAATGACACGCGATCGTGATTAAATCGATCAGATCACAGAAATTGATGAAACCCTCAATCAACTCTGTTCCGGTGCAAATCCGAGCTTGAATCTCCACGGAAACCTCCTCCCGATGATCCAGATCTTGTTCCAAGGTCAGAATCGAGATGGCCATGCCTTCAGATGGAAAAACCCGCAGTAGAAATGAAGAACTGTCGAAGAAGAACAAAGAACAGGTGAAGACGCGACCCCGATCTGAACAGAGGAAGCAGTTAATATAGTTTCAACAGTGAACGACTGAGATCATTTCAATTCCATCCAACGGATGGATCTCATCCGATTTGAATCAAACTTTGATGATGTTGATCAAGGGTTAGGATATGCCTCCCAGTAGCTCGGATCCTCCAGATTTGCAACGGATGACCCAGATCAACCTAATCTTTGAATGGACAATCTAAAGCCCTCTGAGCTTGATCCAACGGTTGAATGATCTTTGATTTGGATGAAAATCTCAGATCTTGACCTCAGTGCTTGATCAGCCTTAATCCTAGCTTGGATTGCCCCAGAGGTCCCCAGATGGCTCAGATCTAGCCGTTTTTGAATCGGACGACCCAGATTTGTCTGAAGCTTGATCACTCGATCCGGGTCCACTTTCGACTCAAATTTGACCCAGCATAACCTAGGTCCATGATCCTTCCATGCCTATGAAAATAGATCAACAATTTAGTGGCAAAATAATTCAAATGTATCGAGATTTACAATTAAGTCCAAAATAGCAGTAATTTCTAGAACCTAGAATAAATGCAAGATTAAGCAAGTAAAATATGGGTCAAACATGGATTTAATAACCTGAAACGATCAACAAAATAACACTTATCAATACCCCTAGGGTTGAGGGGGAGTATGTTTAAGCTTAACAACCCGTCTAGACCCTTTTTGGTGTTCGACAAAGGGGGAGAGTGTGGTTGGTTAAGTTTAGGATGATTATATTGTAGGGGGAGGATCCTGATTCCCCTATGATTCTGAAAGTTGAGAAAATTGATTTCGAATCCCTAAACTTAAAATCGGGTTGTCAAACAACAAAAAGGGGGAGATTATTGATGCAGTCTGACCCTGATTGTTGTTTTGGTGTTGACATCGATTTTAGTTTAGGTTGATGATTATGATTATGATTAAGTCCTTTCGGGGATTAGGCACGGAGTGATTGAAAAGTCCTAGCTTGGAGGGCTAGGTGAAAAGTCCTAACTTGGCGGGTTAGGTGAAAAGTCTCAACTTGGAGGGTTAGGTGAAAAGTCCTAGCTTGGAGGGCTAGGTGTGGAAAAGTCATAACTTGGAAGGGTTGGGTGAAAAGTCCTAGCATGGAGGGCTAGGTGAAAAGTCCTAACTTGGAGGGTTAGGTGAAAAGTCCCAACTTGGAGGGTTAGGTGAAAAATCCTGGCTCGGAGGGTTAGGTCCTAGCTTGGAGGGCTAGGTTGGGTGAAACCCTAGCATGAAGGGCTAGGTTGGAGCCCCTGGATCGGTCTGGTGACCGATCAGGGAAGCTATCACGGTGCTCCTTCGTGGATCGGTCTGGTGACCGATCCAGCGATGACTGATCGGTCTGGTGACTGATCAGAGAGCACACAGTGAGGCTGGAACCTACTGCTCGGCTCCTGATCGGTCTGGTGACCGATCAGGGAGCGTGCAGTTCACTCACTGCTCAGCTCCTGATCGATCTGGTGACCAATCAGGGAGCCCACAGTGAGTTGAGTTCCCCTACTAATCTGCTCCTGATCGGTCTGGTGACCGATCTGGAACACTGTTCAGACCGTTCCGGAGAACGATCAAGTGTCGCGAATTCCTCACTATGACCGATCAGGACGGAGCCTGATCGGTCTGAGCATGATCTGATCGGTCTGATGACCAATCAGGAGGATCTCTGATCGGTCCGGTGACTGATCAGGTGGGTTGGACTGCGAAGCTCATAAATCGCCCAGCAAAGGGGTGGATCGGTCTGGTGATCGATCCACAACCTGGGTTCGGTCTGGTGATCGGTCCAGGAGAGTCCCAGAGAAATCGTGATTTCTGATTGAACGTTGGGGACCGATCAGGATGGATCCTGATCGGTCTGAACCCAGCCTGATCGGTCTGGTGACCGATTAGGAGGCTCTCTGATCGGTCTGGTGACCGATCACTTTAATTCAAATTGTACTGTCAGACACTCTGATCGCGTCTGAACGTATCTGATACTCTGCGCTTAACCTCTGATACTTGATTTTCTACTTGATATGCTGTGCTAATGCTCTGATTAAGTGTGCAGGTGACAGGGATGGATTCAAACACTCAAGGAGAGTCAATGGAAGCCTTTCCTTGGAGCAGGTTTGTCCATTTGCCATCTCAGGTTGCAACGGCTGGAGCTGCAGACTGGAGCTGCTGACTTGAGCTTGGCTGAGGGAAGCTCAGGGAGTCCAGGGAGAGCTCAGTGGTAGCTGGCATTGGCAGGTGAGCAGCTGGAGGCTGCAGTGAGATGGCTTGACCTGAGATCAGCAGAGGAGACTTAAGTGCTGGGTGGCAAACGAGTCTAAAAAAAACGAAGTTCTCCACGCTGTGTTTGTGCTTGTGCTTGTGCAATCTGTTGTTCCATCATCTTGAGCAAGCAACTGTAATCTTTGAAGCAACCATCTGTTACTTGAGCATTGGGAAGAAGAGTCAGAAGGCTTGGTGAGTCCATCAGCGAGAAGACACGAAGAATGGGATTCTTGCGTGAGATCTGCGCTGAGTGGAGCTCAGGAGAAGTTTGTCTGAGTTCTTGCTGTCCTAAGTGCTAAGTAAGATCTTTCTTGTGTTTCATTGTGCTTAAAACTTCATCCTTGTTGAAACGCTGTGGAGAGGTTACTCCACCGAGAAGGAGGTTGCTTATTATCCGGATCTTCCGGGGCTTGATCTGTCGACGATCAAGGGATCACCCACCTTACGGGCACGCCAAGAAGTAGGGGAAAGTTATCCCCGAACCTTGTAAACTTTCCTTGTTAGCGATCTTGTTTGTTGTTTTAGTTTGTTTTTGTTTTCTGCATTTCTGCACTTCTCTGTTTCCATTGTTTCCACTGCTGTGCTACTAACCGTGAAGTGCAGAGAAACCCTAAAGCGAAAGAAGTTTGTGTCTGGCTATATTCACCCCCCTCTCTAGCCATCCAAGTTCCAACATATATAGGGCTAAGGTAGGGACCAAGAGGAGGAGTTGGATCTTGGCCTGCTAATGGATCCAAACCCGATCCATTAATAAAGATCCATTCCACTAAAGGATCCTTATTGAATTACCTCACCAACCCCATATGGGCTCCACCTATCATGAGTCATCCATCCCCCCGTGTTTAAGATATCGAATGCCCATCGATTAATTTAAATTACTGACAATTTTAATTAATCGACTTCTGGCTCTTTGATTAGTACCACTCAACCTTATCATCATGTCGGATCAAATCCACCTATAGGGTTTAACATGATGAACCTTTTGAGCTCATCGAGGGGGCATCATCATCCCGACTCACCAGGACACGGATTCCGTCAATAATCAATGACACATCATATAATTAATATTATTTCCCAACTTACCTGGCCTATCGATTTAATAGAATAAATCTCGCCCATTGGTAAATCAAAGAAATAATTATTAATAATACGTGCCCGTTATTATCTCGGGATTCAGGGATTGTACTCTATAATAAATCCGAGATCCAATCCAATTATTAAGTCAGTACAAATTGGATGATCTCTAGTTTTGGTCCTGCTCAATGCACACAAAGCACACTAGTGTAATTCTATGGTCAAGATAAACCACACCTAATTACACTACAACCATCCTGATGGTTTGTCCAAATCCATCTCGGTTGTGAGCCTCTTACTTATACTATGCAAGGGACTGATAACACGATTTTCCGTGTGTCACCACACACCATGTTATCTACAGTGCACAGTATTGGACATTTATGCATATACTAATGTAAACACGTATCTAGTGTTGTTGTGATTCTCTTTTCAAAATATAGATGATCTTATATATAAAAAGAGCAAGTCTTTTAGTATACACATCTAACATATGCATCATCGTCAGGAGGAGGAGGAGGGACCTGGTACATCAGATCCCAGCGCTGCATCATCTCATACATATTAGCCTGTCTCCACTGAAAACTCTGAAAATCCTCCATGAGTCCGTGAACCTCCACCTCTAGTCGGGAGGACCGCTCCTCTGTAATCCCTGCAGGAGCAGCATGAGGAGTAGCCTCCTTATCATTGGAACTAGAGGATGCATGGTCACGTCGCCAGACTATCACTCCCTGCTGTTTCTCAATCCCAGCCAAGGAGAGCTGTCGAGAACCTATCTGATCATAGTCCTTGGACAGCTGATGAAACCGACCTCTAGTGACGTCAATACCTCTAGACTCAAAGAATTCAGTCAAAATATAACCGAATGACATGTAGATCTTCCGATGAACCTCATGTAAAAAATGCACAATAGATGCGAATACATGACGGGCAATGTCAATGTCTAGCCTCCTCTTTAAAGCATACATCATCACTAGGTGAGGTAGCCGAATCTTGGACCTCCCCTTGGTGACAATGGGCAAAATGTAGTCTAGGATAATTTTATAAAGAATGTTGCTAACTGTGGTCATGCACCTAGCTATAAAAGTATACTGTAGAGGAGGTCAAGGATTTTCGAAATAATGGCAGTGAATTTGATCAATGGTCACATTAGACAATGTTAAAGGCTCAATGACATTAGGGAAGTATGTAAATGGGTTTTCTGAAAGCCGACACCCTAATAATGACCCTAATAATGCAGGTGAAAAGGAAATGCTGACCCCCCTACCATAAACTCATATGTCATGCCATCAGTAGCACTGCAGGTGAGATTTGCATAAAATTCTTTGCAGAGGTCAATATTTATGTAATGCTGACAATATAATAACTTCTCCAACCCGTAATGAGTGATAATCTCAATGATGTGAGGAGTGATCTCCTAAAAATATAACCGATTGAGATATCGACAATTCATTAAAATAAAGTCGACATTCTCAAATCTTCAGCGGCACACCTCAGAATGGAACCGAGGTGCCGTAGGTTCTATGGGAGGCTGTCGGGATCACTAACCCTTCATTTTTGCCTAGCCCTAAAATGCAAATACCATATGCATGCACCAAGAATGACCCAATCAAGAGGAAACAACAAGGAAAACATGCAAAATATAGAGAGTTAGTCATAAATTATGGACTAAATGAAAAGATAAAGCAAACAATTCGTTACCGTCTCTCCATTCGCTGCATTATGGATAATGATCAAAGCTGACTTAAAGAAGGTGCTTTTCTTGCCCTAGATTTGGATCTAAGGTGGAGGAAGGCTAGAGACACAATTTCAAGGTCGTAGGAAGCCTTAGAGGAGCTGAAGAGATCAAAGGAGGGAAGTGGTGGCAAGGGGCGGCGTTGAAACCCTAGGTTCGGCCGCCCCTGCTCGGGCTATTCTTTTAAAGATTTGCTTCATCAGTCGACTGATCCAAGCATCAGTCGACTGATGGAGTAAACAGAAAGATCAGTCGACTGATGGAGGTTCAGTCGACTGATGCATAACATATCCTAGTTCCTAAACCGATCTGTACCAGTCGACTGCCGTTTGCATCAGTCGACTGCTACCCTATATTTTCAGCATTTCTGACCCAGCTTCAGAAATGCATAACTAATTTCACAGATCTCTAAAATTTTTTAAATTTCATGGAGATATTTGTGACACACATGTCTACTTAGGAAAAATACGTTTAAAAATGAATCTATCACTAATCCCAAGATTGACATAAAACTCAAAACTATCTAAGTGTTTTAATTTAACCTTAACCTAAAGTCCTAGTTTTGGCTTCCCTTTGATGTCTCTGCCCATATAATTTCATAATGCATCCCTAGCGTTGGTTTATATAATATCTACACATTGAAACCCAATTTTCATGCAATATAGTTCTAGTGTCATATTTCCATGTATGAAACTCACTTTTAATGTGTCAAATCCCTAGGATTAAGACTCAAATTTGTCTCTAAATCCTTTGGCACATTCCACAGCCCATCTAGTCTTCCTAGAGAAATCCTCCTGAGATCCATTGACCATGGGTCCCATCTTGACTCCTAGAGCTCCCCCTTGAGCTCTTAGCCTTAGTCACCTCCCTAGGTGACTTATCTATAATTGCAAGGCCACATCGGTGTACCTCTGGTACTTCTTGACCTACACATCTCACCTTCTTTTCTTTGAATACCTTTTCCTTTGTTAATTTCTTCTTCTTTCCTCTAGCTGGCTTTCCCTTTCCATACATGGACTTCCCTTTGCTATAGTCATATGACACCCTTGCATATGACCCGATCTATCATTGTTGGGGATTTGACTACCCAACACCATGCCTAAACCCTTAGATCTAATAGTGACTCTATCTAGGGGTTTCTCTAATTTATCAAGCTTTGATCTCAAAGCTTGATTTTTTCTCTCTAGATTCTTAACCTTAGCATCAACATGTCCACCTTGAATATTTCCAGATCTATCCGTTTGTCTAGGCATGTGTCTCCCCTTCTTTAGATTAATGTCTCGGTCCTTAGGTCTTAAGATTCTAGGTTTATCATGATACATGTATTCCCTAGGATTTTGACATACAATATTAACCCTATTTTTATCATGATATCTAAAACCAAAATTATGCATAGGTAAATAATTTTCATTATTTCTACCACACATAGAGGAATTTGAATCATGCTTAAAGTTAGGGATTATCTCCCTTACCCTTGTAGCTCTCCCTTGATGTGAGTTTTTCTTCTTCTCCTTCTTCTCCCACTTTCTCAAATGCTCCAATTTTTTGAATTCTCCTTTCCTTGAGCATTTGGTGTGGTAGTGTCCTAGCTCATCACATGTGAAACACCTAATGTGTTTCTTCTCCTTTTCCCTACAACCCATGTTACATGTTAAATAAATTGACTTGGGTTTAGGGTTTACCTGCTTTTTACCTAATGGACACTTATCCTTGTAGTGTCCCTTCATGTTGCACCCAAAGCAAATAATGTGATCTTTTGACTTTGCTTTGGTAGAGGTGGATGCTTCTTCTTGCTCCGGTATTGAGGATGGTCTCTCCTCCCCCTCAATCCTTGAAGTGGAGACCTCTTCTTCTTCCTTTGATGAAGTGGATGGTTCTTCAAATTCTTGTGCCACTTCACTTGAGGATATAGATAAATCTTTTTCTTCTTTCTTCTCCTCTTCGGATGTTGAGTTTCTTTCCTCATCCGATTGATCCTTCTCCTCTTCTTGGACCATTAAGCCCATCTCATGGGCCTCTTCTTCTTCCTCTACTCGTGTAGGATTTTCATGAAGCACTATTATCTTGCTCTATAGTTCATGTGCATTTTTGTACTCACCTACACGGCTAATCACATCATTAAGCAAAAAATTAAGTAGAATTACTATTACCTTATCATTTGCCTTTGATTGCGTTTATTGCACCTTATTCCAATATCGTGGTGGGAGCTTTTTCCCAAGTTTATCTTTTGAAATTTCAAATGACTCTTCTAGCACGATCATGAAATTCCAATCCATGCCGAACCATGTCTTTGTCCACATCCTCCAATACTCAAAACTCTCGAGGTTGTAGGGAGGTGGAACATTGATATCGTCCCCTAATCTTTCTTCAGTCGTCATTTCCTCTAGCTTTTTGCTCTCTCGGCGGTTAGTCCGTAGATGAGCGACCTTGCTCTGATACCACTTGTTAGGACCTTGGCGTTTAGCTAGAGGGGGGGGGGCGGGGGAGGGTGAATAACTACTTTTCGATTTTCTTCCTACACGTGTTAGCAAGCGCAAGCGGAAAACTTAAATATAAACTAAAACAATGCTAACACCAAACCTTTACGTGGTTCGAAGATGATACTCATATTCCACGGCTGTCCGTAAGGTGGACGATCCCAATCCGTCGGTGGATGACTCCCCGGAAGACCTCCGGCTAGCTCTTGTTGCTCCTTGTGGGTGGAGAAACCTCGTCACAATCTCTTGACAACTTCTGAGCACTTGTAGGCTACTAACAGGCTTTACGCAAGCTTGTTTCGCTAAGGAAACTCAGCCAAAAACAAGCTCTCTTAAATAGTGCTCGATGCTGAAAAGACCGTTACCAATCGACTGGTGCTAACACTAGTCAGCTTGTCCTCTTGAATTCGAATGTCACAGACCGACGCTTCGAATTCTAGTCGACATCAATCGACTGATCGTAGGATCAGTCGATTGATCCAAGCATCAGTCGACTGCCAACTCCCTAAACCTTGGGTTTCCCTTCTCGAGTACAATTCCCTCAGCACTCGAACCCTCACAACTTAGCTGACTCCTCATCTAGCAGCCTCGACCTATTGCCTTCAAGCCTTCTTCGACTTTGGCTCTCGTCCCTCGGATGCATGCAAGCCCATGGCTCGTCTTCCCATGCCATCCTTCACGTATGCCTCGAAGTTTGCTTCCCTCTGCTCATCGTCCTTGCTTTGTCAACGGTCCCTCGGATGCATGCAAGCCCACGACTTGTCTCCCTATACCATCCTTCACCAGACCCGAAGACGTCTAACCAAGTCTATGTGTATCCTGCAAACCTTCACACTCAAATACACATATTATATCAACATGAAACCCTAATTTAATCATATTGACACACACATCAAAACCCATGATCCACTCGATCACACTTGGGTCAATTGCACCAACAATTCCCTCGAGTAGGCTCCGCAGTGATCTAAGTTCTGACTTGAGCGTCGGAGTAGGCTCCTCAGGAAAATATCTGACACGTTCCCATTAACTCTTATGTTGATCTCGTAGGGTGTGATCTACTTCCCTTCGTCATCATCCTTGTGGGCTAGACTCTGGTGACTCGTTATTTGCGTCGATTCCTTTTGGAATAAGTTTGGCGCCGTCTGTGGGAATCTAAATCAAAGCACCAGAAGGAGCACCGTGATAGCATATCCGGAGGGACAACCCATCATTTTGACGGAAGAAGAATTGGATCGCCTTATAGCCAACATTGTCAAAGGAGCGCTCGAGCAACACCAAATCGAACAAGCCGCCTCACGGCGAGCAACCTCAGGGCAAGGTGAAATTCTCAGAATCTCCACCTCACATCCCCACAATAGAAGATCTGTCTCGCCAACGGTGGGACACGCCGGGACGACTCCCACACACCAGCTAGATTCCCTGGGAGATTGGAAAAGGCCAACTCTGTAGCTTCAAGCGCTCTAAGGCAGGAAGAAGGACCGGGGAAGAGAGAGGGACCCAAGGCCTTCCAGAAGGCACCCTCCACCCCTTTCTCGCTGGACATCGTAGAAGATCCCATGCCGAAGTAGTTCCATGGTCCCAAAATTGCCGACTACGACGGGAAGACGAATCCAAAGGATCATATCTGCAAATTCAAGAACGCGACCCTCTTGCACCAGTACATAGATGGTGTTAAGTGTCGAGTGTTCTTGAACACTCTATCGGGAGCCGCCCAAAGATGGTTCCAGAGACTGCTCTAGGATTCTATAAACTCCTTCCTGGAGTTTAGAACTGTGTTCCTGCATTATTTTGCTAGCAGCCGTCGGTATCAGAAGATGACATTAAATTTGTTTGCCCTCAAGGAGAAGGCAAAGGAACCGCCGAAGGATTACATCCAACGGTTCAATCGAGTGGCGCAAGATGTGCCAACCGCAACCTCAGAGATTCTTTTCAGTGTCTTTACGTAGGGACTCTCCGAGGGCTACTTCTTCTGATCATTGGTGAAGATGCTTCCAATTAGTTTCGATGACTTGCTGGGTTGCTCTGTCAAGCACGTCAACGTGGAAGAAGTACAACATGCTCGCCGTAAAGAACCAGCCGAAGTTCCTGTATAGGCCATGGTATGTTTGGGAAGAAGGGAACCGCCAGCACTGGCCCGGGCGAAAGACCCTCACTCGGGGAAGGATCACTGGACTAGTAAGAGAAGGCTAGTAGAAATAGTTGATACCCAAGAACCAGAGCCACCGAAGAGGTACTGTGATTTCCACGACAGTACCACACACTCTACAGAAGAGTGCCATGCCTTGAAGAAAAGGCTGTCGGAGGAAGTAGATAACAAGCCCCGGAAGTGATGGAAGAAAGCAGGGTATCACCGGAGATCTCCCGGCGGAGTCTTTCTCCCCATAAGCGGCAGCAGGAGAAGAAGAAACCCGGAGGCAATCTCGGTCAAGGTCCAGGGGGAGAAGTCGGGAGGTGGCACCTCGTCGATCTCTCTCCCATGAATGAGACCCCAAGAAAGGCAAGGCTCATGTGTGAGGTCCCCCTTCGGGCCATGTGGGAGTGATCTCCGGAGGCCCTATCGGAGGAGACTCTACCCGAGCAAGGAAGGCCCATGCTCGGCGACTTGAGAATTACTCCATCGGAACAAGCAGTAGCCAACGTAGAGGCCCCGTCATCTCATTCGACCCGGATGACATAGAAGACGTGGAGACCCCTCATGAGGACGCTCTGGTAATTCTTGCATGCATAGCTAATTATGAAGTTAAACAAATCTTCATGGATACAGGTAGTTCTGTGAACATTATATACAAGGCGACCCTGGACTAGATGCAGATCGATGAGGATGAGCTGCATCCGGTCTCTACTCCACTCTTCTGCTTAATCGGATACCAAGTGCAGCCTATAGGGCATGTCTCCCTATCCCTGTCATTGGGAGATGACACGTTGGAGAGGACGAGGAGGACCACTTTCCTGGTCGTGGATGCACCCTCATCCTACAACGCCATCCTCGGACACCCAACACTCAGCGTATTCCAGGTGGTGGTTCAGTCTACCACCAAAAAAATCAAGTTCCCGGTGGGCGAGCAAGTAGCTGAGGTCAAGGGGGATCAATTGGCTTCCCAGCGATATTACAGCAGTGAAGTCAGGTCTGAAGCCCGCAAGAACCTGAGGGCTGATGAAGCTCTACAAATCGACCTCGCCAACCCTCAAGAGGAGGAAGGGCCCAAAGAAGAATGGAGGGAGGTCGAGAGTGAAGAAGTTCAGATACACCCTCAACAGACGCGCGGGGGGGGGGGGGGGGGTTACAAGGATTGCTGCTGACCTCCCCCCGGAGCTGAGAAGCCATCTGATCGACAACTTGCAAAACCATCAAGACGTATTTGCGTGGGCTATCGAGGAGATCAAAGGAGTCCCCCAGCCTTGGTTATGCATCGCTTGCATGTGAACCCCGGGGCTCGGCCGGTGAAGCAGAGACGAAGACATTTCGCGCCTGAGCAGGACAAGGCTATCAGAGAGGAGGTTGCCATGTTGCTGAAGGCTGGACACATATGAGAAGTTCAATTCCCAACTTGGTTGGCCAATTTAGTACTTGTCCCTAAGCTCAGGAGTAAATGGCAGGTTTGTATTGACTCTAGAGATTTAAATAAAGCCTGCCCTAAGGACTGCTACCCTTTACCTCTGGTTGTGAGTTTATTTCTATGCTGGACGCCTACTAGGGATATCACCAAGTCCCCCTTACATTGGAAGATCAAGAAAAGGTCAGCTTTGTGATGACGGATGACACCTATTGCTATAACGTCATGTCTTTTGGGTTACGCAACGCCGGGGCGACCTATCAACAGATGATGGACAAGGTCTTCAGGCATTGGATCGGGAGGAACATTGAAGTTTATGTAGATGACATCCTGGTCAGACAAACAAGGGGAAAGATATGATAGCCGACCTAGAAGAGACATTCGCCACCCTGAGGGCCAACAGACTAAAGTTGAACCTAGCCAAGTGTCTGCTCGGAGTGAAGAGTAGCCGGTTCTTAGAGTGTATGGTGACAGAGAGGGGGATCGAGGCCAATTCTGATAAAGTGAAGGCCATCCTCGATATGCCCCCTCCTCGCAACTTCAAAGATGTATAGAGGCTAAACAGCAGGATTACAACCCTGTCCAGGTTTATCTCTAAGTTTGTCGACAGGACCCTGCCATTCTTCAAGATTCTAAGAAAGGCAGTTAAGTTCGACTGGGACGACCAGTGTGAGAAGGCATTTACTAATCTGAATGCCTATCTGGCCGAACTCCCCGTCCTTTACAAGCTAGTGGAAGGGGAGACATTGTTCATCTACCTGTCTGTGGCTGAGCATGCGATGGGCTCTGCACTTATCCGAGAAGAAGACACTGTGTATTATTCGGTCAAATTATTTGGACACCTCCTGAAGGATGCAGAGACATGCTACACTACAATAGAGAAGTTCGTCTACGCTTTGGTATTAATGGCCCGGAGTCTCAGGTCATATTTCTTGGCACATCCTGTTGTAGTCCTCACTAATAGCCCGCTCAGACGAGTCCTTACCAATCCAGAAGCTTCGGGTCGGTTGATCAAATGGACTGTAGAGCTACGCGAGTATGAAATTGAATACCAGCCTCATATTGCCATCAAGGCACAAGCTCTTTCAGATTTCATGCTCGAAGCTATTCCTGAGCCTGAACCTGAGGGTGCTTGGAAGATCTATGTCGATGGGTCATCCAACAACAAGCACAACGGACTTGGGGTGCTAATGGTTTCCCCCCGGGGAGATACGTTGCATTTATCTATCCGACTCCACTTCTGAGCCACCAACAATGAAGCTGAGTACGAGGCGATCCTAGCAGGGTTGCAAGCAGCCAAGCATGTGGGAGTTGCTCGAGTCATCCTGCATTCAAATTCACAACTCGTTTCCCAACAAATAAAGGGCGACTTTGAAATAAAGTGTGAGCGTTAGCAGAGGTATGTAGCCATTTATGAGCAGCTGAAATCCTCTTTCACAGAGGTTATTCTGTAGAAGATTTCCCGAGCGGACAATGTCAAGGCGGACGAACTAGCCAAGTTGGCTGGCTCCATTTCTGCATGGCAGCTTGACGAGCCCAGTTCCACCGAGGAGACTGTAGCTCAGATTGGAGAAGAAGCTGAACGCAATACCTCAACTGATTGGAGAGATACATATGTGGAGTTCCTACGCAGTGGGAATATGCCAACCGATGATCAAGGAATCCGACTATTCCACCGTCGAGCTTCCAGATTTACACTAGTTGAAGATCAATTATACAGGAGAACCTTCGCCCAACCACTCCTCAAATGTGTCGGGCCAGAGGAAGCCGACTATGTCATGCGAGAAGTTCACGAAGGCATTTACGGAAGTCATATTGGGGGAAGATCTCTAGCTTGGAAAATCATCTTGGCTAGATACTTTTGGCTAACGTTGCAAGCCGATACCCTCAAGTTTGTCGCTGGATGTGAGGCTTGTCAAAGGCACCAACATATCACTCACCGCCCGAATGAGCTGTTGTGAGTCACCACAGTCTCCTGCCCATTTGATCAGTGGAGAATGGACATTGTGGGTCCATTTCCAATCGGGCCCTAACAGAAGAAGTTCTTGCTGGTTCTGGTAGACTATTTCTCCAAATGGGCAGAAGCTGAGCCACTTGTACACATCACGGAGTCCGCAGTGATGAAGATCCTGTGGAGGGACATCGTCTGCAGGTATGACATCCCTCGTAAATTGGTGTCGGATAATGACAGACAGTTTGTAGGGCGCGAACTCAAAGAATGGTGCAAAGGATTGGATATTCGACAAGCCTTCACTTCGGTCGCATACCCCCAAGGCAATGATCAGGGGACTCAAGATAAAGCAGGAACACATCGGTGGTAGCTAGGTCAAAGAGCTCCCCAGTATCCTATGGTCCTATCGTACCACTCCAAGATAAGGAACATGTCAGAGTCCTTTTCAACTTGTGTATAGAGCCGAGGCCGTGATCTTGATGGAAGTAGGCGAGGAGTCTATCCGACGGGAGCATTATAATAAAGAGGACAATGATCAAGAGCAGTCGATCGACCTGAACCTGGTGGTGGAGGTACAAGACAAAGTAGCTGCTCGATCACTAGCCTACAGGTAGCGTATGCAACAAGCATACAATCGCCGCGTCATTGCCCGTAGCTTTAAAGTCGGAGACAAAGTCTGGAAGAGGATCAAGCCGGTCGATGACCCAGGGAAGCTGGAGCCACAGTGGGGCGGACCCTACTTCGTCGCTAGAAAGCTCACCGGAGTAGCTACTATCTAGAGGATGACAAGGGCAAGAAGCTTGAGAGACCATGACATGTTAATCATCTGCGACCCTATCGCACTTGGTGAGATTGTGAGATGTCCAAATATATTTGTATTCTTGTTGGCACTACTTTGCAGTTTCAGTAATCAAAGAAGCAAACGAGATGTCTCTTAAAAGACCCAGAGTCCTTGCCTGAAAAAACCCTACTGCCTCGTGGTGCTACGAATGCCTGAGGTGAGTAGGCTTGGCTGTGGTGCTGCGGATGCCCAACCAAGAGCTGCTAAAACCCTATTGCCTCGTGGTGCTACTGACCGAGGTGAGTAGGCTTGGCCGTGGTGCTGCGGATTCCTGGCCAAGAGCTGCTAAAACCCTACTGCCTCGCGGTGCTGCGGATGCCCGAGGTGAGTAGGTTTGGCCGTGGTGCTGCAGATGCCCGACCAAGAACTGCTAAAACCCTACTGCCTCACGGTGCTACTGATGCCCGAGGTGAGTAGGCTTGGCCGTGGTGCTGTGGATGCCCAACCAAGATCTGCTAAAACCCTACTGTCCCGCGGTGCTGCGGATGATCGAGGTGAGTAGGCTTGGCCGTGGTGCCGCGGATGCCCGACCAAGATCTGCTAAAACCCTACTGCCTCGCGGTGCTGCGGATGCCCGAGGTGAGTAGGCTTGGCCATGGTGCTGTGGATGCCCGGCTAGGAGCTGTTAAACCCTACTAACTCGTGGTGCTGCGGATGCTCGACCAAGAGCTGCTAAAACTCTACTACTTGCGGATGCCCGACCAAGAGCTGATAAAACCCTACTATCTCACAGTGCTGTGGATGCCCGAGGTGAGTAGGCCTGGTCGAGGTGCTGTGGATGCTCGACCAGGAGTTGTTAAACCCTACTACCTCATGGTGTTGCTGATGCCCGAGGTGAGTAGCCTAGTAGAGGTGCTATGGATGCCCGACCAGGAGTTATTAAACCCTACTACTTCGTGGTGCTGCGGATGCCTGAGATGAGTGGGCCTGGTTGAGGTGCTGCGGATGCCCGACCGGAACTATTAAACTCTACTACCTCGTGGTGCTGCGTATGCCTGAGGTAAGTAGGCTTGGTTAAGGTGCGGTGGATGCCCGACCAGGAGCTTGAGAAGGCCTAGTACTTCATGGTGCTACGGATGTCCGAGGTGAGTAGGCCTGGTCGAGGTGCTGCGGATGCCTGACCAGAAGATGACAATGGACATGCCTCTTCCCGAGGTGCTCAAGTGGTTGCCTATGCAAATTCCCGACTACATGCTTGTGCCTCACCTCTCTTGAGGGTAGGTTTTCCTTGTCTAGGAGGGCCCACGTGGGTAAGATGGCAAAAGAGTGAACGACAACGATATGTTGTGGATGAATGAAATTCATTCACCAACAAACAATCAAAAAGCCCAAGTACAAGATGTTGGTGCAGGCAGCACCTAAGTCGAACCAAGGTTTTGATATTGGCAAAGGGTTCAAAGGTTAAGTATTATTTGTGGTCTAATGTGTTCATTAAGTGTGCAGAAAAAAGTCCTGGCGAAGGGCTGCTGGGCACCTAGCGAAGGACTGCTAGGCATCGAATCCTGGAGAATTGGCGAAGGGATGCTGGGCACCTGGCGAAGGACCGCTAGGAGTCTAAGACCTGGCAAAGGACTGCTAGGCACCTGGCGAAGGGCTGCTGGGAATCTAAGACCTGGCGAATGACTGCTAGGCACCTGACGAAGGCCTGCTTGGTACTGAAGACCTGGCAAAGGGTTGCTAGGCACCTGGCGAAGGACTACTGGGCAAAAGTCCAACCGGAGGAGCCGGTTGATAAAAGGTAAACTCTCCTGAGAGGAGTAGGTGAGGACGCGTTCCCCGTCGAGGGAACAGTAGGCGTCGGTTCAACCTAGGGTTCTGTTTGGGAGACCCAAAGTCAGAACTAAGACAGCTAAGGCTGTATAAACCTAACATTTTATTGCCTTGTTTGTTGTGGAACTAACCTTGGATGCAGGGACCAATGGAACGTGTTTCTGCAGCTCAGAACGCCCCAAAGGAGAGGGACAACAGCTGGGCTAGGCGCCCGGGAGGTCCCGGGCGCCTAAGGTCAAAGCCAAACGAGCAAGCTAAGCAAGAGTTGCTTCGGAAACTCACTGGGCCAGGCGACCTCATGGTCCCGGGCGCCCTTTATGGTCCCGGGCGCCCTGGATGCCTCGGGCGCCCTGGGTCCAAGCCAACAAAGCGATTGAAGCTAATCCAGCCGAGAAGCCAACGGACCAAGTCAACTAGGGCGCCCCCAGTGTCCCGGGCGCCCCCGTCAGCTCCGAGCCCGATTTTGGAGGGATAAGCTCTGACTGAGCTTCGGATGAGGGTTCTCGGATCCGAAGGCACGTGTCAGGTGCCCCCAGCATCCCGGGCACCCCTAGGAGTGCTATAAAAGGGGCTCGACCACCAAGGCTTCGAGATCAACTTTTCTAACGCCTCTACGCTCTTCGGCTCAAGCGCTCTACTCCGGAAACCTCCGATCTCGAGATTCTAAGCGCCGACGACGACCCTCCGCACCGAAGTACGATCCACACCGAGCGTCGGTAACGAAGAGTTTAATTGTTTTTTACTGCACTATAATTGTACAAATCTTTGTAAAACTTTGTGTATTATAGAATTGCTCGCAGTAAATGGTCAAGGACCGTGGGCCTTGGAGTAGGAGCCGACCGCGACTCCGAACCAAGTAAAAATCCTTGAGTTCTGTGCATTTGTTTTTAATTTCCGCTGCGCATTCTCTTTCTTCTAATCCGAAACGTTTTCACGATATTCACCCCCCCTCTATCGTATTTTCTCGATCCAACAAGTGGTATCAGAGCGGGGAAGCTCAAATTTGGTGCAACCACCAATTTGAGAGTTTTTCGGATTTTTATGAAATAATTTTTTTATTTTTTTTATCGAACCTTTATCGTTAATCGAGGCTGGTGCAACACCACTCGATAAAATTATTTTATCTTCTTCCCGCACTGCTAATCGAAGACCAAGTCTTGGGACATTTTTTTTCCATTATCTTTATTTCAGCATAATTCCTAAATGACCATGCAAGAGGGCTTCAGTACCGCCAGACCACCACTTTTCAGTGGGGAGGATTTCTCCTACTGGAAGAGTAGGATGGAAGTCCACCTGAAAACTCAGGTGGACATGTGGATAATAATCCAGTCTGGTCTGGAAATCCCTAAAAATGCTGACGGAGTGCCACAATCCTACACCGAGTGGGATACCACCCTAAAAAGGAAAATTGAAGCCGATGCTAAAGCAACCCAAACACTCAAATGCGGCCTAACCAAAGAAGAGCTGAACCGGGTGGGTCCATTCAACAGTGCAAAGGAACTCTGGGGTAAGCTAATTGAGTTGCACGAAGGAACCTCCGACACCCGAATCAGCAAGAGGGACCTACTACTAAACAAGATGTATACAATCAAGATGAACGACAGCGAATCTGCAGCTCAGCTCCACGCCAGAATTCAGGAGCTAATGAACGGTCTACACATAATCGGTCACAAGGTAGAAAACCGTGACCTGATCAGGTATGCTCTTAACGCTTTCCCGAGAAACACTTTGTGGGCATCTATGGTAGATGCGTACAAAGTTTCAAGGGATTTATCTAAAATTAAATTAGATGAGTTATTTTCTGAACTAGAATTGCATGAGCAGACTAACTGCACCCTGGCCGAGAAAGGCATCGCTTTTGTTGCAGGTAAAACTGGAAAGATAACCAAGAAGAAGCCTCAACCTGCACCCGAGTCTGATTCAGGCTGAGACTTAGAAGACAACGAAGGAAATCGACCTAAGCTGGTTCGGCTAGCCCGGGATTACTACAAGGAACTAAAAAACCAGACCAACAGAAGGAAAGCCAGCCAAAGAAAGGAAGAACCAGCTGATCCTTCAAATGAAAAGACCAAACCAAATGTGACCTGTTACGAATGCAAAAAGAAGGGTCACTACAAGACGGAATGCCCCAATCTGAAGGAAACGAAGAAGATAAGAAAGAAGAAGGCCCTTCAGGCAACGTGGGACGAATCTTCCTCCGAAGAAGAAGAAGAGGCCCCACAGTCGAACCTGCTAGCACTAACCGCCTCTGAAGAAATCAAGACCGAATCAGAATCGGAGCCGGATGACGGAAAGCTTACATTTTTAGAGAACGGCGAAATCACTGTAAGTGAATTTTCAAGAATTCAATTAACTGAATTGATTGCTTACCTTTCTAGCGACTTGGCGAAAGCCAAAATCTGAGTCGAGTCCCTTCGACAGGAAGTAAAACTCCTGAAAGAGGGAGCTGACTCTAGATCCTTAACTGAGAAGGTTCAAGAAGGAACCTCTACTCAAGTTGAAAAACTTGAGAAAGAGAACTCCTCTTTGAAAACTCAAGTCAAGGACCTTAGAGCAGCCTTAGAACGGTTCACTTCTGGTTCCAAGGGTCTTGACATGATCCTTGGAAAACAGAAGTCGATTCTAAATCGATCCTGGTTAGGCTATCGAACCAAGGCGAGACAAAGGTCATACTATGCTGTACTAAATCAGTCTAGACCTAAAATTCAGGCATGGGTACCCAAACTTTGTCTGAACAAACAAACTGGATCAAATCAGTATTAGATTCCCAAGGACAAGATTTACATCTTGCCGAACCATTATCGTGGCTTTAGTCCAGGGGGAGCCAAATTAAAAACAATTTTCATAGTTAGATGATTTTTTTTGTTTTAAATTGCATGATTGCTTGTCTATTTATTTTCTATAATTTACCATGCTTAGACCTAGGATTTGTTAGATTAAGGACCAAACCAATTAATTGAAATTTGAACAACATAGTATTGGGTGGCGGTGAGATGATAGTACGTTAGGGAAGCCTCTTCTAATAAGGTCAAGTATACACTACTTGGTCTCTTTAGACTGGTGAAACTAGCCGAAGCTACCGATCCAAGACCCAAACTAGTTAGACGAGAATTTTTCAAAAAGTAATTTTGAAAATGAAATTTCATTAAAAGGCTTTGTCAAGGAAAGGGTTGATGATCCAATAAGGCTACGGCCAAAGAAGGCCTAGTGCCTCGCCAAGACCTGGAAGCCAATTTTTGAAATTCAAATTCAAATTATTCTTTGTCAAATTCGAATCTAACACAAATTTTCAGTTAATTGTAGATTCAAACACTCTTTTTTCAAAATAAACTCAAAACCAATTGTTTTCAAAATTAATTTAACTTTTTCAAAATAAATCATGATTTTTCAAATAATTCTATCTACTAAAACCTGTCTCACAAAAACCCTTAAGGCTAATGTGATTGATAACTCTAGATTGGGTGAGACAGACTAGGCTGTGAAAATCAATTTAGGCTATCCTTAATTCTAATTAGATCCAAATCAACAAAACTCTTTATGTGTAGGAACATAATGATTTGGACCAATGGATGTTGGATAGCGAGTGCTCCAGACACATGATTGGAGATAAATTAAAATTCACCAAAATCAAGTTCAAGAACCTAGGCTCAGTAGCATTTGGCAACAATGCTACACTCAAGGTGATTGGGTCAGGTAACATTGAACTTAAATCTGACTTTGTTATTAAAAAGATTCTTTTGGTTGAAGATTTTAAATTTAACCTGCTTAGCATAAGTCAATTATGTGATACTGGCTATGTAGTTACCTTCACCAACTCTAACTGCCTAATTAGAAACTTGCAAGACTCAGAAATCATGCTTAAGGGCTTTGGAAAAAATAATGTTTACACCATAAACCTACCCTTAGTACCTAAATGCATCTTAACTCAGTTAGAAGAATCAAACCTCTGGCATAGGAGATTAGGTCACACTAATCTGAGATTAATTTCAAAAATCACCCAACTCGGCCTAATTAAAGGTATACCTAAAATTAAGAACCATGAAAACTTAATATGTGAATCATGCAATCAAGGAAAACAAACTAGGTCTAATCACAAACTAATTCAATCTGATCTAACTCAAACCACACTTGAGCTCCTGCACCTTGACCTATTTGATTCACATGGAGCCAAGTCACTAAGCGAAAACTGGTACTGCTTAGTAATTGTTGATGATTACTCTAAGTTTACCTGGGTTAGGTTTCTAAAAATCAAAGATGAAACCCTAAACCTATTTAGTGATTTTTGTAAGTTAATTGAAAATCAAAACGATACCAAAATCAAAAGACTTAGGAGTGACCACGGGGGAGAATTCGAAAATCAACGATTCGAGGAGTTTTGTAAGGTAAATGGGTATATACACGAATTTTCGTGTCCTAGAACCCCCGAACAAAATGGGATAGTTGAACGGAAAAATAGAACCCTACAGGAAGCCGTTAGGACTATGCTCAATGAATTTAACTTAGCCAACCAATTTTGGGCAGAAGCAATTAGTATGGTTTGCTACATACAAAATAGGGTCCTAATTAACAAACGACACAATAGAATACCCTATAAATTATACTACCATAGACTTCCAAACCTACATTACCTAAGGGTCTTTGGGTGTAAAGTCCATATCCTAAACACCAAGGACTATCTAGGTAAATTCCAGTCTAAATCAACCCTAGGCATGTTCTTAGGATATTCAACAACTAGTAGAGCCTATAGGGTTTACAATAAACAAACCAAGAAAATTGAAGAAACAACAAATCTGATATTTGATGAAGAAATTAACTCAAAATCTGATAATCCAGATCTAAGTTCATCAAATACTGATCAAGAAGATAATGAACATACTATTGAACCTTTAATTGAACCCCTAAATGAACTAAACATTGAACCAACCATTGAGACAATTGAACTAGCAATTGAACCAACACAAGTAGGTGAACCAATCACTGAACCAAACCAACCAGCCAGACCTGAGGCTGAACCAAGTTCTAGAAAAACTAGGAAACCCAGTCTCAATCACCCAACTGATCAAATTGTGGGTGATCCAGCCTTAGGAGTCAGAACTAGGTCCGCCTATAGGAACCTTAGTCAGATTGCAATGATTTCAAAAATTGAACCTAAGACTATAGAGGAAGCCTTACCTGATCCTGATTGGATCATAGCAATGCAAGAAGAATTAGCCCAGTTTGAGAGGAACCAAGTTTGGGAACTAGTACCTAAACCTGATGACAAATCTATTATTGATACTAAGTGGGTGTTTAGGAATAAGCTAAATGATCAAGGAGAAATAGTAAGAAACAAAGCCCGCTTAGTAGCCAAAGGGTTCAGTCAAGTAGAAGGTTAGATTATGACGAAACCTATGCCCCAGTAGCTAGACTTGAGTCTATTAGGATGTTGTTAGCCTTTGCATCCCATAAAGGATTTAAACTCTACCAAATGGATGTAAAGTCAGCTTTTCTAAACGGATTTATTAAGGAAAAAGTCTATGTAGGGAAACCCCCCGGTTTTGAGGACTTAGAAAGACCTGACCATGTTTACAAACTCACTAAAGCACTCTATGGACTAAAACAAGCACCTAGGGCCTGGTATGAACGCTTATCAACCTACCTAATTTCTAAAGAATTTAAACAAGGATAAATTGACTCAACCCTATTTATTAAGACCTTAGGAAAAGAAATCTTTATTGCCCAAATCTACGTCGATGACATAATCTTTGGGTCCACCAACTCAAATTTCTTAAAGGAATTTGTTAAAATAATGGAAAATGAATTTGAAATGAGCTTAGTTGGTGAGCTCCACTTCTTTCTAGGATTACAAATCAAACAAACTAGGGATGGAAACTATGTCCATCAATCTAAATATGCTAAGGAGTTAATAAAGAAGTTCAAAATGGACAACTCCAAAAGCATAAGTACCCCCATGGCAACAAATGTAAAAATAGATAGTGACCCTGATGGTAAACCAGTAGACCTTAAACTCTATAGAAGTATGATTGGAAGTCTACTGTACCTTACAGCCAGTAAACCTGATATCCTTTTTGCTGTAGGAATGTGTGCTAGATACCAAACCTGTGCTAAGGAAACACACTTAGCAGTCCTAAAAAGAATACTAAGATGTGTTAAGGGCACCCTAAATGTATGAATTTGGTATCCTAGGACCTCAACCTTTGACTTGTCAGGATACTCGGATTCTGACTACGCTGGTTGTAACTGGATAGAAAAAGTACAAGTGGAAGCTGCCAACTTTTAGGAAATAGTCTAGTGAGTTGGTGTAGCAGAAAACAACACTGTGTAGCTCTATCCACCACTGAAGCTGAGTATGTTACCTTAGGAGAGTGTGTAGCACAACTCTTATGGATGATGCACACACTTAAGGACTTCTAGCTTAACTACACCCAAACTTAAGTCTACATTGACAATATAAGCTCAATTAATCTAACTAAGAATCCAATCCAGCACTCCAGAACTAAACACATAGAAGTTAAATACCACTTTGTAAGAGATCACATAGCCAGGGGTGAAATAGTCCTTAAGCATATAGACTCAAAATCTAACTTAGCTGATATATTCACCAAACCCTTACCTGAGTCTGAGTTCAGCTCACTAAGAAGGCAGTTAGGGTTATGCTTGGTAGAATAGGTTTACTCTACTTCTGTTTTGATAAAACTGTTATATTACATATCAGTTTCTACTCAATTTGAATTTTTTTTTCATTTTTAAAATCAATTTTTCGACTTAGTTTTGTTTTAAAATTACCCCCTTCAAAACTAAGGCTTTTTCGCAAATGGACTTAGCTTAGGCCCTAACCCTAGAACTGTATGCACCTATAGATCTAGAAACCAGCATCTCACAAGCACCTTAGGGTACTTTTGATTGATAACCTAGAATGGGTTGAGATGCTTAGGTCTTTGCCTTAATTCAAGATGCTTTAAGTCAGTGCATCTGCAGTAATTGGGGCACTAAATACTAATTAAATAGTAATCAGGTTAAGTGTCAAGATTAGAAAATCTAACTTGAACAAAACACTTAACTTGACTAACCCTAGCGAAAACTACTGTTTATAACAGTTAGTAAGTAGCTAATTGGGTTAGACAGGACCCGAAAGAGATAATTCAAATTGATTTGGCCCAATTTATACCTTGAATTGGTTCAGTACAACACCTTACTTCTTTTGCTACATTATTTGGCTTACTTCTTTTGCTATATGTTTTTTTTGATATATGGCAAAGGGGGAGAGATTGGAAAGGAGAGAAGGTTTTCAAAATTCTTTCAAATTTCAAAATTTGAAAAACTTTGTTTATCCTTTCTTCAAAAAGTAAAATCATCTAAGCTGTTTTCAAAACTGGTTCTAAGTACTTGACCTAGCTGTTTTCAAAACTGTTTCTAAATACTTGACCTAGCAGTTTTTAAAACTATTTCTAAGCTATTTTCAAAACTATTTCTAATTATTTGACTTAAGTCAATTTTCAAAATTACTTAAGCTAGTTTTAAAAGTTCTCTAAGTACTTATCTTAAATTTCACTAATAGAAAAATTTCTAAGTTTCATTTCAAAATTTTCTTGAAAACGTTCTAAAGTGCTAAAGAGATTAGTTTTTCTAAGTATTAAAAACTTCAGAAGAAGTTTAGAAAAGTTTTCTAAAGTGAGAAAAACTAAGTCTTGACTTGAAAATCTTCTAAGTGTAAATTTTCACAAATTTTCCAAGTGCCCAACTTAAAATTTTTTTTTGGAAAATATTTTCTAACTTACATTTCTTTGAAAAATGTTCTAAGTATTGAAAAATTAATTCCCTTTTAGACTTAGAAACTTTTCAAAACCCCGTGAACCTTTGAAAAATCTAGGGGGAGATTTCTTCCAGGGGGAGGAAATGAAATTGGAATTTTTTTTCCTATTTTGAACTTAACTTTTTGAACAGAGTTGTCATAAATCAAAAAGGGGGAGATTGTTGGTGTAGGCAGCACTTAAATCGAACTTGGGTTTTGATATTGGCAAAGGGTTCAAAGGTTAAGTATTATTTGTGGTCTAATGTGTTCATTAAGTGTGCATAAAAAAGTCCTGGCGAAGGGCTGCTGGGCACCTAGCGAAGGACTGCTAGGCACTTAGCGAAGGACTGCTAGGCATCGAATCCTAAAGACCTGGCGAAGGGATGCTGGGCACCTGGCGAAGGACCGCTAGGAGTCTAAGACCTGGCAAAGGACTGTTAGGCACCTGGTGAAGGGCTGTTGGGAATCTAAGACCTGGCGAAGGACTGCTAGGCACCTGGCGAAGGACTGCTTGGTACCGAAGACCTGGCGAAGGGCTGCTAGGCACCTAGCGAAGGACTGCTGGGCAAAAGTCCAACCGAAGGAGCCGGTTGGCAAAAGGTAAACTCTCCTGAGAGGAGTAGGTGAGGACGCGTTCCCCATCGAGGGAACAGTAGGCGTCGGTTCGACCTAGGGTTCCATTTGGGAGGCCCAAAGTCAGAACTAAGACAACTAAGGCTGTATAAACCTAACATTTTATTGCCTTGTTTGTTGTGGAACTAACCTTGGATGCAGGGACCAAAAGAACGTGTTTCTGCAGCTTAGAACGCCCCAAAGGAGAGGGACAGCAGCTGGGCTAGGCGCTCGGGAGGTCCCGGGCGCCCAAGGTCAAAGCCAAACAAACAAGCTAAGCAAGAGTTGCTTCGGAAGCTCATTGGGCCAGGTGCCCTCAAGCTCCCGGGTGCTCTCATGGTCCCGGGCGCCCTGGATGCCTCAAGCACCCTAGGTCCAAGCTAATGAAGCGATTGATGCTAATCTAGCCGAGAAGCCAGCGGACCAAGTCAACCGGGGCGCCCCCGGTGTCCCGGGCGCCCCCGTCAGCTCTGAGCCCGATTTTGGAGGGATAAGCTCTGACTGAGCTTCGAATGAGGGTTCTAGGATCCGAAGGCACGTGTCAGGCGCCCCCCGCGTCCCGGGCGCCCCTAGGAGTGCTATAAAAGGGGCTCGACCCCCAAGGCTTCGAGATCAACTTTTCTAATGCCTCTATGCTCTTCGACTCAAGCGCTCTGCTCCGAAAACCTCCGATCTCAGGATTCTAAGCGCCGACGACGACCCTCCGCACCAAAGTACGATCCACACCGGGCGTCGGTAACGAAGAGTTTAATTATTTTTTACTGCACTATAATTGTACAATTCTTTATAAAACTTTGCGCATTATAGAATTGCCCACAGTAAATGGTCAAGGACCGTGGGCCTTAGAGTAGGAGCCGACCGCGACTCCGAACCAAGTAAAAATCCTTGAGTTCTGTGCGTTTGTTTTTAATTTCCACTGCGCATTCTCTTTCTTCTAATCCGAAACATTTTCATGATATTCACCCCCCCCCCTCTATCATGTTTTCTCGATCCAACATAGGATGGGGAGTTGAATTGTGTAGGTCACATCTCCTTCCTCTCAGTGGAGGACTCTTCACGGGTCAGTATAAATGAGGGGACAAGACCCCCATCTCCTAAGAGAACTTCCACTTGTCCCTTTTGCTCCTAAAAAGGCCAATGGGGAATGTTTACCTTAGGCAAGTTAAAGACTGTCCGGGATCACGCAAGGCAAGACTGAGGCATCGAAGATATAATTTACAGGAGCATACTTACACATACTCAGAAAAAAACAGCCACATGGCAAAGGATAGTGGAGCACAAGTGTTTCATTCAAAGCAAAGTACACAAAAATATATTTACAGCACTCCTGCTTGCTTGATCTGACCAACGCTAAGGGAGCTGAGGTCAGTGTTTGTCTTCAGCACTCCTGCTTGCTTGATCTGGTGGAGGGCTCGGTTGAAGCCTTGCTTCAGACGGCGCATAACTTAGCTTGCTAGGATGTTGCCGAATTCATCTGATTCAAGGAATTTTGCCTTGAATGCCGTCTCTATGTCCGCTCGCCGGGTCTCTTCAGCAGCTTTGTATTGTTGAAGTTCATTCACAGTTGCGTCCTGGCTTGCCCTCAGCTCCATTGCCTCAGATGAGTGCTGGTCCCTAGTGTTGGTGCCGAAAGCACCATATCGAACCTTATTTTGATATTGACAAAGGATTCAAAGTTAAGTACCATTTGTGATCTAATAAAGTTACTTAAGTGTGCTGGGAAGTCCTAGTTAATCTAGGCAAGAAGTCCTGGCTGCGGGCTGGGCAACTAAGTCCTGACGTAAGGTTGGGCACTAAGTCCTGGCGGAGGGCTGGGCACCGAAGACCTGGTTCGAGTTGGGCACTAAGTCCTGGCCGAGGGCTGGGCACCGAAGACCTGGTTCGAGGAATTGGGCATTAAGTCCTGGTCGAGGGCTGGGCACGAAGACCTGGTGAGTAAAGCTGGGCAAAAGTCCAACCAGAGGAGCCGGTTGGCAAAAAGGTAAATTCTACCGAGAAGAGTAGGTGAGGACGCGTTCCCCGTAGGAGGGAACATTAAGTGTCGGTTCAACCTAGGGTTCCATTTGGGAGACCCAAAGTCATAACCAAGACAGCTTAGGCTGTAAATAATGGCTAACATATTTGCTTCTTGTGTTTTGGAACTAACCTTGGTTGCAGGGAATGAAGGAATGTGTTTCTGTAGCTCAGGCGCCTCAAAGGAGTTAGGCGCCCCACTGGGGCTAGACGCCGGTATGGATACGGGCGCCCCAGTTGAAGGCTAAACCAAAGCAAGCGAAGCAAAACTGCCACGAAGCCTCTGGACGTACTCAACTCAGGCAGCCGAGACCATACGGGCGCCCCCATCAGCTCAGGCGCCCCAGTGATGATGGATAAGCGCTGACCGAGCCTGCGGATAAGAGATCACGCAGGGAAGGCCACGTGTAGGCACCCCCATCGACACAGGCGCCCCCATGGGTGCTATAAAAGGGGGTTCAACCCCAAGGCTTCGAAGAACATCGCTTTCAATGCTCCAAGCACTTTCGTTCAAGCACTATGCTCCGACAAGCCTCGACTTTGAGATTCCAGCGCCGACGATGAGCCTCTGCTTCGAAATTCAATCCACCTCGGGTGTTGGTAACGAAAAGTGTTGTAAGTTTAATTTTTAGTTTTATTTCTGTACTCAATTTGTAAAACTCGTTTTACGACTATAGAATTGCCCAAAGTAAACGGTCAAGGACCATGGGACTTGGAGTAGGAGTCAACCGCGACTCCGAACCAAGTAAAACCAACTTGTGTTCGCGTTTGTTCTATTATTTTCCGCTGCGTATATTCTCTAGTTTTCCGAAAAATTTGATATCGATATCCACCCCCCCTCTATTGATTTCTCCGATCCAACACCTGGCCGCCTCTATCTCTTGGAGCTGCAACCGGGCTTGATCCAAGTCGCCATGCAACTGGTGGACATCCTCGATCAACTTTGCCTCTCGCTCCTTGATCCGTTTCCTCCCTTCTACCTGGTGGTCCACCTCATCGGTAAGTATTTGCATTGCATTGCTTAGGAAGACCACCCAATAGTTCGTGACATGGAGGGAGGCTTGGGAGGTCAGCAAGGATTGTACGTAGTGCTCTACCTTAGCCCGTAGGCTCCTACTGACCTCCGCTTGCATTAAACCTCCTTCGCGGGCGCGATGGACTTCTGCCTCCCGTTAGAGCAGGGCATCAGTCTCTCATCGGGAGTATAGTTGACTGCCCATGCTGAGGCATTCATGAGAAGCCTGCCAGGGTGGAAAACAAACATTAAAAAGGATCGAGTTTATAACATTGAACAGAACATTTTACCTTCAGCAACGTGTCATACAGATTGGCGAGGGATCTAGCTTTGACACTGGAGATGCTCCCTCTCGCATTCTCTTGACTCCTCGGCTCTTTGCCCCAACTCTTAGGGGAAATGTCATCATTGGAGCACGGAACGGGTTGAATGGTAGGGTCCTCTGGAGGCAATGTTGATGGGCCCAGTATGTCCTCATCAGAACTGGACAATCCCTCAGAGGCCAGACCCTCAGTAGTAGGATCCCTGAGCCTCACCGGCTGGTGACCCCGAGAAGCTGCCTCCTGCTCTACCTGGACCTTCTGGCGGAGGCTAATGCTTGGCAGTTGAGGCTCTATGGAGACTGCCTATTTTCCTCTCAGTGTGTTTGAGGAAGTGGCAGGAGCAGGGGCTGTAGTTGGGGGCTCTACAGCGGTAGGGGTCGTCTACCTAAAATGCTTAGAGAGGGGCATCGTATCCTCCTCATCCTCGGCGATAGTTGGAAGCTCGGTAGGTTGGAGCTTCCTCAATTTCCTCCAAGAGGCCGGACGCTTCGCCAGGTGTTTCAGCCTCCCCTTTCTGGGTGATTCAATCAGGGATGTGTTGGCTGAGGGCACTGTTTCGTTCTTATCATCTCCCATCTCAGGGAGATTAGGGGGAGACCTGGTCCCTTGCTCCTTGGGCTGCTCGGGCGTCGCGTGCTCATAGAGCCGCTCCATTGTTCTCGAGTCGTTGGGCGGCTCAGCCGTCTCCCCCGACTCTTCGGGCGAGTCGGCCCCCAAGGGGGTGGGTGCAGGAGGAGGAACCAAGGCCTGTTTGTTGTCCTGGTCCCACTTGAGTATCGGTTCATCGCCCGGGATAACATAATGTCCTCTACAATACAAAGGCAACAAAACATCAGTTAGAATTCATGAACGCCTATAAGATTATTAGCTTACTGAGGCTTCGGCTTATGCTAACGGCCTTTGGGCTGAGCCCTGCCCGATACATAAGTTCGTCACTTTGCACTAGGCTGGGGCCGCTGAACTTCATACCGGCCAGGATGCTCCTAGCCTGCTGGTAACTCGGATCCTGCTGGAAGTCGCCAAGATCCGACATGGCTGGCAGACTCTCTCTCCAGTGAATGGGACTGAAGGGTCACTTAGGTAATTGAACAAAGAAAAAAATGTTCTTTCCATCCCTTATGGGAGAAAGGAAGACCGTTTATAAACCTATGATTGGGGCGAGCCATGAAACCGAATGCTCCCCTGGATGGTTGGGTCGGGAGGAAGAAGAAATATAAAAAACGGGGGGGGGGGGGGGGGGGGGCATCAAGGGAATGCCAAAAAGTCTGAAAAGGATAAATGCTCCGCTCATCTAAGTGAAGGCATTGGGAGCCATATGATGATGGGGGATGTTGAAGTAGGATGAAATGCTCATGAAAAAAGGCAAAATGGGAAAGTGAAGCCCTAACTCTAATATTAAACATTTAATTAATTAATATATCATCTAAATGTGGTTGAGTCTAATCTAAATGAGTCTAACTCAAATTAGACCTTAATCCCATAATCCAATTGGATTCACTTGAGTCTAACTCAATCAATCCAATTCGGATCAAATCTTAGTCAAACTAAGATCAATTAATCTCTGAAGCATCGTGCCCTTAATGTGTGACCCAATAGGTTCTTGTAACGTTGACAATGTGTCTAAACCGCTTTAGATACATAAGCAATGAGCGGCATCTAGCAATGCATCATTGCTACCCAAGTAACAAGAAAGTCGAGATCTGACTCAATCTCCATGACTAGGATAATGTATGACCTTGTCCTTCTATCCTCGATATCTAGATTGACCAATGAGCCATAGACTGTGTCATCCTCGATCAATCTTTGTGTTTCTTGATCCCCAAGTAGACTCACTCAAACAAATGAGCTCAATATCTCATATTGACTCATTTGAGCATTATCATGTATTTTAGCAGTCTTACTGGATCAAGGGGCTCACATATATCACTCCCGTCATATGGGAGGGATATACTAATAGTCACATGAGAAAGATTATGACACTCATATGACAATCTATGAAACTTTCTCATGACGGATCAATTCAGTATACATTCTCTAATGTATACCCATGTGTCAACTTGATATTACATATCCATGACTTGTGAGTTCAAGTCATCAATTGACCTACATGCTAGTCTCTATGCATTAATATTGTCCATGAATATTAATGCTTGACTAAGAATGATTTAGTGTAGTGTTCTCTACATTATCTCACTATCGATTCAACCAATCGATATGATGTAGATAATAACCTACTACCCAAGGACATTATTATACTTAGTTATTTGGCACAAGTATAAAGTAAGTATAATAACCAAACATACCTTTATTAATGATAGAATATGATACAAAAAGTCCCTTGTCAATCATCATATAATTGGTTCTAGGACACCTTCTAACAATCTCCCACTAGCACTAGTGCCAATCACTGCAATATCTAATACCCAGTGACCTAGTGTGACCATTATGCTTCTTTTGTGTCAAAGTCTTGGTCAAAGGATCGGCGATGTTAGCATCAGTGGGTACTCTGCATATCCTCACATCTCCTCTATCGATGATCTCTCGAATGAGATGGAAGCGTCGTAGTATGTGTTTGGTCCGCTGAACAGAGCAAGGTTCCTTAGCTTGTGCAATAGCCCCATTGTTGTCACAATAGAGGTTTATCGGGTCTACTATGCTAGGAACCACACCAATCTCTTTAATGAACTTCCGGATCTAAACAACCTCTTTTGCAGCATCAGACGTGGCAATATACTCGGCCTCTATTGTAGAATCTGTGACTGTGTCCTGCTTCGAACTCTTTCAACTCACAGTGCCACCATTCAAGCAAAATACATACCCTGACTGCAATCTGAAATCATCCCTGTCTGTTTGGAAGCTTGCATCACTGTAACCCTTTACAGCTAGCTCCTCATTGCCTCCAAATATCAAAAAATATTCTTTCATCTTTCGTAAATACTTAAGAATATTCTTGACAGCTGTCCAGTGACTTTCACCTGGATCTGACTGGTACCTGCTCGTCATGCTCAAAGCATACGAGACATCTGGACGAGTACAAAGCATGACGTACATGATAGACCCTGTAGAAGATGCATAAGGGATCTGATCCATACGGTCTCTCTCCTCCTTAGAAGAGGGGCATTGAGTCTTCGAAAGACTCACACCATGTGACATCGACAGAAATCCCTTCTTGGAATTCTGCATGGCAAAATGATTAAGCACCTTGTCAATATATGCACTCTGACTTAAGCCAAGCAATCTCTTAGATCTATCTCTATAGATCTTGATGCCTAGGATATAGGCTGCTTCACCTAAGTCTTTCATTGAGAAATAATTCCCTAGCCACGTCTTCACAGACAGTAGTGAAGGGATGTCATTCCCAATGAGGAGTATGTCATCTACATACAAGATCAGGAAGATAACTGTGCTCCCACTAACCCTCTTGTAGACACAGGGTTCATCTTCATTGTTGATGAAACCAAACACTTTGATTGCATGATCGAATCGAAGATTCTAGCTTTGAGAAGCTTGCTTTAGCCCATAAATAGACCTTTGCAACTTACATACCTTTCCAGCATGCTCTGGATCTATAAAACCCTCAGATTGTGTCATGTACACATCCTCGAGTAGGTTCCCATTTAAGAATGCAGTTTTGATATCCATCTGCCAGATCTCGTAATCATTATAAGCTGCAATAGCAAGCATGATCCGAATAGACTTAAGCATCGCCACTGGTGAAAAGGTTTCATCATAGTTGATACTTTGAATTTGCTTGAAACCTTTAACTATCAATCGCCCTTTATAGGTATGCATGAGACCATCCATGTCAGTTTTTCTTTTAAAGACCCACTTACACCCAATGGGTTTAATCCCCTTTGGTAGATCAACCAAAGTCCATACTTGGTTAGTGTATATGGATTTCATTTCAGACCTCATGGCCTCTAGCCATTTCTCAGAATCTGGGCTCATCACAGCTTCTTGATAGGATGTAGGCTCGTTCAACTCAATAAGCGTAACGTCATCATGGTCAAACAAGAGAAATGAGTATCTCTCAGGTTGACGATGTATCCTATCAGATCTGCGAAGAGGTTGGTCTACTTGAACAGCTTGTTGTTGTTGGTGCAGAATGCACCAAAGTCAAACTTGTGTTTTGATAATGGCAACATAGGTCAAAAGTTAAGTCTTTCTTGTTTTTTAACAAGTTAATCTAGTGTGCAGGAAAAGACCTAGCGAAGGGCTGCTAGGCACCTGGCGAAGGGCTGCCAGGAAACAAAGCCCTAGCGAAGGACTGCTAGGCGCCAGGCGAAGGACAGTCTGGGACTGAAGCCCTAGCGAAGGAATGCTAGGCACCGAGCGAAGGGCAGCTCGGTATCCAAGACCTGACAAAGGACCGTCAGGCAAAAGTCCAACCAGAGGAACGGTTGGCATCAGGTAAACTCTCCCGAGAGGAGTAGGTGAGGACGCGTTCCCCGTCGAGGGAACAGTAGGCGTCGGTTCGACCTAGGGCTCCATTTTGGAGACCAAAGTCAGAACCAAGACAGCTAAGGCTGTATAATCTAATCACTTAATATATTGTTATGTTTTGGACTAACCCTGGATGCAGGACCGAAGGAACGTGTGTCTGCAGCTCAGAAAGCCTCAAAGGAGAGAGGCAAAGGCTGAGTAGGGCGCCCGGAGTGTCCCGGGTGCCCCCAAGGTACATACAAAACATGTCAAAGGAAAAAGGGTTCGAATAGCTGCTGAGCGGGGCGCCCCCGTGCTCCCGGGCGCCCGCGCTGCTCCCGGGCGCCCCCTGCGTCCCGGGCGCCCCCAGGCGCATACTTCGAACCAGAAGCCATCGAAGCCAAGCAGATAACGTTTGACCCGGTCAATCCGGGCGCCCAGAGTGCTTCGGGCGCCCCGGTCAAAGCAGATCCAGAGGATCAGACGCGACCGAGACTTTGGCGGATCGAAGGCCACGTGGGGGGCGCCCCCGACGTCCCGGGCGCCCCCTAGCCCTATATAAAGGGCCGTCGACCAAGGCTTCAAAGCAACTGCTCTCTCAACGCTCCAAAGATCTTCCACGCTCGTGCCTTGCTCCGGAAACACTCCAACTCGAGCCGACGACGTCCCGCTGCCCCGAAAGAGTCAATCCACTTCCGGACGTCGGTAACGAAGATCGAATTTTTTATTATTGTTGTTAGTGCACTTACTTGTAATAAATTACTGTAAACTGATTTGCGCGTATATAGAATTGCCCAAAGTAAACGGTCAACGACCGTGGGCCTTGGAGTCGGAGTCGACACAGGCTCCGAACCAAGTAAATCGACTGTGTCTTTGTGCTGTGATTGTTTTGTTTTATTTCCGCTGCGTACGTGCTCTTTACGAAAGTCTGAACGATTTTCGATATTCACCCCCCCCCTCTATCGGTTTTCACGATCCAACAGTTGTTCCACAACTTCTTGTGCAACAATCTTATGATCCACAATACCTTGTGGTGCCTATTCAATGTCCATCAAGGCATCAGTACTATCTTCATCTTGAACTTCTTCAAGATGGATTTTACTCCCACTTATTCTTCTAGAAATAAACTCTTTTTCTAGAAAAATATCATTTCTAGCGACAAACACTTTGCCTAGTGTGGGATTGTAAAAGTAATATCCCTTCGTTTCCTTGGGATATCCTACAAAATAGTGCATATCAGATTTGGGTTCTAGTTTATCTGAGACTTGACGTAGAACGTAAGCCTCACAACTCCAAATCCTCATAAAAGACATCGTGGGCCTCTTCCTAGTCTATATCGTATATAGTGTCTTTATGATGACCTTTGATGGAGCTCGGTTAAGTGTGAAAAGAGCCGTCTCTAGAGCGAATCCCCAGAAGGAAATAGGAAGATCTATCTGACTCATCATCGATCGTATCATATCTAATAGAGTACGATTGCTCGGATACACCATTCTACTATGGTGTTCCAGGTGGAGTGAGTTGGGATATGATCCCACACTCTGCTAGATGGTCATGAAACTCTTGGCTAAGGTATTCACCACGTCGATCTGATCGAAGCATCTTAATACTTTTGCCAAGTTGGTTTTGTACTTCACTCTTGAATTCTTTGAACTTTTCAAAGGATTCCGACTTGTGTTTCATGAGATACACATAGCCGTATCTACTGACATCATCAGTGAAAGTGATGAAGTATTGATAGCCTCCTCTAGCTGCGACATTGAAGGGGCCACATAGATCAGTATGTATGAGTCCTAAAAAGTTTGTCGCTCTTTCACCGTGTCCACTAAATGGAGTCCTGGTCATCTTGCCTAGAAGACAATTCATATGTCTCATATGATTCAAAATCAATTGAGTCCAGTAATCCTTCCTTATGGAGCTGGGATATGCGACTCTCATTTATATGTCGCAAGCAACAATGCCAGAGATAGTTTGGTTCAAAACATTTGATTTGAACCATTTGGTATTTATGTTATAGATTGGGTTCTCTAGGTCTAGAACATAGAGTCCATTCATAAGTGGTGCACTATAATAGAACATGTCATTTAACATTATAGAACAACATTTGTCCTTTATGATAAATGAAAAGCCTTTCTTATCCAAACAAAATACTAAAATTATGTTCTTAGTTAATGCAGATACATAAAAGCACTTCTCTAGTTCTAAGATAAGCCTAGTGGGCAATGACAAGGAATATGTTCCTACAGCTATAACAACAACTCTTGCTCCATTGCCTACTCGTAGGTCCACTTCGCCCTTTGTCAATGATCTAGCTCTTCGAAGGCACTGCACATTAGTACAAATGTGAGATGCGCAACCGGTATCTATTACCCAAGAAGAAGAAATAGATAGGTTGACTTTTATAACAAAAATACCTGAGGTAGAAGTCTCACTTCTTTTCTTCTTTATTTCCTCCAGGTAGAGATTATAGTTCCTCTTCCAATGTCCGGTCTCACCACAGTGGAAGCAGATCCCTTCCTTAGGCACCCCGCCTTTGGCCTTGGGTGTAGTAGAGTTGGCCTTGCTTTTGGCTTGGGTCTTACCCTTGCCTTTAGGCTTCCATTTGCTTTTGCCCTTCTTTACCATCAGTACATTACTGGTCTTGGTTTTCTTGAGATTGGGTTTAGCAGTTCTCAACATATTGAGCATATCAGGCAAAGGCTTGTCAATTTCATTCATGTTATAGTTGATGACAAATTGATTGTACCCTTCCAACAATGATTGCAGGATAAGGTCCGTGGCCAATTCTTGTCCCAGTGGAAATCCTAGTCTTTCAAGGTTCTCGACATACCCAATCATCTTGAGTACGTGAGTTCCTATAGGAGTTCCTTCTTGCATCTTGCATGCAAATAGGGCTTTAGACACTTCAAACCGCTCGTGCCTAGCTTTCCCTTAATATAGTTGTTTTAGGTGCTCAACCATATCATGTGCATCCATGTTTTCATATTGCTTCTGAAGCTCAGAGTTCATGGTGGCAAGCATGAGGCATGATACATCGAGTGCATCATCCTGATTCTTCTTGTAAGCATCCTTTTCGGCGTGGGTGCGGTAGCGACGGGTGCTTTTGGAAGAGATTGCTCTAGGATGTACAGTTTTCGTTATTGTTTGAGGATGATCCTCAAGTTTCTGTTCCAGTCCAGGAAATTAGCTCCGTTGAGCTTGTCCTTCTCAAGGACGGATTGTAGAGAGAGAGAGTATTTGACGTGTTAGACGACATGATGATCTACAACTGTAGCGACCCGCCTTCTCTACCTTAGACGGTCCGCTACCTTATCTACTATCTTGACTCTACTGCACGACTAAGAATGCGGAACTTCTTTATTTTTCTTTTAAATCCATCTAGGGATGATATTCTAACTCTAGTAGTCATGCATGATACAATGGCACACTTCTTTTCATCTATAGAACTTCTCTGCAATGCTAGTCGACTGCGATCTAACCAGTCGACTGGTATCGGCCACAGAAAGTTTCTGGGCGCGGCACCAGTCGACTGGCCTCTTGGCAGTCGACTGATGCATCGAACAGAAGCTACTGTTCGATAGGGCAGTCGACTGATACTGAACCAGTCGACTGGCACGCTTGAAAAACCTGAAATTCAGATTCGAACTTTGTTTCAAAAGTCCACAAAACATATAGTTTCAAGCCATATAAAGACACAACACCATTTCTGTACTCTATACTAGTTTCCCAAACATGTTAGCCAATCAAAACAACTTCATAAACTCGAAATTAGAACTTTTGCGGAAGTAATTAAGTTATGAAAATCTATATAAACTTTTAACTAAAGTTTTGTACCAAACTTAACTCCTATGCATTCATAATACCAAAACACATGTTCTACACCTCACTAAAGCATGTTGGGATGTAATGCAACTTCTCTAAGCATATTTATAGCAATAATAACTTGATTCAAAGGGAAACTCTCAATATCTTGGCATATGCATCAAATAGCTCCATCAAGTATCAATATTCAAAACTACTCACACTCATACTCATCCAATGCCATCATAAGGATATGTATGCTAATTAAAATGACATGGAATCTTTACTCATGGTTTTAATACATGCAAAATATCTAAAACGCAATTACTTGGATAAATGTTATATGATCTAACTCAAACTAAGACTTTATAATAAATACACTTTGAGTCTTTTATTCATCTTGTCCCAAGGACCTCTCCAAGGTCAGCCACCACACACACGTCACTCAGCACCGCCTTGTCGCCTTCCTTTAGAATTGCTTGCCTTTACCTTTACCTGCAGCAAGAGGAAATGCAACTAATAAGCAAAAGCTTAGTAAGTACTATCTAGCTCACAAAATCTCGAAATGTGCAAGCATGCTTTTTAAAACAATGTGAAATCACATGCGATACTTTTATGCTTAATAGAAACACTAAAACAACATGTATGACTCAAGACATGCATACTCAAGCATTAATAAGTCTTAACTTACTTGTTCTTGGCTTAACTTGAAACTTTAGCAATTCTTTTAACTTTAAATCTTTCTTTAACTTTTTGAAAACTTTCTTAAACTTTAGAAAACTTTGCTAAAGCATATACTTGAAAATAATATCTCACTTGAATCCACTTAAGACGTAAGTACCATCTTATGCGCGTTCCCTAAAAGGTTGGGGTAGCGAGCCACCAATCCTAATAGAGCAGACCTTGGTCTACCAGGGCCAAGACCTTGGAATTGGACACCTGGATTTCTTTAACGACGCCCTTGGACACCGGGTACTGGCCTTAGAAAATAAAATAGCTTTTCTTTCTTTTCTTTCTTATCTTTAAATGCCTTGGCATTTTAACGAGCCCCTTGTGTGCCCAAATCCCTAAGTCTTGACTTTTGGGGATTTCTTAAGGCCTTGGCCTTTTCTTTTCTTATCTTTATCTTCTCTTTTCTTTTCTCATAACTCTTCTTAGCCCCTAACCTCATATAGGGTGCTTAATCAAACTTATACAAGCATGGATTAACCTAGGATTACATGCAAAATTATAAACTTTAAGGAAAATTGCATTTTAACTTTCTAACGGGAAAATCTTGCGGAAAACCGCCTCTTACTGCAGGTGAGCAGTACTTACATTGATATCTTGGACTTACAACCAAAATTGACGTCTAGGGCTCGGGAGAAACTTGAGATCTCGATGAACCGTTCGCGCCTACGCGTTCCTCTCGTCGAGACGAACGAAACGCTCCGCCCTCCTTGCTTCTTCCTTGGCCAGCGCCCCCTTAGAAGAGGAGAGGAGGCCTTGGTGTGTTTTCGCCCAAGAGAGGAGAGGGGGCGGCGTGCGTGAGTTTTGGGCGAGGAAGAGAGGGTTTTGAGAGGAATAAAATTTCTCTCTTTAATTATCTATTTATACTTAGGGTATTTAAGTCCAATTATAACTTAACTTAATATTTCTCTATTTTCTTTCAGCACACCCCTGCTGGGGCTCCTGGTTAACCCGACCAACTTAAGTCGTTGATCCCATGGGAGGTCTCGGGTTCAAAACTCATCCAGGCAACTTTTTTGCCGAAAATTCTATTTCTTTTAGTAAAAATACTAAACGGACTCGGAAAATTCCATAAAAATATTCTAAAAATTCCTAAAAATATCTAGAATATTTCTAAACCATTTTTAAATAGTTCTAAAGACTTTAAGAACTTAAAATGGAAATTTTGGGGCGTTACAACAATAGTAAAACATGCAGAAATAAGTATCATATCTAGATCATTTAATTAAACCTTTAATTAAATGATACTCCCACTAAATCATAGAGCTTTGTTAGGGGCTAATCATGGATGTAGGTAAACTCAATTTGCCAACACTACTAGCTCCAAGCCAAATAGCAATCATATTCATGTGAGACAAGATCCATATTATACTTCATCTGGAGTTAGCTTTGGCTAATCGCCCAAGACTTGGTATAACTAGGTAGGTAATATTTTACCAAGTACATCTTATGCAACTCTTGGAAACAAAGGGTCAAGATCCATATTACACATCATCTTGAGTTAGCTTTGGCTAATCGCCCAAGACTTAGTATAATTGTTCTCTTACCCAATTTTCCCAACCTTTGGGATATGTCTCTAAGTTTCTCAATCTAATTAAGGGGACTTAGTTAAATCTTACCCAAAGTTTGATAGCGGGATATCACAATTGTCCTCTCACACTTTACCAAGATAAAATGTGTCATTTTGCTTTGGCAAACCCAACAACAAATGATCGAGGTAGTTTATGAGTACCAAACTTTGGTAGGCATATCGAGTTGAGTTAATTAAGATAAATATTTATCTAATCATGCGTCATATACGCACATTGCATAAATCAACATATAGGTGTTGGGATCTCCTGGTGACATAAACACAAAAAATGAAGCGGAAACAAGATCCCTCGAGCGATCCATGCGAAAGAAAACTCGTACGAAGTTCATCTATCTAATAGATCTATCTAAAGTGTATACCTTTGGAGCGTGCCCATGCGTTTATCCCGCTCGTCCAAGTGCCACCAGATCTCTTGCACGTTCAAGTGTCCGTGCCTCTATGCGTATCCACACAAACACGATATCTCAACTTCAGAGAAGAGCTACCTTAGTTGTGCTAGCAACTTGAGGTAGCTCACAAAAGCACCAAGAACCAAATGTGGGTTTCGGCCAAAGAGGGGAAGAAGAGGAAGAGAGGAAGAAAAATGACTTAACTTCATCCAAAATGACAAGAAACCTCTTTTATACTCATCCCATGAATATGAAGAGTTTTTGTCCCTTTAGCTTCCCTTCATTAAAGCCAATAAAGAGCGCATCTTCTCATGTGGCTCTTCAACTTCTCTTCATTCAATGAAGAGAATATTTTTTCTCTTTCTTTATTATTAATTCATTAAACACTTTAATGAATTAATATTTCATCCAAATGTGGTTGAGTCTAATCTAAATGAGTCTAACTCAAATTAGATCTCAATCTCATAATCCAATTAGATTCACTTGAGTCTAACTTAATCAATCCAATTCGGATCAAATCTTAGTCAAACTAAGATCAATCAATCTCCAAAGCATCGTATCCTTAGTGTGTGACCCAATAGGTTATCGTAACGTTGGCAATGTGCCTAAACTGCTTTAGACACATAAGCAATGAGCGGCATCTAGCAATGCATCATTGCTACCCAAGTAACAAGAAAAGTCGAGATCCGACTTAACATCCGTGACTATGATAATGTATGATCATGTCCTTCTATCCTCGATATCTAGATTTACCAATGAGACATAGACTGTGTCATCCTCGATCAATCTTTGTGTTTCTTGATCCCCAAGTGGACTCACTCAAACAAATGAGATCAATATCTCATATTGACTCATTTGAGCATGACCATGCGTTTTAGCAGTGCTACTGGATCAAGGGGCCCACAGATAACACTCCCGTCATATGAGAGGGATAGATCCCATCTACATCACTCACATCCCTCCGCATAATTCATTATATACCCAGTGATCGTCTTTATAGTCTACCCTGTTACGGGTGATGTTTGATGATACCAAAGTACATAACTCCTCATGTAGGGAACCGTAGTGACTTCAGGTCTAAGGACTATTCACACCATTAGTCACATGAGAAAGTTTATGACACTCATATGATAATCTATGAAACTTTCTCATGGTGGGTCAATTTAGTACACATTCTCTAATGTATACCCATGTGTCAACTTGATATTACATATCCATGACTTGTGAGCTCAAGTCATCAATTGACCTACATGCTAGTCTCTATGCATTAATATTATCCTTGAATATTAATGCTTGTCTAGGAATGGTTTAGTGTAGTGTTCTCTACATTATATCACTATCGATTCACCTAATCGATATGATGTAGATAAGAACCTACTACCCAAGGACATTATTATACTTAGTTATTTGGCACAAGTATAAAGTAAGTATAATAACCAAACATGTCTTTATTAATGATAGAATATGATACAAAAGGTCCCTAGTCAATCATCACATAATTGACTCTAGGGCTCCTACTAACAATAAGCGGTAAAACGTGACATGGTTATGACCCATATACTACGATCTTCTCAAGCCAATGAGAAAATCGATGGTCAACCTAGGGATAACATCTTCTCCAAGTGCATCCTTCGGTCGTCATGTGTCGTCGGTGTCCTTCTTGTAACTCCATTCTTCAATGGACACTCCACTACTCATTTTGTACATTATAATTTAGGAAAACTCGAGTTACATTCGAGTCTAAATCTATTTTACAACTAGGAAAAATAGAGACAAGGCACGACACGCAGGTCGTATTATGAATTACATTACAACATGCACACACACACATATACATCCAATCAAATTGGGGTTAAGGTCATAACCATGCACCATGTCATCAATCATACACAATAGATCTAGGACATTGATTTTATTATGAGTGCAAAAATAAAAATCGCTCATGAGCAGAAATTCACGGCAGTCCCGCTAACCGGTTAGCGGGCGGGGTCAAGGGCCAGCGCCCTTGAGGGGCTCAGGGGCAGCACCCCCGAAACATTTTTTTTGTTGACTCCTTGCATGAGTCGCCGCCCTAGATTCATCAAAATGAATCCGAGACCCTTATTGCTCCGTTGGTGCATCCTTGTGACAAAATGCACAATCTATTCACAACAGATTGATGCAACTTCATCAACATGAACACCAAAGGTTATAATACTTTGTCAAGAGCAATCAGACTATAGCACACTATTATATGAATAATGATGCTATAACCTTTTAGTTTGATCAACACAAACTTTTGCGTAAAGATAAAATACTCATATAATTATATGCAACCCATAACAAAAACTTGTCCTACTCTATATGTTGGTGCCGGAAGCACCAAAGTCAAACCTGTGTTTTGATAATGGCAAAGGGTTCAGAAGTTGAGGTTTTGTTGTGATCTAACAATGCTGGTTAAGTGTGCAGGGAAAGTCCTAGGTACACTAGGCATTAAGTCCTGGTTCTATGAATTGGGCACTAAGTCCTGGCCGCGGGCTGGGCAACTAAGTCCTGACATAAGATTGGGCAATAAGTCCTCGTCGAGGACTGGGCACCGAAGACCTGGTGAGTAAAGCTGGGCACTAAGACCTGGTGAGTAAAGCTGGGCACTAAGACCTGATCCGGGGGATTGGGCAAAATTCCAACCGGAGGAGCTGGTTGGTAAACAGGTAAATTCTCCCGAGTGGAGTAGGTTAGGACGCGTTCCCCGTAGGAGGGAACATTAGGCGTCGGTTCGACCTAGGGTTCCATTTGGGAGACCCAAAGTAAGAACCAAGATAGCTTAGGCTGTAAATAATGTTTAATATATCATGTATATTTGCTTCTTGTGTTTGGAACTAACCCTGGTTGTAGGAAACGAAGGGACTGTGTTTCTGCAGCTCAGGCGCCTCATTGGAAGGAGGCGCCTCGCTGGGCTAGGCGCCTATATGGATACAGGCGCCCCAGTGCAAGGTAAAACCAAGCCATCAAACCAAAATGCCACGAAATTCTTTGGACCAAGTCAAGCTAGGCTCCTGTGTTAACACAGGTGCCCCAGTTAGCTCAGGCACCTCAATGAAGGGGATAAGCGCTGACCAAGCCTGTGGATTAGAGTTCACGCAGGAGAAGCCACATGTCAGGCACCCCCTTCAACACAGGCGCCCCAGCGACCAGTATAAATAGGGGTTCACCCCCAAGGCTTCAGAACAACTTGCAAATCTCGCTCTCAACACTTTCGCTCAAGCGCTACTCTCCGGCATGCTCCGCACTCGCGATTCAAGCACCGACGACGACCTGCTGCTCCGAAATTCCATCCACTCAGGTCGTCGGTAATAGCTTAAGTGTTGTAACTTCCTTTTTTAATTCTATATCTGTACTCCAATTTGTAAACATTCTTCGAATATAGAATTGCCCATCGTAAACGGTCAAGGACCGTGGGCCTTGGAGTAGGAGTCGACCGCGACTCCGAACCAAGTAAAACCAACCGTGTTAGCGACTTTGTTTTACTCTTTCCGCTGCGTAATTTCTCTTAATTGTCTGAAAGTTTTCTGATCGATATTCACCCCCTCTATCGATTTACTCGGATCCAACAAGTGGTATTAGAGCGAGGTTGCTCAAACTTGGTGCAACCACTGTTTGAGAATTTTTTCGGATTTACGAATTTAAAATTTTTTTTCTTCATTCGAATTTTCTCGCTAATCGAGGTTGGTGCAACACCACTCAATTTTTTTTAATATTTCTCCCGCACTACTAATCCAAGACCAAGTCTTGATACATTTTTGTTATTTCTTTTGTGTTCGAAGTTTAAACTAAATGGCCAACCAAGAGTGGAATAGTGCCCATCCATCGCTATTCTCCGGCGAGAACTTCAATTTTTGGAGAAGTCAAATGGAATTCCATCTGAAGGCCCATATGGACATATGAATGATCATTCAAACGGGGTTCTCCTTCCCTACAGTGGATGGACTATCAATCACTTAGGACAAATTGGATGAACCAACTCTGAGGAAGATCGAGACTGATTCTAAGGCAACAGTTATCTTACAATGCGGTCTGACCAAAGAAGAATTGAAGTGGGTCGGATCCTTCAACTGTGCCAAAGAGATGTGGGAGAAGCTAATCAACCTACATGAAGAGAGCCCCGATATTGAGATCTTAGAAGATGCGATATCCGACTCATCGAAGGATTCGGACGATGAAGAAGAAAATTAGGGAAGTTATTTTGCATTCTCGGCTCAAGGACAAGTAGCTGAGACAGACTCGACACCTGACGTCGAAATCGAACCAGAATCAGAAGATGAGTTTTCTGAGACAAAATCGGTAACTAATTTTGAATCATTTTTCATGTTAAGGTTAAATAATCAAGCTGATACTACAATGGTCGAGGAAGGTATAGTTTCCATTGCAGGAAAAACTCCAAGAGAACTACAAAAGAGGCCTCAACCAGTACCTGAGTCCGATTTAGACTCAGAATCTGACGACGAAGAAGAGGATCCTCAGAAACTGGTTCGGTTGGCTTCGACCACTACAAAATGCTGAAGAAACAATCAAGCAAAAGAAAGATGGCTAAAATCAAGGGGGAGATCTCCAAAAAGAAATCAAAAGGTAACATTGTAGATTTAAAATCTAACAATCATATAGTATGTTAGAAATGCAGGGAGAGAGAGCATTACCAAGACTAGTGCCCACTCGTAAGAGTGGACCTTCACCGTCTACAATAAAAAGAGCTCCCAAGAATGCCGGACAGGCAGTCGACAAAGGTAAATTTATAGTATTTGAAAATCCAGTATTTACCTTGAATAATGTGATTGATTCATATAAATTAGTTAAGGTAAATTTTAGAAAATTGAAACAAGAAAATGAAACCTTGAAACATAAGGTCAATATGTTAGAAAATTTAATTCATAATCTAGCTAATTTCGAAAATCCAGAGTATACTCCAATTGTGACCTTACTTAGATAATTGTTTGCTTTAATTGTGTGTTTCTTTTTGTTTTAATTTTTTATTTATTATGCTTAGAATTAGGATTGATTAGTTTAAGGACTAAAGAGTTACTTAAAACTTGAACAACCTAGTATTAGGTGGAGGTGAGATGATAGTACGTTAGGGAAGCCTTTCTAATAAGGTCAAGTGGGGTAAGGCGTACCCTACTTGGTCTGTTTAGTCGGGTGGAACTAGCCAAAGCTACCGATCCGAAACCTAAACTAGTTAGACCAAAATTTTTCAAGAAGTGATTTGAAAATGAATTTTCGGTAAAAGACTTTGTCAAGGAAAGGGTTGTTGCTCCAATAAGGCTACGACCAAAGAAGACCTCTGTGCCTCGCCAAGACCTGGAAGCTAATTATCGAAAATCAAATTCAATTTACTGTTTGATAAATTTGAATCTAACATAAGTTTTGATTAAATCTTAGATTTAACCCTAATTTGAATATAAAAATAAAACATCTCACAAAACAGATAAGGTAACCTATTTTGTCATGTAGAACTGGGTGAGATGTCTAGGACCTAATAATATATTTCAATACTTTTTCAAAATCAACTCAATTTTTTCCCAAAATTAATTCTAAATTAATTCTATATGTTTTCCACTCAACATGTTTCAAAAATTGAATTTCATTTGTTTTCAAAACTAACTCATCAAACTAAGCTTGATTGAATTATACTAAGATTTATGACTTGATTGGGTCAATTATTGATTGGTAAAACCTAGTCAACATAGTCAAACCTGGTCAACACTGAAGTCCCTTAAGGCACTTAGATAGAGTCAGACGGTGTCAGATACAAGAGGAGTTTTTTTTTGAAAAATTCAGATTTTTCAAAAACCTTATGCTCTGAAACTTATCATCATTTCAAAATGTTTTTCGAAAACTGTGCTATCATTCCAAATTGTGTTTTCAAAAATTTATCTCCTTGAAAATTATCATACTCAAAAGGTTGTTCAAAATTGTTCTTTTAATTTTGATAAACCCTAAAGACACAGAGGAAGTCATCTTCATGATCTACAAGGACTCCTAGGATGTGTCAAATTTTGGGGGAGTCTAAAAGAAAACTTTCTGACTATTATTTTTCAAAATTTTCTGGCAATTTGTTTTTTAATTCTTTTGGTCTGAACCAAATCCTAAAGACTCAGAGGAAGAGTACTTGTAGTCAACAAGCTTCCAAGGACTGTGTCAAGTTTGGGGAGAGGTCAAATCAAAAGAATTATTAAACATTTCAAAATAATATATTTTTATACACTGTATTTTCAAAATCTTTTGAAACTAAGTATTTTTTCTTTCAAATTACTATCATGTTAAACTCATTTTAGTAAAAATCACTTTCAAAAACCTATTTTTTTTAAATTACTTTTTAAATAATATTTACTTGACTTTGGAAAATTTCCAGGATACTTAGGAAAATGTCCTTGTAGTTAACAAGGTCTCCTAGGTATGTGTCAAACTGGAAAAGAAACCATGTTAAGTAAAATATTGTGTTTTCAAAAATACCAATAGTTTTTCAAAGCATAAATATTTTTCAAAGTGTAAATATTTTTCAAAGTATAAATAGTTTTTCAAAGTATAAATAGTTTTCAAAGCATAAATATTTTTTATGCTTTCAAATTACTATCATGTTAAACTCATTTTAGTAAAAATCACTTTCAAAAACCTATTTTTTTTAATACACTTTTTAAATAATATTTACTTGACTTTGGAAAATTTCCAGGATACTTAGGGAAATGTCCTTATAGTTAACAAGGTTTCCTAGGTATGTGTCAGACTGGAAAAGAAACCATGTTAAGTAAAATATTATGTTTTCAAAAATACTAATAGTTTTTCAACGCATAAATATTTTTCAAAGCATAAATATTTTTCAAAGTATAAATAGTTTTTCAAAGTATAAATAGTTTTTCAATGCATAAATATTTTTTAAAGTATATTTTTCAAAGCACAAATATTTCTCAAAGTACAAATATTTCTCAAAGTGCCAATATTTGTTAAGTAGAAAATATTTTTCAAAATAAAAATTGTTATTTTTAGTACTAAGTACAATATTTTTTTGGATAAAAAATTTTGTATTAAGTTCAAGATTTTTCAAAGAACAATTGTTTCCAATATTTTTCAAAGTACTGATGGTTGAAGTGTAAAATATCTTTCAAAATGTAAGTTTTTGCACAATATTTTTCAAAGTGCACTATATTTGGCTAAGTGAAATTTTTTTTTTGGTGAAAGCTCTTTTCTAAATGAATTGTTTTTGGCAATATTAAGTTCAAAATATTTTTTTCTAAAAGTTTCCAAGTGCACAATACTTTTCAAAGTATAGTTTTTTTGGGTGTAATTTAAGTACTTAATTCTTTTCTAATATTTAGTCCATTTTCAAGAAGGAAGATTTTTGAAATGATATGTTTTTTCAAAAATTATACTAAGTACTTTGCAAAGGAAAGAAGTTTTGTTGGCGAGATTCATAGATCAAATTCAATTCAGTGGGATCTTTCAATTTTTTTTTCATCAAGAATGCGTTATGAAACCTTTTACCCCCCGAATTTGACAAGTCTAGATTAAGTGGGTTGGTTTTTTTTAATTCACTAGAATTGGTTCAATACGGGCTTCCAATTTTGTAACTAGCTCTAAATTAACTTGCAATAGTTGTTATCATTTTTTTGATATATGGCAAAGGGGGAGAGAAAGGAGAAAAGAGAGAAATTTTCTTTCAATAATATTTTCAAATTTTTATCTTCAAAATTTTTATGTACTTCAAATTTTTTAGGTACTTCAATTTTGTTAAGTGCTTCAAAATTTTTAAGTGCTTTAAATTTTTTTCTAAGTGCTTCAAAATTTTTTTGCTAAGTGGTTCTAGGTGCTTTCAAAAAAAAACTTTTTCTAAGTGGTGCTTCAAATTTTTTTAAGTACTTCAAAGTATTCTTCTAAGTATTTCTAAGAGCTTTCAAACATTTCTAAGTGCTTCAAAATTCTCGAAGAGCATTTTTCTATATATTTCTAAGTAAAATTTTCCTTAGTAAACAAAGTTTGTCTGAGCAAAAACCTTTTGAAATTTTTAGCAAATGTTTCTAAGTAAAGTTTATCATAGAGAAAACCTTTGAAATTTTTGGCAAATATTTCTAAGTAAAGTTTATCTTAGAGAACAAATCTTTGCGAAAACTTGGTTAAAAATCCCTTAAAGAATTTTTGTTTCAAGCAAAATGTTTTTTTGCACAGATTGTTATTAAGCAAAATCTTTCTAAGTGTGCAAAAATTGAAACCCTTCTAAAAATCTTTGATTAATTTTAAAATTCTTTTTGCAAAGCCTTGTAAGTAAAAGTTTTTTAAAAAACCAAAATTTAATTAGGCTTGCAAAACATGTCTAAGTGTAAAAAGTTTTGTTTGGTAAAAATGTTTTTGCAAAACACTTAGTCAAACTTAAAAGCACTTAGAAGTTTTACGAAAACTAAATGTTTGGTTGAGGGGGAGAATGTTTATTTCAGGGGGAGATAAATGAAAATTGTTTTAAGTATTTTTTTATAGCTTGTTAGATGTTCTATAAAATATTGTTTTAAACTTAACTTTTTGAACCGTGTTGTTATGAATCAAAAAGGGGGAGATTGTTGGTGTCGGAAGCACCAAAGTCAAACCTGTGTTTTGATAATGGCAAATGGTTCAGAAGTTAAGGTTTTGTTGTGATCTAACAATGCTGGTTAAGTGTGCAGGGAAAGTTCTAGGTACACTAGGCACTAAGTCCTGGTTCTATGAATTGGGCACTAAGTCCTAGCCGTGGGCTGGGCAACTAAGTCCTGACATAAGGTTGGGCAATAAGTCCTGGTCGAGGACTGGGCACCGAAGACCTGGTGAGTAAAGCTGGGCACTAAGTCCTGGCTGAGGGCTGGGCACCGAAGACCTGGTGAGTAAAGCTGGGCACTAAGACCTGGTGAGTAAAGCTGGGTACTAAGACTTGATCCGGGGGATTGGGCAAAAGTCCAACCGGAGGAGCCGGTTGGCAAACATGTAAATTCTCCTGAGAGGAGTAGGTGAGGAAGCGTTCCCCGTAGGAGGGAACATTAGGCGTCGGTTCGACCTAGGGTTCCATTTGGGAGACTCAAAGTAAGAACCAAGACATCTTAGGCTGTAAATAATGTTTAATATATCATGTATATTTGTTTCTTGTGTTTGGAACTAACCCTGGTTGTAGGAAACGAAGGGACTGTGTTTTTGCAGCTCAGGCGCCTCATTGGAAGGAGGCGCCTCACTGGGCTAGGGGCCTGTATAGATACAGGCGCCCCAGTGCAAGGCAAAACCAAGCCATCGAAGCAAAATGTCACAAAAGCCTTTGGACCAAGTCAAGCTAGGAGCCTGTGTTAACACAGGCGCCCCAGACAGCTCATGCGCCTCAATGAAGGGGATAAGCGCTGACCAAGCCTGTGGATTAGAGTTTGCGCAGGAGAGGCCACGTGTCAGGCGCCCCCTTCAACACAGGCGCCCTAGCGACCAGTATAAATAGGGGTTCACCCCCAAGGCTTCAAAACAACTTGCAAATCTCGCTCTCAACACTTTCGCTCAAGCTCTACGCTCCGGCACGCTCCACACTCGCGATTCAAGCGCCGCCGATGACCCGTTGCTCCAAAATTCCATCCACTCCGGTCGTCGGTAACAGCTTAAGTGTTGTAACTTCCTATTTTAATTCTATATTTGTACTCCAAATTGTAAACATTCTTCGAATATAGAATTGCCCATCGTAAACGGTCAAGGACCGTGGGCCTTGGAGTAGGAGCCGAACGCGACTCTAGACCAAGTAAAACAAACCGTGTTAGCGACTTTGTTTTATCTTTCCGCTGCGTAATTTCTCTTAATTGTTCAAAAATTTTCCGATCGATATTCACCCCCCTCTATCGATTTACTCCGATCCAACACTATATCACATACAAAGGTGCATAAAACTTTGTACGATCTTTTGCAAGTGGCTCTGATACCACTGTAGGGATCTACCAACAACATAAACACAGAAACGTAGCGAAAACAAGATTCCTCGAGTGATCCATGAGAAAGAAAAACACGTACGAAATTCATCTTGCTAATAGAGCTATCTATGCGTATACCTTTGAAGCGTGCCCTTGGGTTTATCCCGCTCGTCCAAGCTACGCCGAATCTCTTGTACGTTCAAGTGTCTGTGCCTCTATGCATATCCACACGAACATGATCTCTCAACTTCGAAGAAGAACTACCTTAGTTGTGCTAGCAACTTGAGGTAGTTCACAAAACCATCAAGAACCCCAAAGAAAGGGTTTCGGCCAAGAGGGAGAAGTGGAGGAAGAGAGGAAGGAAAGATGACTTAACTTCATCCAAATGACAAGAAAACTCTTTTATACTCATCCCATGAATATGAAGAGTTTTTGTCCCTTTAGCTTCAATTCATTAAAGCCAATAAAGAGCACATCTTCTCATGTGACTCTTCAACTTCTCTCCATTCAATGAAGAGAATCTTTTCATCCTCCTCTATTATTAATTTATTAAACATTTAATTAATTAATATCTTATCCAAATGTGGTTGAGTCTAATCTAAATGTGTCTAACTCAAATTAGACCTCAATTCCATAATCTAATTGGATTCACTTGAATCTAACTCAATCAATCCGATTCGGATCAAATCTTAGTTAAATTAAGATCAATTAATCTCCGAAGCATCGTGCTCTTAGTGTGTAACCCAATAGGTTCTTGTATCGTTGGCAATGTGTCTAAACCGCTTTAGACACATAAGCAATGAGCGACATTTAGCAATGCATTATTGCTACCTAAGTAACAAGAAAGTCGAGATCCGAATTAATCTCCGTGACTAGGATAATGTATGACCTTGTCCTTTTATCCTCGATATCTAGATTGACCAATGAGGCATAGACCGTGTCATTCTCGATCAATCTTTGTATTTCTTGATCCCTAAGTAGACTCACTCAAACAAATGAGCTCAATATCTCATATTGACTCATTTGAGCATGACCATGCGTTTTAGCAGTCTTACTGGATCAAGAGGACCACAAATATCACTACCGTCATATGGGAGGGATAGATCCCATCTACATCACTCACATCCCTCCGCATAATTCATTATATACCCAGTGATCGTCTTTATAGTCCACCCTGTTACGGGTGACGTTTGACGATACCAAAGTACATAACTCCTTATGTAGGGAACCATAGTGACTTTAGGTCTAAGGACTATTCATACTAATCACATGAGAAAGTTTATGACAATCTATGAAACTTTCTCATGGCGGGTCAATTCAGTACACATTCTCTAATGTATACCCATGTGTCAACTTGATATCACATATCCATGACTGAGTCATCTATTGACCTACATGCTAGTCTCCATGCATTAATATTGTCCTTGAATATTAATGCTTAACTAGGAATGGTTTAGTGTTGTGTTCTCTACATTATCTCACTATCGATTCAACCAATCGATATGATGTAATTAAGAACCTACTACTCAAGGACATTATTATACTTAGTTATTTGACACAAGTATAAAGTAAGTATAATAACCAAACATGCCTTTATTAATGATAGAATATGATACAAAAAGTCCCTAGTCAATCATCACATAATTGGCTCTAAGGCTCTTACTAACACTTTTCGTTCCATTCAAAAAATTGTCTCAGGCCTAGAGTCAAATGTTGCGATTCCCCGGACTCAACTAAGCCGCCAGCAGGGAAGTTATGGATAAATGGGCCAACAGACATATAATTTCCCCTTCCCCGTCATATCATTAGTCTAATTAGTTAGGCACACTTCCTTTGATTATACTTGAAGGAAGGGACTTGTGATGGGGATGAGCATCCCAGGATTGACACGTGGCATAGGGAAGTTATGTGTCTGGGTCGAATGTACTTAAAGGCCCAAGTCGAGCTCCCGAGACCAACTCAGGATGGCCTACGACTGAGACCAACTCAGGAAGGCCTCCCACCGAGACCACCTCGGGAAAGTAGACTCCCGAGATCTCCTCGAGAGGGCAGATCCCTGAGATCAACTCGGGATGGTATACACCCGAGACCTGCCCGGGAAGATAGACTCCTGAGACCACCTCGGGAGAGCAGACTCCCGAGACCACCTCGGGAGGGCAGATCCTCGAGATCAACTCGGGATGGTATATGCCCGAGACCTCCCCAGGAATACAGGCTCTCGAGGCCCTTCCGGAGAAGATATCCTGAGACCCTCTCGGGATAGCAGAGCCCAAGAGTTAACACGCCTGATAGCCCGGCTTCAAGTAACCGTTCCTCTTTCCGTATCAGGAATGTTGTTAAAAAGTTATTATCTGTCACACTCGACAATTATGGCCTTAATAATCGTTGCGGTCGTTATCCAAAAGTTATCATGTAACTGACAAATAAGGGGCGTGGAGGAGACACGTAATCATTCCCTCGAGTATATAAGGTACTGGGACACACAGGTAATGGGGGTACGCTCTCTGAACTCACATTCTCCTTCTTGATTTTCCTCCTGCAAGCGATCTAAGTTCTGACTTGAGCGTTGGAGTAGGCTCTGCCAGAAAATCTCCGGCACGTTCCCATTAACTCTTGTGTTGATTGTTGGGATCGATGGCACGACTAGAGGGGGGGTGAATAGCTTGGTAACCCCAATTCGCAATTTTCCCTACAATGTTAGCACAAACGGAAGCTTAATAATTAAAACAAACAATGCTAACACGTTACCGGTTACGTGGTTCGGAGATTTCTTGCTCCTACTCCACGGTGTGTCCTTGAGGTGGACGATCCCTTGATCCTTCTGTGGATTACGCCCCGGAAATCTCCGGCTATGTCTTTCTCCTTTTCGGTGGAGAACAACCTCTCACAATCCTTCTTCCTCCTTACAAGATTGAGCTAGGGTTTGAGGAGGAAGATGAGCACTAGGAGCTTGAGCACTTGAACACTAGAGAGAAGACCTTACAATAAAGAGCTAACCTTCTCCAAGCCTCAAGCTCCCACTTAAATAGTGGAGAGGGCTGTTAAACAAACAACCCAGCCCGCGATCAGTCGACTGCTCCCAGGGCCAGTCGACTGATCCCTTAGTGAACGGCTAGCCTAACGGCTCTTTTTTGAACACACCAATCAACTGATCCCTGGATCAGTCAACTACTCCAGGTTGTTTGAAACTCACAGAAAGATGAGTCGACTGGTGCCCATACCAGTCGACTGCTACAGTGCGCCCTCAGTAGTATCAATCGACTGGTTCCCTTGCTAGTCGACTGCTCTACTTACAAATGCACTCTTAACCTCACCAGAGTTCACCCTTCGCGTATGCCTTGAAGTCCACTTCCTTGGCTTGCCCCTTGAAGTTCTCTTCCTTCGGCTCTCGTCCCTCGGATGTGCACACAAGCCTGTAGCTTGCCTCCATGCCATCCTTCGCGTATGCCTTTGAAGTCTACTTCCTTAGCTCGCCCTTGAAGTCCTCTTCCTTGGTTCTCGTCCCTCGGATGCTTCACTCCGTTACTCCATGTCTGATTCATCAAGTCTTGCATGACTCAAGCACATATATCAAATCAACATGAAAATCTAACTTAATCATATTGACACACATATCAAAACCCATGATCTACCCGATCAACCTTGGGTCGATTGCACCAACAATCTTCCCCTTTTTGATGTGTGACAATATGTTTAAGTTAGGTACTAACATAACAATTAAAAATTAAAATCATAGTATACTAAGAAGCATAAACATACATCCTCTCCCTTAACCTATGCCTTATCACAAGATTTTCAATTTTTCCCACAAACATAAAGAGTTAAGTTAAAATCTAACTTAAACCTTTCAATTCTCCCCCTTTGACACCATCAAAATGATTGCTCCAAGCAATATTACCTCTTGGTATCAATTTGGAACAAGTTTCATATTCTGAAAAAGTCCAAAAATCAAAAACTATTTGTGCCAGTCGACTGATACAGTTATCAGTCGACTGGTGGCTTCAAATAGCCAATTTACAGAAACTTCAGTCGACTCCCCCTAGGCCAGTCGACTAATACTTATCAGTCTGATATTTCAGCCTTTTGAGCTGAAATTCAGAAATGCATGAATAATTCCAAAAAATTTGAAAAATCATGAAACTTTGCAAACATATTTCTTATGATGTATTCTAACAAAGAAAAATACATTTTCATGAAAAACCTAAACATGTTTAACTTTTTGACCAAAACTCAAATTCTATGAAAAACACTTCATTTTGTATCAACCTTGCATTCTAGTTTTGAAACCATGTGTTTTGCAAACTTATGCCATAGCAAATAAAACACAAAAATATTTTCAAATCATTTGAAATGTTCAACTATAATCTATGGGCAAAATGTACATTAATTAAACATTTGTTTGCCCCATAGTTGGTTTATTTTCAATAATGTGATACATCCAATAACTCAACAAAAATGCCACAAGCATAGGTGAGTTATTTGTATTATCCTAACATCTCATATGCATGAATACAATCATAAAGCAAGGTAATATAAGATGTGTTAAAGGAAAGCCTTATTTAGCCCATTTTATCAAGAATTTCTACTATGGGCTACATACTTCCCCTTAATGTCTCAAGTCAACCAAATTTCAAAAATTTGAAATTCTAATACCATGGTTGACTTTACCCAAAATCCTCTAATCCTTGAGGATTGACTTTGGTACCAAATAGAAATGTTTCCTAATTAGGTTGACCAAGTACTCCTTAGAGATCCATTTCTTACTTTACTGTCTTGGTCTTGGCTTGTCCTCTAGCAAGTAGACAATGGTAGGTTTTTCCATTGCTAGCCTTCCCAAAACCTAATCCCTCTTTCTTATAGCTTGCCCTTTAGCTCTCAATGATCATATCTAGGGATTTTGAGCCAATTTTAAATTTTCTAAGGGATTTGGTAAGATTATCTACCTTTTCCCTTAAATCCTGATTTCTTCTTCTAAATATGAGTCATTTGAAATGGAAGAAGAAACATGCACATCATCCTTAATTTCCATCGATTCTAATTTTTCCTTTAGCAAGATAATTTCATTTTTCAAACCCTTAATCTTCTTTCTAGCTTTAGCCAAATCATCATTAGTGCTAGAAATTATTTTTACAAGAGTAGAAGAGGGTAAATTGTATACCTCACTTATCAAGAAGTCCGATTCCGAAGTTGAGCCTCCCCCTTCACTTGAGCTCCCTTCATCTCCACTTGAGCTCTTCTCTTCTTCAAATTCGGATGACGTGGAGATAATGTCTTCAATTCCCATTAGTGCAAAATGGGATACGTGATGTCCTCTGATGAGGATGAATCATCCCATGTGGCCTTCAAGTTTTGCATCTTCTTCCCTTTCTCCTTTGATTTCTTCTTGTTAGATGCGTATACTAAAAGACTTACTTTTTTTATATATGAGATCATCTATTTTTTGAAAAGAGAATCACAACAATACTAGATGCTTATTTATATTAGTATATGCATAAACTCCTTTACTTTGCATTATAGATAACATGGTGTGTGGTGTCACACGAAAGATCATGTTATCAATTCCTTGCCTAGTATAAGTAGAGGCTCACAGCCGAGATGGAATTAGATAAATCATCGGGATGGTTGTAGTATAATTAGGTGTGGTTGGTCTTGATCATAGAATTACACTAGTGTGCTTTGTATGCATTGAGCAGGACCAAAACCAGAGGTCATCCAATTTGTACTAACTTGATAATTGGATTAGAACTCAGATTTATTATGGAGTACAATTCCTAAATTCTGATATAATAACGGGCACATATAGTTAATTATTATTTTTTTTGATTTATCAATGGGTGAGATTTATTTTGTTAAATCGATAGACCCGATAAGTTGGGAAATAATATTAATTATATGGTCTGCCATTGATTATTGACGGAATCCGTGTCCTGGTGAGTCGGGATGATGATGCCCCCTTGATGAGCTCAAAAGATTCGTCATGTTAAACCCTGCAGGTGGATTTGATCCGACATGATGATAAAGTTGAGTAGTACTAGTCAAGGAGCCAGAAGTCGATTAATTAAAATTGTCAGTAATTTAAATTAATCGACGGGCATTCAATATCTTAAACACGGGGGGATGGATGACTCATAATAGGTGGAGCCTATATGAAAATATGGGGGTTGGTGAGGAAGTTCAATTAAGATCCTTTAGTGGAATGGATCTTAATTAATGGATTGGTTTTAGATCCATTAGTGGGCCAAGATCCAACTCCTCCTCTTGGTCCTTACCTTAGCCCTATATAAACCCCATGAGATCATGAAACCAAAGAGTTTAATCCAATTGATCAACCCAAGGGGCTCTCTCCTCTGCTCTCTCTCTTTTCTCTCTCCTAGGGCGCCGGTTAGAGGGGAAGGAAAATTTTCTTCTTCCTCATCCCATCTCTTCTCTTCCAGTTGCGCTGATCACTTCTAGAGGAAGGGAGATTCTTGTTCTCCCTTCTGTGGTGTTCGGAGAGGAGGAGAGGCAGCCGGTGGGCGGCGCGTGAGAGAGGCCGGCGGGCGGCTGTGCAAGGCGGCGGCGCAAGGGTGAGAAGGTAAGGTGTTTGGCCGGTTTAGGGTAGAGGAGAAGCTCGTTTCTCTTCTTCTTCTTCTTCATCTTCCTCCTTGGATCTCCCTTGCTGTTGGCGAGCTTGGCAAGCTCTCTGTGGTCAGCGGCGCAAGGAAGAAGGAGGGAAGGTGCCAGCGGATCAAAACCCTAGTGGCTAGGGTTTTTGGCTAGGCGCAAGAAGAAGAGTTTCTTTTGGAGCTTTTGGTGATCCCGGTTCTCGGTAACTCGTCACCCACAAGACGTCTAGGAGGGGGGGGGGACATAAGGTAGAAGGCTATGAGGTAAAGTGAAGGTATAACTCCCTTCCTTAGGTCCTATTGTTCCTTATTATTTTTGCTTCATCATTTTATATGTATTAATTAATTATTTTGATTTTGAATCATGGTTAATAATTAATTAATTTGACCCTGATCATAAATACAAAAACTGATGATCCATTCGTTGTCTCTTCCGTGGTCATTCGATTAGGCGAATTACAAGGCACGATCTTTGTGATTAATCAAGTTGTGATTCGTACCGAACGATACGATGACGAGATGGTCGTTGGGAGATGGGTCTCCATTCGGATTAAATTTTTTTTAATCCATAGACATGGAGAGGTCTCTCAAGAATGACCAAGTATTCGCTAGGGAAACTCGCCAAGTCATACCCAACACTTCTTCTCTTCTTTCCTTCCTTCTTCTTCAAGAGGGGACACTCATCTCCCATGTATCCTTCTCCTTGGCAATTGTAGCAAATGATCTTCCTTGTTCTACTTTTGGTTCTTGAGAGACTTGTTAGTAGAAAAATGTTTAAATGTTTTTTTCATTTTCCTTACCATGTAGGCTTCCGCATCACCATCCATTGATGCACTTGATTCCTCAGAATCGGATGAGGAAGCCATCTTCTTTTTACCTTTTCCCTTGTTTGCCACAAGAGCTATACTCTTTGGCTTGTATACCTCTTTAATTGTTCCTCTAACTCGAGTTTCATGAAGCTCCATGATTAAGAAGAATTCTTCTAGAGATGTTTTCTTTAGATCCTTGGAAATGTAGTATGAGTCCACCATTGAGCTCCAATTTGATGTTCTTGGGAATACATTGATGTCTTTCATCAAAATGTCTTGGTTGGATAATTGTTCCCCTACACTTGTTAATCCATTAAGTATTTCCTTAAATCTAGCATGTAAATTTGATACCTTTTCCCCTTTATCAAGATTGATATTGTTGAGTTGGGATCGGAGAAGGTATCTCTTTGCCATTTTCGCCTCCGAAGTGCCTTCATGAAGCCCTATTAGCTTATCCTACAAATCGTTGGTACTTGAGTAACTCCCAATTCTTGTGACTTCTTGTTGGGGAGTACACTTAGTAGATGGTGCAAGGCCTTAGAGTTTGCCAAGTAATCATCCCTTTGCTTCTTGCTCCATCTTATTTTCTCAAGCAATTTGTTGTCTTGATCCCTAGGCACTTCAAACCCATTTTCCATGATTATCATTATATCGAAATCGGTATTGAAAAGTACCTCCATCCTTTTCTTCCACCATGAAAATTCTCCCTCAAACTTTGGCGGTTAGATGTGTGAGCCGACCATTTTTGATGATTTACTCTTCTTAACGGTTAGTCCGTTGAAGGCGTCCTTGCGCTCTGATACCACTTGTTGGGATCGATGGCACGACTAGATGGGGGGGTGAATAGCTTGGTTGTTGGGACCGGGTGCATGCCGACGCGGACACGTATTATAATTGTTACATAATTACATGCAGCGGAAACAAAAGCATGAATAATTTCCTAAATTATTTTAACACATATCCTAAGCATGCAATGTGTTCACATAATCGTAATATAAAATTTTTGCAGAAAAGGAAATTACTCTACGACTTACCTTGCGTAACTTGGAATAAGGGACGAGATCCAACCGTTAGCGTCCCTTGAAAGCTCCGCCTCTATTCGTATCCACGCCGAGTATTGTCGGGATGACTTCGCTAAGCCACGAGTTTCGTGTTCACGAGAACTACTAGATTCTCCGTGAACATGACGAAAACCGAGAGAGTAATCAAATCGAAAGACTCACCACCAAGGTTGGCCGAAGAGAAAGATCGTCGCAAGGAAGAACTTCGTCGCCTTGATGCTTCTCCTTGTGCTCACGGCAAGAAGAAAGAAGGAAGGCCTATGGCCGGCCAAGAGAGAGGGAGAGAAGAAGAGGAGAGAGCCCAAGCAATTCTTGGATAGATCATCTTCCATGGCACCCCTTGGGTCCTTTATATAGGGAGAGTTTTCTTAATTCCCAACAAACCTCTCCTTGATTATGGAATAATTTCTTAATCAATCCATAATCAAGGCTCTCATGATCAAGCTTCCTCTTCTTGATTATGGAATAATTTCTCAATCAATCCATAATCAAGGCTCTCTTTCTTTTGGCATGATTATATAAAATTTATAAAACAAACCAACCATTGGTTCATTATATATAAAAATTTATAAAACAAACCAACTATTGGTTCATTATATAAATATTATTAAACAAACCAACTCATGGTTCATTATATAATAAAATTTATATAACCTTTTATAAAATAAACCAACCTTTGGTCTATTTTATAAAACAAACCAAAATAGCCTTATCCTCTTATGGTGGTGGCGGCCATGACAAGAAGAGAGGAGGCCACTTCCTTGGCCAGCCCATATAACCCTAATTGGATCAAATCCCTTAATGAATTAAACTTATTTAATTCACCCATTAAGTCTTTAAAAGACTTAGCCATTCTATGCTTCCGATGCGTCTGAAATAAATTCAGTTTTGACTATTGTTTGGACTTACCAAAAATGGTCTATCTCGATTGGAGAATCCAATTCTCAACTCATTTTAAATCCTTCGAATTACTCATTATGCGTGTGACCAAATAGACTTTCAATTTATGTTGGTCGTCCATAATTAACTAATTAATTATAGAACGATCATGAGTGACACCTAGTAGTACATCATGATCCCCAATTAATTGAAAGATCAACGGTTGACCTCAGAAATGATTCTGAAACCCTTCAGCAGCTATAATGAATCGTGCCCCATTCCCTTCACCATCTTATACCCACTTGGTTCAGGACATGGTCTATGTGTGTCAGTCCCCACTAGGCTGACTACGTCACGCTTAGCCCAAGTAACGTTTCCTCGTCCTATGGATTCTAATTACTCTCATGTATTTAAGAGATTCATACTCTGAACATGTCATGCTCTGGCCAGAGGCTTCGAGTAACAATCCGACGATAGGCCTCGGGTATACATCTCCTCGCAAGGAGTGGTGAATCCTTTGTAGGCTGTTCAAACAACTTCGGGCACTTCGCCTTATACCCAATCATCCTGGGTCCATACCTCCTTGGAGATGCTTGCTTAAGATGTCAAAGTATAAGTCTCCATGACCAAGATGACTCGAACACTGCAAGTCAAAGGAACATCGCACTTAAGCTGCAGTAAGAACTTCACTGACATATCTATATGTAGACTACCATATGAAGTTTTACAGCCAGTCACTCCAATGAACTAGTTCCCTTAACTAGCATTCATGTTTATCTCCGGACATCTCCATGTCACCAGCCAGTGAGAATCAGCTGATTAGAGAATAACCCATGTTAGTCTCAACAGAATTGATAGTGTCCGTATTTATCAATTTATCGACTAGGGACAATTTCAATACTTCACAATTGCACATGTAGAGATAATCACTAGTTGTGAATTCATCAGAAATTCTCTCATGCTGTGAATTGTATTGCGGACATTCAGTAAATGAGCTTAAGATCTTAATCAAATAATCATGTATACTCAAATAGTAAATATTCATTTATTAAAAATAAATGATTACAATCATAAGGTGATTGCCTTAAGACACTTCTCTCATATCACTAACATTGGTAACCTCAATTTGCACTTCTCCCTACAATGTTAGCACAAACGGAAGCTTAACGATTAAAACAAATAATGCTAACATGTTACCGATTTAGGTGGTTCGGAGATTTCTTGCTCCTACTCCACGGCGTGTCCTTGAGATGGGCGATCCCTTGATCCTTCGGTGGATCACGCCCCGGCAATCTCCGGCTAAGTCTTTCTCCTTCTCGGCGTAGATCAACCTCTCACAATCCTTCTTCCTCCTTACAAGATTAAGCTAGGGTTTGAGGAGGAAGATGAGCACTAGGAGCTTGAGCACTTGAACACTAGAGAGAAGATCTTACAATAATGAGCTAACCTTCTCCAAGCCTTAAGCTCCCACTTAAATAGTAGACAGGGCTGTTAAACAAACAGCCCAACCCGCGATCAATCGACTCCCCCCAGGGCCAGTCGACTGATCCCTCAGCCAACGGCTAGCCTAACGACTCTTTTTTGAACACACCAGTCAACTGATCCCTGGACCAGTCGACTGCTCCAGGTTGTTTGAAACTCACAGAAAGATGAGTCGACTGGTGTTCATACCAGTCAACTGCTACAGTGCGCCCTCAGTAGTATCAGTCGACTGGTCCCCTTGCCAGTCGACTGCTCTACTTACAAATGCACTCTTAACCTCACCGGAGTACACCCTTCGCGTATGCCTAAAGCCCACTTCCTTGGCTTGCCCCTTGAAGTTTTCTTCCTTCGTCTCTCGTCCCTCGGATGCGCACACAAGCCCGCGGCTTGCCTCCATGCCATCCTTCGCGTATGCCTTTGAAGTCTACTTCCTGGTCTCACCCTTGAAGTCCTCTTTCTTGGCTCTCGTCCCTCGGATGCTTCACTCCGTTACTCCATGTGTGATTCATCAAGTCCTTCATGACTCATGCACACATATCAAATCAACATGAAAACCTAACTTAATTATATTGACACACACATCAAAACTCATGATTTACCCGATCAACCTTAGTCAATTGCACCAACATTGATCTCGCAGGGTGTGATCTACTTTCCTTCGTCATCATCCTTGTGGGCTAGACTCTGGTGACTCATCATTCACGTCGATTCCTTCTAGAATAGTAAGTATGTATAAATTATGCTCCAAATTTATCTATTAGGTATAATTTATGATTTCAGTTGATAACACAAACAGAATTAACTTATTATTTCAACTTCTAGATTAAGACCAATTGTAATGCCCTTGGCTAACTATCAACACAACTTTTCTCCTGTCGAAGTATCCCTTGCCTATTTTTTTTCCTTTTTCTTTGTTTTTCACTTGGTTTTTAGGAGCTTTTCGTGTGGATTGAATAGGATTGGTGCTATCATGTCCCAAGTCCTCATTGTTCCGTTAGTGTTGGATAAAAAAAAGTCAAAAAGGGAGTCCTATCAATTATTTTATCTCGAAAATATCCTTGATTTCAAGGCTATTGTATCAACAACAATTAGTCTTTACAATGTATAAAAATTATTGAGTGGTTGTTATAACTATTTTAAAATGATTTTAATAAAGTTTAAATAAATTTGACTAAGTTGGTAAAAGTTATTTTCATATAATAGTGTTCAAGTTATGATTTAGAATTTAAAATTTAGTGAAATAGTTAATTTTTTAATGTTATAATAGCTACCAAATAATTTCTACATGTAACTGATTGAAATTTGAATAGAAATAAAAAGAGGTGAATGAAAGAGATTTCATTGTGCATGAATTTTTAGTTCTATATTGGGAATCATATGACTTTATTGTTTGTTTATATTGCATCACATACATTGATGATGTGATCATATGCATGGAGAGAGACTCTTTCTTATGAATGGGTGCACATGGGGGTGCAAATCCAACACTATGATTGTATTGAACTAAGTTGACTAGTGTATGGGTCGAATGTCGGACCAATTTGGACAAAATTTGCACTTATGGAATAATCAATATTGTGCCGTGTGAATCATTTTTTGCTACTGTTTAAGTGTGGTAACAGATATATTAATTGTCGATTAATAGATAATTCGTAACCGTCGAGTGAAATGAACGACCATTGATGGTCGATGGCTAATGTTTCAAGCTCGATGAGTAATGGTGCTAAATGGTCATTAATTGACCATTGAACGTTGCTATGGTTTTGAACTCCTATATAAGGAGGTCAACTACAAGCATGAAGACACTCCTGAGAAGCAGAAATGATAAAGACTTCCTCTACCTTCGTTTTCTCAAATCTTCTCTCTGCCGTGCATTTTTTACTCGATGATTTCTCAAGATAGCAATCGGATATTTTCTTAGTTCATCATAATCAATTAGTGTTTAGTTGTGTACGTAGTTTTTACCGTTGTATCATTTGAAATTGACATTCATCATAATCTCAAAGCATAATCGGAGGAGGATGAATATATTTTAAGAAAAATGTGTCACACAAGCCTCGACAACTCTTTGTTCCAACTTGGCCACTCGGATCGGCCGACTCAGGAGTACTCGGCCTTGGAAGGAGTACTTGGACTCGGTTGACTCTTCCGACTCGGACTCTGCCACTCAGATTCGGCAATTTAGCCTCAACAACTTGACCTTGCTAGCTCAACTCGGACTAGGCTTGGATTTAGTCTCGCCCTCGACACTCGTGCAACTTGGCCGCAACACCTAACGCAGCTCAGACATGGATAACTCATCTCAGCCTCGGGCAGTTTTGCTCGACCTCAACTTGGACTCGGCCAATTTTTACAAGAAGCCCATCTTTCCAAGTAACTCTTCCTTCCTGTTTGGTAGCCTGAGATTATCAACTCATGTCATCTCAACATATAGATCTTAAGTTTAGTATATTTCAATTCAGCAACTCTCCATGTTATCTCTGGTAAACAATTTTCCGCTCGAGGTTGGAAAAATCTCGTAAATCATTTCTGATAAATAATCTTCATTATGGAATATTGTCTAACAATAACAACTACTAAGTAGTTTCTATGTGTTGTAGTAACTACTGAATAACTTCTACCCATTATAGTTAAGCTTAATCTTAAAATATTAAACCTTAAATTATAAATTTTGAACATTGAAATAGTTTATTTTTCATATTGTAATAGCTACTTGGTAGCTACTACAAGCTATAAGAGTTATTGAGTATCTTCTATACGTGTGACTAATTAAATTCTAAATTTTAAAATTTCAAATCTTAAATATCAAATTCTAAATAATATTACATCAAAATATTTTTTTTTCAAAATTATTAAAACTTCATGAGAATCATTTTTAATTAATCAAAATCATTTAAAAATAGTGGTAGCAGTTACTTAATAATTTCTACTCATTATGTAGCTACTATAATAATAAAATAAGCCCCAGGACTATGGTACAGCGGTAGGGTGACTAGTCACTAAACCAAGCATCCTCGGTTCGATCCCTAGCTACGACGCATTTTGCAGAAATTTTTTCTCCAAATAGGACGCGAACCCTGGGACGCTGGTCTTCTAGACCGCCCACCACGAGCGCTTCTTGATTTATCCTGGTGACCGGTGAGAAACTTCCGTGGGGCCGAACCGGTCACCCAGGTTCAATTTGTCTGCTACCTAGTTATAAATTTAATTATAAAATAAAAATAATGTTACAGTAGTTATAGGTAGTTATTAGAATAATATTAGATGAGAGATGTTTTAAGAATAAAATATTTGACGGAGCTTCCTTTTGATTTTTTTAATAATTTGTATAATTTTAGATTTCCTTTTAATTTTTATCTATTAACCTTATTATAAAACTCTGAATTAGTGTCTCTATAACTATCGACGGTTTGTTTCACGCAACACTCAATAAAAAATATCACCACGCTTTTATTCGCTGTTTTTTTAGAAAAAAAAGATGCATGATGCAATAAAAATTTAGGGGGCGTTTGATTTATTTCATTTTTTATTTTTATTTTTTATTTTTTCATTTTCTAGAAAATGACTTTATTTCATTCTCTAGTTTTCTAAAAAACGCTATATTTTTTTTTAAAAAAATAAGATTGGAAAATACAAACCAAATCTATTTTTCAGAAAATTATATTTTCTACGAAAAATGAAAATAAAAAATCATTCCAAACACAGTCTTATCATCGCATTCGATAATCATGATGAAACTCTCTCTTATGAGATATCAAACTTACACGGGCCAACACATATGAGAGGATGCTGGAAGTCATCTCGATGAGACCCTTCCTATACTTAGTCATTTTAGGTATCATGAAAGAAGATAGAAAAATAACAATGAAATGAAAGAGAAAGAACAGAGAGATTAAGACTATGATTAGATTAACAAGATTAGATTGATTGCTTGATTTTACATTGACTTTAATATTTGTAGTAGTTTTTTTTTTTGGTCCCAAATGCTAATAGTAACGGGTTGTAGATTGTGTCCATAGACAGATCATGCTTAGGTTGTCCTGGATCTAACCCAACTTAGAAAAAAAAATGATTATTACTAATATAAGTTTGTATGCTTAGCCTATTAAAATTGGGCAAAAAATCAAATGAGGGTCTATCATTTATGTTTTCAGATGTGTGTTCCATTTTTAATTATGTCCCTTTTAAAGTGACTTGTCTAAAATATCATTATATTATCTGATCATTCGGCCAATACCTTTATGCCCCTTTAAAAATGACTTGCCTAAAATATCCTTGTATTATCTGATCATTTGGCCATTGCTAGATTCTACAATTGTAGAAGGTAACATCAAACTTCTACAAAGTGTCGAAATTAGCAATTAATTTTTATAATATATTATCTGATCATTTGACTATGCAGAAACTAATAACTAACTTCTACAATAGTTATTTTATATCATTTTGATTTTGCTTATTTGAGTGATAACTTATTAAAACAATATTTAAACCAGCAAAATAAATAATTGAGATTTCGTTTATTATTATTATGTTTCAAATGAATATTATCTAATCATGATCGACCATGTACAACTATTATTATCTTCAACAACGTACAAAAGGTAATTGCTAACTTCTACAATGTTTAGAAGCTAATTGATAGCTTCTATAATGATATTTTATATAATTTTGATTTTGATTTTGATTTTGATTTTCCTTTTCATAGTGATAACTTGATTAAAGTAACATTTTAATAAGCAAACTAAACGATTAGATTTTATGACACTCATTATATTTAAAATGAACATAATTTAATCATAATATAGTGTGTAAAAATTAATATATAATTTCTATGCCATATAATAGTTACTTATTAATTTTTAGACATCATAGAAGCACAACATAACTGAATTCAGGAATATTTTTAAGATAAAATTATAAGAGAGATACGTCTGAACATTTATTTGATTTTTTTAAAATGCAAAGATATTTTAATTAATTTTCTGACGTCTATTTAATGTTTTCCATTAAAATTCACCTCTATCGCATCCAAAATTCACCCATCATTAAATTCAAGCCCCTCAACTCTAATTATTGGATCCGTCATGTCTAGTTATTACTTGTATGCAACATGGAAAATTTCCATGAGATCGGTGAAAAATTTTTGTGAGACCGGATCGATCATCCGAGGTTGAAAAAATCTCGTTAATCATTTTTTTTAAATTATTACTTGCATGCAACGAGTCAAACTACATAGGTGGTATCTACTGAGCTGGAAGGAGATTATTATCCCGAGATATCTGTCCTTTAATAATATCTGGTTAGCAAAAATTAAAGGACACTTGTTTTTTTTATCATATAGAGTAGTTATTTGTATTTATTTGTTTTTTTTAAGTTATAGGTATCCAAATTTTAAGAATTTATTAATTCTAAAATTGATCGATCTATCTATATAGAAATTTTTAATTAATCATCAAAATAAATCTAAAAACGTAAATGATAATTAATATTGTCAAATAGGTCAATCCATTATGTGGCGAGCCAACCTATGGTGGATGGGCTGATATGCCACAATCCATCATATGGCGATGTGGGCCGACTTACCATCTTATTGGGTTAGGAAATATCCTAATCCAATCCAAGATGGATTATCGGTTAGACAGGTTAACCCACGAACTTATCAAAAATTAAAAAAAATTTAAATTGAATTATGGATTAGACAGGTCAAGTCTATGATCCATTGAGTTTTCTATTTTAGTTTTAAATTTTTAAAAAAAAATTTCTCAACTTGCAGGTCAATCAAAACCCACCATAGGCTAACACGTGCGGATTGGAGGTCTAGGCGGGTCTGCCCATCTGAACTCATCTTAAAATCGATTGATACTATCTGAATCCAATCCAAAATTGTTTGACGAGTTATGCCAATTTGACCAATTAAATTCAAATTGGTGGCTCTAATGATATTTCACACAATGACTTAACAATCACAATGATTCAAATATGGAGATAAATTGCTTGTGTTCCTTAAATTTTAAATCCTGATTGTACGGGAGCCTAAATGTGATTACCACTACCCCATATCACAACGACTAAAAGTTGACTTCTCAAGTACTAGCTATAATATCCAGGGTGAGCGAATTGTCTTTTACCACTTCAAAGTCTACAAAGTTGGGATTTTGATTCAGGCTGTAGTCATGGTGGACCTAGAGTTGACTTGATTAACAAGTCTGATAACTAGTCAAATTAGTCGTGTTCTAGTGACAGCCATGCAAAGAAGTTTATAGAGGATTTCATTAATTGTCCATCAAGAAGTATATAACAAAGATTTTGGCTCACATTATCCACACAAACGAAATACAAGTCCACGAGACTAAAAAGGACAAGTGTACCATAAGAATACAAGTCCAAACTAAAATTCGTCTCGACGGGTAAGGATTGACTGCCGGACCGCTCCTGACAACTTCGGGTATAACAATATCAATATCAAAATGAAAATATAGGTAGCGGTGATGAGTCCGTGTGGACTCTGAGAATATAGAGATAAAGATATATATGACAGAAATAAAGTAACACAAAAAGTATTGAATCAACATGATACAATTTCATAGGAATATCAGATATACATAATTGACATGATTGAATTAACATACCAGAATCAATCTATCATGTAGGGTAATAAGATCATAACCCCCAAGAAACCCTCCACGGGTACGCTCGTACACATGAGCAATATATGGTCACAATACCATGTGTAATATACAACCTGTATGCGCATGTCATTCATACGTAGTAATTATAGCTTAAGCAAAATGCAACAAGCACAAGTAAATGTAATGAAGCATCATATGCACATGATACAATATCATGTGTCATCCCTGATGTCAGTTAAGTCACCATCACATCTCATATGTGAGGCCGAGTGGGTAGGGTTGTGATAACTATACACACTCTGTTACCACTACTCCAGAGTGGCCAAATGGATAGGATACAGGCGGAGTACCACACTCGTACCCTAAGAGATGGGGAGGACCGCTCTAAAACCCTTATAACAATAGAGAGGAGGGGGGGGGTCCACAGTTTACACATAGCTCTGATCTACCACTACCCCTGAGTGGTCGAGCGTGGCATAACTAGACAGCTGCACGCACTCTCCGACAATCACTAACCCCTGAGTGATCGAGTGAGCATAATCAATATAACTGACGACTTGTCTCAACCACAACGAGCCAAGGGTCAACAGCTATACAACAGTCCAAGGATGGTGCATGATACTAATCAACACAACACCCACCAAATCATCAACCATATAACAAGATGACATGCATAGGTCCGAATCATATATCATAACCTATCAATCATGCAACTAGGTATACATGTACAATATATCTAGTGATCAACCAATGCCAGGTATAACATCATAATCACTCCTATATACATGCATACATATATATACTCTACAAAATAAGAGTATCAAAATCGAGATTGTATTGACATGAATTTGATTATCTCAAAGACAAGCAATCAAGTGTTAAGTAGTGAGATAAACAAGAGCAGATATAAGATAATACAACCTACTGCAATCAATAACAAGCTATGCATAAAGAAACAATATATACAGAGACAAGTAAGAGGTATCCGCCTCCAATGAGAAATAATATCTAGCAACTGAGGTCCCCTAACCTCCTCCTAGAGAGTGGATGTCCTGCAAACCCTATCATACAATGTCTCAAATGGTATCATCTGAATAGCCGAATGATAGTTGATGTTGTAGCGAACTCTATTAAGTACAGATAATCCTCCCAAGTGCCTCCGAAATTCATAAAATACAACCTCAATAAATCCTCTAGTGTCTGAATAGTACGCTCTGGTTGCCTATCTATTTGCGAATTGAATGCTGTATTGAATCGGAGATCTATACCTATGGCTTACTGCAAACTTTGCCAGAAATGTGAGGTGAACCATGAATGTCTATTTGATGCAATACTCAATAAAATACCATGTAGTCTGATAATCTCTCTACAGTAAAACTTTACCAATCTATCTAGTGAATCCATCCTATGGATCAATAAGAAATACACTGATTTGGTTAACTGGTCAACGATTACCCAAATCGTGTCATGTCCTCTCTGGGTTGTAGGCAAACCCACGACGAAGTCTATGATAATATGCTCCAACTTCCACTCAGGAATTGGGATCTTCTGGAGTAATCCAGTGGGTCTTTGATATTTAGTCTTCACTTTCTAACACACAAGACATCTAGCTAAAAAGTCCGCGTTATCTTTCTTCATATCATTCCACCAGTAAGAATGACTCAAATCTCGGTACATATGGGTACCCCCGGATGAATCACAAACCGCGAGTGATGAGCCTCCTGTAGCAACTCCTCCATGACTGAATATTACTCAGGAACACACAACCTCCCTCGGAAGTATAGAATACCCTCGTCATCTCGTGAAAACTCAGTCTGTTGTCTTGAGGCTACTTTGCTGTTGAAGAACTATAGATGTTAACCACTGGCCCGAACCTTCTTAATCCGCTTCATAATCGATGACTGAGCAACCATCGTCACCAATAAGCCCCTCTTTGTCTGTCCCTGCTCCTCCAGATCCAATTCAGAGAAGCTCTCCACCAACTTGGTGACCATAACTCGGTGACAAGCCAAAACTCCTCGGGATTTCCTGCTGAGTGCATCTACTACCACATTAGATTTTTCTGGGTGATAGCCAATGGTGCAATCATAATCAACCAACTCATGGCAACTAGCTCACGGAGGTAGCTTGGCCAGCTGCCAACTCACGGCTGGCAGCTTTGCCAGCCGCAAGCTCATGGCCTCGAAATTTTTATGATGCTCAACCGATAGATCATCATTGATTTCTATTTTTAGGTTTCTTGGTAGGCTAATAGGTGCTACTGTTTCTATATGGTTAACTCAACAAGAATATCATATTGTAAGAAATATATACTCTTAAATTGTGATGATGTCAATCCCTACTAAAGTAAATTACCTTCTCTAATCAAACATTTATGCCATTTTTTTGTTTACTTGATATCCCAATTATCTTAAAATTACCTTTTTTTCCCAACTTGTGCAAAAAATAACTGCATCTAGAAAATTCATCAATGGTGTAAGTGAGGTAGCTGAAAAGTTAGAGACCGAATTTGCATTATGGTTTCAAATATATATAAGTTAGATAAATTTCCATAATTTTTCATTCAATTAAGTTTGGTCCTAATTTATATCATAACTATTTTTATAGGTGAAAGGTTATCGAATATCAAATGTTCAAGATGATAAGATAATAAATCTTGCATTAGGACTTCTCTATAAACTAATGGTGTACTCTGATTACTATGTTAATGGTCTCAAATTTTAAGTCATACAATGATTTTTAAGAAGATTAACCTATAATTTTGGTGTTTGCGTTAAACGATCTATCGATACCAATAACACTGAGTTTGATTACTATCGTATATTTGACGAAATCATAGAGGTTGAATATCCTATATTACCTATAAAAAGGTGTGTGTTGTTTAAATGCTAATGGTATAATCCAACCCCAAGTGCAGGTACTAGAATACATCCATACTACAATTTAGTTAAAGTTAATACAAACAAAAGGTTTAACAAGTTTTAACCTTTCATTTTCGGGGTACAAGCAAGTCAAAGTTTCTATCTTGAATACCTTATAAAAAAAAGAACATCTAGTGAATGATTGCCTGTTTGTTGAATAAAGTCTCGCTCGACCATAGAAATGTTGAACACCATCACTACTTAAAATCATGATACATTTCAGAATGATGAGTGAAGAGATATTTAGTTGATTCACAACTCCAATCCATATCTCAATTACTTATAGATGTTAATATCATGTGAGGAGATAGATGATAGAGAGATGTCCATGAGTAAGGATCTTGTTAAACTAATAAAGCCTAGCGATGAAGACTTATAATGTCACGCCCCCAGAGGCCCGTGCTTGCTCGAAAATCGGCCAGCACCTCCCTTGTACAGCGGACAATCTGAAACTTATACATACACATCTCTACATAAAATTAAGCTCAGCCACACTCAGCTGACATACACACAATCACAATCACTCAATTAAATAATATAACTAACAGATAGTAAACATAATAAATAAATCTCTATAAACCAAATGCGCAAATCAAAATCCAACAAAAGCAATTAAATACACGTCCAAAGAAAAGTCAAATACCATCCAAAATGATAACAAATCCAAAACGATACCAACACGATAAAATACTACGAAAGTACGAAAATGATAAGAAAATAATTGAACAAGTGACTGGCAGCTGGATCCTCTCTTGGCAGCATGAGACGTGACTATCAACTACTTGATACAAATGGATAACGAGGGGTGGTGAGTTCCGGGTGGAACTCTGCAAGTATAAGAATAGATAAATGCATGGTATAATAAAAAGGATAAAACAAGCATATAGAAAACAATGGTATACAGTCTCTGGAATAATGAACATAAAATAAATGCATCTATACAAACAAAACATACCTGGAAACTATGTAATACGTAGGGGCAATATCAGAAATCCCCCTAACACCTCAATAAACTGCTAATACTGTCAAATAGATCCAGATTATATAATAAATGTAAATTACAACCGTATATATATGTCAATCAAATGCAGCAATCATAGCTCTAACAAGTATAGCAAACACAAGCAAATGCACAATGCATAATATGCGCATGATATCATGATCTATACTGTACACACACCAACCACCCTATATTGGGTAAGTTGAGTGGACAAGATACAAGCGCTCAACACCTATGGTTATGCAAATACACCACAATATTTGTGATCCTGAATGAAAAGCCGAAGCCCCTGTGACTATAAAATCCAAAAGCACCTGTGGGGACTCCAAACACCTGGGGAGTATCAATTATTTGTACACAACTCTAACTGAGCGTAGCATAATAAAAAAACATACTCGATGACCCATCTCAACCACAAGGGAGCCAGTGGTCGTCGGCCTGCAAACAATGCTATGACGCATGTCATTAATATGCACAACCACAATCAAACCAAAACCATGCATCAATACGATACTAAAACACAAATAACACCAAAGTAAATAAACATGCACTAATATACTGGGTAAGGTTTATCCAATGCCAACCAAATCATAGACAAGTCAAATGATAGTTTTATAGTACACGCGTACAAGTGATACTCTTTAGATTAGAAGCCAAGAGATGAGACTGTATAACTGAACAATTTGAATTACTACTCAAAGGTCAAGCAAAAATGAGTATCAAGCAGGAAAAATAAGGCAAATAGATTTAAGGTAAAGTAACCTACTCATAAAGTAAAATAATCATGCATTTAAGGTAAATGAATCTATTGGAAACAAGTAAAAAGTACCCGCCTTGTAATCATAGAACGTATCCAAGTAAACCTCACGATCAATTGTGCAAGTTCAGAGTCAAAGTCCTGTACCACAAGATATTGCTTAGCCACTTAAACAACAACAATAGCTAAACTAAATTTCAAACCTAATTAGAATCGTTCCAATGGTTCATTCATTTATTAATCCATAGTTAATGATCAACCACAGTTGAATTAACCCTATATTAATTCCACTTGATATCTTCCCTCCTTTATACTAGGTTAAATCCTCCATTACCCTCCAACACGACATAACCCAACTGAGTTAGGAAATTCGCAAATATTGCTATCAACCCCACTACAATTTGCAATTAATCCCACAACAAGGCATTGTGTAGGTCACAGCAAGGGAAGAGCAACAAGATCAGAGCCCCAACTATAACCCAATTCAACCCAAGCTTCTATCAAGGTTTACAATTCCAATTCATTATAATTTCATCCAAGATCTCACCCAAGCATCGAGTAGGTTGAGTTGCGAAGATCATCTACGACGATCCAGAATCAGAAACAACAACACCAACTACAATTTCATACCTACTTGTGGTCTGTGGTGGAGAGCCGAGGGTGCCAGCTCCGGCAATGGTGTGGTGCTCGACGAGGATTTGTTGTGGTGTTTCTCGTGCAATGCTCGCAATGGGGAGACCGCACGAAGGGAAGGCGGTGATGACCTCGTGCCCTGGGTGATCGGAAGCACGTGGGGAGGGAGGCGTCGGCGTCGACAACTCAAGGGAAGAAGGAAGATGGCAAGGAGATGCCTCGCTGACAATCAGACGACGTTGGTGAGATCGGCGCCGCTCACAATCACGGCAACATTGGAGGAAGAGGAAGCCGGATAGGATGCTTTGCACAAGCAAAGACCTAGCTTCCACAGGACCACCTTGAACACAACAATGAAGAAGGAGAAGGAAGCGAAGAGGAAACACTCCGGTTCCACCGTCGACTCTCGCTCATGCGAAGGTGAATGCGGAACGGGATTGTGCGGCGACTTAGGGTAAGGGCTAGGAAGGGGGGGCTTGTGAAAAGAGAAGTTTATATATATATATGTGTGTGTGTGTGTGTGTGTTGAGAATTAAACTTTTCCTTAAATAAATTTAGACTAATCTATCTTGCATTCTCCGTGTAAATATTTCCTAAAATTCTATAAAATTATTTCAAAATTTTTCATATGGTTGTTTTCAATTTTAACACCTATATATATATATATATATATATATATAATTTTTAACCCGTATTTTACATTAAAAAACTATTAATATTGATTAGTCAGATGTTAATGATGAATAGATATTAGCATTATTATTTATCACATAAGTTATGATTCCATCTTATTTTGTGCAAATATTATAATGTCAGTAAATTTTATTATGATGTATTATAATATTATTTTATAGATATTATCATGGTAGAGCAGGCAGTAGCACTCCATGACCTTACAATGCTGAGGGTTGTTGGGGAGTTGTAAATATTTTTTTATTGTTAGTAATTATGTAAAATACTGAAATTGAAGGGGGCTAAGTGCATAAAATTCTAGAAAAGGGCTTATTTTGAAATAAAGGTATTATAGGGGCTTATTTACAAAAGGTGCAAATAATTAAACACTCCTTTTCCTGAGAACAAATCCTCTGTCCCCAATGGCCCTCTGTCCCTGTGTCCCAACTCGCCGGCGAGTCCTCCGATCGTCGATCGGACACCATCGGCGGCCTTCGGCCGCCATCGTGAACAAAACTATACCCTAGCGGGTACGTTGAACTCGTCGGGGATTGTCGTAATTGCGATCTCGCCAGATTCACCGTCGAATCCGGTGAGATCGCAATTGCGACGATCTTGACCGATTTACTGTTCTCCCAGGATATCGTTTGATTCGGGATGACGATCGGAGACTAATGATGGTGTCCGATCGGCGATCGGAGGACTCGCTGGCCATCGCCGGCAAGTCTAGGACATGGGGACATGGGATCCTCGGGAAAGAGGATCCCGTTTGCCTTTTGCTCTTCTTCTCTGCTCGAAAATGTTGATCCCCCATGTCTTCTCCTTCTTCCTCACTCCTTTGATCACCGGTGTTGGGGTTGTCGATAACCGAGCTATTGTTGGTGCTCCTCTCCTCCATCAGAGACCAACACCAGAACCTCATTAAGAGGAGTCTGGTTTCCCTCAAAGATCTACCCATTGTAGGGAATAGATCTTGATCGACCGATGCCGCCCATCTATTCCACCACGCGCCACTACATCGCTGGAACGGGTCCCCTTAGTCTTTATCTCCAACTAGGTGAGAGGTATGCCATCGTGTTTGTTCTATGTCATGGTTTTCCACATATCCACCTCTTATTTGAGTCTCTATGGCAGCGACACCTTTGTTGGTGGTTTTTTTGTTGGTGTTCTCATCATGCCACGGAGGGGATGTTGGCCATAGCTTGTTAGGAAGGATTGGGAAAGAAGGATTGAGAGTGGTTGATCACCGGTAGCCATTCCTTGTAGTGAGCCCTGATGTCACCAGCATCAATTTGGGTAAGTCTTGCTTGAATAAGGCTATGTTGGAACTGAGTTGTGGTTGTTCATGATGAATCTACTTTGGAAACCATTCTTTCTTGGATTAGCTATAATGTGTAGATGGCTTGCACATGGTCTCGTTTCATTTTGATCCGTCTTGGACGTGATTTGTGTTGATCTGATCGGTTCTTGTTGTTCTTGGATTGATCTTTTGTTTATTTTGCACCTGTCATGAGCTTGATAGTAATCTGTTTGGGCTGACTATTTTTAGATCTTGTCTTGCCTTTGTTTGGTAGCTGTGCGTGATGGTGGTGAGGATTCTATTTTTGTTTGGGAGTTTGATTTGGATTCGTGGTGTTGCAATGGTGAGCTGGGTTCTTGTTTTGTGATCCAACAGTAAGATGAACACTTGAGTTTGTATCTTGTTTTGAAGCATTTTGCTTTTGTTCTTTCTTTAATACTATACCGTGAGTGGGATTCTTCAAAGAGTGGATGTTAGTGCCAACTCTGTTTTGGGCTTTTGGATTTGGCTAGATTAGACTCACAAAGTTAATTAAGTAGTTTAAATTCATGGGATTGATTAATAGGGAATCATTTAGTTATGGGATAATTAAATGATTACGGAATTGGGATTGCCCCTAATACGATTTAGGGATTTAATTAGTTGCTTACTATTTGTGTAGATAGCTACTTAACGATGTCCTTTGATACAGGACATTGACTTGGTTGATTTGGTTGCGGATTATTGGACCGGGGGCAGGGGGTTCTCTTCTCTTTCAGACCATTGCTTGGAGGTGGGTACCTTTGGCTCTATCTCTGTAGATATTATCATTTTTCTATGTATGGTTATTTATGTGTAGCAGTAGGTTATACCTTTATCTGTTGGGTTGATAGTTGCACATGGGAATCCTCTCCATGTCCCCAGATTAAAATTTCATTAATCGAAACCAATCCGAATGTAGAACAAATTCCCAAACAACCGACTCATCATCGTGCTAATCGATTCGAGTGACCGCTTGAACAAACTTGTTGTTCAAGCAATCTAACTCGTCTAATCGATTTGCCGCGGAATAGATGATGAATGAATCACCGATTTTTGTATTTATCATCGGGGTCTAAGATAATTGTCAACATGAAATATAAACATATGATACTTAAACAACATACAATAATTAAACAATATCAAAGGAACCAAAACAAGAAATTATACCTTCTTGATTATCTCGTGATCTTATATTGAATGACCCAACCTCTTCTTGGACGTCGAGTGGGCGACGATCTTCCAAGAAACGAAGTCACCAAGACCAAAGCAAGACCTTCTTCTTCTTCTTCTTCCTTGCGCCGAAACCCTAATGGGTTGTGTGGTTGCCGCCAGCCAAAAGGAGAAGAAGAACTCCTTCCTTTTGCTTGCGCCAGCTCGAAGAGGTGAAGAGAAAGATGATGAAGATGATGAAGAAGAGAGAGAGCTCTTCTTTCACACAAACCCCCAGTCTAAACCTCCTCCTACCTCCTTCTTAGTTCCGTCGGCCAAAAGAATGAAGATGACTTCTTTCTTAGATGTCGGCGCCCCTCCTTGCTCGGTGATGCCGCACGCCCAAAGAGGATGAAGAGAAGAGAAGAAGAGATGAAGAAGAAAAGGTCCTTTTCTTCTTTTCTTTTCTCCCCTACCGAAGCTTCTTCTTCCTCTATGCTTGGCGTCGGCGCAACCCTAGGAGAGAGATTGTGAGAGGGAGAGAAAACAGAGAGAGGCTTTAGGTTTCTCTTGGTATCCCTTGGTCTCATGACACATGAGGTATTTATAGGCTACAATAGGGACCATGAGGAGGAGTTGGGTCTTGGCCACCTAATGGATCAAAGCCCGATCCATTAATGATGATCCAATCCACTAAAGGATCACCATTGAATTACCTAACCAACCCCCATATTTAAATATGAGCTCCACCTATTATGTGTACAAAATCTCTCCGTGTTTAAGATATTGAATGTCTATTAATTAATTAAATTACTGACAATTTAATTAATTAATATCTAACTCCATGAGTAGTACCACTCAACTTTATCATTATGTCGGACCAAGTCCACCTGTAGGATTTAACATGATGAACTTTATGAGCTCCTTAAGGGTACATCATCAACCTGACGCATCAGGACACGGTTTCCTTTTATAATCATTGACACACATGTAAATAATATTATTTCCCAACTTACCGGGCCTATCGATTTAACTAATAAATCTCGCCCATTAGTAAATCAAAGAAATAAATATTAAGTACATATGCCCGTTATTATATCGAGATTAAGAGCATGTATACCATAATATCTGAGGTCTGATTCAATTATATAGTCAGTATAATTTGAATCACCTCTATATTGGTCCTGCTCAATACACACAAAGTGTACTAGTGTAATTCTATGGTCAAGATAAACCAATACCAAATTACACTACAATCATGCCAATGGTTTGTCCAAAACCATCTAGGTTGCGAGCCTCTACTTATACTTCAGAAGGGACTGATAACATGATCTTCTATGTGACACCACACACCATGTTATCTACAATGTAAAATATTAGACAATAGCATGTATATAAATATAAAATGCAAATAATGATCATGAGATTTTGTACACATAATAGGTGGAGCCCATATTTAAATATAAGGATTGGTGAGGTAGATCAATGATGATCCTTTAGTAGATTGGATCATCATTAATGGATCAGGCTTTGATTCATTAGGTGGCCAAGACCCAACTCCTCCTCATGATCTCTATTGTAGCCTATATATACCTCATGAGGCTTAAGACCAAGGCATACCAAATAACCTAAAGCCCTTATTCCTCTCTCTCTCTTTCTCTCTTGTTTGGTGGCGCCGGCGCAAGGAGTCTTGGAAGGGGTTCGACCAAGGTGTTGGGGAGAAAGAAAACTCTTGTTTTTCTTCTTTTCTCTTCTCCTTCTCTTCTCCCTTGAGACTTGCGGCAACAACAAGTAGAAAAGGAAATATTTCCTTTTCTTTGTGGCCGGCGGCTAGAAGAGGTTAGAAGAAGGTGGCGGCAAGGGCTTGGGGAGGATAAAAGGATTTGTTTCTTTCTTATCTTCTCTTCCTCCTCCTTTGGATGTGATCATCTTTAAAGAAGGGTGGAGGCTTTCGGTGCTTGGAGAAAGAAAAGAGATACATCTCTTTTCTTTAAAGGTTCTTGGCGCAAGCATCAAAAGGAGAAGAAGTTGCCTTGGTGACTTCATTTCTTGGAAGATCGTCGCCCACTCGACGTCCAAGAAGAGGTTGGGTCATACAATAGAAGATCGCAAGGTAAACAAGAGGTATAACATCTTGTTTTGGTTCCTTTGATCTTGTTTAATTATTGTATGTTCTTTAATTATCATATGTTTATATTTCATGTTGATAATTATCTTGGACCCCGATGATAAACACAAAAACCGGCGATCCATTCATCGTCTATTCTATGGCTAATCGGTTAGACGAGTTAGATTGCTTGAACAACTAGTTTGTTCAAGCGGTCACTCGAATCGGTTAGCACGATAATGAGTCGGTTGTTTGGGAAATTGTTCTTCATTTGGATTGAAAAAATTTTAATCTGGGGACATGGAGAGGTTTCCCATGTGCAACCGAGTCCCAACACTCTTATGGTTGAGACGAGCCGTCAATCATACAGGACATGACCACACAATCACTCAGGGGTTAGTGATTATCGTAGTGTAGCTAATTTTGCTCCGTTCTACTCCGCTCAGCCACTCATGGGTTAGAGGTTATCGGTGCGTGGTAGTAGGCGGGGATCCCTCCTTCATTGTGGGATACGAGGATATGAGAGTGAGGCTCCCTCATATGACATGGGATAGGAGTGTTGTCTCTGACTATATCTTGTTCACTCGGCTACTCCGGAGCAGTGGCGACGAAGTGCATATAGTTGTCGTAGCCCTACCAACTCGGAAATATTCATATGACATGTTATGGTAGTTGGACTAGCATCAAGGGTGATACATGTCATTGTATCATGTGCATACGATGTATTGGATCTGTATTTGATTGTGTTTGTTGCATTTGATTGAATTATATTTGTTGCACTTTGATGACATACACATACAGGGGGTATTTTTCATTTTGGTATGGTGATTTGCATATGCTCGTGTGTACGAGATATTTGACTTACTACCCCACATGTGGGATTGGCACAGGTATGTATCATACATTTAGTACTATCGATTATGCATTATCTGTTTCCTACGAGACTATATCTGTATTGGTTCTGCTCTTCTTAATTAGCTTTTTGATACCATGCATATCTGTCTTTATTACCCATAGAGTTCACCTAGATTCACCCCCGATTTTGTTTACCTGTTTTAGGTTGACGTTGCTCGGAGTGCCCAGCAACCAGTCCCGAATTTGGTTTTTTAGTTGACATATTATTTTCGAGTATTCGTACGTTATATTTCATACATTGTATTTATTTTTACGTTGAGGACATGTATTTCCGTTATTTGATGTGTGGATTGTAATTTTAAGTCCCTTGTTGGACTTTTTGTGCTGTGTTGTGCTGCGCGCCTGCCTGGACTGCAGGTCAGGTAAATCATAATGAATTTTATGTTGTGGATGCATTTTCTTTTACATGCACCAGCTGAGATTGGCCGTTATATTTTTATTTGTGGATAGAGGCCATATATATGTGGATGTTGTGTATGTATATTTGCCCCAAGTGTCTGCCGTATAGAGGAGGTGCTATCCAATTTTATATTGGGGGCCAGCGACTCCTTTCGGGGGCATGACAAATTCAAGTTCATATATGACTTTATTTATAACATATTTCTCATAACTTGATATTTTTTATGCAGTTTTACTCCAGATGAGCATCGAGTAGCATCATATATCATCAGAAAATTTAAAGAAAGAGTATGCGCTTCTGGTACTATATAGAGGCATGTAGATCAGAAGATGAAAGATTTCTATTATAACGAATTTATGGTAAGTATATTTAATATGTTTGGTATTGTATAATATATTTATTCTTTAATATACTAAAATTTTAACATATAATCGTAGAAAAAATATACTTGGAGAAAAGGCACGAGACATCATTTATAGCCACTTGGAATTTATATTATGTAAAACTATACAGAGACCTTCTATATTATATGAGAATGAAGGGTATATGTATCAGATGATATCTCGAGTGCATGGATGACCACCTGGATTGTAGACAAATCATAGTCAAATTTTGAAAAAGCTCAAGCAAATATAAATACAGTTCTAGGTGGCTTGAGCATCAGATCCACTTGGCATACGTCAAGATCTCGATCTATTGTAGAGCATACTATGGATTTAGTAAGTTTAATTTAAAGTTACATAAGCAAATTGTTAATTTATTATCAAACTTGTATAATTTTGGCCCAATTTGTTTGTGTATACAGGCACGTTCTCTAGACGTGCAGTTCACTTCTTTGGAGGTCTTTATCAAGACTCACAAGAAAAAGATGACACATTTATTGATCGTCGATCTTAGGGCATACAACAATGATTAATTTTAATAATTGTGATCAAATTGGATATTAATTATATTATTTTTTCACACAAGAGTAAATGACAAATAGAGTGTCTCAGGAATTGCAACCACCAGTAGAGGGGGGATGTTGGAGAACCTGATATAGATGTGTGCTTAAAATATGTTTCATAAACATGAGCTCTGATACACTCAGTGAAAAAATTCAATGAAACGCTCAATGAATGACGTGACACTTTGCATGCGCACGTCCAATTATCACTCGAACACTATCGGCGGCCTCCGACCGCTGCCTCGAATCAAACTATACCCTGGGGGGCACGATGAACCCGTCAGGGATCGTTGCATACAAAGTACCACGTCATTCACTGAGCTTTTCCTTGAGCTTTTTCACTGAGCATATCATTTTCCCATAAACATGCATACTAAAAATAAAAATATAATAAAATTTTAATTTATTACTACATATAGATCCACACATACAAGATATAATACATGCTGGCATGATCATAATATAAAATGTTAGATATACTTGATGGATAGTTCGGAATAGTAAGGACATCAACCAAGCGATACTAGCTCGAAATGTCTCGTTTCTATTCATATCAATGTCGAGATATCTTCAAGATAATCTCACCATCAGTTAGCTTTCATCTCCAACTGGTACTGACTAATCATGGAGATGAAGTGATGTGAAAGAGAATCCAACTCAACTTTATGCATGATGGTAAAAACAACTCGAAGACACAAAGTGAGGTACGACTACAACTTGAGATTCCGGCCAAGAGGAAAAGCGTCACCTAATGATCTCCTTAACTGCAGGACAATTCGAGAGGAAGAAGGAGAGGAGAGGTGGTGGCGCTGATCGACACAAAAAATGTTGGTGCCGGAAGCACCAAAGTCAAACTTGTGTTTTGATAATGACAAAGGGCTCAAAAGTTAAGGTGTTGTTGTGATCTAACAAGCTTACTAAGTGTACAGGAAAGTCCTAGGTACACTAGGCAAGAAGTCCTGGTCAAGGACTGGGCAAGAAGTCCTGGCAAAGGGTTGGGCAAGAAGTCCTAGTCGAGGACTGGGCAAGAAGTACTGGCAAAGGGCTGGGCACCGAAGACCTGATCGGAAGTTGGACACTAAGACCTGGTCGGGGACTGGGCACCGAAGACCTGATGAGTGAAGCTGGGCACGAAGACCTGATCGCGGATTGGGCATGAAGACCTGGTAAGTGAAGCTGGGCAAACGTCCAACCGGAGGAGCCGGTTGGCAAAAGGTAAACTCTCCTAAGAGGAGTAGGTGAGGACGCGTTCCCCGTAGAGGGAACATTAGGCGTCGATTCGACCTAGGGTTTCATTTGGGAGACCCAAAGTCATAACCAAGATAGCTTAGGCTGTAAATAATATTATTATTATTTGCCTCTTGTGTTTTGGAACTAACCTTGGTTGCAGGGAACGAAGGAACGATGTTTCTGCAGCTCAGGCGCCTCAATGGAGTGAGGCGCCTCACTGGGCTAGGCGCCCATATGGATACGGGCACCCCAGTGCAAGGCTAAATCAAAACCTCTAAACTATTTGATAACCATTTCAGTCGTGTCACGGTTTCAAATACAATTTAAGTATCGAATTCCTCTAAACTAATGTAACATAGAGTAACTCGAGTCGTCTCCCAACGAATGTAGTTGGTACATGATAATTCTCAGGATTGTACGTTATTGCTTTTGGGTTTTGGATATCAAACTGGGGTTTGGATTTGAACGTAAAGTCTATGAAAAGAAATAGCAAGCAGGTATGAAATTGCTGACATGAATACTGAAATTGCAAACGAAGCTTTAAAAGAGCTACTGTGAACAATCTGGAATTCCCACAAATTGCTGAAATAAATGCTGGATAAAAGATGAAACTGCTATCGAAAATTTGAAGAGGTGATTACAATTGCAGAAAATGAAAGACAGTTAAACCTAATTGAATCCAAACGAAACAAGAACTTCAAACTATTGAAAGAAACAATTTAAGCATGAATTAAACTAAGTTAACTGCAACAAATGAAGAAACCATTGATTGAATGAATTCATAGAACAGTTAACAATGTATCAAACTGAGTCAAAATGCAAACAACTAAGCATGGAAGATCAACAATCGATGGATGCATTGAACACACAATTGAAACACATCAACTGGTATAAACCAACTCATTCGAACAATTGGCCACTTTAATGAAGACTTGCTAAGAAATAAGGGATCTGCTGTGAAGAACTAAACAGAATTGCTGTGAAGAATTTGATCGGATCAAGGAGCTGTAAGGAACGCTGCTGGAAGTCTGCTGGAAATGCTGTAATGCTGGAAATTTGTTGCCGGAAGTAAAAGCTCTGCGGGAATTAAGTTGATGTGAAGGAAACTATGCTGTAAAGGAAGAACGGCTGGGAAGGAGAACTGCTAGCTGCCGGATCAAATCTGATGAAGAGAATTGCTGGCTAAAGAAGAAATGTTGGGAATTGAAGCTGCTGAAAATGAAACTGCTGGGCATGAAAGACATTTGCTGAATCTGACGAAGCTGGATGAAGAAAGAACTGCAAAGGAATAAACTGTGAAAAATCTACTGCTAGAAATGAAAACAATTGCTGTAAATGAAAACAATGAAGAAACTGAGGTAAAGAAACTGATCGCTGATGAAGGAAATTGTGGCGATGATGAACTCCGGCCGGCTAAGGTTGGAACCCCTAACCCTAGCTTGCGGTGGTGACGTGGATGAAAGCTTTGATCGAGTCGGGAACCCCTCAAAATCGAGAGAAAGCTGTCGGTCGGCGGCGATGAAGCGGAAGGCGGATGGAGTTGATCGGATCGAGTCGGGAACCCCTCAAACTCGGTTGATCGAAGCTCCGGCGGTGAAGGTGGATGAACGAGTCGGGAACCCCTCAACTCGGTTGATCGAAGCTCCGGCCGACTAGGGTTGGAACCCCTAACCCTAGTTGCGGCGACGATGAAGATGGAGGAGAAGAAGAATCGCCGCGAGCCTGCGTGTGGAGTCGATGCCGTCAGGATCGCGTGTTTTCCCCTTTTCTTCCTCGCGAACCGGTCGAGTCGGATGTGTGTGAGCCAGAGGAAAGCGATCAGGCGCTCTTCCTCACTTGAGTCTAGCCCTAACTTGAGTTCGATCCAGGTTCAGCAATTGGCTCAATCCAGCTTGGGTTCAGCAGCTGTGTTTGGGTTCAGCTTAGCAAATGGTTCAGCCCAGCAAATGAGTTCGATCAGCCTCAGCTCACTTAACCAAGCTCAGCCTTTGGTTCAGTCCAACAGTTTGGTTCGGTCCAGCTTGGGTTCGTTCAGCCTTAGCCCAGCAGTTGGTTCAGTCAAGGTTCAGTTGAGTTTAGGCCAGCAGTCCGGTTCAGTCAAGCCAGCAGTTGGGTTCACAGCTTAATCAGAACAATTGGGTTCAGCCATATGATGATGGAAGCAACGGACGGCTGAGATCAATCTGACTTCGTCCAACGGTCGGATCTCTTCAGATCTGAACCAAACTCCACAGATCCCAATCAATGGTCCTGATCTATCTATCCCCAGCTCGGATTAACCAGATCAGTGGCGGATGGTCCAGATTTTCTTTTTCTTGAATGGATGGTCTAGAACATCTTGAGCTTGATCCAACGGTCAGATTACTTCTGATTTTGCTGAAATTTTCAGATCTTGATCTATGGTCAGGATTGATTCTATCTTGAACTCGGATTGATCGAAAGTTGACCGATGGCTCAGATCTAGCCGTTCTCTAAAATGGACGGCTCTTATTAATCCGATGTTTGATCCCTTTGATCTGGATCCAATGCTAACTCAAGTCTGACCTGATTTGATCTAGGTCCATGATCATTTGAAGCCTACAAAATGATATTCAAATTTAGTATCAAAAATATCTCAAATATACAAAGATTTGAATTAAAAGCCAAAATAAGGGAAATACATGAAACCTAATACAATTGCAAACTTAAGCATATAAAATATGGATCAAACACGGATTTAAGAGCCTAAAATAATCAGCAAAAATGATGGTTATCAACTCCCCCACACTTACTTCTTGCACGTCTCGGGCAAGTAAATAAAACTAAAAGAAAATAATATATCTCCCAAACATTACATCCCCTATCAATACTTTAAGAAATAATAAAAGAAAGTTACTTAGGATCATCAAGTCTCAAGAATCCATGTATTTATGGTTCCAAATCTCACATAAGTCAAAAGCATGGTAATTTCATCAACTTGAATCAACTAAACATGACAAAAACCTCACAAGATGGATATACGCACTGATGCTCACAAAAAATAATAGATATGGAAGTGGAGTTCTCTCAAAACATTCATGACATTGCACTACCATATGCTTGCTTATCTTCTACTTCTCCACTACTATAACATAAGTACACAAATCAAGAGGGCTTTTCAATGAATAATAATGAAACCAAGTGCTACAAGAAAACAAGAATGGTAGATAACAAAGAAGATCATAAGAGCATGAAAGAAGATCAAAGAGAATATGAGAGCATTGGGGTAATTAACATGATGTCACTACTAGAATTTTTGCATTCAACAACACATAATCGACAACGGTTTTTTGATAAAGTGTTGTCTTATGTCAATTTAACAACAGTTTTAGTATTAACCGTTGTTGTTGTTGGTCTGTATACGTAAAATGACAACAGTAATAACAAAATATTGTCGTATGTATACTCAACGACAAGAGTTATAAAATAACTGTTGTCTATAGGCGGGATTTACAACAACTGATGTGATAAACTGTTGTCTATTATGACAATAGACAACAGTTATATTAAACTGTTGTTGTTGTATTGTTGTGCTGTTCAAGCAATAAACAAAATCAATGGTGGATATCCAACTGCAAAAAAACAACGAACTATTGAATCCTCATTCTCTTATTTTTCGATCCTTAATCATCTTTTTTCTCGTCGCACAAACCCCTAATCTTTTCTCTTCCTCGCCCGCCAACCACCCAAACCCCCGACCATTTCCGCTTCTCTCACACAAACCCCTCGCAGCCACGAGTCGACGCCTCTCCCCCTTCTTCATCGCCCGAGTCTAAGGAAGCCCCGAGAGCGGCGCTTCCTTTCACCCTCGCGAGGTGAGCCCCGACTCCTCTCGCTCTCTTCTTCTTCATCGCGCAAGCAAGGAGGCGACGCCTCCTCACTTACCTTTTCTTCTTCCTCGATCGCGTGCCCTAGCTACTGACGCCCAGGCAAGCAGTACCCTGTGTCAACACCGCATCTTCATCGCTAGCTACGACAGGTGAATTGCTCCTTCCCGGCTGAGTGCCACTGCCAGCGGCCCTCCTAGTGAGTTGAGATAGCTATTGATTGTTTTTGGTACCGTGAGTTGGAGCTAACCTAGTCCTCTTCCTAGGGATTTCTGGAAATTAGGGCTCTTGCATGTGGCTGGGTTTCTTCTGATCGAAACAGAAAGGGGCAGAGGAAAGCTTGGTGTGTGGGTTTTCAGGTAAGGCTTGGTTGTGATCTTCGTTCTTGGATGTTTCCCTTTGGATTACCAAACTTGTACGTGAGCTCTATTAGATTCCCAAATTGCATTAGCTAGGTTTAGTTGAGCTTTGATCATTTCTTTTATGTAGGACCCAACTAATTCCTTGATAACTTCATTCATTCACTAACTGTTGATGAGTTTGAAACTAAGAACATTGTCCAGTAGAGTATAATTTTCTGTCAACCCTATTAGTAGTTTACAAGTAGATTTATAGCATCTTATGCTCTTTGGTTTGTTGTGTAAGACTTTGCTATTCAGACAAAAACTAACAATTTGTTTGTAGATATATTTTGTAACTTTATTTATTACTCTGTAAGAAATTATATTTAATGTAATGAAAATGTTTAAGGATCTAAATGTTACTATACTAATATAGGCTTTGGATGTACTTCAATAGTAAGATGCAATCCATATGTCAACCCCAAATAATTTCCCTCAGAATAGATCTGACAAAGCATATTATTTTAAATTAAATTTGCTTAAACTACATCTCAGAACTGATATTATGTGAATTTACGCATAGAAATGAATGGTTTGAGGTAGTTACAAATATTGACATTAGATATTGCATGCTATGAATATGTGAATATTGCTTAAGGTTTTCCCTTTTTCTCCCTTATTTACTTATTTTTGCTCAAATATTGACAGTAGATATTGCATGCTATGAATATGTGATGTTTCTTGTTAGGTGGGTTAAGATTTTATTGTATAATGTGTATTTATTTTGAAGGTAGGTGTTGGCTCATTTCTAGTTGATCAGTACTTGTAACAAGAATGGACAAAGAATGGATGTCAAAGGATAGATTATCACGTGAATATGGTATTGGAGTAGAGTCTTTCTTGCAATTTGCACTGGATAACGCTAACAATCCTAATGCAATACCTTGCCCATGTGCAAGATGTGATAATATCAAGAAGAAAAATGTTGAAATTATAAGGGCACATTTGTATAGTAATGGTATAGATTTGACATATCATACATGGATATGGCATGGGGAAAGTAGTATGGCAAAGAACTCAATGAATGGTAATGATCGAGTAGGGCAAGATGAAGACAATTCTTTTGGTGAGGAGCCTATAGATATGGTGCAGGCTGTTTATGATAGTTATGATCAGAATCCAAGCCATTTCAATAAGCTACTTGAAGATGCCGAGAAATGTCTATATCCTGGATGTACCAAATTCACAAAGTTATCTGCCATTGTGAAATTATTTAACTTGAAGGCAAAATATAGTTGGAGTGATACAAGTTTCACCGATCTACTTATTTTGTTTGGAGAAATGCTTCCAACTGACAACGAATTGCCATTATCTTTGTATGACGCAAAGAAAAGCTTACGTGCATTAGGGATGAATTATGTGAAAATTCATGCTTGCCCTAATGATTGTATCTTATATCGAAAGAAGTACGAAGACTTTGCCAACTGCCCTACTTGCGGGACAACAAGGTGGAAGTTAAGCAACAAATCCAAGGTAAAAGAAGGAGTTCCTGCAAAGATCCTATGGTATTTCCCACCTATTCCAAGATTTCAAAGAATGTTTAAGAATAAGGCAATATCCAAGGAGTTGACTTGGCATGCCGATAAAAGACTTCGTGATGGATATTTACGTCATCCAGCAGATGCGCCTTCTTGGAAATTAATTGATCGCATGTGGCCAGATTTTTCTGCCAAGCCAAGAAATTTGAGATTGGCTATATCGGCAGACGGGATCAATCCCCATAGTTTGATGAGTTCTGCATATAGTTATTGGCCAGTTTTAATGATCACATACAATCTTCCACCATGGCTGTGTATGAAGAGAAAATTTGTTATGCTCACCTTGTTGATATCTGGTCCTAGACAACCTGGAAATGATATTGATGTTTACTTAGCACCATTGATTGACGATTTAAAATGCTTATGGGATGAAGGTGTTGAAGCATATGATGCATATCGAGAAGAAAGTTTCTCTCTTAAAGCTGTTCTACTGTGGACAATCAATGATTTTCCTGCATATGGGAATATGTCTGGCTGTGTTGTGAAGGGATATTATGCATGTCCTATTTGTGCAGAAAAAACTTGTGCAAAAAGGTTGAAGCACAGTAGGAAAATGTCATATACAAGTCATAGAAAGTTTCTACCTTTAAGTCATCCTTATAGAAGACAAAAGAAGGCATTTAATGGGAAGCAAGAGTTTAACCCACCACCAAATCCATTGAGTGACCATGAAGTTCTGGAAAGAGTCGAAAGAATTAATTTTCAATTTGGAAAAATAGGTGGAAAGCTACAATCAAAGAAGAATGATGGTGAAATATGTTGGAAAAAGAAATCAATATTCTTTGAACTTGAATATTGGAAGGACCTACATGTTCGACATGTTCTTGATGTAATGCACATTGAAAAAAATGTTTGTGAAAGTCTCATCGGTATTTTACTTGACATTCCAGGAAAAATAAAGGATGGAGTCGCGGCAAGATTAGACCTTCTAGAAATGAATATAAGGACTGAATTGGCACCAAGGGTTGGGGAGAAAAGAACATTTTTGCCTGCTGCTTGTTACACTCTAAGTAAAGATGAGAAAAAGAGTATTTGCAAATCTTTAGCGGGAATCAAGGTCCCTGAAGGTTACTCATCTAATGTTAAAAACCTTGTCTCGATGACGGATTTGAAACTTGTTGGTCTTAAGTCACATGACTATCACACTTTAATGCAACAATTACTTCCCGTAGCCATTCGTGGTGTCTTGCCAAAACATGTCAGTGCAATGAGCCTTTAGCTTTTCTAAATTTAATTCTTTCTGTAAAATTGATTGGTATTGAGTGCAATGAGCCTTTAGCTTTTCTAAATTTCTGAACTAAAAGAATCCCCTCCTTTTTCATAGGGAGAGTTACTAAGGTCTTTGGGTGGTGCGAAAGCTTCAACTTCACTTTTGGGAGTTCCACTAGGACACAATTCCTCATTCCGGTAGGTCTCTGCTTTTGCTCCTGGTTGAATTAGGGAGGCCGTCAAATAATGGTAGTATCAACTCGTAGCTGCAACCACCAACAATCAGGTAAGTTATATATTTTCATTAGATATTAGAGAAGCTCTCATTGCAATTGTTCTAAATCTATATTGCTAATGATAGGCTTCAATGACAGATAAGGGAAAAGGAAAAATCATCTCTACATCCACTGAGCAAATGGTGGACTCTACAGAAACAGTAACAACAAGAATATCTAGAGGACGTACAAGTCTAGATAAGCTTGCTAGACATAGAGTGCAAGGAATTAGAAAGCCTGTGAGATTTACTAAACTTGGACTACCAGTAGGGAAGGTTGCGAGTGAGATGCAGAGTTACATCGGTTTGCTTGCAAGAGAGAAGGTGAAGATTACATACAAGACTTGGAGGCTAGTACCAAATGAAATTAAAGAATTAATATGGGAATCTGTTAAAGTACGTGAGTAGGTTTGGTCAAGTGTTAGTATTCATTTTGTTATCTTAGGTCAATTTTTTTACTGCATTCCCAACTTTGTGTTTTATAGTTGACATACGAAGTTCCCCCAACTTGGAAGAAGGGTTGTTTGAGTTCAGCCAGTAATAAATGGCGTCAGTACAAATCGCATCTCACTCAAACATTCATTTCGAACAAGCTAGACAAGCCCGATGAATTGAATGAACCGCCTAGTGGTTATGGGATTTCAAAAGAAGATTGGATGGCTTTTGTCCTTACGCGCATATCTGTCGACTTCATTGTAAGTTTATTTTTTTGTTCTTTCAGAAATAAGTAGACAATAAGGTAATTAATGATTTAGTAAATTTGACTATATCGAATGTTTCACTTGACTAGAATCTAAGTGCTGTCCAGAAGGAGAAACGAAAGAAGAACATTTAACCTCATCGCCTATCTCGTAAAGGATATGCACGATTTGCAGAAGAAATAGTAAGTATTATTCATTGTTCGATAATGTTGATGCATTTGCATGTTTATAGTCTAGTTCAACCATGGATGAGAGGAAGTCCTACGTAACTGAAACCAGTCTTGAGGTTGTAAAGAATTGAGAGCTTTAGTAGTCCTAACAATAAGTATTTTGCAATCAATAAGACGATATTATGATTGTGACTTTTTTTAGGACAATCGGTGGTTTCTTCCAAATTGAAAAGCAATCATTAAACTGTTCTAGCAATGAAAGTAGATGTACTGAACCTATTTTGTGACTGAAAGCTCTTTTCGTGTGACTCTTTCTGTACATGATCTATTGCCTGTATGTTCAATAGAAAAAAATATTCCTTTCATGGTTTGTGTTATTTCTTACTCTTCAACAGTTTTGATAACCATTCTATTTTGCCATAAATCTTTCTTTTGTTCTTATTCTTAGGCAAATGACTTATGTGAAGATGAAGAAATCAATCGTGCTATTATCTGGAAGAAAGGAAGGGTTAACAAAGAAGGAAAATTCGATGGTGAAGAGTTGAATCAAACAGTCGACAAGATTGTGAGATATTATACATAAAACTCAATTATTGTATTTCAATTAAATACTTCAAAGTATATTATTGTTTTCATTTGGATGACAGGATGAATACATTCAACAAAAGCGTGAGGGTAAACTAGAAATAGTAGGCCCAACATCAGATATTCTTACCAAAGCACTGAATACAGAAGAACATGGGGGACGTGTGAGGGCTGTTGGAGGGCATATAACTCCAACATTATTCTTTAATGTTGATAAAAGATGGAAGACCAACAAAGTTGCTAGAGAGCTGATGAGTATGCAACATAGAGAGTTGATGGAGGCGAAACAATTAATTCAAGACCAAGATGCACGCATTAAACATCTGGAATCAATTGTCTTAAAACAAGGTGCATCGGGCAGTGAAATTGATGACAAAGGAAGTTGCTCGGTCAAGTGCGCTCCTAAAATTGACACTGAAAAGAAAACCGGCAAGACTTCCCCTCTTTATCAAGAGGTCGCCCCTAAAGTGATCTCCACTATGTGTAAAGATGTCGAACCTGTTTCTGATGAGGTCAAACTTGTTTGTCAAGAGGTCGAACCAATTTGTGAAGAGGTCGATGATGTTGAACTGCAGATTTTGGAAAAAGTAGTTGCTCTACATGTATATAAGTCATTGTGGTTATAAATATTACTAAAATATAGAGTTAGTACTATTCAATGACGTGACTATTTTTTGTTTAGGGTAAACCTGTTATTTTGACATTGGATTTGAGCAATGAAATTGCTGCACATGGAACTGTTGTTGAGCTTGAAGGAGGTAATCAATTAATCCATGGCCTTCCAATGCCTAAGAATTGTATGCGAGTGTCCATTGATGTGGCAATGCAAAAATCAGCACGTTTGCCCTTTCCGATTCCTGATGAATGTGAAACTGTTGGTGATGCTATTGGAACACATGTAGCTTGGCCAATCCACTTGATAAAGCTACAACCTGAGGTACATCTAAGCTAATATTTCAATGTAAATATTCATTAAATTATTTAGTATTGCGCCATCTAACAAGCTTATAATTACAATCTTTAGAAGCGTCAAATGAAGAAACCTACCCGTGCAGAGAAAAACCAGAAAGTTTCATCACGTGTGCCAAAATCGTTGCACATGTTATATTGTTATGCTAAGCATGCTCTTGATAATGGAAAGTACTTGCCAATTGTTTTAGATCATGAGATATTTCAAGATGATTATGAACTGAATTTGCATATTGAGGACATCACTGCATTGTATCACTTGGAGCCAATTTCTGGAAATTGTGTGGTTATTTACATATTATAAGTTATTGATTTACCTTCAACTTTCTTTGTTCTTTTATTAATTTACTATAGAAGCACTTACTGATTTTCTTGTAATTCATATGGTAGGCATCTTTATAAAAACTTGGTGAAAGAAAACAAGATTGAAAAATTCAGGTTTGTAAATCCGCATAGCATCCCATGCTTTAAAAAAATCACAGTGGACAAATTAGTTAAAATTGAGCGGTTGAACCAAAGGGCAAGTATTTTAGCTGAAAGGCTAGGTGGTGCATCACTTAATCAGTTGGTTTTGGTGCCAAGTTGTAACAGGTAATGGACTTCCTGAATATATTTTTTCAATTGCCATTTTTATTTGAATTGAGAATGCACTAATTTTGTGTACTTCTGTGTAGTTTCCATTGGACTCTCACTCTCATTAATCCTCATAAGGAGATTGTTTACTTATTGGATTCCCAAGGTCCTCGCATTCGTGATAACGATTGGAAATATGTTGTGGAAATGTGAGTTTATATATGTTTTTTGTTAGTATGCATCTAAATTAGTCTTAAAACAATAGTTTATCAACTACTGTACCTAATGTATAATTAAAAGGCAATAAAATTGTTTAATTTGTTCCAAGGAAGAAAAGGAAGAAAACAAGTACAGTGGGAAGTGATTAAGGTATTTGTACTTCTATTTAAATCAAAATTTTTTATTGTGTATAATATTGGTATTTTAAGCATTAAAAATATGAATTATCTTTGCCTTAGGTTCCTAGGCAACCGGATGCCAAACAATGTGGATATTATGTGATGAGATTTATGAAGCAAATTACTGAAGAAGTTACATCAATCGAGGGGGATGCATTCCGAACGATAGTAATAATTTCTTTATTATCTCAAATATTTAAAGTTATCTAGTTATAAATTTTTTCAAGTTGTTATGTTTTATTCTGTACAATCATATAATGTGTTTTTGTTCATAGTTTGCAAAAGCAGAGTACTCCCAAGATGAAATTGATGAAGTGCGCTCTGCGATAGCTGATTGTATACAAGATTATATTTGATAATAGGTATGTAAATGTTAGTTACTAAGGTTTAAACTTTTCCTGGTAAATGTTAGTTACTAAGCTTTCGGGTGATATTTCCCTGAATCAAACAATATACATCAACAATATTTTTTTTAGAGATGTTGTAACCTGAGATTATTTTTTATACGTTAGAGCTCTGCATGCTTGCTTCTTGTCTTCATTTCGTAGCTTACTTCTTGTCTTAATTTCGTAGCTTGCTTCATTTCGTAGCTTGCATTACTTGCTTGTTTCTTTAGCGTTGATGTACAGAACTGTTAGTATTATGAGAGAAGTATCCTAAGGCAATCGCCTTATGATTGTAAACATTTATTCTAATAAATAAAAATTTACTATTTGAGTATACATGTTTGTGTATTTGATTGGGATCTTAAACTCATTTACTGAATATCCGCAATACAATTCACAGCATGAGAGAATTTGTGATGGATTCACAACTAGTGATTATCTCTACATGTGTAATTGTGAAGTATTGAAATTATCCCTAGTCAATGAATTGATAAATACGGACACTATCAATTCTGTTGAGACTAGCATGGGTTATTCTCTAATCAGCTGATTCTCACTGGCTGGTGACATTGGGATGTCCGGAGATAAACATGGATGATAGTTAAGGGAACTAGTTCATTGGAGTAACTGGCTGTAAAACTTCACATGGTAATCTATATATATAGACTTGTCAGTGAAGTTCTTACTGCAGCTTAAGTGCGATGTTCCTTTGACTTGCGGTGTTCAAGTCATCTTGGTCATGGAGACTTATACTTTAAGATCTTAAGCAAGCATCTCCAAGGAGATGTGGACCCAGGATGGTTGAGTATAAGCCGAAGTACCCGAAGATATTTGAACAGCCTACAAAGGATTCACCACTCCTTGCGAGGAGATGTATACCCAAGGCCTATCGTCGGATTGTTACTCAAAGCCTCTGGCCAGAGCATGACATGTTTAGAGTATGAGTCTCTTAAATACATGAGAGTAATTAGAATCCAAAGGATGAGAGAACGTAACTTGGGCTAGGTGTGACATAGTCAGCCTAGTGGGGACTGACACACACAGACCGTGTCCTGAACCAAGTGGGTATAAGATGGTGAAGGGAATGAGGCATGATTCATTAGAGCTGCTGAAGGGTTTCAGAATTATTTCTTAGGTCAACTGTTGATCTTTCGATTAATTGGGGGTCATGATGTACTACTAGGTGCCACTCATGATCGTTCTATAATTGGTTGATTATAGACGGCCAACATAAATCGAAAGCCTATTTAGTCACACGCACAATGAGTAATCCGAGGGATTTAAAACAAGTTGAAAATTAGATTTTCCGATCAAGAGAAATAAGTCGAATCTGAATTTATCAGAGACGCATCGGAAGCTTAAAATGGCTAAGTCTTTTGAAGGCTTATTGAACGAATTAAATGAGTTTAATTCGCGAGGAGGCGGCTTGGTTTGGCCGGCCAAAGAGGGTGCCCACCCTCTTTGGTTTGGCCGGCCACAACAAGGAGGGAAACCAATTTATTTGGTTTAAATTATAAAATAAATCAAGCGCGATTTGTTTTATAAAATTATGGATAAATAAATTTATATAAAGAAATTTATATAAAGAAATTTATAGAAATTTATTCTTTTTTATGGAAATTAAAATGAACCATGGATTGGTTTATTTTATTTTATAAAATCAATTATGAATTGATTTTTCCATGATAAGAAAAATTTAAATAATAAATTTCTTGTAAATTTTATTCCATAATAAAAGGAGAGATGTGTTTGTTTTTATTATAAAGTTAGTTATAATAAAACTTGGCATAACGGAATAATTTATAGGAAGATTTATAAGATAAATTTCTTATGAAAAATTTATTCCGTTAAAGGGGAGACTTGATAATAGAGAGGCTACTATATAAAGGAACCAAGGCAAGTCTTGAATCCTAATCAAGAGATTAAGTAGCACGCTCTCTCTCTCTTATTCTCCTCTCTCTAGGGCCGGCGCCCCTCTCTCTCTCTCTCTAGGGCCGGCGCCCTCTCTCCTCCCCTAGGGCCGGTGCACCACCTAGGGTTGTCGTGAGCCTCCTCCACCAAGAAGGTGCCAAAGAAGAAGAAGAAGCGGGTCGCAACTCCTTCCTTCCCACGGAATCTTGATTCCGTTACTTGGTGGTTAGTCTTCCATCTTTCTCTCTTGATATTCTTGTCGTGCCTTTGGAGAATCTAGTAGTTCTTGTCGGCACGAAACTCGTGGCTTTGCGAAGTCATCCCAAAGAGAACTCGGCGTGGACACGAATAGAGGCGGAGCTTCCAAGGGAAGCTACGGTTGGATCTCGTCCCTTACTTTGAGTTACGCGAGGTATTGAGTAAATTAGTTTACTTTCTGTAAAATTTTAATTTATGATCATGTCCACACATCATAAGGTTGCATGCTAGATACGTGGTTAAAAATAATTTGAGAAATTATTTATGCTAATTCTTCCGCTGCACGTAATTATTTTAAAATTACGAACCCGTATCCATGTCAACATGCACCCGGTCCCAACAGTGGTATCAGAGCCGGTTAGTGTTCGACATAATCATATAATTGTTTTGCAGAAAACTTTGTCATGATCTCAATTTTGGAAAATATTCTAATTATGGAAACTTTCCAATTATAATAAATTTTAGATTTAGGAATTTCAACGTTTGGAAATCCTCATGAATTTTCACAAACTTTTGAAATATCCTAGTTTCTGAAATTTTATGATAATTGTGAAAACTTCCCATTTTTGAAAACTTTTCAATTTTGAAAATTTCCTATTTTGGAAATTTTCAACTTTGGAAATATGTAAGTTTTCTTTGTACCAGAAACTTACAATTATTCTGAAAACCTGTTATGAAATCTCGCAATTTTGGGCACTTTCTTTCAAGAAAGTCTAGACAAATTTATGGATCATTAATTGACAATTAAATTCGAATTGGTTTTAAATTATTAACAAAATTCTTTTCTTTGGGTATCTGTGCCTCGGGGAGCCACCCAAATTAAAGTTAGTTGTTGTAATTTAATTTCTTAATTTTTAATAAAATTGTCATGTTTAATTTGGTTACGCCTCGGGGAGCGGATCAAATTGGATTTACAACACATTTCTTTTCTTTGGGTATCTTAGCCTCGGGGAGCCACCCTTAGAAAACAATTTGTTGTAATTAATTAATCCATGAATAAAATATGTGATCAAATCTTGGAAATTTGATTTAAGAGGTGATGCTCTTACATATTGTTGTCTCCAAAATTAATTAGGAAAATGGTTTCCTATAGAGTTTTCTTAAATGAGATTTTCATGAAAATAATATGTGATTGAATTAAGGGAATCTGTCTCTTAATTTAATAAGATTTGATTTAGAGAAATCAAAGTCTTAAACATATTATTTCCGAAATTGATTATGACAATTTAGGAAATTGTTTCCCAAAACAATTCCTTGAATAAAGTATGAAATTAGAATTAGGAAATCCGGTTCCTAATTCAATTAATGAGACTTGATAAATTAAGTCACATACATACTTTATTAAGGAAATCGTTAGTCATGACATAATTATATGTCATGAATGTGCTTAAAAAATAAAGGATGAGACCCAAAACACCTTACAAAATATTAAGGCTAACACCTTCCACTAATATGGTTAGAATCGGAGTTTTGTTTCTCGTTTGGGTTGATGGACACATCCATGCCCGGCTTGAACCTCAACATGTTCAAACCATGAATTAGTTTATGAATAATATAGTTGAAGTCAGAGGTCAATCCTTAATTTTGGTTGTTGGACACATCCAAGCCTAACTAAACGGTTGAATGAACTCCAACCATATTAAAACTATTTCTTGATTAATGGGTCAGCCTTAAGCTTGGAGCATCGATTTGTTGTGCCACAGCCAAGGTCGATGTAAAGAGAGGTGCAGTTGGGTGCTATGTACAGTGTTGCATACATGTTAATGAGTTAACAACCCAATGATTTATGCAAACATTCAATTAGTTGATAGCATAAAGTGATAGTTACATATATGTGATATGTAATCGGTATAATTACCTACCTTCATAGCTAAAAATAACTTGATGGCCACAGCCATGGTTATTCTTATCTATGGTTGGATATCAACCTATTTGGAGGTGATCCTACGATCTCCTGAATTGATAAAATGGGTTATTCAATTCGAAAATAAATAGGATTTAATTAATGTATGTTGATGCATTCTTTATCATTCTTCTCACATAAGCTCAATTTGTATTTCTAGGATAATCACTTAATCATGTCTTCTCTGAATTTGCGTTCCATTTTGGATACCAATAAACTGACTGGGTCAAACTTCATGGACTAGCTTCGAAACCTGAGGATAGTCCTCAAGGCAGAGAAGCTTGCTTATGTCCTTGATGATTAACTTCCCAACCATCCTCTAGAAGATGCAACTCAAGACCAGTTAGTGGCCTATCAGAAACACGTGACCGATTCTGAACTTGCGAGTTGCATCATGCTAGCCTCTATGGTACCTGAGCTGCAAAAGCAGCATGAGCATATGGATGCTTATACCATCATCTTCCATCTTCATGAGTTATTTGAAGAGCAGGCGAGATCCGAAAGGTTCGAAGTCTCCAGACTCCTCTTCACCTCTAGGATGTAGGAAGGCACTTCTGCCTCACAGTTTATGTTAAAGATGTTGGGGTACATTGAGCGACTGAACACACTCGGTTTTGCAATGGATCACGAACTAAGTATTGACTTAATTCTGCATTGTTTGCCCAAAAGTTATTCACAATTTGTGATAAACTATCGGATGAACAAGCTGGAGACTACCATTCCTGAGTTGCTCAACCTGCTGAAGACTGTAGAGCCTTCTGTGAAGCAGGATCAGAAGACGGTGCTGTTAGTTGGTTCCTCGAAGAAAGGTTCTAAGAGGAAGGCCAAAGAACAGAATAAAGGAAAGAAGAAAAAGGCCAAAAAGACTGAAAAAACACCAAAAGGCACTTGCCATCATTGTGGCAAGGAGGGTCACTGGCGAAGAGATTGCAAGGTTTATCTTGAGTCTTTGAAGAAGAAGGCATCCGATGCCCCATCCTCTTCAGGTATCTTCGTTATTGAATGTCACTCTATTTCCTCAGATACCTGAGTACTTGATACTGGGTGTAGCTCACATATATGTAATGACATACAGGGGCTAAGGAATAGAAGAAGACTCGTCAAGGGAGAAACGAATCTGCGAGTTGGAAATGGAGCAATGATTGCTACTGTTGCCATCGGAACATATTTGCTAAAGCTCCCTACTGGACGTGTCCTAGAATTGGATAATTGTTATTTTGTTCCTTCGTTAATAAAGAACATTGTATCTATTTCATGTTTGAATGAAAAGGGTTATCATTTAACTTTTAGTAACAATTGTTGTTACATACCTTTAAATGGCGTTCTTTATGGGACCGGAACTTTGTGCAATGGTATCTACACGTTAGATTTATCCGGTGACGTTTTCAATATCGAAGTTAGTAACAAACGTGCTCGAATAGATAATCGAATAGACTCCTACACGTGGCATTGTCGTCTTGGCCATGTAAGTAAGAAACGCATGACCGAATTACACCAATGTGAAATTTTGGAATCATTTGAACCCGGTTCATTTGATACATGCGAATCATGCTTAAAAGGCAAGATGGCCAAATTATCCTTTTCTGGAAAAGGTAATCCAGTGGGAGAATTGCTTGGTCTAATACATACTGATGTATGTGGACCAATGTCAACTCTTGCACAAGGAGGCTATAGCTACTTCATCACCTTTATCGATGATCACTCACGATTCGGGTACGTGTTCTTGATGAAACACAAATCTGAAGCTTTTGAGAAATTCAAAGAGTTCAGAAATGAAGTAGAGAAACAGCTTGGCAAAAGTATTAAGATACTTCGATCCGATCGGGGTGGTGAATACTTGAGTCAAGAGTTTCAAGATTATCTTAGGGACAATGGGATATTGTCTCAATGGACTCCGTCGTATACACCACAGCATAATGGTGTATCTGAGAGGCGTAATCGAACCTTGATGGACATGGTTAGATCCATGATGAACCATGCAACTCTTCCAAAATCCTTTTGGGGCTATGCACTTAAGACAGCTGTTTACTTGCTAAACAGAGTCCCGACCAAGGTAGTCTCTACTACTCCATATGAGATATGGAATAGTAAGAAACCTCACTTAACTCACCTTAAGATATGGGGTTGTCCTGCTTATGTGAAGTGGACTGTATCAGATAAATTGGATGCTAAATCTGATAAATGTCTATTTATTGGATACCCTAAGGAAACGAAGGGTTACCAATTCTATCATCCCTTAGAGCAAAAGGTGTTTGTTTCAAGGCATGCTGTATTTCTGGAAAATGAATTTCTTTTACAAGAAAATAGTGGGAGTGGCATTGAACTTGATGAAGTTCAAGAAACTCCAATAGACATTACAGAGACACCTAGTCTAGACCCACAACCGATAACTCATAATGATGAGCTATCAGTTGAACCTAAAACAACACCACCTCTTCGTAGGTCTGATAGGACACGCAATATTCCAGAGAGATACAGATTTCTCGTAAGTGAATCGAACGACGTGTTACTCATAAACGATGACGAACCTATCAGTTATGAAGATGTTCTGAAAAGTTCAGAAAGGGACAAATGGCTTGAAGCCATGAAGTTGGAAATGGATTCCATGTACGAAAATCAAGTATGGGACTTGGTTAACCCACCTGAAGGGATTAAGCCCATAGGGTGCAAGTGGGTTTTCAAGAAGAAAACCGACATGGTAGGTAATGTTGTTACCTTTAAGGCTAGATTAGTGGCAAAAGGATATCGTCAGAAACAAGGAATTGATTATGATGAAACCTATTCGCCAGTAGCTATGCTTAAATCCATTCGGATGCTCCTAGCCATAGCAGCTCATTATGATTATGAGATATGGCAAATGGATGTGAAAACAGCTTTCCTTAATGGAAACCTGCTTGAGGATGTATACATGATACAACCTGAAGGTTTCACATCGGTTGACAAAACCAAAATATGCAAGCTTCGGCGATCCATATATGGACTGAAGCAAGCATCAAGGAGCTGGAACATCCGTTTTGATGAGACAATCAAAGAGTTTGATTTCTCACAAAATCCTGACGAACCTTGTGTGTACAAGAAGGTTAGTTGGAGTGCAGTCGTATTCCTAGTATTATATGTCGATGACATATTACTTATAGGAAGCGATATATCAGTCTTACAGACAGTTAAAATTTGGTTGTCCAAAACTTTCTCCATGAAAGACCTGGGAGAAGCAACCTACATCCTTGGGATTAGAATCTATAGAGATAGATCAAAACGGTTGCTTAGTCTTTCGCAGTCTACATATATAGACCGAGTGCTAAAAAGGTTTAGCATGTCGGAATCCAAGAAAGGTTACCTTCCCATCAGGCATGGGATCAACCTTTCAAAGTCTATGTGTCCGCGCACAGAAGACGAGAGGATTTGCATGAATAAGATTCCTTATGCATCCGCGATTGGATGTATCATGTATGCTATGTTATGTACAAGGCCCGATGTATCGTATGCTCTGAGCGTCACAAGCAGATACCAGTCGGATCCAGGAATGGATCATTGAGCGGCTGTCAAGACAATCCTTAAGTACTTAAGAAGAACTAAGGATGTGTTCCTAATATATGGAGAAGGAGATATGGTAATACGTGGGTATACAGATGCCAGTTTCCAGACAGATAAGGATGACTCCAAATCTCAGTCTGGATACGTATTTATTTTGAATGGAGACGCAATAAGTTGGAAGAGTTCCAAACAAGACACCGAGCGGATTCTACCATGGAAGCGGAATATATCGCAGCTTCGGAAGTAGCAAAGGAAGCAGTCTGGAACAAGAAGTTTGTCTCCAAACTTGGTGTGGTTCCAACCATTGATGAAGCAGTGCTGGTTTACTGTGACAACAATAGAGCTATTGCACAAGCAAAGGAACCAAGGTCTCATCAGCGATCCAAACACGTGCTTCACCGTTATCATCTGATCAGAGAGATTATAAGTAGGAATGATATACAAATTGAGAAAATTCCCACTGAAAGGAATTTAGCGGATCCTTTAACTAAGACCTTGCCTCAAAGCAAGTTTGAGGGTCATGTTAGAGCCTGTGGTATTGGATACCGTAGCAATTGGCATTAGGCCAAGTAGGAGTTTGTTAGTATTATGAGAGAAGTGTCCTAAGGCAATCGCCTTATGATTGTAAACATTTATTCTAATAAATGAAAATTCACTATTTGAGTATACATGTTTGTGTATTTGATTGGGATCTTAAACTCATTTACTAAATGTCCGCAATACAATTCACAGCGTGAGAGAATTTGTGATGGATTCACAACTAGTGATTATCTCTACATGTGTAATTGTGAAGTATTGAAATTATCCCTAGTCGATGAATTGATAAATACGGACACTATCAATTCTGTTGAGACTAGCATAGGTTATTCTCTAATCAGTTGATTCTCACTGGCTGGTGACATTGGGATGTCCGGAGATAAACATGGATGCTAGTTAAGGGAACTAGTTCATTGGAGTGACTGGCTGTAAAACTTCACATGGTAGTCTATATATATAGACTTGTCAGTGAAGTTCTTACTACAGCTTAAGTGCGATGTTCCTTTGACTTGCGGTGTTCAAGTCATCTTGGTCATGGAGACTTATACTTTAACATCTTAAGCAAGCATCTCCAAGGAGGTGTGGACCCAGGATGGTTGGGTATAAGCCGAAGTGCCCGAAGATGTTTGAACAGCCTACAAAGGATTCACCACTCCTTGCGAGGAGATGTATACCCAAGGCCTATCATCGGATTGTTACTCAAAGCTGTTGGATCGAGAAATGCGAGAGAGGGGGGGGGGTGAATGTCGCAATTCGTTCGGATTTAAAAAGAGCGGGTGCGCAGCGGAAATAAAAGAGAACACAACAACGCAAACACAGCCGGTTTACTTGGTTCGGAGCCTGGGTCGACTCCTACTCCAAGGCCCACGGTCGTTGACCGTTTTCTGCGGGCAATTCTATAAGTTCGCAAAAGTTTACACACAAATAATAATAAAAATATTCTCGTAAACTTAAATACAACTCTTGTTACCGACGTCCGGTGAAGATTGAAGTTCTGGAGCAGCGGGACGTCGTCGGCTTGAGTTGGCAGCTTTCTGGAGCGTGTCGTGGAAGCAGAAGAGCGTAGAATTGTCGAAGGAATTTTTTCTACAAGAATAGGGTCGAGGCCCTCTTTATATAGGGCAGGGGGTGCCCGACATGCTCGGGGCGCCCTCCACGTGGCTGCAGATCCGGCGATGCTCTAGTCAAAGCTGATCTCGTTATCTTCGGGATTGTTTTTGACTGGGGCGCCCGACGCGCACGGGGCGCCCGATTGACCGGTCAAACTTTATCACGAGGCTTCGCGAGGGTGAGCTGCAGCCGCCTTCAGTGGCGTGGCACAGTGGGCGTCCGAGACACGCGGGGCGCCCGACATGCGGGGCGCCCGACACACGCGGGGCGCCCCCGATTGCGCTGCTGTCGGGGCGTTTACCTCTCTGCTGACTTTGGGTTGACTCTGGGGCGCCCGACACATCCGGGGCGCCCTGCTCAGCTACGGCCTCACTCCTTTGAGGCTCTCTGAGCTGCAGAAACACAGTCCTTCGGTCCTGCATCCAGGGTTAGTCCAAAACAGCAAATAATAAGTTAGTTAAAACAGCCTTAGCTGTCTTGGTTCTGACTTTGGATCTCCAAAATGGAGCCCTAGGTCGAACCGACGCCTAATGTTCCCTCGAGGGGAACGCGTCCTCACCTACTCCTCTCGGGAGAGTTTTACCTGGTGCCAACCGGATCCTCCAGTTGGACTTTTGCCCGGCAGCCCTTCGCCAGGTCTTGGTTTTCACCTAGCAGCCCTTCGCCAGGACTTGGTTTTCACCTAGCAACCCTTCGCCAGGACTTGGTTTTCGCCTAGCAGCCCTTCGCCAGGACTTGGTTTTCGCCTAGCAGCCCTTCGCCAGGACTTGGTTTTTGCCCAGCAACCCTTCGCCAGGACTTGGTTTCCTGACAGCCCATCGTCAGGTGCCTAGCAGCCCTTCGCTAGGACTTTGTTTCCTGCACTCTCAAGTAGCATTGTTAGACAACAATTAACCCTTAACTTTGAATCCTTTGCCAATATCAAAACAAGGTTCGATCTGGTGCTTCCTGCACCAACAAAAGCCTCTGGCCAGAGCATGACATGTTTAGAGTATGAGTCTCTTAAATACATGAGAGTAATTAGAATCCAAAGGACAAGAGAACGTAACTTGGTCTAGGTGTGACATAGTCAGCCTAGTGGGGACTGACACACACAGACCGTGTCCTGAACCAAGTGGGTATAAGATGGTGAAGGGAATGAGGCACGATTCATTAGAGCTGCTGAAGGGTTTCAGAATTATTTCTGAGGTCAACCGTTGATCTTTCGATTAATTGGGGGTCGTGATGTACTACTAGGTGCCACTCATGATCGTTCTATAATTGGTTGATTATAGATGGCCAACATAAATCGAAAGCCTATTTAGTCACACGCACAACGAGTAATCCGAGGGATTTAAAGCTAGTTAAAAATTAGATTTTCCGATCAAGAGAAATAAGTCGAATCTGAATTTATCAGAGACGCATCGGAAGCTTAAAATGGCTAAGTCTTTTGAAGGCTTATTGGACGAATTAAATGAGTTTAATTCGCGAGGAGGCGGCTTGGTTTGGCCTGCCAAAGAGGGTGCCCACCCTCTTTGGTTTGGCCGGCCACAACAAGTAGGGAAACTAATTTATTTGGTTTAAATTATAAAATAAATCAAGCGCGATTTGTTTTATAAAATTATGGATAAATAAATTTATATAAAGAAATTTATATAAAGAAATTTATAGAAATTTATTCTTTTTTATGGAAATTAAAATGAACCATGGATTGGTTTATTTATTTTATAAAATCAATTATGAATTGATTTTTCCATGATAAGAAAAATTTAAATAATAAATTTCTTATAAATTTTATTCCATAATAAAAGGAGAGATGTGTTTGTTTTTATTATAAAGTTAGTTATAATAAAACTTGGCATAACGGAATAATTCATAGGAAAATTTATAAGATAAATTTCTTATGAAAAATTTATTCTGTTAAAGGGGAGACTTGGCAATAGAGAGACTACTATATAAAGGAACCAAGGCAAGCCTTGAATCCTAATCAGGAGATTAAGTAGCACGCTCTCTCTCTCTTATTCTCTCCCTTTCTCTCTCTAGGGCCGGTGCCCCTCTCTCTCTCTCTAGGGCCGGCGCCCTCTCTCCTCCCCTAGGGCCGGCGCACCACCTAGGGTTGCCGTGAGCCTCCTCCACCAAGAAGGTGCCAATGAAGAAGAAGAAGCGGGTCGCAACTCCTTCCTTCTCACGGAATCTTGATTCTGTTACTTGGTGGTTAGTCTTCCATCTTTCTCTCTTGATATTCTTGTCGTGCCTTTGGAGAATCTAGTAGTTCTTGTCGGCACAAAATTCGTGGCTTTGCGAAGTCATCCCAATGAGAACTCGGCGTGGACGCGAATAGAGGCGGAGCTTCCAAGGGACGCTACGGTTGGATCTCGTCCCTTACTTCGAGTTACGCGAGGTATTGAGTAAATTAGTTTACTTTCTGCAAAATTTTAATTTATGATCATGTCCACACATCATAAGGTTGCATGCTAGATACGTGGTTAAAAATAATTTGAGAAATTATTTATGCTAATTCTTCCGCTGCACGTAATTATTTTAAAATTACGAACCTGTATCCATGTCAACATGCACCCGATCCCAACAAGAACTGCATACAGGTTACTGCATTACTTGCTTGTTTCTTCATCAACAAACTAAACATTTGCATACAGTTTACTGCATTTCTTTGCTACTAAATTACAGAACTGCATACAGAACTGCATTTCTTTACTCAATTAGCAAACTAAATTACAGAACTGCATTTCTTCACTCAATCAGCAAACTAAATTATAGAACTGCATACAGAACTGCATACAGTTTATTGCATGCTTGCTTGTTTCTTTGGCGTATTGAACTTGTATGCAAATCTTCTACATTACTGCATACAGTTTACTGCATTACTGCAAATCTTCTGCATTACTGCATTGCTACAAACGTATTGACAAACACGTTGACAAACTGTATATGTTTCCTTGCTACTTCATTATGTGCATACATAAACTGCATAGGCAAACTGCTACAAACACGTTGACAAACTGCATAGATTGGAAAAGTTTCCTTGCTACTTCATTATGCTACAATCACGTTGACAAACTGTATATGTTTCCTTGCTACTTCATTATGATGCATACATAAACTGCATAGACAAACTGCTACAAACACGTTGACGGTAGAAAATACTCATTGTATGCTTTAACATGTTGATTGCAAACCTTCTTGTATGCTTTACCACTTTTCAGTAGAAACTACATGTATGCTTCCTAGCTTGCTTCTTGTCTTCATCAGCAAATATCTTGTATGCTTTACCACTTTGTTGCTTCTTGTATGCTTTACCACTTTGTTACTACACGTTTACCTTCTTGGCTGCTTTACCTTCTTGTATGCTTTAGCAAATACTCATTGTATGCTTTACTACACGTTTACAGCTTTAACACGTTGATTGCAAACCATTGTATGCTTTACTACAGTGGCTTTAACACGTTTACAGCTAAACCATTGTATGCTTTAACACGTTTACAGCATTACTACAGCTAAAGCATTGTATGCTTTAACACGTTTACAGCATTACTACACGTTTACAGCATTAACTCATTGTATGTTTTACTACACGTTTACAGCTTTAACACATTTACAGCTTTAACACGTTTACAGCTTTAACACATTTACAGCTTTAACACGTTTACAGCTTTTCTTAGCTAATGATGGAAGGTTCTACACCTACATGCTTTTTCATTGCTATCATTCCTGTAACATGTATATGTTTCCTTGCTAATCCTGTAAGTTCATAGCTATTTTTTACTGTGATATTAGTTTAATTCTAGAAGTTGTTGTCATTCGTGTAACAAAAAGTTTGTTATTTTTGTTGTTTGTTGATACATATTTTCATGGATCATTTTTTATTGGACATATGCATTTAATAGAATAACTAATTAGAGTGTTTGTTCTCTTTTTTCCAGCTATAGGGACTTGTTCGTGATCATGTTCGAAGACCATTAATCTGACCTTCCAAGCTATAATTTTTGTGATTTGAACTTCATTGTAAGTTTAGTTGGGTCAAAATTATATATAATTTGAACTCTTGTAATTTGGGTCAGAAGATACTTTAGTGGTTTCGTCTGTAGAAAGGTTTTTGGACAGAAGATACTTTTGTGGTTTCGTCTGTAGAAAGGTTGTGGTGGATCTTTATTGTAAATATGTTGATGATGTTTGATATATATAGTTTTTATTTCGAGGTTAAATTATTGCCTTTTAATTGAAAATATAATGGAAATATCTTTGTTGTCAAATTGGTATGAAACTGTTGTGGAACAGTACAAATGCACAACAGGTTTTTTTAAAGCTAAACTGTTGTTGTAGATAAACGACAACAGTGCTATATAGGTAAAACTGTTATCGACAACGGTGAATATTATAAACGACAACGGTTTATCACTGTTGTCATTGATAAATGACAACACAGTCATAAACTGTTGTCGAATATAATAAAAGACAACGGTGAATTCGGTATACGACAACAGTTAAACACCGTTGTTAAAACTCATCTAAACGACAACAGTGAATACCCTAAACGACAACAGTGATAAACTGTTGTTATTGATATATGACAACGATTATAAAACTGTTGTCGAATATAATAAAAGACAACAGTGAAAAACCGTTGTCAAAATGTTGTCGAATGTGATATACGACAACAGTGGAAAACTGTTGTCAAACTATTGTCGTAGACCAAACGACAACAGTGATTCACTGTTGTCGTAGACCCCCCCTTTAACAACATGACCTTTAACAACAGTGGTATTTGGCATACGACAACAGTGATTCACTGTTGTTGAATGCATTTTTTCTAGTAGTGTGTACACAATCAAACAATAGGCCAAAATAAATAACTCAATCAAACCTCCAACACACAAGATTCTCCTTGCACATTTTCAATGCACAACACATCAACCACTTACAATATCTCTCAAAATGCATGTAGGGATTATAACTGTTAAATCCGACACTTTTGACTAGGTTCCGAAAATTTTCGGAGAGTTACCGGGAAGGTTCCAGGGTTTCCGAAACCTTGGACATAAATTAGGGACTAAACTGTAATTAAAACCAATAGTTACAAGGGGTTAATGAGTTGGAAATTAAGACCTAGGGGCAGTCTTGCAATTAGATGGAAATTGCTTGGACCAAAATGCAAAAGGCCACATAAGAGCCGGTTAGGGCTCGGTGTGGTGTGGCTGCCGCATTCCACTCGACGCCCGATTCCTTTTCATTTGCCCGTAGCAACGCCGCCTCCATCTTCACTTCATCTTTCTCTTTTCTTCTTCGCTGCCCTAGCCGAAGCCGACCTCTGCCTTCGCCTTCTCCACTCCAGCTAAACCTGAGCACTTATCCTCCTCTCGATCCTCTCTGCATCTCATCTCCCTCACGAACGACAGTCAGCCACCTCTGTCGCCCTCATCGAGCGAAGTCGTATCCTAGCTTTTCCTTCCTTCCGCACAAGAGGGATTCGCCTCAACTCGAGCCTGGATGATTTGTGTGCTCTCTAGTTGCCGATCGTGGGAAAGTGGCTGTGGGCGGTGGGTAGCGGATCATCGATCACTGGTTGGACTTCTTCTAAGGTATGTTCTCTTCTTGTTGTTCGAGAACAACTTGGTCTAGGGTTGGACGGCGATTGGCGAGGTTTTCCTTGAGTTAGACTTGTGATCTATCTCTGTTTGAGCAGGATCTGGATTTGGGGGATAGAGGACTCACCGGAGCGAGGGAATTATAGCTGAAACAACACATTTGACCCTGTCCTATTTTGATTAGCTGTGGCTAGTGTCTACTGGAGGTAAGGATCTGAATCCCTATGATGTTGTACCTATGTGAATGATATTGCTACGATTGTAGATGGATTTATGCTTGTCTGTTGATAAATTGAAAACACTTAGGTTTTGTTCTGTGAGTATAGTGGATGAGTTAATTAAGGTGTATCAACGAAATCTAATTGATTTGAATGTTGTTTCAGTTCTTGATTAGCTTTACTTTGTGAGCTCATTCGGATGAATCTGTATTAGTTTCTATGAATGGGTTTTCAATTTGGCAACTGAGCTGATAGGGTCTTATAGTGTTTGTCCCATGAAACCTTGAAGGATTGATTGTGTGATTGGGTGAGATGGAGTTTAGCATGAAGCTTAACCCCTAATAATCTATGGGTGATGTATGCGAATTTAGGATTGAGCCTAATTTTAATTACAATGAGTAATTAGAAACCTCTTCATTTAATTAGACGTGATTAAAGGAACGGGGACAATTGGGTAACCCTAACATGGGTTAGGAATTAATTAGCTGATTATTATTTGTTGGTAGTAGCTAATTAAGCATGTCCTTGACACAGGGGCTTGACTTGGATTTATTGCTGCTTATTATTGGCGGGTGGTCCTTTCTCGTTTGATACGGACTTCCACTCTTGGAGGCGGGTACTTCTTGCTTGTCTTCTGTAGATCCACTTTATCTTTATGCATGGATAGTAATTTATGCAGTAGGCTGATATTGACCTTTATCTGCTACCGTTTTGTTATCCTGCTTGATACTTATGCTTGACCTTGGATATGATTTACATTTATTTCTATACAGTCTCGTTTATTTGTTATCTGACTCTGTATAGCATTGGTATAAGCATGAGTATGTGGATATAGATTAGCATACCATTGTGTGGTTGTATTGGTTGATTTTGGTCGTACCTGCACGTGTGTCTAGATATGGACTGATTGGGTTATTGGGGTATGTCACTTGATGTCTGCATTTGGTTGACTCTACTCGTATTTGCACGTGTATCTGGTTATAGGATTGATTGGGTTATGATGCATACATATGACCTGTGCATGATAGGTTGGGTTATGTGTCGATGACCTGGTAGGGGTTGCATGTGTTAGTCATGCACCATACCTGCACTGTTGCATGCCGGCGATCAGCTGACTCCCTTGTGGTTGAGCCTAATCGTCTTCCGGCACATGATATGCACACACGGCCACTCATGGGTTAGTGGATACCGCTGGGTGTGTGCATTTGCTCTGTACTGCTCCGCTCGTCCGCTCATGGGTAGTGGTTTCGGAGCGTGGTAGCAGGCAGGGATCCCTTCTCTTACCATAGACCAGAGAAGATGAGAGAGATATCTCCCCCATATATACATGGGGCGGAATGTTTACTCCACCAGCATCCTGTCCACTCGGTCACTCAGGAGCAGTGATGGCAGAGTGCTGACAGTGTCACGGCTCTACTGATAAGCACCATTTTATTGATTATTTTAATTGCTAAAATCCATGTTTGACCCATGTTTTTATTGCTTAATTATGATTTTACCCTAGAATTTGGAACCTTATCTTATTTTGGACTTAATTGCAAAATTGCATATTTTTGGATTATTTGGCCACTAATTTTCTGATATATTTTTGTAGGCAAGAAAGGATCCTGGACTTAGGGCATACTGGGTCAAACCTGAGTCGGATGTGAACCGGATCGAATTATCATGTTTTGGATTAATCCGGGCCGTCCGATTCAAGAGCGGCTAGATCTGAGCCATCCGGGACGATCTGAAGCAATCCGAGCTAGGGTTAGGGTTGATCAGGCTCTATGATCAAGATCTGAAGGTTTCGTCCCAATCAGAGCTAGATCAACCGTTGGATCAAGCAAGGAGGGCTCTAGAGCGTCCATTCACAGATAGAGTTGATCTGGACCATCCGTTGCATATCTTGAGGATCCGAGCTACCACAAGGCAGATCCTGACCCCAGATCATCATCATAAAAGTTTGGCTCCAATCAGAGCAATATCAGCCGTTGGATCTTCTCAAATTAATCTGGGCCATCCATTGATAGCTATTTAATCAGAAAATCCCAGCGCTTCTCCTTGGTCGCATCTCCGCCGCACTGTTCATCCTCTTCAGCTGTTCTTCAGTTTTTTAGCTTGTTTCTCCATTTCCGGGGCGCGACCCCTCGATTCTTCATCAAGATCATCTTCTGGAGCTTTGGAGGTCAGTTTGGTGGGAGAATTAAGCTCGAATTCGCGCCGGACAGAGTTATTTGAGGGTTTCGGTGGCTCTGTGGTCCGAACACTGAGATCTTCGCCACAGTCCATTTCCGATGATCTGAGGCACTTGTAGGGGTTCTCAAGTGACCTCAGGTTGTTCCCAAATCACCATCGCAGCTCCACAAACGAAGATCGAAGTGTTTGGATTGGAAATTCCCAGCTTGCGCAGTTTGAGCAGAGTTCACTAATCCAATCTGATTTCCACTGATTTGCTGTGCCTAGGGGTTCGAAGCCAGCTCTTGCTTGACGACCAAGAAGAATTTGAGCTGAGGAAGATTGAGGAGTAGTTAATTAGCTTATTTCATTGTGTTTGTAGCTTAAATTTCATTTCTGCCGTGAGCTCCTGTTTTGTTTCTGAAATTAGACCAGCTGTAGATGTAGTTTTCTGAATGGTTGAGCTTAATTAGGTTTTAATTCTTAGATGCTAAGTAGTTTAAGAGCTTGTTTAAGTGACAATTAGATCCAATTTTAAGTAGTTTGCAATTTATTCCTTGCGTGCCAATTACATAGTTCGTGCCATTCAATTTCTGCATTTTTCTTGTGGGTTCTGATTCTAGTTGTTAAATTCTGCATTCGAGTTTGGTAGATGTTTTTTTTTTCAGTTAGCATAAACTTAGCATTAGTTGCCTGCAATTTAGTTTCATGTTTTTAGCTAAGCTTGTGCCGTATCAAATCCCAGTTATGGTCCCTGTTTTCATTTCATGTTGCTGCTCATTCTTTGTTTCTGAACTCTGTAATCATTTCTGAATTCACTGATTTTGTATCAAGTGAATTCAGAAACTGTCAGCTCCATTCGCAATGAATTCGTTTCAGTTTTAAGCAGTTCATTACTGCACATGCAATATTCTGAATTTCAGCCTCATGTCTCGCATCAAATTCTTGCTAGTACCTTGTACCACGCAAGGTCTGGGCACTGATCTTGTATCAGTTCTATGTCAGCATAGCTTCAGCTCGTAAGTGCTGAAATCTGTGCCAAGAAACCATTGGCTTCTCTTGAGCTGTCCTGAATTCTGCAATTGTTTTAATTCACCTGCGCATCATTTCTGCATACATCATTTCGATTCCTGCATCAGCCTTTTCAATTAATCATTTCTAAAACAAGTACTGCACTGCATCCCTACAGCCAAACTTCTGCAATTAATTTCAGCTTTTTGCACAACAGTAGCAACTTTGGCACAAATGTTTTCCCCTGCGTACCAAGTCCATGCCTGTAATTCAGCCTATTTTCTGCTCTTCTCAGTTGTAGTGCCCAAGTCTGTATCAGTAAAGTTTTCGGAAATGGAATTCCATTGCAATAGAAATTAGTGCTATTTGATCTTGCATCCAAATACAGCCTAACTGCCAGTTCATGCACATCAGTGGATTGTTTCTGCATGTGGTATTTCTGAATTGGAGTCATCCCTTTCTGCACAATGATTTGTTTTTGACCTTTGCATTTTAATTGTTTACCTCACATCCACTTGGTTCACAGCAGTAGGTTGTTTATCTTTGCATCTAACTAACAGCCGAATTCCCCACTGCATTTCTGAAAATTCAGCAGTTTACTGCTGCAACATTGCAGTTTCTGCAAGGCTTCAATGTTCCTGTAGATTACTGCAGTTTTGCAGTTGTGTTTGTGTCAAGTTAGCTGAAAATTCTTTCCAAGCATTGGTTTAGGTACGTGAGCTCAGTTTGTCTTGGGAATTTCTGCATTTACTTTGTACCGGCCTAAATCAGTTTGCAAGTTCACATTTCTGCAAATGTTTACCTTGATCAGCCTTCCAAGCTGAATTAATCAGCTACACATTTCCTGCTCTTAACATCCTTTTGGCACATGGGTTTATCTCCACTTGGTATCAAATCGTTTTGATTTAATTGCTTGCATTTAGGTATCAAGTTAAGTTTCGGCTTGAGTGGTGATGTTTTAAGTTTAAATCAGTTTGGAGTGTATTTTGCAATGGAAATCAGAATTGTTTGTTTTCAAAATTGCTTTAGTGCCTTGATTGAGTTTTCCATTGATTGAGTTAACCATTGTTACCACTTGTTGAGTTTCATAGTAAGCTATCCTTTTGGTTGATCCTTTGCATCATGTTTTCCATTTCGAATTGAACCCAAACCCAAAGTCTTTATTTGAAACCCAAAAACACAAACGACATAAATACAAGCGCGAATCAAACAAACCTTCAACTAGTCCCTGAGAAAAATACGACCTGTGGCCCCTATATTACATTTTCATGCTTTTGACTGTAAAAGGGTTTCCAGTTATTCATTCATTCATTGATATTTAAATTTGATGAGCCCATACATTTCGTGACAAATTAATTAGTAAATTTGGGCCTTACCAAATTTTTGGCGCCGTTGCCGGGGAAATTTATTGATTAACTCATGGGTTAGTGGATACCGCTGGGTGTGTGCATTTGCTCTGTACTGCTCCGCTCGTCCGCTCATGGGTAGTGGTTTCGGAGCGTGGTAGCAGGCAGGGATCCCTTCTCTTACCATAGACCAGAGAAGATGAGAGAGATATCTCCCCCATATATACATGGGGCGGAATGTTTACTCCACCAGCATCCTGTCCACTCGGTCACTCAGGAGCAGTGATGGCAGAGTGCTGACAGTGTCACGGCTCTACCCACTCGGCCGACACAATATCGCCTGTCTCGGTGGCTTGACTGGTGTTAGGCGGTGACCATGACATTGCATCATGTGCATATGATGCATTTATGCATTGATTGTGTTTGCTGCATTTACTTGCTGCACTTGTTTGACATGCACATACAGGAGGTACTTTTGGTATGGTTTGTTGACCCTGCACTTGCTCGTATGGTACGAGTCCTATTATGATCATGATAGACTGATTTCTGGTATGTACAGTCCTTTATTATTTCAGTTATGCATGCTTCTGATATTATCATGGAGACTGTATCCTGTTGTTTCTATATAGCTACTTTAGCTACTTTTCAGCCATGCATATCTTTCTATATACCCGCGAGTCCACTTGGACTCACCACCCGTTGTAATATTTTTGTTTCAGGTTGATAGCTCGCCGGAGGAGCCCAGTTGCCGGTCCTGGTCCCTACGACTCCGTTGATGGATGCTTCCGCGTTGTTTTCTTTCGTTATAGCATTTCTTATGCGTTGTATTCGTTTTTATACATCGTGGACTTGTATTCGAGTTCTATTCGTATGGCATTGTATTTCTGAGTCCTCTGTTGGACTATGTGTTGATTGATTTGCGGCGCGCCTGCCCTGGGGGCAGCTCAGGTGAGTTCGATGTTTTCCGTATTGGGGTATTTCATTATCTTATGCTTTATATATATCTGTTTTGAGGCCTGAGGCCAATTTATAAACTGCGTGTGTTGTGTGTTTGTGTAACTTGTCCGCCGGACAGAGGAAATGCTGTCCGATTTTATATTGGATCAGCGGTTCCAATGGTCTCGGGGCGTGACAATTTATTTTGGTATCAGAGCCCAGGTTGTCGGATACCTTAGGGACTTGTGGATTTGGGTTTACGTTGCGTTTTTTATTTACGGATTTGTTGGTGTTAAATCTGATACCTACCCGGTAGGTGTCGGAGCTCGGGTTAGATTAGTCTACTCGAGTACATTTCGGATTTTCAGAGTCGTTTCACGGCCTGATTTGGACCATGGGACCTGGCGGCGACGGGACATCTCCGGGCGACAAATGTATAATTTGATAAGGTTAGTGACCTATACCTTAAGTAACCAATGATTAATATTGCAACAGGTATGACTGGGCGTGGACGTGCCCCCGCACCGAGACGTGGTCGAGGACGGCCACGTAAGTCTACTATTGAATCTCCGGTGACCAGGTCACCTGAGAGACCGATGGAGACAGGGCCGGTCAATCAGGGACAGACTCCTCCGGTTGTTCCGAGGCCCCCATCTCCACTGCTGTCAGCGGTTCCGACCGTACCACCCGTGACTGCTACACCATTGATTCCCTCAGTACCAGGACCGGTGCCTGCTACTGCATACTCAGCGGGACCATCATCTATACCGATTGCTACACCTGTAGCGGTGCCAGCAGTTCCGTACCCGACCGTACCTCTGTCAGCACCACCCACGGCGTACCCAACAGTACCTACTCCCCCGGCAGTGCCTACGGTTAGCTACCCCTCAGTACCGTTCACGAGAGTTTCTGCGGCTCCCTCAGCGGTTCCTGCTCCAGCAGCTTACTCGGCCCTACCAGTGGCCCCAGCTCCAGCAGCTTATTCGGCCCCACCAATGGCCCCTGTTCCAGGATTTTTCACAGTTCTATCTACTGTTTTTGGCATAGCACCCTATGCAGCTCCGCTGGTACCCCCTACTACTCCGGCAGATTGTGCCAGAGCCCGAGCACGGATACCCACACTTGCAGAGTCGGTGAAAGGCCGATTCACATTATTCTACGGAGGAGCTGATCCTAGGGCTGCCCGTGACTGGTTGGAGACTTTGGAGGGTACATTTGATTACATGGCTTGCTCCGAGTGGGAGAAGGCGGCGCTAGCCGCATACCATTTACGAGGTGAGGCGGTTACCTGGTGGGCTGATAAGCACCATTTTATTGATTATTTTAATTGCTAAAATCCATGTTTGACCCATGTTTTTATTGCTTAATTATGATTTTACCCTAGGTTTTGGAACTTTATCTTATTTTGGACTTAATTGCAAAATTACACATTTTTTGGATAATTTGGCCACTAATTTTCTGATATATTTTTGTAGGCATGAAAGGATCCTGGACCTAGGGCATATTGGGTCAAACTTGAGTCGGATGTGAACCGGATCGAATTATCAAGCCTACGATTAATCCGGGCCGTCTGATTCAAGAGCGGCTAGATCTGAGCCATCCGGGATGATCTGAAGCAACCCGAGCTAGGGTTAGGGTTGATCAAGCTCTATGATCAAGATCTGAAGGTTTCATCCCAATCAGAGCTCAATCAACCGTTGGATCAAGCAAGGAGGGCTCTAGAGTGTCCAATCACAGATAGAGTTGATCTGGACCATCCGTTGCACATCTGGAGGATCCGAGCTACCACAAGGCAGATCCTGACCCCAGATCATCATCATAAAAGTTTGGCTCAAATCAGAGCAAGATCTGCCGTTGGATTTCATCCGATCAATCTGGGCCGTCCATTGCTATATACTTAAGGAAAAATTTCCAGCGCTTCTCCCTGTCGCGTCTCCGCCGCACTGTTCATCCTCTTCGTTTGTTCTTCGTTTTCTTAGCATTTCTTCATCCAAGGGGCGCGACCACCTCCATCCTTCATCAGATCAAGTTCGAGGTCACTAGGGAGAGTAGTTTGTGGAGTTTTCAGCTTGGAATTGGGCAAGAACAGGGCTGTTGAGAGGTTTCCGCAGCCTTGTATTTGATAGCTTCAAATTCGGTTTTGTCGAGTTCTTCATCAATCCAAGCTATTCAGAGGGGTTCCCTGAAGTGTTTGGATCATTCCCGCACCTTCGTTTCACTCAGACATGGCTGAATTGAAGAAATCGATTGGGATTTTCTTTCTTGAACAGTTTGAGTTGGATTCAACTACTGATTCAGTTTCTTAGTGAATTGCTGAGCTTGCGGGTTCGAAGCCAGCTCTTGACTGACAACCAAGAAGACCTTGAGCTAATGGAGTGATTGGGGTTTAGATTTCTTATTGCATTTTTGAGTTGTAGCTGTAATTTCAATTTCTGCCATAGTTTCATTTCTGAATTTGTTCTAGCTACTGTAATTTCGTTGTATGGATCGTTTCTTTCTCAATTGGAGGCTCATCCTTGAGTGACAGCAAGGATTCGAAGCTGAGATGAGAGATTGAGACTTAGAATTAGCTAATTTCATTGTATTAGCTGTGATATCGATTCTGAATTCTGTTTTGGTTTCTGCTTTTCACATCAGCCACCTAGTTTCAGTTTCTGAATTCGTTTTCTGCCTTTAATCAGTGTTTAAATTTTGCAAGGAGTTAGCTAGGAAGTTAGTTAGTGAACAAGTGTCTTTAATTCCAGTTTACTAGATATTTAATCGTTGCGTATCAATTGTATTTCTTGCGTGCCATTTTATTTCTGCCAAAACCCAATTCTGTTCTGAAATTTCCAGCTGCTGTTTGGAGAATTCTTGCTAGGTAAACACTAGACATTTCATCTTAGTTTGTCTGGCATTACAATCAGTGCAATCAATATAAGTTGTTTGTGTTTTGCGCTAAACCTTGTGCTGAATTTCTGTACAGCAAGTCTGATTCCTGCGTATCAATACTTCTGATTTTTGCAGCCTCCTTTGCATTTGATTTCTGTCTAGATTGATGCTATGAAGTAGAGAAAACAATTAGTGTGATAATGCATTGGATCTAAGTTGTTTGGCATCTAGATTTCTACCTGAAGTTTCATTCAGTTTGCCATTGTAGCAGTTTCTGAAATCAATCCCAGGTTTCATGCGTATCAGTCTTGTGTTCTTGAGTGAATCTGAGCTGTCTCTGAATTTTATCTGGACATTAGATTAGAATGCTTGATTTTAGTGGCTTGATTAAGCTCTGAATCCAATTTGTTGTTTCTTGGCATTAGTTCTTGAAGCTTTGCCTTCCATTTCTGAACTTCTGCACACATACATTCGGATCCTGTTTTCTGAAATTCTTTTCTGCGTTTCTGATCTTTGTCTTCTGTCAATGGTGTCTGAAATTGCTAGTTCCATCTCTATCATGTAGCTAGCATCAAGTTTTTACAGTCTTTGCACAGCATTTTACTTAAGCCTCATAATTTGAGCTGAACCGAACAAGTTATCACGGAATTTGCAGTTTACCATCTCTGCATTCAAGTATTTCTGCATACCACCTCTGGATTAAACGTTTTTGAGTTGTTTATTAGCTTCGATTCTGTAATTCTGATTCAGTATTTCTGAAGCTAGTTCAAGTATTGGATTTCAGTGCTAGGTTGACTATTCATCCAATGTGTGCAGCATTCTATTTCTGAAAAATTGCATTTCATTTCTGCATTCCTACAATTCATTTCTGCATGGTTCCACTTCCTGAATTGATAAGTTCTGAATTGGTCAGCAACATTATGAAGCTGTCAGCTACAATTCCAGCTAAGTTTTGGCATTGAATCATCTTAAGATTGAACACACCTTGAAGTGTCTTTGTGTACTTGAACTCAGCTGCATTTTGTATGCGGATGTGCTGGAATTGTTATCTCTATTGCTGTAATTAAGTCAGTACTAAATTCCTGCTGAAATTTTGGTTGTTTCTGATTTTACTGTGCTATTCATGCGTATCAAATTATAGATCTGCCCTTGTATCAAGCAACCAATCAAAATTGCACTTTGTTTGAGTTTTCGGCACATGAGTTCCCTTCATTTGGTATTAAGTTGTTTTGATTTAATTACTTCCATTTTGGTATCAAGTGAAGTTTCGGTTTTAGGTGGAAATTCCTGAAGTTAAAAGCAATTCATACCTTGCTTTTGCAATTGAGTTCAGATTTGCTCTCCCAAGGTGGTTAAGTTGCATGGTTGATTAAGTCTCCCAAAGGAAGTTCATTAGTTGCCCTTTAATTGTTTAGTTCATTGGGTTAAGTTTCTTCTCGTTCATTTATGATTTCATTGCCGATTGAAAACCAAAACCTAATTGTTATTTGAAACCCATAATTCACAAACGACACCTAAATACAAGCGCGAATCAAGCAAACCTTCAACTAGTCCCTGAGAAAAATACGACCTGTGGCCCCTATATTACATTTTCATACTTTTGATTGTAAAAAGGGTTTCCAGCATTTCATTTCATTTTATTCATATTTAAATTTGATGAGCCCATACATTTCGTGACAAATTAATCTAGTATATTTTGGGTCTGTCAAATTTTTGGCGCCGTTGCCGGGGAAGCAACTAGTTGATTTGCTTGATTTTTGCTTGTATGCTTTTTGACATATCATTGGGTTCTATTTTTTGTTGCTTATTCTTCTGTATACGGGTACTGCCATTTTTCTTGTTTGATTTGTGACAGGGCTGCAAATTCAAAATGGGGTCAAAAGAGATAGAAAAGACATTGGAGGAGATAAGAAATGTGTTAAAGGAGTGGGACTACCAACTAGAACATAAAGCTCAGTCATCTGCTTACCAGAAGCCACCTCGGCCACAATTTTAGCCACCTCAACAACCACTTCAGCCACTCCAAGAATTCCAGCAGCCATATTTTGATTTCCAGCAGCCCCATTTGAATTTTCAGCACCCGAATGATCAATTTCAGCAGCCCTATCCTAATTTTCAGCAACCAAACTTTCAGTTTCAGCCACCATTTCAACAATTCGAGCCACCACAGCAAGATTTCCAACAATTTCAGCCAAATTCCAGCAATTTCCAGAATTTACAGAATTTTCAGAACGGGCAGCCAATTTTCCAGAATTTTCAGCCCAGTTTTCAGCAATTTCAGCCCAATTTTCAGCAACCATTTCAGCATTTTGAACCTCAATTCCAGCAATACAATCAAGGGCAGCAAAATTTTCAATCATTCCCAGTTTTTCCAGCGCAAAATCAACAAAATTTTCAGCCTACACAGCCCTTGAACCAGTTTTCACAGCACTACAATCAAGGGTTTCAAGGGCAGAATTTTCAGCCTTCGGCACCTAATTTTCCAGCTCAAAATCAAAACTTTCAGGGCTACATTTCCCAGCAAAATTTTCCAGCATATCAGCCCACTAATCAGCCCTTTAATCAGCCTCAACAGCCATGTTTTCAACCAAATCAGCAAGCTCAAAATTTTCAGCCTACTTCATCCTTTCAAAATCAGTCAAGGAGCTATGCTAACCAAGGAGGCTTTGAGAATATTAATGAGAATGAGGCTCAACTACAAAGAATGGAGGAGATTTATCAACAAGTTGTACAATATCATCAAAGGCAGCAAAGGCTTCAAGACATCGAAAAAGGCGTTGGACAAATTTCTAGTCAAATGAATTAGATACAAGTTCAAGGTGACCCTAGTGCAAGGCCAAATCTTTCTTTAATGGATCTTGCAATTTTAGAAGAAGAAGAAGAAGAATACATTAAAGTCTGGGCACCTAGAGCATGCATTCCTCCGGAGACTCCTACTCAAAATCCAATTCTAAATTTTTCAGCTCCAGAAGAAGAAGTTGAAGCTCCACAGACCATTCTAGACTTTTATTTTCTAATGATAGCATTATTGATGGTCCTAATTTTTCTGACACTGTTGTTGCAGATATTATAGGAGAAGCATGCAGAGGAGATGATTCCATAGGTGTAGGGGATTGCACAAAGCCCCAGGGACCACCACAAGATTTAGAGAATGAACCAGAAAGTGTAGGGACTTGCATGGTGGAAGCAAGCACCCAAGGATCACCAGTTGATTGTCCACCAGAGCTTGAGGCTGAAGAGGAGCATGAACTTGACCAGGAGGAGACCACAGATACATCTACTATTGTAGAACCTTCAGGTATTATCCAGCACGCTCAGGTAAGTAATTCTCCCCTTTCTTCAGAAAAATTCAGTGAGGTACCTAGGGATGATTCTATTGACTCTGATGAATTTATTGATATACCTTGTGTAGAAATTGTTTGTGAAAATCCAATAGAGGTACCAAACATTGATTTTAGTGATCATCATGCATTACTTGACACATCTATTGTAAATATGAATAGCGAAATAATTTTAGAGGCACCCATAATTGATGTTGTTTGTTATGATGAATTTCTTGATACATCTTTTGTGAATATGGATAGTGAAAATTTTTTAGAAGTACCTGAAATGGATGTTATTTATTTTGATGAATCTCTTGCTATATCTTATGCTGAGGTTGAATGTGAGAAACTTTTGGAAATACCTGAGATTGATTTGATTGGTTGTGACACATTGCATGATACACCCTTGATAGGAAATGATTGTGAAATTTCTATTGATGAGCCAGAACTTGATTTCTTTATTTGTGATGAGTATCTGGATGCCAATTTTGTAGAACATGATTTTGAAAATTTTATTGAGGTACCAGAATTTGATTTAATTGGACATGATGCAGATTTGGATTTATTTCATGCAGAGACTGAACTTCTATCATTTCTTTCTGACCCTGAACGCTTGGGAGAGGTATTACATGTTTTTGCAGGGTCCAGAAGACTTCAGGAGTGGGTGTTCCAACTGAACAGACTTCAGCCTCCTGGAAGGACTTCTGAAAGGCATAAAGAAGGAGGAGATGATTTTGCTTTAATTCGAAGAACTCCATTCCTTCAGTGGATTTTGAACCTGAATCGCCTTAGGCCACCAGAGAAATTTTTTGTAAAGTTTAAGTGTGGGGGAGTCTTCATTCTCCCAGCCACTCATACCCCTCCACTACCCAGATGGAGGCTCCTTCTGGATCGACTCCGTCCACCAGAATAAAGGGGAGTTTGATTTTTCTTGTATTTACTTTTATTTCATTTTTCATTTCCATGCTTCCTAGAATTAGAATTTTCCTTTAAACTGAGTCCTTGTAAATAAATGCATGTTATTTCTTTTGTCACTTTTTCTTGCATGAGTAGAAATAAAAGTATCCCTCTAGGTTATCTCCATAGCATTTTAGAATCTTTTGAAAATAAATTAAATTTGATTGTCAAGACTTAGGGTTTGAGCTAATGGATGAAATCTTGGATACTTGAGTACTACTTGCTTTAGATTCTTAATTGAGGACTTGGGATGAATTATTTTGACCTAGTGAGAATTAGCCTTATTCTGCGATACACATATGTCATTGTGCTCTAGAACTTGCTTAGGTTCTTTCAAACCCATATTTCAATGATTGGATCACATCTATAGAGGCTAATCCATTTATTTTCCTTTCTACATCAATTTTTAGCAATAATCATGTTTATTCCATTTTCCTTTACTTATTTCTTTCTCTTACCCTCACTTTTCTTTGGACTTATTGTTTGAAATGTTTCTAATGATATTTTGCCCGAGACGGACAAAGATTCAAGTGTGGGGGAGGGAGTGTCTAAAGTTTTGGATGCATTTCAAAACTCGAAAAAAAAAAAAATTCATGTGCCAAGTGAGTTTAGTTTGGTATCAAGATCAAGCAAGAAGAAGTGGTTAAGGATGGAAATCAATTGAACCATTTAGATTCTTGAGCATCAATTGGAGACCCAAGAAGCTGTGCCAAGACAACAATCTGAAAAGAAAAAAAGGGCACATCAAAAGCAATGAAAAAAAAAAGAGTTGGTGCCAAGCAAGAAAAAAATTTCTGTGAAGCATGATTTGATCAGAATTACTCACAATTGCAGTTGTATTCTGTTCGGAAAAAACTCAGAACCATATGCTAGAAGCTAAATCTCAGCTGTACAAAGTCGGAATGTTTGAATAAGGGCTGAACAAAAGCTGAACACAAGAGAAAAAAAATCAGTGTTAGCAGTTTTTGTGCAGTTTTTATCAAGAAGAGCTGAATTTCGGGTTTTCAAGGCTGTGAATCAGGGAACAAGTTCGGAATTGCATCAAAGAATGATGAGAACATCCACTGCTGATCAGAACTGAAAGAAGATGTGGCTGCTAGGACTTGTAGATCAAGACAGAAAAAAAAAACAGTGAAGGGGCTTGGTTTCAACTTGCTGAGCAGGAATTCTCCACTGCTAAGTGATATAACTTCTGCAAATGTAGAAATCTTGGAGCATTGAATCTGGAAAAGGTGGAGGAAGTCGACAGCCTACAAACAGGACTGAGGAAAGAGCCGAAACAAATTCAGATATAAAAAAAACAGTAAGAAAAGAATTCAGTTAAGTAAACTTTCAAGTGAGGTGTTTAAGCTCTTTACTACTATTGATGCAAATTGTTTTGAGAAATCAGACTGATCTGAAATGACTCTTAATGAAGTTTGATTCCATTGTGACACAACATGACTGTCCAGAAAAAAAATAGAAAACAGGGGAAAAGAAAAGAAGAAACCAAGTGGACACAATTGAGTTGGCATTGAAAATCATTGAAGTTCTCTAATCCAAATTAAAAGCTTTGCTCCACTACAAATCTGACCTTGCTAGAGGATAAAAGAAGAAGAGAAAATTCAGAAAAGAGAAGGAAGAAAGAAATTTGGCACACAATAGAAGAAACTTGGCACATTAGACCAAGGAAGGGTTTTTCATCCAAATCAAAGGAATTTATTCAAGTTTCACTCACCCATACTTTTGATATTATTAGAGGACTGTCAAGATGGGGCAAAGCACATTGGAAATATTTTTAAACAACCAAGTCCTCCACTCCATCAAAATTTTCTATTTTCTTAGTCTTTATTTCATTTCTCACCATTTTTCATGTTTTCATAGTTGTTGATTCCAATCATGAATAATGGTGGAGAGTAGATAATAAGCAAGCCTATGGTAGTGCAAGAATCATGAGTGTAAGAGTGAGCTCCACTTCCATCATCAACTTAGAACTTAAGGAGAGAGCCACCAAAATTTTCCTTGAAAGGCTATGAGTTAAATTCATCTCAATGACTCATGATAGATGAAAAGGCTAAGTTGTTGATTTAAGGACACGATAGTAATCCATAGAGCTTAGATTTATGAGAATTGGCAACCCTAGGTAATTTCTTTTCATTTGTTTCTAATTATGCTTCAGAAAGCCTAAGGGATACATATTTAATTGTTTCGCGAGACGCTCAAGGTTAAGTGTGGGGGAGTTGATAAGCACCATTTTATTGATTATTTTAATTGCTAAAATCCATGTTTGACCCATGTTTTTATTGCTTAATTATGATTTTACCCTAGGTTTTGGAACTTTATCTTATTTTGGACTTAATTGCAAAATTACATATTTTTTGGATAATTTGGCCACTAATTTTCTGATATATTTTTGTAGGCATGAAAGGATCCTGGACCTAGGGCATATTGGGTCAAACTTGAGTCGGATGTGAACTGGATCGAATTATCAAGCCTACGATTAATCCGGGCCGTCCGATTCAAGAGCGGCTAGATCTGAGCCATCCGGGATGATCTGAAGCAATCCGAGCTAGGGTTAGGGTTGATCAAGCTCTATGATCAAGATCTGAAGGTTTCATCCCAATCAGAGCTCAATCAACCGTTGGATCAAGCAAGGAGGGCTCTAGAGCGTCCAATCACAGATAGAGTTGATCTGGACCATCCGTTGCACATCTGGAGGATCCGAGCTACCACAAGGCAGATCCTGACCCCAGATCATCATCATAAAAGTTTGGCTCAAATCAGAGCAAGATCTGCCGTTGGATTTCATCCGATCAATCTGGGCCGTCCATTGCTATATACTTAAGGAAAAATTTCCAGCGCTTCTCCCTGTCGCGTCTCCGCCGCACTGTTCATCCTCTTCGTTTGTTCTTCGTTTTCTTAGCATTTCTTCATCCAAGGGGCGCGACCACCTCCATCCTTCATCAGATCAAGTTCGAGGTCACTATGGAGAGTAGTTTGTGGAGTTTTCAGCTTGGAATTGGGCAAGAACAGGGCTGTTGAGAGGTTTCCGCAGCCTTGTATTTGATAGCTTCAAATTCGGTTTTGTCGAGTTCTTCATCAATCCAAGCTATTCAGAGGGGTTCCCTGAAGTGTTTGGATCATTCCCGCACCTTCGTTTCACTCAGACATGGCTGAATTGAAGAAATCGATTGGGATTTTCTTTCTTGAATAGTTTGAGCTGGATTCAACTACCGATTCAGTTTCTTAGTGAATTGCTGAGCTTGCGGGTTCGAAGCCAGCTCTTGACTGACAACCAAGAAGACCTTGAGCTAATGGAGTGATTGGGGTTTAGATTTCTTATTGCATTTTTGAGTTGTAGCTGTAATTTCAATTTCTGCCATAGTTTCATTTCTGAATTTGTTCCAGCTACTGTAATTTCGTTGTATGGATCGTTTCTTTCTCAATTGGAGGCTCATCCTTGAGTGACAGCAAGGATTCGAAGCTGAGATGAGAGATTGAGACTTAGAATTAGCTAATTTCATTGTATTAGCTGTGATATCGATTCTGAATTCTGTTTTGGTTTCTGCTTTTCACATCAGCCACCTAGTTTTAGTTTCTGAATTCGTTTTCTGCCTTTAATCAGTGTTTAAATTTTGCAAGGAGTTAGCTAGGAAGTTAGTTAGTGAACAAGTGTCTTTAATTCCAGTTTACTAGATATTTAATCGTTGCGTATCAATTGTATTTCTTGCGTGCCATTTTATTTCTGCCAAAACCCAATTCTGTTCTGAAATTTCCAGCTGCTGTTTGGAGAATTCTTGCTAGGTAAACACTAGACATTTCATCTTAGTTTGTCTGGCATTACAATCAGTGCAATCAATATAAGTTGTTTGTGTTTTGCGCTAAACCTTGTGCTGAATTTCTGTACAGCAAGTCTGATTCCTGCGTATCAATACTTCTGATTTTTGCAGCCTCCTTTGCATTTGATTTCTGTCTAGATTGATGCTATGAAGTAGAGAAAACAATTAGTGTGATAATGCATTGGATCTAAGTTGTTTGGCATCTAGATTTCTACCTGAAGTTTCATTCAGTTTGCCATTGTAGCAGTTTCTGAAATCAATCCCAGGTTTCATGCGTATCAGTCTTGTGTTCTTGAGTGAATCTGAGCTGTCTCTGAATTTTATCTGGACATTAGATTAGAATGCTTGATTTTAGTGGCTTGATTAAGCTCTCAATCCAATTTGTTGTTTCTTGGCATTAGTTCTTGAAGCTTTGCCTTCCATTTCTGAACTTCTGCACACATACATTCGGATCCTGTTTTCTGAAATTCTTTTCTGCATTTCTGATCTTTGTCTTCTGTCAATGGTGTCTGAAATTGCTAGTTCCATCTCTATCATGTAGCTAGCATCAAGTTTTTACAGTCTTTGCACAGCATTTTACTTAAGCCTCATAATTTGAGCTGAACCGAACAAGTTATCACGGAATTTGCAGTTTACCATCTCTGCATTCAAGTATTTCTGCATACCACCTCTGGATTAAACATTTTTGAGTTGTTTATTAGCTTCGATTCTGTAATTCTGATTCAGTATTTCTGAAGCTAGTTCAAGTATTGGATTTCAGTGCTAGGTTGACTATTCATCCAATGTGTGCAGCATTCTATTTCTGAAAAATTGCATTTCATTTCTGCATTCCTACAATTCATTTCTGCATGGTTCCACTTCCTGAATTGATAAGTTCTGAATTGGTCAGCAACATTATGAAGCTGTCAGCTACAATTCCAGCTAAGTTTCGGCATTGAATCATCTTAAGATTGAACACACCTTGAAGTGTCTTTGTGTACTTGAACTCAGCTGCATTTTGTATGCGGATGTGCTGGAATTGTTATCTCTATTGCTGTAATTAAGTCAGTACTAAATTCCTGCTGAAATTTTGGTTGTTTCTGATTTTACTGTGCTATTCATGCGTATCAAATTGTAGATCTGCCCTTGTATCAAGCAACCAATCAAAATTGCACTTTGTTTGAGTTTTCGGCACATGAGTTCCCTTCATTTGGTATTAAGTTGTTTTGATTTAATTACTTCCATTTTGGTATCAAGTGAAGTTTCGGTTTTAGGTGGAAATTCCTGAAGTTAAAAGCAATTCATACCTTGCTTTTGCAATTGAGTTCAGATTTGCTCTCCCAAGGTGGTTAAGTTGCATTGGTTGATTAAGTCTCCCAAAGGAAGTTCATTAGTTGCCCTTTAATTGTTTAGTTCATTGGGTTAAGTTTCTTCTCGTTCATTTATGATTTCATTGCCGATTGAAAACCAAAACCTAATTGTTATTTGAAACCCATAATTCACAAACGACACCTAAATACAAGCGCGAATCAAGCAAACCTTCAACTAGTCCCTGAGAAAAATACGACCTGTGGCCCCTATATTACATTTTCATATTTTTGATTGTAAAAAGGGTTTCCAGCATTTCATTTCATTTTATTCATATTTAAATTTGATGAGCCCATACATTTCGTGACAAATTAATCTAGTATATTTTGGGCCCGTCATGGGCCTCGCGGCGCACGATTATTGGAGAGCAGCATCTCACATGGGCCGTCTTCAGAGAGGCATTCGAGAGTCACTACGTTCCGATATCCTATCAGATGACTCAGCGACAGGAGTTCCTGACTCTGCAGCAGGGGACTCGCACGGTTATGGAGTATAGCGCAGAATTCGACCGATTGGCTGAATTCTTCCCCGAGCTGGTTACCGAGGATAGATCCCGGATGATCCACTTCTCTAGAGGACTAGCTGTGTATATCCGACTCAAGCTTGCCGGATTTAGTACTGCATCTTACTGTGAGGCTTTGGAGAGAGCCCTTTTGATTGAGATGACACAGCAGGAGGTGAATGCGGAGAAGAAAAAGGGGAAAGAGTCAGCTCAGGGTTCCTCTTAGACTCAGCCATAGCAGACCTCGGGACAGAAGCGTGGCGGTCAGGGACCCTCAGCTCAGAGCACTTCTGGGGCATCTGGCAGGCCTCAGAAGTCTGGCCGTTACTCAGGCGGTTCATCTCGGTCTTCTCAGCAGCACCAGAAGAAGAAGACAGCTGGGCAGTATCAGTGTACCCAATGTGGATCCAGAGGGCATTCGAGGTCAGAGTGTCTTGTGGGACATGCAGTGTGTTTCTACTGCAAGCTCCCAGGGCATATGAGTCGAGACTGTGCGCTGAAGGCACAGCACGAGGGGGCGGGAGGCACGGGACAGAGTGGCCATACCGCACAGTCAGGACCACAGCGAGGAGGACGGAGGACCCAGCATTCTTTTCGTCCACCCCAGACAGTCACTCCAGCAGTGGTTTATGGTATGACTGGATATGAGCACGTCAGTACTCCAGCGGCATCTCAGAGTTCTGTCTCGGCACCCCCGCAGCAGTATATGCCACAGCCTCAGTACTACCCGAGTTATCAGTCGACACCGTATCAGCCTCAGACTGCGGTTGGAGCACCGATACCCCAGCCTCTGCCACCCCCGCAGCCACAGCAGTATCCTCCTCTACCTCCACCACCAGAGTCAGGACGAGTTTTCGCCGTTACACGAGAGGAGGCACAGAGGGCTGACGGATCCGTATTTCGCGGTATTATCTCCTTATATTCAGTACCTGCAGATTTATTAGTGGATACTGGTAGTTCGTACTCGTTCATTTCCCGATTATTCTTGGCTAGGATTGGTAGGCTACCTACTGCTAGGGCTCGCCACCTGTCGGTATCTTTACCATCGGGTGAGTCATTAGCGGTCACTCAGGAGGTCAGAGCCTGCCCACTGGATTTCGGTAGCATGATTCTCACCGTGGATCTGTTGGTGCTGGAGATGGTTGATTTTGATATCATCCTCGGCATGGACTGGCTTACTGTATACCATGCCACCGTGGATTGTCGGACGAGGGTGGTCACTTTTCGGCCTCCGGACCAACCCTCGTGGGATTTCACCGGCATCCGAGACGACGGCATATCTGTTATTTCTGCGCTCCAGGCATAGAGATTGTTATCACTGGGCTGTCAGGGTTATCTGTTATCGATGATTAGCGTGGATGACAGCAGTAGTGCCTCACTTCCGGATATTCCAGTTGTTCGGGAGTTCCCAGATGTCTTTCCAGAGGAGCTAACGGGTCTTCCTCCCAGGAGACAGATAGAGTTCACTATAGAGCTGATTCCGGGGACTGCGCCGGCGTCTAAGGCTCCTTATCGCATGGCACCGAAAGAGTTGGACGAGCTGAAGGTCCAACTCCAGGAGTTATTAGACCGAGGATTCATCAGACCGAGCGTATCTCCTTGGGGTTCACCGGTCCTGTTTGTCAAGAAGAAGGACGGTTCTTTGAGGTTATGCATTGACTACCGACAGTTGAATGCAGTAACCATCAAGAACAAGTACCCGTTGCCACGGATAGAGGATTTGTTTGATCAGCTCAGAGACACCTCAGTGTATTCTAAGATTGATCTGCGGTCCGGATATCATCAGTTGAGAGTTAGAGACTCAGATATTCAAAAGACAGCGTTTCGCAGTAGATATGGGCACTATGAGTTCTTGGTAATGCCATTTGGGCTTACCAACGCTCCAGCGGTATTCATGGATTTGATGAACCGCATATTCCTGGAGTATTTAGATCAGTTTGTGATTGTCTTCATTGATGACATCTTGATCTATTCGCGTTCTGAGGAGGAGCATGCGCAGCATCTTCGCATAGTTTTGGAGACACTCCGACGGGAGCACTTATTTGCGAAGTTCAGCAAATGCGCATTCTGGCTATCCTCAGTCGGTTTTCTGGTGCATGTGGTTTCCAGCCGTGGTATTTCAGTAGACCCCCAGAAGATCGAGGCTGTCACCAGTTGAGAGCATCCGAAGTCAGTTCAGGAGGTTCGCAGTTTCTTGGGATTAGCGGGCTACTACAGACGATTTGTAGAGGGCTTCTCGAGCAACGCTATGCCGCTTACACGCCTTACCAGGAAAGGCGTGAAGTTCACATGGTCAGAGGCTTGTGAGGCTAGTTTCCAGGAGCTGAAGCAGAGATTAGTGTCGGCACCCGTCCTCGTTCTTCCATCAGGAGAGGATGGATTTGTGCTTTATACAGATGCGTCCTATCAGGGATTGGGCGCTGTTCTGATGCAGCACGGGCGGGTAGTATCTTATGCTTCTCGATAGCTGAAGGAGCATGAGAATAACTACCCAGTTCACGATTTAGAGTTTGCAGCCATTATCTTTGCGTTGAAGATTTGGAGGCATCACCTGTATGGGATCACTTTTGAGATATTCACGGATCATAAGAGCCTTAAGTATCTTTTTACGCAGAAGGAGCTCAACCTCCGACAGAGGAGGTGGATGGAGTTCCTGAAGGACTACGATTGTACCATTAGCTACCACCCTGGGAAAGCTAATGTTGTTGCTGACGCCCTGAGTAGGAAGTCCAGAGGAGAACTAGCCTCCCACCGAGTACTGGTTACCGAGATCGTCCAGAGTTTCTCAGAGTTGGGTCTAGAGGAGCAGGGTCAGACTGAGAGGGGTATTCTGGCGACTATTGTTGCTCAGTCTTCCATCCGGACGAGGATCAGAGAGGCTCAGGCGAGTGATCAACATCTGCAGTCCCTCGGCAGTCGAGCAGCCACAGAGCAGCAGTCTGATTTTACACGAGACGACGTGGATGCCCTGTATTTTTGTGGGAGACTTTGCGTACCCGAGTCACATCCGGTCCAAGAGGAGTTACTTCAGGAGGCACATCGCTCCCGATTTGCTATCCATCCGGGTGCCACCCGTATGTATCGGGATCTGAGACGTTCCTATTGGTGGAACGACATGAAGAAAGACATTGCGGATTTTGTAGCTAGATGTCTAGTTTGCCAGCAGGTTAAGGCTGAGCATCAGAGACCTGCTGGACTACTTCAGAGTATCCCCATTCCCGAGTGGAAGTGGGAACACATTACTATGGATTTTGTGGTAGGATTACCGAGGACTCAGCGAGGACACGATGCGATTTGGGTGATCGTTGATCGATTAACCAAATCTGCACACTTTTTGGCCATTCGGAGGACAGACTCCTTGGACAGACTAGCAGAGCTATATTGCAGAGAGATCATCAGATTACACGGCATACCATTGAGTATCATCTCTGACCGAGATCCGCGTTTCACCTCACGCTTCTGGCAGAGTCTGCAGAAGGCCATGGGTACCGAGCTTAGATTTAGTACCGCCTTCCACCCGCAGACCGATGGTCAGTCAGAGCGTACGATCCAGACCTTGGAGGACTTACTTCGAGCCTGTGTTATGGATTTCGGAGGCAGTTGGGAGGATCATCTGCATCTTGTCGAGTTCGCCTACAACAACAGCTATCATGCGGCTATCCAGATGGCCCCGTATGAGGCGTTGTATGGTAGGCCTTGTCGGACACCCACCCTCTGGGAGGAGGTTGGGGAATCCTAGCTGTTAGGACCTCAGAGAGCCCAGCACGAGGCAGAGTTAGTCCGTACCATCAGACGCAGGATATCTGAGGCGCAGGATCGTCAGAAGAGCTATGCCGACCGGAGATGGAGACCTCTGGAGTTCTCCGTAGGTGATCATGTATTTCTGCGAGTTTCACCCACGAAGGGGGTGAAACGATTTGGTGTTCGAGGGAAGCTTGCTCCGCGTTACATCGGTCCGTTCCAGATTCTGGAGAGGGTTGGAGCAGTTGCTTATCAGTTGGCTCTTCCACCATCTATTACCGGTGTACATGATGTATTTCACGTATCCATGTTGAGGAAATACATACCAGACCCTTCACACGTGTTGTCGGATGTCTCAGTTCCACTACAGCCTGACGCGACTTATGAGGAGATTCCTGTACGGATTTTGGGTCACCGGGAGCGTCAGTTGCGGAACAAGACAATCCGGCTTGTTAAAGTCGGATGGCAGCATCACTCAGATGAGGAGGCTACCTGGGAGCTTGAGGATGTCATCCGAGCTCGCTACCCCCACCTATTCACTTGAGGTATGTATGGTTAGTTACTGTTCAGTATTTATATCAACATACTTCTTAGTAGTGTTTACTATAGTGAATATCGAAATTTGGGGACCAAATTTTTATTAGTGGGGGAGGATGTTAAATCCGACACTTTTGACTAGGTTCCGGAAATTTTCGGAGAGTTACCGGGAAGGTTCCAGGGTTTCCGAAACCTTGGACATAAATTAGGGACTAAACTGTAATTAAAACCAATGGTTACAAGGGGTTAATGAGTTGGAAATTAAGACCTAGGGGCAGTCTTGCAATTAGATGGAAATTGCTTGGACCAAAATGCAAAAGGCCACATAAGAGCCGGTTAGGGCTCGGTGTGGTGTGGCTGCCGCATTCCACTCGACGCCCGATTCCTTTTCATTTGCCCGTAGCAATGCCGCCTCCATCTTCACTTCATCTTTCTCTTTTCTTCTTCGCTGCCCTAGCCGAAGCTGACCTCTGCCTTCGCCTTCTCCACTCCAGCTAAACCTGAGCACTTATCCTCCTCTCGATCCTCTCTGCATCTCATCTCCCTCACGAACGACAGTCAGCCACCTCTGTCGCCCTCATCGAGCGAAGTCGTATCCTAGCTTTTCCTTCCTTCCGCACAAGAGGGATTCGCCTCAACTCGAGCCTGGACGATTTGTGTGCTCTCTAGTTGCCGATCGTGGGAAAGTGGCTGTGGGCGGTGGGTAGCGGATCATCGATCACTGGTTGGACTTCTTCTAAGGTATGTTCTCTTCTTGTTGTTCGAGAACAACTTGGTCTAGGGTTGGACGGCGATTGGCGAGGTTTTCCTTGAGTTAGACTTGTGATCTATCTCTGTTTGAGCAGGATCTGGATTTGGGGGATAGAGGACTCACCGGAGCGAGGGAATTATAGCTGAAACAACACATTTGACCCTGTCCTATTTTGATTAGCTGTGGCTAGTGTCTACTGGAGGTAAGGATCTGAATCCCTATGATGTTGTACCTATGTGAATGATACTGCTACGATTGTAGATGGATTTATGCTTGTCTGTTGATAAATTGAAAACACTTAGGTTTTGTTCTGTGAGTATAGTGGATGAGTTAATTAAGGTGTATCAACGAAATCTAATTGATTTGAATGTTGTTTCAGTTCTTGATTAGCTTTACTTTGTGAGCTCATTCGGATGAATCTGTATTAGTTTCTATGAATGGGTTTTCAATTTGGCAACTGAGCTGATAGGGTCTTATAGTGTTTGTCCCATGAAACCTTGAAGGATTGATTGTGTGATTGGGTGAGATGGAGTTTAGCATGAAGCTTAACCCCTAATAATCTATGGGTGATGTATGCGAATTTAGGATTGGGCCTAATTTTAATTACAATGAGTAATTAGAAACCTCTTCATTTAATTAGACGTGATTAAAGGAACGGGGACAATTGGGTAACCCTAACATGGGTTAGGAATTAATTAGCTGATTATTATTTGTTGGTAGTAGCTAATTAAGCATGTCCTTGACACAGGGGCTTGACTTGGATTTATTGCTGCTTATTATTGGCGGGTGGTCCTTTCTCGTTTGATACGGACTTCCACTCTTGGAGGCGGGTACTTCTTGCTTGTCTTCTGTAGATCCACTTTATCTTTATGCATGGCTAGTAATTTATGCAGTAGGCTGATATTGACCTTTATCTGCTACCGTTTTGTTATCCTGCTTGATACTTATGCTTGACCTTGGATATGATCTACATTTATTTCTATACAGTCTCGTTTATTTGTTATCTGACTCTGTATAGCATTGGTATAAGCATGAGTATGTGGATATAGATTAGCATACCATTGTGTGGTTGTATTGGTTGATTTTGGTCGTACCTGCACGTGTGTCTAGATATGGACTGATTGAGTTATTGGGGTATGTCACCTGATGTCTGCATTTGGTTGACTCTACTCGTATTTGCACGTGTATCTGGTTATAGGATTGATTGGGTTATGATGCATACATATGACCTGTGCATGATAGGTTGGGTTATGTGTCGATGACCTGGTAGGGGTTGCATGTGTTAGTCATGCACCATACCTGCACTGTTGCATGCCGGCGATCAGCTGACTCCCTTGTGGTTGAGCCTAATCGTCTTCCGGCACATGATATGCACACACGGCCACTCATGGGTTAGTGGATACCGCTGGGTGTGTGCATTTGCTCTGTACTGCTCCGCTCGTCCGCTCATGGGTAGTGGTTTCGGAGCGTGGTAGCAGGCAGGGATCCCTTCTCTTACCATAGACCAGAGAAGATGAGAGAGATATCTCCCCCATATATACATGGGGCGGAGTGTTTACTCCACCAGCATCCTGTCCACTCGGTGGTCACTCAGGAGCAGTGATGGCAGAGTGCTGACAGTGTCATGGCTCTACCCACTCGGCCGACACAATATCGCCTGTCTCGGTGGCTTGACTGGTGTTAGGCGGTGACCATGACATTGCATCATGTGCATATGATGCATTTATGCATTGATTGTGTTTGCTGCATTTACTTGCTGCACTTGTTTGACATGCACATACAGGAGGTACTTTTGGTATGGTTTGTTGACCCTGCACTTGCTCGTATGGTACGAGTCCTATTATGATCATGATAGACTGATTTCTGGTATGTACAGTCCTTTATTATTTCAGTTATGCATGCTTCTGATATTATCATGGAGACTGTATCCTGTTGTTTCTATATAGCTACTTTAGCTACTTTTCAGCCATGCATATCTTTCTATATACCCGCGAGTCCACTTGGACTCACCACCCGTTGTAATATTTTTGTTTCAGGTTGATAGCTCGCCGGAGGAGCCCAGTTGCCGGTCCTGGTCCCTACGACTCCGTTGATGGATGCTTCCGCGTTGTTTTCTTTCGTTATAGCATTTCTTATGCGTTGTATTCGTTTTTATACATCGTGGACTTGTATTCGAGTTCTATTCGTATGACATTGTATTTCTGAGTCCTCTGTTGGACTATGTGTTGATTGATTTGCGGCGCGCCTGCCCTGGGGGCAGCTCAGGTGAGTTCGATGTTTTCCGTATTGGGGTATTTCATTATCTTATGCTTTATATATATCTGTTTTGAGGCCTGAGGCCAATTTATAAACTGCGTGTGTTGTGTGTTTGTGTAACTTGTCCGCCGGACAGAGGAAATGCTGTCCTATTTTATATTGGATCAGCGGCTCCAATAGTCTCGGGGCGTGACAATAACATAACTCTTGAATTTCTCTAAATAATAATATCAAAAAAAAGTACACATCAAGAAAATATTCCTTTTTGTTCATCACTAACAATATCCCGAATGCTTGAGGATTTTTTTTCACTCTCTTTAAATTTTTTTTTCTTTTCATTCTTTTCTTTTTTTTTCACTTTTTTTTATCATTATTATTTTTCTATCTCTCTTTCTTTTTTTTTCACATAGGGAGATTTTTTTTCACAAAGAGAGATTTTTTTTTCACATAAGCATTCGTCCATATACACTTGTCTCTCCCCCCCCCCCCCCCCACACTTAAAATTTGAGCATCTCGCGAAACTACTAAATATGTATCAAAGCATGATAACATCTCAAACTTACAATAATAGAGGCTAATAATAGACAAATAAAAATGTACTCATCATGCAATCACCCCATACTTTCATCGAATGCTCAAGGAAAGAATAAGCTAACAAAGATATGACAGTGATAATCTAGTGACAATGAGAGGATCTGAAAGACAATGAAACATGAAGGTAATAGGTGAAACACTCACTAGTAACAGTAGCAAAGTAGAGGAAAACTAAGAGTTCAACAAGAAAGGTTGCCTCTATCATATTCATGTAAGCTTATGCTAATGTAATTTCAAAAAGAATCAAAGCAAGTTCTAGAGTGTCAAGTATCACAAATGCTATCACACATAAGAGGATTAAGGATAGGCATGACAATATCCTCACTAGGTGATCAATAAAATGTCATGCTTAATCCAACAAGATAGAGTCTATCACCACAACAAATGACTAAATGCAATTAATATCCCCAAGCATACCAAGGAAACCAAAACTCGATAATCAGACTTAACTATCTTTTATGATTCTCAAAGCATAATAAAGGAACATGTATGGAGATAAAACTAGAAATCAAACAAGGTTTATTTAAGACTAAACAAAATGCAGAATGAGGAAACAAAACATGAATGCAAGGTATAAAAGCAAATAAACATGCGAGTATAAACATAAAGAAAAACAAGAAAAGGAAAGTAAAGGAAACTCCCCTTTATTTCTGGCGGTCGGAGTCTATCAAGAAACAACCTCCATCGTGGTAGTAGAGGAGTAGGAGTAGCTGAGAGAGCTTCTTTCATTTGATCTATGTCATGGTGCATGTCTCCCCCACACTTGAACTTTACAGAAAAATGTTCAGGTGACCGTAGACGATTAAGGTACAAGATCCATGTAAGAGATGGAGTGCTATGAATTAAAGTAAGACCTTCTCCTCCCTCTTGATGCCTTTTGAAAGTTCTTCCAGGAGGTTGGAGTCTGTTCAGATGGAGCACCCACTCCATAAGTCTTCGGGACCCTGTAAAACCATGTAATACCTTTTTCAAGCGTGCAGGGTAAGAAAGAAATGAAATAATATCAGTCTCTGCATGAAATGTATCCAAAAATGCATCACATCCAATAAAATCAGTTTCTGGTATCTCAATGAATTTTTCACAATTAATATCCACCAAGGGTAATTCAAGAAACTTATCACCACCCATGAAATCTATTTTGGATACCTCAATGGAATTTTCACAATTATTTTCCAACAAGTATGTATCAAGCAATGCATTACAACCACTGAAATCAATTTGAGGTACCTCCATAAGTTTTTCACACTCAACTTCAGCATAAGATATAGCAAGAGATTCATCACAATAAACAACTTCAATTTCAGACTCTTCTAAAAATTTTTCACACTCCATATCCACAAAAGATGTATCAAAAGATTCATCATAACATACAACATCAATTTGGGGCACTTCTAAAAATTTTTTACAATCCATATCCACAAAAGATGTATCAAGGAATTCATCATAACAAACAACATCAATTTTAGGTGCCTCTAAAAATTTATTACAATCAATAAAATCAATTTGAAGCACCTCTATGCAATCTTCAAAAGAAATAGGAAGAATACTTACCTCATCTTGCTGATGAATACCTGGAGGTTCTATAAGAGTAGATGTAATTATTAGCTCCTCCTGGTAATGAGCAATCTCCTCTTCAAGTTCAGGTTCTGGTGCAACTAAAACAGGTGATTCTTGGATTCTTGCTTCCACTTTGCAAGTCCCTACACTTCCATGCTGATCTTCTGAATCTTCTAGTGTACCAGTCAATGGTGGTGGTCCCTGGGGCTCAGTGCAATCCCCTACACCAATAGGATCATCTCCAATGCATGCTTTATCAACCATTCCTGCAACAACCAAATTAGAATAATTAGGATCATCAACAACTAGATCATCACAAAATAAAAGTATAGAATGATCCTGTAAAGTTTCAGAATCGAAATCAAGGTTGTTACAAGCTCTGCTATCCATCTTCTCCAATGCCTCTAAATCAGTAGGAATGGGTGATTCTTTGGGCTCAGTGCAATCCCCTACACTCTCAATCCTATCCTCTAAATTTTCTGATGTATCAATCAATGTAGGTGGTTCCTGGGGCTCTGTGCAATCCCCTACACCTATAGATAGATTCATTTGACTCGCAATTTGCCCACTGCTTCTTTCAATGTCTTGAAGCCTTTGTTGCTTTTGTTGATATTGTAGAAGTTGTTGAAGCATCTCCACCATTCTTTGTTGCTGTGCATCACTCTCATTAGTATTCTCAAAGCCTCCTTGATTGGTGTGGAACTCCTGTTGGTCTTGAAATGTAGCACAAGGCTGCTGAAGACCATGAGTAGGCTGTGAATTCTGAAATTGGAACTGTTGGGGCTACTCAAATGGTTGAATGGGCTGATTAAACTGCTGAAATGGCTGATAATTAGGATGTTGTTGCTGGAAATTGTTGTTCTGAAAATTCTGAAATTGGGACTGGCATTGTTGATTGAATTGTTGAAATGCTTGAGGTTGAAAATTCTGAGTGTCTTGCTGAAAATTCTGACCTTGAAACTTGAAATCTTGCAGACATGGTTGAAATTATGGCTGAAAAAACTGATTTGTTTGCTGAAAATTCGAATAAGGCTATTGAAAATTTGGATTGAACCCTTGCTGAAAATTCTGAAATTGTGGTTGAAACTGCTGTGGTGGCTGATTAAATGTTTAGTACTGCTGCAAATCTGAATAGGGCTGCTGAAATTGTTGAAAAGGCTGACATTGTGGCTGCCCTTGCTGAAATTGATAACTTGGTTGTTGAAAATTTGATTGGGACTGCTGAAAAGATTGGTTTTGCTGCTGAAACTGCTGACATGGCTGCTGGTAAGTAGGTGAATCACTGTTGGGTCTCTGTTGGGATTTCAAGTGCTTAATCACATTTTTTAACCCCACCAGTGCATCTTTGAGCTCTGTACAATCCTCTGGTGAAAACATTTTGATCTTGCAGCCCTATCACAAAGCAAACAAAATGGCAGCAACCGTATACAAAAGATAAAACAATCAGAATAGAATCAAAGGATATAATTATCAAGCACCACTACATTCCCCGGCAACGGCGCCAAATTTGATAACCGTTTCAGTCATGTCACGGTTTCAAATACAATTTAAGTATCGAATTTCTCTAAACTAATGTAGCATAGAGTAACTTGAGTCGTCTCCCAACGAATGTAGTTGGTACATGATAATTCTCAAGATTGTACGTTATTGCTTTTGGGTTTTGGATATCAAACTGGGGTTTGGATTTGAACGTAAAGTCTATGAAAAGAAATAGCAAGTAGGTATGAAATTGCTGACATGAATACTGAAATTGCAAACGAAGCTTTAAAAGAGCTACTGTGAACAATTTGGAATTCCCACAAATTGCTGAAATAAATGTTGGATAAAAGATGAAACTGCTGCCGAAAATTTGAAGAGGTGATTACAATTGCAGAAAATGAAAGACAGTTAAACCTAATTGAATCCAAACGAAAACATCAAACTATTGAATGAAACAATTTAAGCATGAATTAAACTAAGTTAACTGCAACAAATGAAGAAACCATTGATTGAATGAATTCATAGAACAGTTAACAATGTATCAAACCGAGTCAAAATGCAAACAACTAAGCATGGAAGATCAACAATCGATGGATGCATTGAATACACAATTGAAACACATCAACTGGCACAAACCAACTCATTTGAACAATTGGCCACTTTAATGAAGACTTGCTAAGAAATAAGGGATATGCTGTGAAGAAATAAACAGAATTGCTGTGAAGAATTTGATCGGATCAAGGAGCTGTAAGGAACGCTGCTGGAAGTCTGCTGGAAATGCTGTAATGCTGGAAATCTGTTGCCGGAAGTAAAAGCTCTGCGGGAATTAAGTTGATGTGAAGGAAACTATGCTGTAAAGGAAGAACGGCTGGGAAGGAGAACTGCTAGCTGCCGGATCAAATCTGATGAAGAGAATTGCTGGCTAAAGAAGAAATGCTGGGAACTGAAGCTGCTGAAAATGAAACTGCTGGGCATGAAAGAAATTTGCTGAATCTGACGAAGCTGGATGAAGAAAGAACTGCAAAGGAATAAACTGTGAAAAATCTACTGCTAGAAATGAAAACAATTGCTGTAAATGAAAACAATGAAGAAACTGAGGTAAAGAAACTGATCGCTGATGAAGGAAATCGTGGCGATGATGAACTCCGGCCGGCTAAGGTTGGAACCCCTAACCCTAGCTTGCGGTGGTGACGTGGATGAAAGCTTTGATCGAGTCGGGAACCCCTCAAACTCGAGAGAAAGCTGTCGGTCGGCGGCGATGAAGCGGAAAGCGGATGGAGTTGATCGTATCGAGTCGGGAACCCCTCAAACTCGGTTGATCGAAGCTCCGGCGGTGAAGGTGGATGAACGAGTCGGGAACCCCTCAACTCGGTTGATCGAAGCTCCGGTCGACTAGGGTTGGAACCCCTAACCCTAGTTGCGGCGATGTTGAAGATGGAGGAGAAGAAGAATCGCCGCGAGCCTGCGTGTGGAGTCGATGCCGTCAGGATCGCGTGTTTTCCCCTTTTCTTCCTCGCGAACCGGTCGAGTCGGATGTGTGTGAGCCAGAGGAAAGCGATCGGGCGCTCTTCCTCACTTGAGTCTAGCCCTAACTTGAGTTCGATCCAGGTTCAGCAATTGACTCAGTCCAGCTTGGGTTCAGCTCAGCAAATGGTTCAGCCCAGCAAATGAGTTCGATCAGCCTCAGCTCACTTAACCAAGCTCAGCCTTTGGTTCAGTCCAACAGTTTGGTTCGGTCCAGCTTGGGTTCGTTCAGCCTTAGCCCAGCAGTTGGTTCAGTCAAGGTTCAGTTGAGTTCAGGCCAGCAGTCCGGTTCAGTCATGCCAGCAGTTGGGTTCACAACTTAATCAGAACAATTGGGTTCAGCCATATGATGATGGAAGCAATGGACGGCTGAGATCAATCTGACTTCGTCCAACGGTCGGATCTCTTCAGATCTGAACCAAACTTCACAAATCCCAATCAATGGTCCTGATCTACCTATCCCCATCTCGGATTAACCAGATCAGTGGCGGATGGTCCAGATCTTCCTTTTTCTTGAATGGATGGTCTAGAACATCTTGAGCTTGATCCAACGGTCAGATTACTTCTGATTTTGCTGAAATTTTCAGATCTTGATCTATGGTCAGGATTGATTCTATCTTGAACTCGGATTGACCAAAAGTTGATCGATGGCTCAGATCTAGCCGTTCTCTAGAATGGACGGCTCCTATTAATCCGATGTTTGATCCCTTTGATCTGGATCCAATGCTAACTCAAGTCTGACCCGATTTGATCTAGGTCCATGATCATTTGAAGCCTACAAAATGATATTCAAATTTAGTTCCAAAAATATCCCAAATATACAAAGATTTGAATTAAAAGCCAAAATAAGGGAAATACATGAAACCTAATACAATTGCAAACTTAAGCATATAAAATGTGGATCAAACACGGATTTAAGAGCCTAAAATAATCAGCAAAAATGATGGTTATTACCCGTATGGATACGGGCACCCCAGTGCAAGGCTAAATCAAAACCTTTGAAGCAAACTGCTACGAAGCCTCTGGACCAATTCAGCTCAGGCGCCTCATTGAAGGGGATAAGCGCTGACCGAGCCTGCGGATTAAAGTTCTCACAGGTCAGGCCACGTGTCAGGCGCCCCCATCAATACAGGTGCCCCTATGGCTACTATAAATAGTGGGTCACCCCCAAGGCTTCATACAACTCTCTCACATCGCTCTCAACACTTTCGTTCAAGCGCTACGCTCCGACAAGCTCCGACCTCGCGATTCAAGCGCCGACGATGACCCGCTGCTCCGAACTTCCATCCACCTCGGGCGTCGGTAACATTTAAATTACAAAAAGTGTTGTACTTTCAATTTCAATTCTATATCTGTACTTGAACCTATAAATGAATTTTACGAATATAGAATTGCCCAACATAAACGGTCAAGGACCATGGGCCTTGGAGTAGGAGCCGACCGCGACTCCGAACCACGTAAAAAAGAACTTCTGTTAGCAATTGTTTTCTTGTTTTCCGCTGCGTAATCACTCTTCTTATCCGAAAAATTTTATGATCGATATTCACCCCCCTTCTATCGATTTACTCCGATCCAACAAGTGATGTGAGAGCAGGTGGCTCAAACTTGGTGCAACCACTAGTTTGAGAGTTTTTTTTCGGATTTACGAAATTTTTAATTTTTTTCGAATCTTTCTCGTTAATCGAGGTTGGTGCAACACCACTCGATTTTTTTCTTTCGTTATTATATTTTCTTCTCGCACTACTAATCCAATACTCAGTCTTGGAACAAGTTTTTGTTAATTTTTTTTAGAAAATATTAATGGCCATGCAAGAGGGATACAGCACAGCCAGACCTCCTCTTTTCAGTGGAGAAGACTTTTCCTACTGGAAAAGCAGGATGGAAGTCCACCTGAAAACTCAGGTGGACTTGTGGATAATCATCCAGTCCAGGCTGGAGATTCCCAAAAATGCACAAGGAGTAGTATAACATTATACCGAGTGGGACAACCCCCTGAAGAAGAAAATTGAGGCTGATGCAAAGGCAACCCAGACTTTGCAGTGTGGTTTGACCAAGGAGGAGCTGAACCGAGTAGGACCCTTCAACAGCGCCAAAGATCTTTGGAACAAGCTGATCGAGCTGCACGAAGGCACTTCTGACATGAGGATCAGCAAAAGAGATCTGTTGGTAAACAGACTCTACGCAATCAAGATGAACGAAGGAGAATCAGCAGCATAGCTCCACGCCAGAATCAAGGAGCTGATGAATGGGCTGCATACGATAGGTCACAAGGTCGAGAACCGTGACCTAATCAGGTATACACTAAACGCGTTCCCAAGGAACACACTGTAGACATCCATGGTAGATGCCTACAAGGTTTCCAGGGACCTTTCTAAAATTAAATTAGATGAACTTTTTTCTGAATTAGAACTGCATGAACAAACTAACGCTACCTTGATCGAGAAAGGTATAGCTTTTGTTGCAGGAAAATCTCAAGGAAAAGTCCCCAAGAAGAAGCCTCAACCAGAGCCCAAGTCCGACTCAGACTCAGAATCAGAAGATAGCGAAGGGGATCAACCCAAGCTGGTTCGGCTAGCTCGAGATTACTACAAGGAACTCAAGTACCAAACGAGCAAAAAGATATCAAGCCGAAGAAAGGAAGATCCAGCAGAACCTTCAACAACTTCAAAGAGCAAGACTAATGTCACCTGCTATGAATGCAACAAAAATGGACATTTCAAGTCAGAGTGCCCCAATCTGAAGGAAACAAAGAAGGCGCGAAGAAAGAAGGCTCTCCAAGCCACTTGGGATGAATCCTCTTCCGAAGAAGAAGAAGAAGTCCCGCACGCAAATTTACTCACCCTAACCGCTTCAGAAGACGTCAACACCGGATCGGAATCAGAACCAGACGACGGAAGGCTCACAATCTCGGAGAACGGGCAAATCACGGTAAAAGGTTATTCTGAATATGAACTGTCTAAATTAATCTCTTACTTGTCTCGCAACTTAGTAAAATCCAAAATTCGGGTTGAGTCCCTCCGACAGGAAGTAAAATGCCTGAAAGAGGAAGTCGACTCGAGGTCCTTGACCGAGAAAATTCAAGTAGAAAACTCAACTCAAGTTAAAAAACTTGAGGAAGAGAATTCTTCCTTGAAAACTCAAGTCATGGAGCTCAGAGTGGCCTTAGAACGATTCACTTCTGGTTCCAAGGGTCTTGACATGATCCTTGGAAAGCAAAAGCCCGTTCTTAACCGATCCGGACTCGGATATCGAACTAAGTCGAGACAACGATCTTATTATGCTGTATTGAACCAACCTAGAACCCAAGTCCAAGCATGGGTCCCCAAGCTCTGTTTGAACAAACAAGCTGGACCAAACCAGTATTGGATCCCCAAGGACAAGATTCACATCTTGCCTAAACATTATCGAGGCTATAGTCCAGGGGGAGCCAATATAAAAACCATATTCATAATTAGATTTTTTTTTTAATTGTGATTATTTTTTTGCTTGCTTGCTTGTTTATTTCTTTCTGCAAATTATCATGCTTAGACTTAGGACTGATTAGACTAAGGACAAAAGGGTTAAATTAAAATTTGAACAACATAGTATCGGGTGGAGGTGAGATGATAGTACGTTAGGGAAACCTTTATGGTGAAACTAGCCGAAGCTACCGATCCAAGACCCAAACTAGTTAGACCAAAATCATTCAAGAAGTAACTTAAAGATGAATTTTCTATAAAAGGCTTTGTCAAGAAAGGGTTGATGATCCAATAAGGCTACGACCAAAGAAGACCTAGTGCCTCGCCAAGACCTGGAAGCCAATTACTGAAAATCAAATTCACTTTACTATTGTTAGATTTGAATCTAACACAAAGTTCAATTAATCTTAGATTCATCACATTTCTTTTAAAATAAAATTAAACTTTATAAAATTTTCAAATTTGATTCAATATCTTCAAAATTAACCATGTTTTTCAAAATTAAAATCTTTATTTTTTTTAAAACCTATCTCACAAAACTTATAAGGGTACTTTTGATTGATAACCTAGACTGGGTTGAAATGCTTAGGTCTATGCCTTGATTCAAGATGCTTTAAGTCAGTGCATCTGCAGTAATTGGGGCAATAAATACAAGTTGAACAACAATCAGGTTAAGTGTCAAGCTTAGAAAATCTAACTTGATCAGATCACTTAACTTAACTAACCCTAGCAAAAGCTACTATTTATAACTATTAGTAAGTAGCTAACTGGGTTAGACAGGACCCGAACAAGATCGGTTTAATTTGGTTTGGTCCAGTTTATGCTTAAAATCATTAGAGTTGGTTCAATACAGAACTTCATTTGTTTTAGCTCTAATTTACCTGCTGTATTTAGTATCAATTTTTTTTGTTATATGGCAAAGGGGGAGAGAAAGGAAAGGAGAAATTTTTTCAAAATTTTATCTCTTTTTCAAAAAGTAAAGAAAATAACTAAGTGCTTAAAAATGTTTTTCAAATTTATGCATTTCAAAACTAAGTATTTCTAAGTATTTTCTAAAGCACCTCAAAATTTTCTAAGTACTTAAATGGTTCTAAGTGAAAATCTATTTCTCTAAGTGTTTTTGTTGCACGAAGTATTTTCAGGAAAATTTTCTAGTATGAAAAAGTTTTTTGAAAAATTTTCTAAGTATGAAAAAATTGCAAAAACTTTTTTGAAAAATTTTCTAAGTATGAAAAACTTGCAAAAACTTTTTTGAAAAATTTTCTAAGTATGAAAAACTTTTTTGGAAAATTTTCTAAGTATGAAAAAATTTTTTGGAAAATTTTCTAAGTATGAAAAACTTGCAAAAACTTTTTTGGGAAATTTTCTAAGTATGAAAAACTTTTTGGAAAATTTTCTAAGTGTGAAAAACTTGCAAAAGTTTTTTGGAAAATTTTCTGTGTGAAAAACTTGCACAAACTATTTGGAAAATTTTCTAAGTATAGAAAGCTTGCAAAATTTTTTTTAGATGGCAAAACTTCTTCAAAATTTTTTTTTCAAAATCTTTTATCTAAGTATAAATACTTTAGCACTTAGTCAAAATCTAAAGCACTTAGAAGGTTTACAAAAACCCATATATTTTTGAAAAACTCAGGGGGAGAATATTCGTTTCAGGGGGAGAAAACTAAATTTTTGTTACGAATTCTTTTCTTGTCAAATATGTTATCTTTTTAACTTAACTTTTTGAACTTGCCATAAATCAAGAAGGGGGAGATTGTTGGTGCCGGAAGCACCAAAGTCAAACTTGTGTTTTGATAATGGCAAAGGGCTCAAAAGTTTAGGTGTTGGGTGATCTAACAAGCTTACTAAGTGTGCAGGAAAGTCCTAGGTACACTAGGCAAGAAGTCCTGGTCAAGGACTGGGCAAGAAGTCCTGGCAAAGGGCTGGATAAGAAGTCCTGGTTGAGGACTGGGTAAGAAGTCCTGGCAAAGGGCTGGGCACCGAAGACCTAACCGGAAGTTGGGCACTAAGACATGGTTGTGGACTGGGCACCGAAGACCTGGTGAGTGAAACTGGGCACGAAGATCTGATCGCGGATTGGGCACGAAGACTTGGTAAGTGAAGCTGGGCAAAAGTCCAACCAGAGGAGCTGGTTGGCAAAAGGTAAACTCTCTTAAGAGGAGTAGGTGAGGACGCGTTCCCCGTAGAGGGAACATTAGGCATCGGTTTGACCTAGGGTTCAATTTGGGAGACTCAAAGTCATAACCAAGACAGCTTAGGCTGTAAATAATGTTATTATTATTTTCCTCTTGTGTTTTGGAGCTAACCTTGGTTGCAGGGAACGAAGGAACGATGTTTCTACAGCTCAGGCGCCTCAATAGAGTGAGGCGCCTCACTGGGCTAGGCGCCCGTATGGATACGGGTGCCCCAGTGCAAGGCTAAATTAAAACCATCGAAGCAATCTGCCATGATGCCTCTGGACCAAGTCAGCTCAGGCGCCTGTGTTAACACAGACGCTCCCATCAGCTCAGGCACCTCATTGAAGGGGATAAGCGCTGGCCGAGCCTGCGGATTGAAGTTCTCACAGGAGAGGCCACGTATCAGGCGCCCCCATCAATACAGGCTCCCCTATGGCTGCTATAAATAGGGGTTCACCCCCAAGGCTTCATACAACTCGCTCACATGGCTCTCAACACTTTCGTTCAAGCGCTACGCTCCGACAAGCTCCGACCTCGCGATTCAAGCACCGACGACGACTCACTGCTCTGAACTTCCATCCACCTCGGGCGTTGGTAACATTTAAATTACGAAAAGTGTTGTACTTTCAATTTCAATTCTATATCTGTACTTGAACCTGTAAATGATTTTTATGAATATAGAATTGTCCAACGTAAACGGTCAAGGACAGTGGGCCTTGGAGTAGGAGCCGACCGCGACTCCAAACCAAGTAAAAAAGAACTTGTGTTAGCGATTGTTTTCTTATTTTCCGCTGTGTAATCGCTCTTCTTATCTGAAAAATTTTAAGATCGATATTCACCCCCCTCTATCGATTTACTCCGATCCAACAAAAAACACCTCTGACCAAAAAGGAGAGGAGAGAAAGTTGGGGGCGACACCAATGAGAGAAAAAGAAAAAAAAACTTCTTCTCATCGGCAATGGTTGGGTAAACATTATATGGAGGAGATTTATTTCTTATTTATAGAAATTAATTTTATTAATAAGAAAAAAATAAATTCTGATAATTTATTTCTTATTTATAGAAATACATTATATTCTTACTCAGGGAATGAATTTATTTCTTATCTATGAAAATAAATTTGGTTAATTTTTCTTATCCGTGGTGAGGTATTTTTATAAATCTTTATTAGAGCTTAAGGAGCGAGATCAAGCCAAGACCACATAAGGAAAAACAACTCTTTATTTGGTCTTGAGAAGCAAGCTCAAGTTCATAACTCATAAGTCAAACTAATCCGATCAGTTACCATTAAGCTTGGTTCAAGAACCAACCAACTTGGTTCAAAATCAACCCTCTCTTGGTTCATTGTTAAACCAAACAAATTTGATTTATTATTAAACTAAACCAATTTGATTTATTATTAAACCATAGTGAATCCAACTCGCCTATAATAGGCATGACCCATCATCGTTTCCAATCAAACAAATATCTTCCATATTGATCCCTTATTTGTTCCTACCAAACATTGTTTCTCTCAATCAGAGAATCTTATTCTCTTACTTAGTTTACATCCTTCAGATATACTCGTATTACATGTGACTCAATAGGTTCCTGATTTATGTTCAACTTCCATAATTAACTATTAATCATAGATCGATCATGTGTAACATCTAGTAGTAGATCTTGACCCCTAATTAATTGTAGTGAGTTGTGTCTTGTTCCTTTTGTTGGTGCAATCGACCCAAGTTTGATCGGTACGATCATGGATTTTGATGTGTGTGCCAATATGATTAAGTTTGGTTTTCATATTAGTTTGATGTGCATGTTTAAGTCATGCAGGACTTGGTGAACCACACATGAGGAACAACGGAGTGAAGCCATCCAAGGGATGAGAGCCAAAAGGAAGAGGACTTCAAAGGACAAGTTAAGGAAGTAGACTTCAAAGGTATACATGAAGGATGACATGGAGACAAGTCACGGACTTGTGTGCATTCGAGGGACGGATCCAAAGGAAGAGAACTTTAAAGGGGCAAGCTGGGGAAGTGGACTTCAAGGCATACGCCAATGATGGACTCCGGAGAGGTTGAGAGTGAGTTTGTAAGTTGGGCAGTGGGCTGGCAAAGAAAGCAGTCGACTAGCAGCATTGAGTGAAACTCACAGAAAGATCAGTCGACTGAGGTTGGAACCAGTCGATTGATGCTTTGAAAAAACAAGCCGTTTGGCTAGTCGTTGGCTAGTTGTTGAACGACACCAGTCGACTGGGCTTGGAAGCAGTCGACTGGTGTCGGGCTCTCCTCTATTTAAAGCGAGACTTTGAGACTTGAGAGAGGTTAGCTCTTCAGTGATAAACCTTTTTGATCAACTGCTCAAAGCTCCCAAAGCTCATCTCTTCCTCCTAACCCTAATTCTCATTCTTGTAAAGGGGAAGAGTGTCACGCCCCCAAAGGCACATGCTTCCTCGAAAATCGGGCAGCATCTCCCCTGTACGGCGAACAATATGGGACAATAATACATGTATCTCACCAATAAAAGCTTAGTCACATGTGGCTAGCATCACATATATATATAAGTAACACAACCACGCAGTTTATATTAGCATAAAAGATAATGGGTGACTCAGCCACCTTAAATATGAAAGAAAACCATAACTCCAAAAGAGAACACAAAAGTCTCTGATATCGACAAAACCCAATAACGAATAAAATGCAACTCCAAGTACTGAAACAAATAACTAAACCAAATACGAAAGATTAACTCAGCTCGACACTGGGTACTGGCAACTGGATCCTCTCCTGGCTCCAAGAGATATGTCTACCTGCTATCTGAAACAACAAAAAGGAAAGCAGGGGTGGTGAGTCCGGGCGGACTCTGCGGGTATATGAGTAGACAAATAAGCATGACATAATAAGAATAACGGAGTAGAGAAATCAACAGTGTACAGTCCATAAAAATTATAGGATTCACTTAATCATGCATAACCAATATAATACGACATGGTATAAAACTGAATAACAACTAAATAGGTGTAAAACGACGCAATAACAATAAAGCCAAAATATACATGCATGTCAATCATGTACAACAACCATAGCTCATATAAATGCAACAATCACAGGAAAATGCATAAACAAAATACGTATGCATATGATGCAATGACATGTGTCACCCCTGACGCCAGTCAAGCCGTCAACACATCCCATCTGTGTGACTGAGTGGGTAGGGCTGTGACAACTGTAGGCACTCCAACAACAAATACAACATAAGGCGTGGTTGAGTGGACAGGATGCTGGGGAGTCTACACTCCAACCCCAATACATAGGGGGAGCTATACAGCTGCAATATCCCTCTAAAAACAACGGTGAGGGTAAGCCACCAACAACTCATCCCTCTAAAAACAACGGTGAGGGTGTCACTGTTTGGCATAACAGGACAGGTGCTCGCACTCTAATAACTACCATGACAACAAGTGGTTGAGTGAATCGAGCAACAATATGACTAATAACGGCTTAACCAAATATAAGCCCAACAGTCGTTAGTATGCAACGTGCAAGTATGGTGCATGTTATACGATGCACGAACAACCATAGAAACAACGATGCAATAAAATCCAACGAGTATACGATGCATCAATACAACCAACCAGAAATCAAAAACTAACGATTATGCAACTACACTAATAGGTAGGATATTTCTAATGCTAAATAAATCTAATTGTGTTTAATGGACTTCTAAGTACTCGCGTACAAGCGGTACTTTACAGAACTGAAAACCAATAAAGGACAGTACAGAAACGAATTTTGAATACTCGAAGATCAACGAAGAGTAAGTATCAACGGCGATGTTAAAACAACAAACGACAAAGAACAAGGTCAAGCAACCTATCAGACATAATATAGCCATGCTTTTAAGGTAAACGAAACTACTCGAGTATAAAGGAGAAATACCCGCCTTATAATTGTAGAACGTATAACAAGTAGCTTCACGTCCAAGCGCTCGTATCAACTTAGAGTCCTGTATCAAAGATCATAGTATTTAGCTATATAAATATTTAATAATTAGCTAAATAAACTCTCTTAATCATTTAGGACTAATCCTAATTATCAAATTAAGTTCAACGGTTTAGTCTAAACCTAACCCAAGATCCAACTCAAGATCAAACCTCCATCCAGGGATATATATGAATAACATAACCACATTCAAATCTTCTTCGGATTAACACAACACCAACACAACATCATATTTGATTCTAAATGCAAGAGACTGATCTCTTTGATCTTCCATTACCGTAAGACTAATCTGATACATGCAACTAATTTTTTTTTTTTGCAAATTATGAATAAACCATAACTTTTGTCAACACGAATCATTCATCTAAATTGGCATATATGAACTGTATTAAATATTGATGATTCAGAGATCATAGACCTTCGACCACAACAACTAACATCACCGAACCTTGGGAGAAGTCTTACCTAACTCAACTCTGGGCGGTCAGTAAGAACTCCTCAACTCTAATCCAAGCCTTCGTGCGCTAGAAGTCAGATAGAAAAAGAAAACGGATCTAGCGGCGACCGACGATAAAGTCCAGGGAGGAAGAAGAGAACCATCCACTTGGCGTTGGAGTCTCTCGCGTGGAGGAGGCGATCACGCAAAGAAACAGGAGGCTAGGGTTCGCGATGGGGTGGCATCGGCTTGCTCTGCTCGTGCGCGTCGGAGAAGAAGAAACAGAAGGGAAGTGGAGAAGAAGAAATGAGAGGAAGAGTAGAGGGCGCGGGGCGGCGGTCGGCGTCGCTATGGCTGCGGGCGGTAGGAGTCGCGCAGAGGGGGAAGAAAGAAATGGCGCAGAGAGGGATCGGGTGTGGAACTGATTTGGGAGGAGGTTTTTAAGGCTTTATATTTGTTTTGGCATTTTTGCAAATAAACCCAGCAGATTTGTAAAATTGCAACTAGGCCCCTAACTTTCAAAATTTACCTTTTCAACCCCCTTAAAATTCGGTATTTAACATTCTCCCCCACTAATAAAAATTTGGTCCCCAAATTTCGCTAGGAAACATTAACAAATACTAGTCAACAACTAGAGATGTCAACAACCCAGACTAGTCCACAACCATAAACCATAAACCGTAACAAGTAATGGTCAACGACAAGCGAAACCAACAACCCGGATATAATATGAATATGGAATGAAAAATTAACCATACGCACCTCAAGTAAATAGATGAGGGTAGCGAGCTCTGATTGTATCCTCGAGCTCCCAAGTAGCTTCCTCATCAGAGTAGTGATGTCAACCAACCTTAACCCTGATTGCGAGTCAAATGCATTATCTATCATATTAGGAAATGTTCAACATCTCTCTAACGGTAGCTACCCAGTTACAAGCAGTGACCTACACGTTGATACCCTACAGCTCTTTAATATCTCGGAAAATCGATTCATCGACCTGCTGTTCCTTCTCTCTAGTGAGCGTGTAAACCCGGTCTATCTCTGGAACTGATGGTGGCATCGTCTGAATAGGCAGGGGCTGAATCATCTTAATTGTTGCTGGCTACATAATCTGAGGTGCTGGAGCTCCCACCGTCTGCTGAGTCTGATAACTTGTAGTTTCGACCATCTGCTGAGACTAGTAAACTGAAGACTAATATGATTGGCACAGCTGATCTACACATAACTAATAAGTAAAATAAATTCTAATCATACCACCTACTTGAGTAAATTTTAAGTAACAACGCGTCACTTCCTAACCTAATCATCATAATTAGGTTAAACTCCTAATTTTAAATATGATTAACCAAACTCAATTCTTCCAAGAATCAAGTTCCCATCAACCCATATCCACCACAACAAACCTAGTAAAACCTCACCAAGATAGCAAACTACATTCTTATCACAGATCTGCCACAATGAAAACTTATGGCAAGTATGCCAATCCGAATAGTTCAGTATCGATTCTTTCTAACAATTTGTAAACCATGATGAGGCAAATTTGTTAATATTGAATGTCATTTTAAATTTCTTTTTTCTATAGAGGCTGCCTTCACTGACAGCACTGAAATTGAAGAAAATTTCAGGGCAATAGAATTTTGCGTGTTATTTTCTCTATGCCCAAAATTCAACTAGTATTTTGATGCATGTATCATATCTTTCTTCTGTGCAAGATGCTGATTACCTAATTGAGGTGGGGAAATGCTCCCCCTTTATTCAGCTTTCTCAAATGCATCTACTGGCCATCTAACATAATTCCCACTAGCTTTAACAAAAACATTGTATTTACAACTACTCCAGAGTCGAGAGTCCTTTACATCTTTTTCTGTTGCTGTTGTGACCTTCACTAACTGGAAACTTGAAGAAATGCCATCTTACTCTGTGCTATTAATATCTAAGAATAAAGCTGTTGATGTAACTGATTTTGTTATTCACACCTATCGATGCAAAAGAACCAGTTGATACTGTTGGTGCAGATTGCACCCAAGTCAAACCTGTGTTTTGATATTGACAAAAGGGTTCAAAAGTTAAGGGTTCATTGGTGCCTAACAAGTTTCTTGAGTGCACAGGAAAAGCCCTAGCGAAGGAATGCTAGGCACTGGCGAAGGACTGCCAGACTGGACAAAGTCCTAGCGAAGGAATGCTAGGCACTGGCGAAGGACTGCCAGAATGGACAAAGCCCTAGCAAAGGAATGCTAGGCACTGGCGAAGGGCTGCCAGAAGTAAAGACCTAGCGAAGGGCTGCTAGGCACCAAGCGAAAGGCAGCTTGGTACCTCAAGACCTGGCGAAGGACTGCCGGGCAAAAGTCCAACTGGAGGATCCGGTTGGCACCAGGTAAAACTCTCCCGAGAGGAGTAGGTGAGGACGCGTTCCCCTTGAGGGAACATTAGGCGTCGGTTCGACCTAGGGCTCCATTTTGGAGACCAAAGTCAGAACCAAGACAGCTAAGGCTATATAAAATTATTGTTTTGTTGTGTTTTGGACTAACCCTTGATGCAGGACCAAAGGGACGTGTGTCTGCAACTCAGAGAGCCTCAAAGGAGTGAGGCAACAGCTGAGCAAGGCGCCCTAAGTGTCCAGGGCGCCCTCAAGGTGAACCAGAACCAAACGAAGCAAATGGGCTTCAGCTGCTTACTGGGCAAGGCGCCCTCAGCAGCGAAGGCGCCTTCGTCAGTGAAGGCGCCTTCAGCAGCCAAGGCGCCTCCAGCTCTCTCTCTGCGAAGCCTCAGCTCTATCCACAGCCGAGTCTTCTGCGCGAAAAAAGTCAACCAAGGCGCCCTCTGCGACCAGGGCGCCCCAGAGGTCAAACCTCATCCCTATTCTGGTGCGATAAGGCTTGACCGAGCGAAGCACGGATCGGGAGACACGTGGCAGGGCGCCCTCGACGACCAGGGCGCCCCTAGGTGCTATAAATAGCACCCCTCAACCCCGAGCTTCAACACCGCTTTCATTCAACGCTTCCAAACGCTCTGACGACTACGCTCTGCTCCAGGAACTTCCCAACTCAAGTTCGTAGCGTCATCGACCTCCCGCTGCACCGAAACTCGATCTACAACCGGGAGTTGGTAAAACAGAGTGTAACTTTCTATTTACAGTCATTTTTGTAATCTTACTCTGTAACCGTTTTGCGCATTATAGAATTGCCCAAAGTAAACGGTCAACGACCGTGGGCCTTGGAGTAGGAGTCGACCCAGGCTCCGAACCAAGTAAACTACTGGTGTTTGCGTTGTTTGATTTTATTCCGCTGCGTAACTGCTCTTTCTTTTAAATCCGAACATTTTCCGATATTCACCCCCCCTCTATCGGTCTTTCTCGATCCAACAAGTGGTATCAGAGCGGGGAATTCAAACTTGGTGCAACCACCAGTTTGAAAATTTTTCGGATTTCATTCGTTTTTCTCTCTCATTTTTTTTTAAAATTTTCGTTCGAATTTTTCTTTCAAGGTTGGTGCAACACCCCTTGAAATTGTTTTTATTTCTTTACTTCCCGCACTACTAATCCAAGACCAAGTCTTGGAATATTCTTGTTTTTTTGTTGTTGTTCACAATTTCAGAACAAATGGCCATCCAAGAAGGCTTTAGCACCGCCAGACCTCCACTTTTCAGTGGAGAAGACTTTCCTTACTGGAAAAGTCGAATGGAGGTCCACCTGAAAACTCAGGTGGATATGTGGATAATCATCCAGTCTGGACTGATGATTCCCACAAATGCTGAAGGCGTACCACAGAACTACTCAGAGTGGGACACTGCCCTCAAACGCAAAATCGAAGCTGACGCCAAAGCAACTCAGACCCTCCAATGTGGACTAACGAAAGAGGAGCTGAACCGCGTAGGCCCTTTCAACAGTGCCAAGGAGCTATGGGGTAAACTGATCGAGCTCCACGAAGGAACTTCAGATACAAGGATCAGCAAACGGGATCTGCTACTGAACAAGCTCTTCACCATCAAGATGGCAGACAATGAGACAGCAGCCCAGCTCCATGCTAGAATCTAGGAATTGATGAACGGTCTTCACGCAATAGGTCACCAGGTTCAAAACTGTGATCTTATAAGGTATGCCCTAAACGCGTTTCCTAGGACCACCTTGTGGGCATCTATGGTAAATGCATACAAGGTCTCTAGGGATCTTTCAAAAATTAAGTTAGATGAGTTATTTTCTGAACTTGAACTTCATGAACAGACTAACTGCAATTTGGCCGAGAAAAGTATAGCTTTCTTTGCAGGGAAAACAGGAAGGACAACTAAGAAGAAAACTCAAGTTGAACCCGAGTCTATCTCAGATTCAGAAATAGAAGATCAAGAAGAAGATCAATCTGAACTGGTCCGGCTAGCTCGAAACTACTACAAAAAGTTGAAGAACCAAGCCAACACACGGAGAACAAGCCGAAGAAAGGATGAACCAGCTGAACCAGCAACTGACAAATACAAGCCCAACGTAACCTGCTACGAATGCAAGAAGAAGGGCCACTACAAGACTGACTGTCCAAGTCTAAAGGAGTCCAAAAAGAATAGAAAGAAGAAGGCACTCCAAGCAACCTGGGACGAGTCTTCCTCAGAAGAAGAAGAAGAAGCACCTCAGTCCAATCTTCTAGCCCTGACCGCTTCAGATCAAATCGAGACTGACTCAGACTCGGACCGGGACGACGGCAAGCTGACATTCTCTGACGACGGTGAAATAAAGGTAACGGGCTTTTCAAAATTGCAATTAAATTCTCTTGTCTCATATCTATCCCGAGATTTGGCAAAAGCCAAACTCCGAATCGAGTCCCTCCGACAGGAAGTAAAACTCTTGAAAGAGGGAGCTGAGTCTAAATCCTTAACTGAGAAAATTCAGGAAGGAACCCCTGATCAAGTTGAAAAACTTGAATCAGAGAACTCCTCCCTGAAAACTCAAGTTAAGGACTTGAGAACAGCTTTAGAACGATTCACTTCTGGTTCCAAGAATCTTGATATGATTCTTGGAAAACAGAAGTCTGTTCTAAACGGATCCGGACTTGGTTATAGAACCAAATCTCGGCAAAGATCTTACTTTGCTGTACTGAACCAGTCAAGACCTAAGGTTCAGGCATGGGTGCCAAAACTGTGCCTGACTAAACCAACTGGTTCAAATCAATTTTGGATTCCCAAGGACAAGATTCACATCTTGCCTAACCCATACAGAGGCTTTAGTCCAGGGGGAGCCAAAATCAAAACAATTTTTATAATTAGATAATTTCTTTTGATTGCTTGTTTATTTAATTTCTTGCAAATTGCCATGCTTAGATTTAAGTAATACTTAGATTTAAGGACGAAATTACTTGAAACTTGAAAACATAGTATTGGGTGGAGGTGAGATGATAGTACGTTAGGGAAGCCAATTTGGCGGAACTAGCCGAAGCTACCGATCCAAGATCCAAGCTAGTTAGACCAGAAAATGACCTAATTTAATTTGAAAGTGAAATTTCATTAAAAGGCTTTGTCAAGGAAAGGGTGGATGATCCCATAAGGCTTCGGCCAAAGAAGGCCTAGTGCCTCGCCAAGACCTGGAAGCCAATTTCTGAAATTCAAATTCAAATTAACTTTTGTCAAATTCGAATCTAACTCAAATTTCAAATAATTATAGATTCTAATCTGTTTTCAAAACTTATTTCTTTAAACTATTTTTCAAAATTTCTAAACCTATTTGGTTTCAAATCTGTTTTCAAAACTAAAATAACATTTTCAAAATAAATTAAAATTCCTTTTCAAAACTAATTTTTACCTTCAAACCTGTCTCACAAAAACCTTAAGGTTAACGTGATTGAAAACCCTAGACTGGGATGAGACAGACTAGGAAGTGAAACTCAATTTAAGCTATCCCTAACTTAAATTGGATCCAAATCATCAAAAATTCTTTATGTGTAGGAACATAAAGATTTGGACCAATGGATGTTAGATAGCGGGTGCTCCAGACATATGACTGGGGACAAATTGAAGTTCACCAAACTCAAGTTCAAAAACCTGGGCTCAGTGGCATTTGGTAACAATGCTACACTCAAGGTAATTGGGTCAGGTAATATTGAACTTAAATCCAATTTCATTATTAAGAAAGTACTATTGGTGGAAAACTTCAATTTTAACTTACTTAGCATAAGTCAGTTATGTGACTCTGGTTATTTAGTTACTTTCAACAATTCTAATTGCCTGATTAGAAATGCACAAGACTCAGAAATCATGCTTAAGGGCACTAGGAAAAACAATGTATACACTATAAATCTTCCTCTTATACCCAAATGCATGTTAACACAGTTAGAACAATCAAAACTCTGGCATAGAAGATTAGGTCATACCAATCTAAGAACTATTTCAAAAATTACCCAACTTGGCTTAATCAAAGGTATCCCCAAAATCAAAAATGAAAACCTAATATGTGAATCTTGTAATCAAGGCAAACAAACCAAGTCTAGTCACAAATTGATCCAATCTGATCAAACCCAAACCACACTTGAGCTCCTACACCTTGACCTATTTGATTCACATGGAGCCAAGTCACTAAGTGGAAACCGATACTGCTTAGTGATAATTGATGACTACTCTAGGTTCACCTGGGTCAGGTTTCTAAAGACCAAAGATGAAACCCTGAACCTATTTAACAACTTTTGCAAATTGATTGAAAATCAAAATGATACCAAAATTAAAAGACTTAGGTCTGACCACGGGGGAGAATTCGAGAATCAGAGATTCGAAGAATTCTGTAAAATAAATGGATATAAACACGAATTTTCGTGTCCCAGAACCCCCCAACAAAATGGCATAGTAGAAAGGAAAAATAGAACCCTACAGGAAGCTGCTAGGGCTATGCTCAATGAATTTGACCTACCTAACCACTATTGGGCAGAAGCAATTAGCACAGCTTGCTATATCCAAAATAGGATTCTGCTTAATAAAAGATTAAATAAAACACCCTATGAACTTTACTACCATAGGCTTCCAAACTTACACTATCTTAGAGTCTTTGGATGCAAAGTCCATATTCTTAATACCAAAGACTATCTTGGAAAATTCCAATCCAAGTCAAACCCAGGTATCTTTTTAGGGTACTCTACAACAAGTAGAGCTTATAGAGTCTACAACAAAATAACTAAGAAAATTGAAGATACAACCAACTTAATATTTGATGAAGAAACTAATCCAAAAACTGATAATTCTGACTTAGCTTCATCAAATACTGATCAAGAAGATAACTCTGAAACCCTAACTGAACCCTTTAATGACTTAACAATTGAACCAACTTCTGAATCAGTTGAACCAACTAATGAACCCAGAATTGAACCTATTGGACCAGCTGGACCTGAAGCTGAGCCAAGTACTAGAAAAACCAAGAAACCCAGACTCAGTCACCCAACTGACCAAATTGTAGGTGATCCAACCTTATGAGTCAGAACTAGAGCTTCCTATAGAAATCTTAGTCAAATAGCCATGATTTCAAAGATTGAACCTAAGACTATTGAGGAAGCCCTACCTGATCCTGACTGGATCTTAGCCATGCAAGAAGAGCTAGCCCAATTTGAGAGAAACCAAGTCTGGGAGTTAGTACCTAAACCTAAGGGCAAATCCGTAATTGACACTAAGTGGGTATTTAGGAATAAGTTGAACGACCAAGGTGAAATAACCCGAAATAAAGCCCGCTTAGTAGCTAAGGGATTCAGTCAAGTAGAAGGGTTGGATTATGATGAAACCTATGCCCCTGTAGCTAGACTTGAGTCTATTAGGATGTAACTAGCCTTTGCATCCCATAAAGGATTCAAATTATACCAAATAGATGTAAAGTCAGCCTTCTTGAATGGGCTCATTAAAGAAGAAGTCTATGTAGGACAACCCCCAGGATTTGAGGATATAGAAAAACCAGATTATGTCTATAAACTTAGCAAAGCCCTTTATGGACTAAAACAAGCACCTAGGGCCTGGTATGAAAGACTATCCAACTACTTGATTTCTAAAGAATTCAAACAAGGTCAAATTGACCCAACCTTGTTTGTTAAAATTTTAGAAAAGGATATATTTATTGCCCAAATTTACGTAGACGATATAATATTTGGATCAACTAATTCTAAATTTCTAAAAGAATTTGTAACAATAATGGAAAATGAGTTTGAAATGAGTTTAGTTGGGGAACTCAATTTCTTCTTAGGGTTACAAATCAAACAAACCAAGGATGGAAATTATGTACATCAAACTAAATATGCTAAAGAACTAATTAAGAAATTTAAAATGGATAACTCTAAAAGCATAAGTACTCCAATGGCCACAAATATAAAAATAGATAGTGACCCTGATGGTAAACCAGTAGACTTAAAATTATACAGAAGTATGATAGGAAGTCTACTGTACCTTACAGCCAGCAGACCTGATATACTTTTCTCAGTAGGAATGTGTGCTAGGTACCAAACATGTGCTAAGGAAACTCACTTAGCAGCCCTAAAAAGAGTTTTAAGATATATTAAGGGCACCCTAAATGTAGGGATTTGGTACCCTAGAACCTCATCCTTTAAGTTATCAGGATACTCTGATTCTGACTATGCTGGTTGTAAATTAGATAGAAAAAGTACAAGTGGAAGCTGCCAACTCTTAGGAAACACTTAGTAAGTTGGTGCAGTAGAAAGCAACACTGTGTTGCGTTATCCACAACTGAAGCTGAATATGTAGCCCTAGGAGAATGTGTGGCTCAACTCTTATGGATGATGCACACTCTTAAAGACTTTCAGCTAGACTACAATCAGACCCAAGTCAATATTGATAATATTAGCTCAATCAACTTAACCAAAAACCCAATTCAACATTCTAGAACCAAACACATAGAAGTAAAACATCACTTTGTAAGAGATCACGTAGCTAGGGGTGAAATAGTCCTTAAGCATGTAGACTCCAAGTCCAACCTAGCTGACATATTCACTAAACCCTTACCTGAGTCTGAGTTCAGCTCACTGAGAAGGCAGTTAGGATTATGCTTAGTAGAATAGAATCATTCGGTTTTTGATTTTTGATTTTTAAATTAATTTTAAAATGTCTATTAAAATGTTTTTTAATTTAACTTGAAAAAGTTTCTTTTAAAATTTTTTTTAGTCTTATTTCAAAAACTACCCCCTTCAAAACTAGGGCCTCTTTTCGAAATGGACTTAGCCTAGGCTCTAACCCTAGAATTGCATGCACCTATAGATCTAGAAGCCAGCATCTCACAAGCACCTTAGGGTACTTTTGATTGATAACCTAGAAAGGGTTGAGATGCTTAGGTCTTTGCCTCAATTCAAGATGCTTTAAGTCAGTGCATCGGCAGCAATTGGGGCACTAAATGAACAGCAATCAGGTCAAGTGTCAAGTTTAGACAATCTAACTTGAACAATGCACTTAACTTGACTAACTCTAGCAAAAGCTACTGTTTATAACAGTTAGTAAGTAGCTAAATGAGTTAGACAGGTCCCTAAAAGATTTAACCAGACTTAGGTCCTAGCTCAAGTCAGTACAGCAAATGCTTTATTATTGCAAATATCTTTTTGTGCATTTTTTTTGATATATGTCAAAGGGGGAGAGTTGGAAAGGAAACAGGGAAACAGGGAACAAAAATGTTTTTTCCAAAATTTCTAACTCTGAAAGCTCAATTTTCTTAAAATTCTTTTTGCTCTGAATTGCTATTAATTTTCTTTTCTCTGAAAAGCTTTTTTAAAAAGTCTGAAATTTTTTTTACCAAATCCTGAAAATTTTCTAAGTCTGAAAAAGTTTTCCAAGTCTCAATTTTTTTTAAAACAAGAGTTTTCAAAAACTGAAAAAGTCTAAAGTTTAAAAAGTTTTCCTGAAACTCAAAATTTGCTAAAATGTGAAAACTTCTTCAAACCTAGAACATTTTTCTTGAAAAACTCAGCCAATACATAAAAAGTTTTTTCGATAATAAAATTTTCTAAGTATTTAAACTAAAACCACCTACTTTTGAAAAACCTAGGGGGAGATTACTTCCAGGGGGAGGGAATCCAACTTAGGATTTCAATTTCAGCATTTTTTCCCTTAACCTTTTGAACTAGGTTGCCATATATCAAAAAGGGGGAGATTGTTGGTGCAGATTGCACCCAAGTCAAACCTGTATTTTGATATTGACAAAAGGGTTCAAAAGTTAAGGGTTCATTGGTGCCTAACAAGTTTCTTGAGTGTACAGGAAAAGCCCTAGCGAAGGAATGCTAGGCACTGGCGAAGGACTGCCAGACTGGACAAAGTCCTAGCGAAGGAATGCTAGGCACTGGCGAAGGACTGCCATAATGGACAAAGCCCTAGCAAAGGAATGCTAGGCACTGGCGAAGGGCTGCCAGAAGTAAAGACCTAGCGAAGGGCTGCTAGGCACCAAGCGAAAGGCAGCTTGGTACCTCAAGACCTGGCGAAGGACTGCCGGGCAAAAGTCCAACTGGAGGATCCGGTTGGCACCAGGTAAAACTCTCCCGAGAGGAGTAGGTGAGGACGCGTTCCCCTTGAGGGAACATTAGGCGTCGGTTCGACCTAGGGCTCCATTTTGGAGACCAAAGTCAGAACCAAGACAGCTAAGGCTGTATAAAATTATTGTTTTGTTGTGTTTTGGACTAACCCTTGATGCAGGACCAAAGGGACGTGTGTCTGCAACTCAGAGAGCCTCAAAGGAGTGAGGCAACAGCTGAGCAAGGCGCCCTAAGTGTCCAGGGCGCCCTCAAGGTGAACCAGAACCAAACGAAGCAAATGGGCTTCAGCTGCTTACTGGGCAAGGCGCCCTCAGCAGCGAAGGCGCCTTCGTCAGTGAAGGCGCCTTCAGCAGCCAAGGCGCCTCCAGCTCTCTCTCTGCGAAGCCTCAGCTCTATCCACAGCCGAGTCTTCTGCGCGGAAAAAGTCAACCAAGGCGCCCTCTGCGACCAGGGCGCCCCAGAGGTCAAACCTCATCCCTATTCTGGTGCGATAAGGCTTGACCGAGCGAAGCACGGATCGGGAGACACGTGGCAGGGCGCCCTCGACGACCAGGGCGCCCCTAGGTGCTATAAATAGCACCCCTCGACCCCGAGCTTCAACACCGCTTTCATTCAACGCTTCCAAACGCTCTGACGACTACGCTCTGCTCCAGGAACTTCCCAACTCAAGTCCGTAGCGTCATCGACCTCCCGCTGCACCGAAACTCGATCTACAACCGGGAGTTGGTAAAACAGAGTGTAACTTTCTATTTACAGTCATTTTTGTAATCTTACTCTGTAACCGTTTTGCGCATTATAGAATTGCCCAAAGTAAACGGTCAACGACCGTGGGCCTTGGAGTAGGAGTCGACCCAGGCTCCGAACCAAGTAAACTACTGGTGTTTGCGTTGTTTGATTTTATTCCGCTGCGTAACTGCTCTTTCTTTTAAATCCGAACATTTTCCGATATTCACCCCCCCTCTATCGGTCTTTCTCGATCCAACAGATACCTCAACTACAGAATGATATTGTGTCTACAAGATAGCTGAAATGGTGCTGCCCTTGATAACTGGGAAACTGGGAAAAAATGTTGGGTAAAATATGCTACCTTTTGTATTGCGAAAGACTTATATTCTCTGGAGAAACAATAGCCATTCTTAGCTTGATAGAATGTAAATTTTAGCTTGTGGCCCTACCAATTATCTTTATATTTGCTCTCTTCTTGAGATACTATCAAATTGTAGGAGCAACAAGGAATTATTATTAGAACTAATACTCTCTTAGCTTGAGCATCAATATTGTCTGTGAGCCATATGCCCTATTATTCTTTACTGCATCATTAGATGAGGAACATAATGATGAATGCATAATGACTTGTGAGGTCTCTTTGTTTTACTTGGCTGGAGTTAAAGGCAAGGATATATGTTTTAATTGTGATCTAGATTTCTACCAGTAATCTCTTTCATTATATAAACTATTATTATTGTATGTTTAATGGTGCCATTATATGTGACTTAAAATTTAATTTCTTGACATGTATTGCAGAAAGAGACCAAAGATGACTCTTCTGTGAAGCAAACTGTATGACATATAAATCACTAGCTTCTTGTTGCCTTCTTACAAGTCATATAAATAATACCAGTTTTCTCAGATCCTAAGGTTTTACAAGTGCTACAACGTGACCTTAAACGAAGTCAAACTTCAAACTTTCAGAAGTAACAAATAGGTTGAGCTCATATTAATTACCTAGAATAAGAGCTAAAGAAACTATAGCTCATGTTTGTGTCTCTTAACCACAACTGATTACGCATAGACTAACACTAGTAATTTCTACTCTCATGCAAAGTGTGGAAGCAAATCTTGCAACATTATACTAGATAATGAAAACTACATAAATATAGTTTCATAATACATTGATTATTAGGTGCTACCATTTGCAGTAGCTTATACTTTATGTTTTCACCGTAGACTTTTATATTAGAATATACAAATAAAGGCATTAGATTGCGGCTGTTCAATGGTTTTGTGAAGTCTCATAGGGCAATATGACTTACAGCTATATTTTGTTTTTATTAGTAGTTATTCATAACCATGAACTAAGTGCATAATAAGAGAAGATGACATGATGCTTAATCTACTATGCTCTAGTTGTACCCTCTATTGTTACTGTAGTCGTAAACCAAGATGTGTTTTTTTTTCTCCCTTTTTGTGTGTGTACAACATTGGTTAGTGGTTACTCATTTGGCTAATTATCACTTAGGAAGTGATCGAGTATAACCTAGGTTAGGTATCAACAATTTGTCATTAGCAAAATTCAATTAATTTTAGTGGTCTTACTGCCTGAGGATTTAATTAGGTTTACAAAGTTTCTCTTGTGACTCGTCTTTGTACCTAAAGTTCTTTTCATTGGTTAAGATTAAATGCAGTCAATTGCATGCTAACAACAAAGTGATCTTCAGGTCATCTCTTACATAAGATTGTGATAAAGCCCTTGGCTATTTTTGTGCAAATTCTCAGGGATATATGAGGTTTGCGATTTCATTCATCCTACCTAGAGAATGACATTAAGGGACCTTTGGAATCTCAACACCAAGTCAAAGATAGACTCAGGTGATGACAAATGAAGTCTGGTGAGCAACTCCAGTAGCTGACGCAACGAGTTGTAATGATTGTTAAAGGAGGCAACAATGCTCCTGAAAAAAAAGTTCGACTCAACTATCTGGAATTTTATTGAGTGGTTTCATAGCATTATCTGTTTATTAAGAAGCAATTGTACACTGGAAGTTTCTAAATGACTTTAGATACTATGAACCCAAAAGAACATTGGGCCTGTGCTGATTTATATCAAGGTTCAATATGGAAACACACTAATCTTAACTTGCTTTGTCAACTAGCATCTCTTATTTATTTTGATTATTTTGCACAAATAGACCAAGGGATTTATTTTGATTTTTGTCCAGCAGGTTTAGAAATGGAATGGAAAGTTTCCTAGCTTTATAAGCTGTCATTGAAAAATTCAGATGGAAGAATCTCTAACGATACCTAAATAAGGTAGAGTATACGAGAGGCCAAAAAGAATACCTGTCGCCTGGAGAAGTCCCATCGCCGCCAAGTCCCATCACAACCATAACCAAAAAATGACTCTAGAAAATAAATCCGTAAAACACAGATAGACCTCGTAAAACAAAACAACTTCGTCAACCCTCAAGAAATAGACTCCGCAAAAATAAACAAATCTTTAACATACCGATTGACCTCGTAAAACAACTCCGTAAACCCACAGACACCGAAACATCGCAAAACTTGTGACCTATGGACTATGGGCCCATCACTCTACCACATCCGAAAAATACTAAATTTGCATTAATAATGTGTTATAGTTAGAACTTCGAAAAATCCAAAATACAAAAACACACAAGCATTGCAAAACATGTAAATCTAACGCTCTACTAATCCACCAAAAACAACTCCATAAAAATCCACAGATACCCAAATGAACTCAAAACTTGGCTCTGATACCAAAAATTGTCACGCCCCCAGAGGCACATGCTTCCTCGAAAATCGGGCAACATCTCCCCTATACGGCGGACAATATGGGACAATAATACATGTATCTCACCAATAAAAGCTTAGTCACATGCGGCTAGCATCACATATATATATAAGTAACATAACCACGCAGTTTATATTAGCATAAAAGATAATGGGTGACTCAGCCACCTTAAATATGAAAGAAAACCATAACTCCAAAAGAGAACACAAAAGTCTCTGATATTGACAAAACCCAATAACGAATAAAATGCAACTCCAAGTACTGAAACAAATAACTAAACCAAATACGAAAGATTAACTCAACACGACACTGGGGACTGGCAACTGGATCCTCTCCTGGCTCCAAGAGATACGTCTACCTGATATCTGAAACAACAAAAAGGAAAGCAGGGGTGGTGAGTCCGGGCGGACTCTGCGAGTATATGAGTAGACAAATAAGCATGACATAATAAGGATAACGGAGTAGAGAAATCAACAGTGTACAGTCCATAAAAATTATAGAATTCACCTAATCATGCATAACCAATATAATACGACATGGTATAAAACTGAATAACAACTAAATAGGTGTAAAACGACGCAATAACAATAAAGCCAAAATATACATGCATGTCAATCATGTGCAACAACCATAGCTCATATAAATGCAACAATCACAGGAAAATGCATAAACAAAATACGTATGCATATGATGTAATGACATGTGTCACCCCTGACGCCAGTCAAGCCGTCAACACATCCCATCTGTGTGACCGAGTGGGTAGGGCTGTGACAACTGTAGGCACTCCAACAACAAATACAACATAAGGCGTGGTTGAGTGGACAGGATGCTGGGAGTCTACACTCCAACCCCGATACATAGGGGGAGCTATACAGCTGCAATATCCCTCTAAAAACAACGGTGAGGGTGAGCCACCAACAGCTTATCCCTCTAAAAACAACGGTGAGGGTGTCACTGTTTGGCATAACAGGAAAGGTGCTAGCACTCTAATAACTACCACGACAACAAGTGGTTGAGTGAATCAAGCAACAATATGACTAACGACGACTTAACTAAATATAAGCCCAATAGTCGTTAGTATGCAACGTGCAAGTATGGTGCATGTTATACGATGCACGAACAACCATAGAAACAACGATGCAATAAAATCCAACGAGTATACGATGCATCAATACAACCAACCAGAAATCAAAAACTAACGATTATGCAACTACACTAATAGGTAGGATATTTCTAATGCTAAATAAATCTATTTGTGTTTAATGGACTTCTAAGTACTCGCGTACAAGCGGTAATTTACAGAACAGAAAACCAATAGAGGACTGTACAGAAACGAATTTGGAATACTCGAAGATCAACGAAGAGTAAGTATCAACGGCGATGTTAAAACAACAAACGACAAAGAACAAGGTCAAGCAACCTATCAGACATAATATAGCCATGCTTTTAAGGTAAACGAAATTATTCGAGTACAAAGGAGAAATACCCGCCTTATAATTGTAGAACGTATAACAAGTAGCTTCATGTCTAAGCGCTCGTATCAACTTAGAGTCCTGTATCAAAGATCATAGTATTTAGCTATATAAATATTTAATAATTAGCTAAATAAACTCTCTTAATCATTTAGGACTAATCCTAATTATCAAATTAAGTTCAACGGTTTAGTCTAAACCTAACCCAAGATCCAACTCAAGATCAAACCTCCATCCAGGGATATATATGAATAACATAACCACATTCAAATCTTCTTCGGATTAACACAACATCAACACAACATCAGATTTGCTTCGAAATGCAAGAGACTGATCTCTTTGATCTGCCATTACCATAAGACTAATCTGATACATGCAACTAAATTTTTTGCAAATTATGAATAAACCATAACTTTTGTCAACACGAATCTGTCATCTAAATTGGCATATATGAACTGTATTAAATATTGATGATTCAGAGATCATAGACCTTCGACCACAACAACTAACATCACCGAACCTTGGGAGAGGTCTTACCTAACTCAACTCCGGGCGGTCAGTAAGAACTCCTCAACTCTAATCCAAGCCTTCATGCGCTAGAAGTCAGATAGAAAAAGAAAACGGATCTACCGGCGACTGGCGATAAAGTCCAGGGAGGAAGAAGAGAACCGTCCACTTGGCGTTGGAGTCTCTCGCGTGGAGGAGGCGATCACGCAAAGAAACAGGAGGCTAGGGTTCGTGATGGGGTGGCGTCGGCTTGCTCTGCTCGTGCGCGCCGGAGAAGAAGAAACAGAAGGGAAGTGGAGAAGAAGAAATGAGAGGAAGAGTAGAGGGCGCGGGGCGGCGGTCGGCGTCACTAGGGCTGCGGGCGGTCGGCGTCGCGCAGAGGGGGAAGAAAGAAACGGCGCAGAAAGTGATCGGGTGTGGAACTGATTTGGGAGGAGGTTTTTAAGGCTTTATATTTGTTGTGGCCCCTAACTTTCAAAATTTACCTTTTCAACCCCCTTAAAATTCGGTATTTAACATTGCAGCTCACTTGATATCAGGATTCATAAACTCTAGTACTTATCCTGGAGGCCTAGAGTTCGAATCCTGAGAAAGGCAAAAATCTACTGGCCAGGGGTGAAAAGACCTAGTGAGCAACGACACGGTTGTTGGTCATCGACATCAGTTGTTGGTCGACGGCATAGTTGGGCCGCCTAATGTTGATTTGGCCACCAGGTTATTGGGCCGAGGGGCCAAGTTGTTGGGCCGCCAAATATTGATTTGGCCGCAAAAGGGGTTGAGAGACCGTGTTGTTACAATAAAAAAGGCGCCTTTTTATTGTAACAACACGACCCCTCAACCCATTGGCGGCCAAATCAACATTTGGCGGCCCAACAACCTGGCCCCTCGGCCCAACTACCTGACGGCCAAATCAACATTTAGCGGCCCAACTATGTCGTCGACGAACAACCAATGTCGACGACCAACAACCGTGTCGTTACTCACTAGGTCTTTCCACCCCTAGCTAGTGGATTTTTGCCTTCCTCAGGATTCGAACTCTAGACCTCCAGGATAAGTACTAGAGTTTATGAATCCTGATACCAAGTGAGCTGCAGCTCACTTGGTATCAGGATTCATAAACTCTAGTACTTATCCTGGAGGTCTAGCGTTCGAATCTTGAGGAAGGTAAAAATCCACTGGCCAGGGGTGGAAAGACCTAGTGAGTAACGACACGGTTGTTGGTCACCGACATCGGTTGTTGGTCGACGACATAGTTGGGCCACCAAATGTTGATTTGGCTGCCAGGTTGTTGGGCCGAGGGCCAGGTTGTTGGGTCGCCAAATGTTGATTTGGCCGCCAATGGGTTGAGGGGACGTGTCGTTACAAAGAGTGCCTTGTGAGAGGTTGTTCTCCACCGAGAAGGAGAAAGCTTTAGCTGGAGATTGTCGGGGACTAATCCACCGAAGGATTAAGGGATCACCCACCTCAAGGACAAGTCGTGGAGTAAGAGTAAGTAATCTCCGAACCACGTAAATGATAAATGTTAGTGTTTGTATCCTCATTTTCATTGTTTTATTTTGTTTCTACTTGTGTGAAGCTAACAGTTGTAGAAAGAATCAACGAAAGTCTGACAACCGGCTATTCACCCCCTCTAGCCATCTAGTCAAATCCCATCAAGTGGTATCAGAGCACGGTTCGTTTCAGGAGAACTCATCGTCAACTGAAACATCAGGATGACGTTCAAGAGGGATATAGTACCGCATGACCACTGTTCTTTGACAACAACGACTTTGCTTATTGGAAAGATAGAATGAAGTATTATCTAATGAATGATATTGAAAATTGGTTTAATGTTGTCGATGGTTTTGAGATGCCGAAGGATGAGAGAGGAGCACTTCTTCCAACAAAAGATTAGACAAAAGAAATAATGAAGAAAGCTCAAACAAACGCAAAGGCCACAACAACTCTACAATGTGGTCTCTCCAAGGAGTAATTGAACAAAGTTGGGTCATTCAACTCCGCCAAAGAGTTTTGGGAAAAGCTCATTTAGTTAAATGAAGGATCGAACAAATCAACAAGAGACAAGAAGGACCTCTTGGTGGCTCAACTTCAATCCTTCACCATGAAGACAATGAGACCGTGAGTTAATTGCATGGTAGATTCAAAGAAATTCTCAAAGAGCTTCATGTAATATGTGAGAAGATTAAAAATAAGGATCTTGTACGGTATGTGCTTCAATCCTTCCCTACAACCACCTATGGGCTTCAATGGTTGATGCTTATAAAGTCTCTAGGGATCTTTCTTTAGTTAAGCTTGATGAATTATTTTGTGAATTTGAATTACATGAACAAGCCAACATGTCTTCAAAAGAAAAGAGTATAACTCTTATTATAGAGAAAGAGAGAAAGAAAAAGAAGGACAAGAAGAAGGCTTCATACTCATCATCCTCTGATTTGAAAGAATCAAGCACCTCAATGGATAGTAATTAATAGGCGTATATGGTAAGGAAGATGAGGAAAGCATTTAAAAGTTTTTCTTCTAACAAATCTCATGGTAGGAAAAATTCAAGAAGCAAGAGTAAGACAAGAAAGATCATATGTTATAATTGCTATGAGGAAGGACACATAAGGGATGATTGCCCTCTTTTGAAGAAGAAGGACGAGAAAATGAAGGAAGAAAAGAACAAAATAAAAGAAAAAGGCAAGAAGGTTTAAAATTTAAAGGCGAGATGGGCTGATCCTTCATTATCAGAAGAAGAAGAACATCATGTGTCCCATTTTGTCCTAATTGGAATTGAAGGCATAGCCTGCACGTCATCTAAAGGTGAAAAGAGCTCTAGTGAAGATGAAGAAGTGAGCTCAAGTGAAGAGGGAGGTCAATCTTCGAATTTAGACATCTCGGTAAGTAAGGTATACAAATCTACCCACTATCACTTTAGTTAAAATTATTTTTAGCACCAATAATGACTTATTTAAGGCTAGAAAGAAAACTAAATGTTTAAAAAATGAGATTTGTATGCTTAATGAAAAATTACAATTCATTTCTCTTAAGGATGATATGCATGCTTCCTCTAGAACAACTTCAAATGGTTCTTACTTAGAAGAGGAAAATAGAAACTTAAGGGAAAAGGTAGATTACCTTACTAAAGCCTTTAGAAAATTTGAATTTGGCTCCAACACTCTAGACATGATCATTGGGAACCAAAGAACAAACTTCAAGAAAATCGGGCTAGGGTATGATCAACCAAATCATGAAAAGACCTATCATTGCTTGCTTGCTAGGGGACAATCAAAAACTAAGACCCTAGATAGGAAATGGATCCCTAAGGAGTATTTGGTCAACCCAATTAGAAAGAACTTCTATTGAGTGTCAAAGTCAATTCTCAAGGGTTAGAAGATTTAAGGATGAGCCAACTATGTATGATAAAATTTAATTTTTTAAAATGGTTGACTTGAGATGTTAAGGGGGAGCACTTAGCATAAATACATTCATGATTAAATGGGCTAAGTAGAGATTACCTTTAGTACATCTCATAATGACTTGATTTATGGTTTTACTTATACATACGAGATGTTAGGATGATACTCATAATTCATATATGCTTATGACATTTTGATGGTTATGAAATATATTATTTTAGCAATAATAGACAAACTATGGAGAAAGCAAATGTTTAATTAATGGACATCTTTCCAAAAATCATAGTTGGATATTTTAAATATTTTGAAAATAATTTTGTATTTTACTTACTGTGGTATAGATTTGAAAACACATATGGTTTCAAAACTAGGGTTTAAGATTGATACAAAGTTGAATGTGTTTCAAGTTTTTGAGTTTTGGTCAAAAATTTAAAAATACTTTGACTTTTCATGCAAACTTATTTTTCCTGATTGAAGAATAGTTCAAGAAATATGGTTGCAAAATTTTATGATTTTTTGAAATTTTTTATATGTTTTTGAAATTCAGTCAAAAGGTTAAAATTCGAATCAGAGTTGTGCTAGTCGACTGGTAGGGACACCAGTCGACTGATCTTACTGGTTCTTGGTACGAAGGGTAGCTTCGTTGAGGCTAGTCGACTAGTACCCCAAATTTATGATTTCTGCTTGTTTTCAGAATGTAAATCTGTATTTTACCTTGATGTTAATCTTTTTGATGGTGTCAAAGGAGGAGAATTGAAGGGCTTAAGTTAGAACTTAACTTATTTCTTCATGATTGTGTAGAATTTAAAAATCATGCGATAGGACATAAGTTAAGGGGGAGGTTGCATATTTATGCTTCTTAAGTATAATATGCCTCTAATTTTCAAATTGTTATTTTTGTGCCTAACTTAAATATATGGCCACACATCAAAAAAGGAGAGATTGTTGGTGCAATCAACCCAAATTTGATTGGTATGATCATGAGTTTTGATTTGTGTACCAATATGATTAATTTAGATTTTCATATTGATTTGATGTGTATGTTTAAGTCATGCAGGACTTGGTGAACTACACATGAGCAACAACAGAGTGAAGCCATCCAAGGGACGAGAGCCAAAAGGAAGAGGACTTTAAAGGGTAAGCCAAGGAAGTAGACTTCAAAGGCATACGTGAAGGATGACATGGAGCCAAGCCGCGGGCTTGTGTGCATCCGAGGGACGAGAGCCAAAGGAAGAGAACTTCAAAGGGGCAAGCTGGGAAAGTGGACTTTATGGCATTTGCGAAGGATGGACTCTGGAGAGGTTGAGAATGAGTTTATAAGTTGGGCAGTCGACTGGCGAAGAAAATAGTCGACTGACAACGTTGAGTAAAAGTCATAGAAAGATCAGTCAACTGGGGTCAGAACCAGTCGGCTGATGCTTTGACAAAACTAGCCGTTTGGCTAGTCGTTGGCTAGCCATTGAACTGCACCAGTCGACTAGGCTTGGAAGCAGTCGACTGGTGTCGGGGCAGAGTTATTTTGTTAATAGCTCTCTCCTCTATTTAAAGGGAGGATTTGAGACTTGAGAGAGGTTAACTCTTCAGTGATAAACCTTCTTGATCATGTGCTCAAAGCTCCGAAAGCCCATCTCTATTGGTGCCCCAATTAGTTTTGATGTGATCAATCTGGTTAAGTTAGGTCCTGTGTTGTTTTGATCCCTTTGTCTAAGTGTGCAGAAATTTAGGAGCGGAGGAAGTCGAGTGTAAGATACAGCGGACGAGAAGGATGACACGAGGGAGTGAGCCGACGAGCTCAGTGCATCCGAGGGATGCGAAGACTGTGAAAGAGTACGCCGGTGGAGCGAGAAGGACGTGTGCGTCTGAGGGACGAGAAGACGGGAAGAAGTACGCTCGAGAGGTGAAAGGCCGGAATCGAGTTCGGGTAAGCCTAACTCTGGTTGACCGAAAATCACCCAAATATCATTTCTATTAAAAGTCAACTTGGTTGACTTTGACCAAGTCAAAGTTTGACTTGACTTTGACTTGGACCATTGAAGAAGACTTGATCAGACTTGGACTTGAACTTGACCGAAGCAAAGGAAGTCCAGCTTGAAGACTTTGACGTGGCTTGAAGCGTTTGGAAAAATAAGTGAACCATAAGGATAATTTTTATCCTATTTAAAGATAAGGATTTATCCTCCTTTGATTTAAATGATAAGAAGATTTATCCTCCTTTGATTTAAATGATAAGAAAATGGATGGCCGAGTCACAACTTAAGATAAAGGATAAAATTTATCCTTTAAATTTATTTTTTAAATATCTATCCTTTATTTAAGATAAAGGATAAGATTTATCCTTTAAATCAACGCTCAAGATTCAGGCCTATCTACAATCAACGGTCAAGATTAACTATCTTAGGCTATAAATAAGCCTAGAAGCTAAAGAAAATGATGAAACAATTCTTTCGTAATCTATCTGAGTCTGTGCTTCATTTGTAAATGCTTCTCCGCCATAAGGAGAGTTTTAGTTGAGCTTTACTATCTTGGAAGTAACCTTCCAGTTGCAACCAAGTAAAATCGAGCGACCCTTCTTTCAAATTCAAATTCGTCAATTCACCCCCTCTTGTCGGTCCACCTCGATCTAACAATCTCTTCCTCCTAACCCTAATTCTCATTCTTGTAAAGGGGAAGAGTGTCTTGTGAGAGGTTGTTCTCCACCGAGAAGGAGAAAGCTTTAGTCTGAGATTGCCGGGGACTAATCCACCGAATGATTAAGGGATCGCCCACCTCAAGGATAAGCCATGGAGTAGGAACAAGCAATCTCTGAACCACGTAAACGATAAATGTTAGTGTTTGTATTCTCATTTTCATTGTTTTATTTTGTTTCCGTTTGTGTGAAGCTAACACTTGTAGAAAGAACCGACGAAAGTCCGACAATTGATTATTCACCCCTCTCTAGCCATTCGGTCAAGTCCCATCACCTTTCACTCGTCTTATATCTACTTGATTCAGGATATGGTCTACGTGTCTATCCCTACTAGGCTGACTATATCACGCCTAACCCAAGTATTATTTACTCATCCTATGGATTCATGTTACTCCAACATACATCCAAGAGTCCTATACTCTTGATATGTAATTCTTTGGCCAAAGACTTTGAGCAATAATCCTAACGAGTAGCCATAGAGTTACATCTTCTCGCAATGAGTGGTGAATCATTTGTGGACTATCCAAACATCTTCAAGCACTTTGACTTATACCCAATCATTTTGGGGTCATACCTCCAAAGTGATGCTTGTTTAGGATGTCAGAATATAAGTCTCAATGACCAAGGTGATTTGAATGCCTTAAGTCGAAGGAAGCTCCTCGCACTTAAGCTATAATGAGATCTTCATAGATATATCAATATATGTAGATAATCATATAATGTCTCATAGCAGGTCACTCCAATGAACTAGTTAATATAACTAGCATCCACATTTAACTCTCAACATCTTAATGTCACCAACCAGTGATGAACAACTACTTGGTTAGCTCAAAGAGTACAACCTGTGCTAGTCTTGTAGAACTGATGATGTCTAATACATCAGTTAATCGACTAGGAAAGATTTCAATACTTGCACATGTAGAGATGCTCACTAGTTGTGATCCAATCACGAGTTCTCTCATGCTATGAATCGTGTTGCAGACATTCAGTAAATGAGTTTAAGATCCAATTATACACATAAAGAATGTGCACCCAAATAGTGGAACTATATTTATCCAATATATAATACATTCCTTAAGACATTGCCTTAGGACATCTCTGAAATATAACAGGGGGGTGGAGTTCTAGACTCTATCCATCGAGGAGATAAATGAGATATATTATGGTGTTGTCAGTGGAAAGACAAAAAAGTCCACCCTCTAGGCCTTGGCTCCTAGGCTAAAATGGTATTTGATTGCTTGAAAATTCCTATTGGTTGTGCTAGTTTTTCTTCTTCTACTAGGGTGAAATTTTTAAGTCACAAAAATCAAGAACTGCACACTCAACTTGCCTCAATGAATTAGAGGATGACTGCTCAGGAGCAGAGGAGGATCATTAAGGAACAAAGAAGGGCTAAATAGGACGCGAGTAATGAAGCTGCCTTGGCCCAGATGTGAGTATTCATTACTTCATGGACCTAACGCCGCATGGTTTGAGTCATAGGAGACTCATGAACCATCAGACTCTATTGATTAGCTTATTCTGAGATATATTGAATTACAACTTATTTTTTTCTTCTTATCATACATAAACCATGCAAAATATATTATCTTGTTATGATATTCTAATCTATTCATTTCTAAATATTGTATTACATTTTCTCAAGAGTCTCTATTGATATATTCTTCATCATCATGATCTAATATCCAAAATATAATCTAGGTAACTTTTTTATTACATGTAAAATTATTTATACATATATGTAAAAATTTTAATTATACATATATTACAATATGTATTACATCATTATGATCACATAATCTATCATATTTGACTTTATGTAGGATTTTATATTACTACCTCATATGATTGTATATGGATGTAATATTTGGAATGGATTTCTATCTTGGTATGGATTTAGATATTCTATTCTCGATATTTGGATAGTTTGTATCATGGTATATATTTAGATACTTTACATAGGATCATAAGAGTCGAGAGACCGAGGGAGGGGGGTGGATCTCAATCGTTTAAAAACTTTCTTTTCTTTGCATAAAACTGAATCAAAGTAAATTGTAGTGGAATAAAAAAGGAGACAAGGATTCAATCGATTTTATTTGGTTCATAGTCCAGCGACTACTATTCCAAGATCCATAATCCATGATTACTTCCAATGGGCAATCATTATAGATCTTTTTTTCGAAGGCTTTCGGAGAAAAGCAAACTCATACAAATATGAGGAGGATAGTAACAACACTACTATCCCCCTTAAATGTTAATCAAAGTACAAATAATAATATACCGACAACACAAGTAGAAGCTGAAACATAGTTGTCGGAGAGTTCCAGTGTATTGGTAGTAGAACTTATACGCGCAACAACAGAAGAGTTGAGATAGAGTAATCAGCAAAAGTTGTATTGAACTCAATTCTCGAGCTTCTTTTTATATCAGAAACCCACTCAGCCAAATTTGGATTTCTATTGTTTCGTCAACTGATCCTGCTGATCCATCGACGGACCCCTAATTGATCTTCTCAAGTTTGCGTCCAGCTTCGTGATGTGATCTAGCATGAAATCATCTTGATTCGTCAACTGAACCATCTTATCAGTCAACAAAACCCAAGATGCCTTTCTGATCGATCTAGTTGAGCTGGTTGCCACGTCAGACTCTGCGGATCGATCAGACCTATCAGTCAATGGAACACACTTTTTCGAATTAGCCTGAGCTTGCCTTAATGATATCTTTGACCTGTCGACTGAAAGACTTGATTCGTCGATGGCACATATTTTTCCTTTTGTGATCAGGTTCAGATCTCACTATTCTGGATTTACACGGATCCATTGATGGAACCATTTTATCTGTTGATGGAACCACATAATTCTTGCAAAATAGTGTTAGCATAAATATAGTATTTCTCCTAGAAAATAGAGGTAGAATAGATATGAATATGCATGGGTAGGATAGACAGATAGGGTTGTCTTGATCTCGACTTAGATACCTCCGGTCTATCCCAAATGGGACACGACCTCACTCGCTCCCTCCAGAAGCATATCTTAACTTACCTGCCAAACATTTTATCCTCTAGACTTGTTTGGACTTTTTATGCTCAATGTTTGATTGCCTGATCGACTAAGACTTTTCCTGCAATAGTATATTAGCACAACAGTAATAATAGTAACGCAAAATAGAATTGGCAAAACTATACTTAGGTTTACCAAAATCCACTGGTCCGGTCGACCATGTGCAGTCGACAGGAAATCTTTTGGTTAAATTCACTTAGAGTTCACTTCTCCATGACTTCTTATTACCTAGGGTTGCCTCCCCCTAGGATTTTCCCTTTGCTTAGATTGTACTCCTCTAAGACTTCTCACTCCCCTAGGATTTTTCCCTTTGCTTGAAGTTCACTTCAAGACTTCTCACTACATAGGGTTTACTCCCCTAGGGGTTTCTATTTTCTTGGAGTTCACTTCTCCAAGACTTCTCACCTACATAACCTCCAGTTAGGACTAGTTACTCGGTAAACTTCTCACCCTTGTTAGTCATTTGGTTAACTTTGACCTGACTAGAGTCCATTAAATATATTGTCAATCAAACATCAAAACCCTGGAGGTCGATTGCACCAACATTTTATTCTGGATATTTGGATAGTTTATATCTGTATGTATTTAGATATTTTTTAGGATATTTGGATTGTTTGTATCATGGTATAGTTTTTAATTTAGTTTGTTTGTGTATGATTGTTATTAGTTTATATGAATTATATTTTGTTTGTATGATTATAATTGTATGAATTATGTTTATTTGTATGATTGTGATTGTATGCATTGATTGTGTTTGTTTGTATAATTGTGATTGCATTGTCATCGTGATGGTTTATATAGATATGGAAATGTAATCATGGTACATTCTGAATATAAAATTTTCCATACAATTTGTTTGTTCTTTTTTTTGAATTTATCGTTGGAAGTTTATGTTCCGTCAGTAATTACTGACGGAAACAAACATTCCGTGGGTAAATATTGATTATGATACAACAAAGGTAAATATCGATGGAGGTATGTTTCTGTCAATAATTACCGATGAAAAATAATATTAAGTCGGTAAGCAATGTTATGGAACAATTTCCATTTGGCAAAATACACCGATGGAATATTGTTTTTTATCGGTAATAATACCGGCAAAATTCTAACTTCCATTGGTATATTTAACTACAAAATTTTATTCTATCGGTAAAATCATCTCTGACGCATCAGATTCTAACTACCATAGTTCCATTGTAATTCCATCAGTAATATGAAATAGCTACGAAAAATTTTGTCAATAGTACATGTTTTTTTGTAGTGTACATAATGAGGCCTTGGCCCCAACGAACAGGCCTTGGCCCCCCTTCTGCTCCCACCACCTCAGTGGCTAACTTGGCCGAAGAATTAGAGTAGGCGGCGGAGCAACCCGACGACCTAGGAGAAACGGAGCAGCCCCATGACCAAGGGACGTCGGAGCGGTCCAACGACCAAGGAACCGAGCCCTCCCCCAATCTCCCTAAGATAGTAGGCGATGAGAAAGAACCGGTGCCTCAGGATGGTTCGTCGAAGGTTGAAGTAGTTGGGAAGAAGAGGCAAAAATGCCTCGCCAAGCGGCCGACCTCTTGGAGGATGTTGAGGAAACTCACACCTCCCAAGCTTCCAAAAGTCACCGAGAATGAGGAGGACAAGATGCCCCTCTCCAAACGTTTTAAATAGACGACCCTGTTAGGATGTATACTAAAAGCGTAGCTTTTATATTAATATATATATTTTGGAATGAGAATCACATGATCATTGTTTGCATTTTATATTTGATATATAAATGCTATTGTCTAATACTTTACATTGTAGATAACATGGTGTGTGGTGTCACACAGAAGATCATATTATCAGTCCCTTGTAGAGTATAAGTAGTGGCTCACAACCGAGATGGTTTTGGACAAACTATTAGGATGGTTGTAGTATAATTTGGTATTGGTTTATCTTGACCATAGAATTACACTAGTACACTTTGTGTGTATTAATTAGGACCGATATAGAGGTGATTCAATTTATACTGACTATATAATTGAATCAGACCTCAGATATTTTGGTGTACTTCCTCTTAATCGCGATATAATAACGGGCACATGTACTTAATATCTTTGATTTATCAATGGGCGAGATTTATTCGTTAAATCGATAGGCCCAGTAAATTAGGAAATAATATTATTTATATGGTGTGCCATTGATTATAGAAAAAAATCGTGTCTTGATGCGTCAGGTTGATGATATCCACTTGAGGATCTCATAAAGTTCATCGTGTAAATCCTGCAGGTGGACTTGGTCTGAAATGATGATAAGGTTGAGTGGTACTACTCATGGAGTTAGATATTAATTAAATAAATTGTCAGTAATTTAATTAATTAATAGACATTCTAGATCTTAAACATGAGGAGAATTTATACACATAATAGGTGGAGCCCATATTTAATTATGGGGGTTGGTGAGGTAGTTCAATGATAATCCTTTAGTGGATTAGATTATCATTAATAGATCGGGCTTTGATCCATTAGGTGGCCAAGACCCAACTCTTCCTCATGGTCCCTATTGCAGCCTATATATACCTCATGAGTCATCATGAAACCACAACCTAAGCCTTGGTTTTTTCCTCTCCCTCCCTCTCTCTCTCTCTCTCTCCTAGGGTTGGGGCGCCGACGGCTATAGAGAAGAAGAGAGAATTTTTTTTCTCTCTTCTTCCCTTCTCTTTCTCTCTTCTCTTGAGTTGTGGTGCAAGGAAGCAAGGAGGGGATTCTTGTTCTTCATCCTTTTGTTCTTGGCCGGCGCAAACTTGAGAGGAGGTGGAAGTTGGCCGGCGGCAACTACAAGGGGGTGGCTAGGGTTAGGCGGCAGCGCAAGGTGAAGAGGAAGTGGATTCTTTCTCATCTTCTTCATTCACTTCTTCCTCTCTTGATTCCTTGGTGGCCACCGCATCTTCACCTTGAGTAAGGGTGGTCGGCGCAAGCAAAGGAACCAAGAATTCTATCTCTTGGTGGCCGGTGCACCTTGGCTTTGGGAGCTCGGATTGGCGCAAGCAAGAGGAAGGAAAAAGGTGGTCTTGGTGGATTTCTTTCTTGGAAGAGCGTCGCTCACACGACGTCCAAGAAGAGGTTAGGTCATACAATAGAAGATTGTGAGATAAACAAGAGGTATAATTTCTTGTTTTGGTTCCTTCATGATCTTGATTAATTATTGTATGTTGATTAAACATGGACCTCGAAGATAAAAACAAAAACCAGCGATCCATTCATCATCTATTCCGTGGCTAACCGATTAGACGAGTTAGATTGCTTGAACAACAAGTTTGTTCAAGCGGTCACTTGAACGGTTAGTACGATGATAAGTCAGTTATTTGGGTAATTCATCTCCATCCAGATTTATTTTAATTAATAAAATTTTATTCTGGGGACAAGGAGAGGATTCCCATGCACAATCGAAACCAACAGACCCCTCCCGCTATAGGGTATCAGGCCACCGCTATTGCTCTAGTCAATCCCTCAGGCGCACTAAGAGGAAAATAGGCGGTGTCAGCAGAGCCTCAGCTGACGAGCGCGCGCCTGTGCCGGAAGGTCTAGGCGGTGGAGGAGGCGGCCTCTCGGGGTCCTCAACCGGTGCAGCTGAGGGAGGCCATCGCCGAGGGTCTGAATTTTGAGGAAGCATCTAGTTCTGAGGAGGACGTCCCGGGCCCTTCGACATTGCCTCACGAGGCACCTACCATCCAACCTATCCATCGCTCCAGTCATGCCGTCTTTACAAGGGGTTGGGCTGAAAATCCTAGGAGCCAAGAGGATGCTAGAGGGAGGATCTCTAGCGCCAAGGCTGGACCCCTCGCCAACCTGTACAAATCCTTGCTAAAGGTAAAGAGGTCTAGTTTTATGTCACTTAATCCTTTTTAACTCCAGTTTTTCCCTATGACAGGTTGCTCATGGCTGCCTCATCACGGGTAGTCAGTTATACTCCTGGCGGGAGACCGAAGCCCTTCTCCAACGAGTAATCCAATTGGAGGCGGAGGTCTACCGCGCCCGCAAGGAGGGCTTAATGGAGACGGAGGTTAGCAGGAGCTTATGGGTTAAGGTAGAGCACTACTTAGACTCTTTGTTGACCTCCCAATCTTCTCTCCACATTGCAAACCACCGGGTGGTCTTCCTAAGCAAGGCAACGAAGACCCTTACTGATGAGGTGGAACACCAGGTGGATGGGAGGAAGCAAGCCAAGGAGCGGAAGCCAAGTTGGTCGAAGACCTCCGCCAGTTGCAAGGCAACTTGGAACAAGCCCAGTAGCAGCTCCGAGAGGGTGAGCAGCAGCTCCGAGAGGCAAAGGCGGTTCAGGACCAACACTCATCCGAGGCCACTACGCTGAGGACGAGCCGGGACATAGTTGTAGAAGAACTTCAAAAATATAAAGTTGATGAAGAGTCCCGGTGGGTAGAGTTAGAAGCGGCATTCAAAGCTAAATTCCTCCAATCGAATGAATTTGGCAACCTCCAAGCAAGCCAAGTGTTGAGACGTCTGAAGAAGGGCTTCTGCGAGGTGGTTCAGCAGATCTGACAAGCAGGAGTGTTGAAGACGGATGCTAACCTCAGTTTCCTCAGTGTTAGTCAGGACTGGGATGAATTGCCCCCTGAAGAGAAGGAGCTGTAGATGTATTTTTATATTTGTGTACTCCTCCACTTTGAATGAAACATTTTTGCCTCATTGTTCTTTATAGTCTGATTATGCCTTGTTTCTGAGTATTTATACATATGTCTCCTGTGCATTCCTTCGTCTGTTTCTTAAGCTTGCTTTGTGTCATCCCAGGTAGCTTCTGTCCAACCCAATGTAGCCTCTGCCAAATAGTCTTTTAAGAGCAAAGGGGATGAGTGGCAACCCCACAAGGAGATGAAGTCTAGCTCTCCATATCTGAAAGACTGATGAACCCAAAATAGGTGTCACGAATGTGGGTCTCAAATTTAGATATTTATAAGCTGGAAACCCTTTTTGCAATCAAAGAATAAAAGCGTAGTAAAGGGGTCACAGGTCATATTTTTCCAAGGGGCTAGTTGAGATGGTTCGATTCAAGCTTTGAGTTTATGTATCGTTGATATTTCTGGGTTTCAAATAAAATTTGGGTTTGGTTTCAATTAAAGATGTAAACACAATGAAAAGATGTAAGCATAATGTAAACAAACTTGAGCTAGGTATGGCAATTAATGAACTAAGCACTTAACCGATTTTGTAAAACAAATCTGATATAAAATGCAAAACAAATGCTAAGCAAATGAAACAATTCCGTGTCTAAATTCTTGATTGAATTAGTGCAAGACTTACTTCAGCAATCGAATTTAAAGCAAACAAACACAAATTACAAAATTAAGAAGCAAATAATGCAAACATGGATAAGAAAATTCAGAAATAGCCAAATGAAAAAAAACTAACTGATTTCAAACCCTTAGCTGACTAACAATTGCAGGTAACTTGACAACAATCGATTCAGTATTTTAAGCTTGTTACAAAGTGGAAAAAAAAATGAATCAACTTGATACACAAGGGGAAAAACTAATGTGCCAATAGCTGAACTAAATGCAGAGTAATAACTGATACAAAGCAAATGCAGAAACTGATACAATGCAACCTGATCAAATCGATTTGGAAAATAAAGCTATCAGTGACATGATCTTCTGAATAAAAGAAACAATGCAACAATGAAGTAAGGATTGAGCAATTCAGAATGCCAAGAATGTAACTACTACAGGGACAGAATTAGACAGCTAAAAACTGCAAAATTGAATGCAACAATGAGGCAAAGCCATTCAGAAGTGCAGTAGAAATACTCAGGAATCAAATCCGAAGGCAGAAATGCAACTTCAGCTAAGTGCAGATTAAACAAGCAAATTCAGAAACTGAAAGGTGGAATTGATATGCAAGTGGAAAAAAACTGATACGCATCTACAAACTGAAACATAAGAAACTAATTCATGAATCAAACTGAAATTGAGACAATTGTTCACTAAACAAACTTCCTAATTACTTAACTAGCCGGATTGAAACCTAATTACAGCAAAAACAAATCAGAAACGAAACTAAGCAGCTGATTCAGAATTTCAGAAACAGAGAATGAAGTGCAGGAAATGGAAAATGATACGCAAGCAATTAAACTATAAAGTAAACTGAATTATGAAAGAGTTGTTTACTAAACAATCTAACTACTGATTACCTTGAAGATTTGAAACCTAAATAAGCTGGAACAATTCAGAAATTTAAACTGAAGTAGCTAATTCGAAAACAAAAACAGAAACGTTTGCAGAAATGAAATTACAGCTGATACAAAGAAATTAGCTAAAGAAATTAAGCCTCAATCCTCCCTTAGCTCAAAACCTCCTTGTTCGTCACGCAAGGGCATGCCAAGAACCCCTTCAGCTCGCAAATCATTGGGAAAATTAGCTCCAATTCAGATCTGCTCACAAACTGCACGCGGCTGGGAAATCCAATCCAAACTCCTAGATCTCAATGTGAAGGGTTGCGATGATGATTTGAAAATCATCTGAGCTCATCCTAGGACCCCTACAGATGGTTCAGATGGATGGAATGGAACGCGGGTGAGATCCAAGAGCTCAAATCACAGAACTGCCGAAACTCTCAAACAGCTCTGCATCCGGCGTAATTTGGAGCTGAAATCTCCACTGAAGCTTCCTCCCAACGATCCAAATCTTGCTCCAAGGTTGTGATCGAGTTGGTCACGCCTTCATTGAAGAAAATCGCCGAAGAAATGAAGAAAAAACGAAGAAGAACGAAGAAGAACTGAGCTACAATTGGCGAAGACGCGACCCTCTGTTCTGAATCTGAAGGCAGTTTAAATAGTTAAACAGTGGACGGCTGAGATTTATCCCACTCCATCTAACGGTTGATATTCGTCTGATTTGACTCAAACTTCCCAGATCTTGATCAAGGGTCAAGATCATCCTCGGGGTAGCTCGGATCTGCCAGATTTGCAACGGATGGTCCAGATCACCTTGATCTTTGAATGGACGGTCCGTAGCCCTCTGATCTTGATCCAACGGCTAGATGATCTACGATTGGGCTAAAACCTTCAGATCTTGATCTGATCGCTCGATTAACCTTAATCCCAACTCGGATTGATCAGAAGTTCTCAGATGGTCTAGGTCTAACCGTTCTTGCATCGGACGGTCCAAATTAGTTGACGCTTGATCACTTGATCCAATCCACTTCTGACTCAACTTTGACCCAACATGACCTAGGTCCCTGATCATTTGAAGCCTACAAAAGTAGATCAAAAATTTAGTGACAAAACAACTCAAATATATTAACATTTGCAATTAGGTCCAAAAAGAATATAAATTCTAGAACCTAGGGTAAATCCACAATTACACAAGTAAAATATGGGTCAAACACGGATTTAAGCATATAAAATGATCAATAAAATGATACTTATCAACTCCCCCACACTTAAGCTTGAGCGTCTCGTGAAAAGTTCTAAATATGTTTCCCCTAGCTTTTCTCAAACATAAGTAGAAGCAATTGAAAAGAAATTACCTAGGGTTGTTAATTCTCAATAATCTAAGTTCTATGGATTAATATCTTGTCCTTAAATCAACAACTTAGCAATATCAACCTTCATGATTCATTGAGATGAATTTAACTCACTAGCCTTTCAAGGGAAGTTTTTAGTGGCTCTCTTCCTAAGTTCTATGTTCATGATAAAAGTGGAGCTCACTCATACACACATGCTTTTTGCACTATCATAGGCTTGCTTGTTATCTACTCTCCACCATTATTCGTGATTAGGATCAACATCTACAAAAGTTCATCAAACAAGAGAAAGATATATGAAATGGTAAAAATGAGGTAAAAACCAAGAAAATAGCAAATTAGAATAAGTGGAAGACTTGAATGCTCAAGGATATTTTTGATGCACTTTGCCCTCTTTTCAGTCCACATAATGAAGTTGAAAGTGTAATGGAATGAGGCTTTGGCATTGCCCTTCAAAAACTTGATGAAAAGACCTCATCGACTCCTTTGTGCCAACTTCACTCTTGCGTGCCAACCTTTCCTTCTTTTTTTCTGAATTTTTTTTTCCTTTAAAATCCTCTCGCAAGGTCAGTCTTGTAGTAGAGCAATAAATTGATTCGGATTAAAGAAACCAATCAGTTGGTACACTTGCTTCATGGTGCCACAACTTCATTCTTGACACTTTGTTTCTTTTGTCTTTGCTTTTGTCTTTTTTTTTCTGTTCAGCTGCTGACTCCCTATTTTTAATCTCATTTTGTTCAGTCACGTTGTGCTCAGCTTCCAACTCCTCATCAGAATTAGCTCCAATCCACACTTTTGTGAGCTCCAATTAAATTTCTGCTTGCTGTTTTTTTTAGTTCCCAGTTTTTTTCTTTCTTTCATAGCTGCATTTTTTCTGTTTCATGTTTCAAATTCCAACTCCACGCAGCTAATTTTAGAACTTGCCAGTCTCTGATTGCTTAGCAACAGTTAGCATCAAATAGCAGTAGAGAATAGGCACAATCAGTTTCAAGCTGATACACTAAATTACATTGCCAGTCTCTGATTTCTCTGTTTTTGAACTGGATTTTTTTTTCTTTAACTGAATGTGTTTTATCTCTTTTCTCTATTCTATTTGTAGACTGTCGACTTCATCCACTTGTGCCGAATTCAATGCTCCAAGATCTCTAAATTACCAGCAGTTACATTCACTAGTAGTGGAGAAATTTAGCCACATGCACTTCACTGCAATTTTCTGTTTCTTTCCTGTTTTGATCCAAAAAAAAAAATCCAATCAGCCACATATACTTAATTCCATTTCACTGGCGAAGGTTTTGTTCTTAATCCTCATCAGCAGCCCTTGCTTAATTTCAGATTAGTACAGCTGCATGTAGCTTCAGATTAGTTTCAACCAACAATTTTGAACTTCAAATTTTGATCTTCACAACTGAAATTTTGACATTCTGATTTTTCACAGCTACATTTCAGACTTTCAACAAAAAATTGCTGATTCTTAACTTCTCAATTCTTGATCCAAGCCAATTCCGATCCAAATATAACTTCACAGATAGGCACAGTTTTTTTTCTTTCATTTTAGTGTGCCACTTGTATTTTTTTCTGTTTTTTTTACCCGAATGAAACTTGGCAAAGAATGGCTTGAATCTCCAAATTAGCATCAAAATTCTGGATGCTCCAATGGTTTCCTCATCCTTAACACTTCTTCTTGTTAATTCTTGATACCAAACTCACTCACTTGGCACATGTAATTGCAGATTTTTTTTTTCAAAATGAAGTGCTTCCTTGATGAAAATTCATTCCAAACACTAACCACTCCCCCACACTTAATCCTTTGTCCGTCTCGGGCAAAATAACATCAAAGAACATTCCCAAACAAACAAGTCCCTAGAAAGTATGGTTAGGAGTAGGAAATAAGGAAAGAAAAATAGAATGAACATGATTATTGCCAAAAATTGATATGGAAAGGTAAACAAATTTATTAGCCTCTATAGATGTGATCCAATCATTGAAATATGGTTTTGAAAGAACCTAAGCAAGTTCTAGAGTACAATCACATGTATGTATCACAAAAATAAGGCTAATCCTCACTAGGTGCAAATAATTCATCTCAAGTCCTTAATCAAGAATCCATGGCCAAGTAGTACTCAAGCATCCAAGATTTCATCCATGAGCTCAAATCTTAAGTTTTAACAACCAAATTTAATTTATTTTCAAAAGACTCTAAAATGCTATGAAGATAGTCTAAAGGGATACATTTATTCCTACTCATTAAGAAAAATTGTCAAAAGAAATAAAATGGTATTTACAATGTCTCCTATTTATGCTTCTACTCTACTCACACATTTATTAGCAAGAATTCTTTTTAAAAGAAAATTCTACTTCTAAGGGACATAAAAACGAAACAAGCAATGAAAGTAAATGCAAGAAAGAATAAACTCCCCTTTATTTCTGGCGGTCGGAGTCTATCAAGAAATAACCTCCATCGTGGTAGTGGAGGGGTAGGGGTAGCTGAAAAAATTTCCTTCATTTGATCAATTTTATTTTACATTACTCCCCCACACTTAAACTCCGCAGAAAAATATTCAGGTGGTCGTAGACGATTTAGGTACACAAGCCATGTCAGAAGTGGAGTGCTATAAATTACAGTAAGATCTACTCCTCCCTCTTGATGTTTCTTGAAAATCCTTCCAGGGGGTTGGAGACTGTTTAGATGGAGCACCCACTCCAAAAGTCTTCTGGACCCTGCAAAACCATGTAATACCTTTCTCATGTGTGCAGGGTAATATAGAAATGTAATACCATCAATCTCTACATGAAATGTATCTAACAATGCATCATATCCAATAAAATCAATTTTTGGTACCTCAGTGAATTTTTCACAAGTAGTTTCTACATAAGGTATATTAAGAAATGTTTCACAGTCAATAAAATCAATCTCGGGTACCTCCATAAGTTTGTCACACTCAATTTCAGCATAAGATATAGCAAGAGATTCATCACGATAAACAACTTCAATTTCAGGCTCTTCTAAAAAATTTTCACAATTAAAATACATCAAAGGTATATCAAGCAATGTTTCACAGCCGATAAAATCTATCTCGGGTACCTCCATAAGTTTGTCACACTCAATTTCAGCATAAAATATAGCAAGAGATTCTTCACAATAAACAACATCAATTTCAGGCTCTTCTAAAAATTTTTCAAAATTAGTTTCAACAAAATATGTATCAAGAATATCATCACAATGAATAAAATCAAGTCTGGGTACCTCTATGGAATTTTCATCATTTTTCACAAAAGATGTATCAAGACATGCTTCACATGCAACAAATTCAACACTAGGCACTTCCTTGAAATTTCCTAAAAGAAAAGGAGAAATACTTACCTGATCGTACTGAAAAATACCTGGAGGTTCTACAAGAGTAAATGTATCCGTGTTCTCCTCCTGGTTATGTATAGGTTCCATCTCAGGCTTAGGATCTGGTGGACACTCAACTGGAATAGGTGATCCTTGGGTTCTTGCTTCCACCATGCAAGTCCCTACACTTTCTGGCTTGCCCTCTGAATTTTCTAATGTATCTGACAATGGTGGTGGTCCATGGGGCTCTGTGCAATCCCCGACACTTGTAGAATCATCTCCCATGCATGCTTCTTCAGTAGTATCTGTAACAACAATATTAGAAAAATTAGGACCATCAATAACACTATCATCGCAAATTAAAAAATGAGAAGGGTCCTGAGGAGCTTCAGAAACAAGTTTAATGCTGTCACAAGCTGGAGGAATGCATGCTGTAGATGCCCTGGTTTTGATGATTTCTTCTTCTTCTTCCACCAACCTCCAAATTAGTTCACAATCATGCCCCTTAAAATCCTGAGTAGCCTGAGGAGATAATTGTCCTGATCTTTCGGCTTCTGTTTGATCCATTTGATCAACCCATTTTTCAAGGCATCTTCCAAGGTTTTGAAGCTTGGTGTAGAACTCCTGTTGTTCTTGAAATGTAGCAAAAGGCCACTGAAGACCACGAGTAGGCTGTGAATTCTGAAATGGGAGCTGTTGGGGTTGCTCAAATGATTGAATGGGCTGATTAAACTGAAGAAAATTTAGCTGGAACGATGGTTGAATTTGCTTAGAATTGAAGTCCTGGAAATTCTGAGTTTGAGGTTGACATTGTTGATGGAAAGGCTGAAATGGTTGGGACTGAAAACTCTAGTTTTGAAATTGAAAATTTTGATCGTATGGCTGTGAATGTTGAAGAGGTTGTTGAAAATTCTGTATGGGTTGAAATTCTTGCTGCCATGGCTGAGGTTGAGGCTGAAATTGATTATTTCCCTGCTGAAAACTTAAATAAGGCTGTTGGAAATCTTGGTTAAGATGCTGAAATCCTGGGTTTGGTTGAACTTGATGGAAGGTTGGTTGCTGAAAATTCAGATTATCCAAACACCCTTGCTGAATTTCTTGAAAAAGTAATTGATTTTGTTGATAGGGTTGCTGAAATTGGGGTTGAAATTGCTGAATTAGTTGCTCAAAATTCTGGAATTGTGGCTGCCCAATCTGAGTTTGCTGGAAATTTGGTAGACTTGGCTGAAAATCATGCTGAAATTGTGGGAAAGATTGACATTGTGGCTGCCCTTGCGAAATTGGTAGTTTGGTTGCTGGTTAGTAGATGAGAACATTTTGAACTGGCAGTCCTGTCACAAAGCAAACAAGAAAAATGGCAGCAACCGTATACAAAAGATAAAGCACAAGAAAATAGAATCAAATGACATGCCCATAAGCACACAAGCAAAAATCAAACAACTCAACTAGTTGCTTTCCCCGGCAACGGCGCCAAAAATTTGATGGACCCAAAATAGGTGTCACGAATGTGGGTCTCAAATTTAGATATTTATAAGCTGGAAACCCTTTTTGCAATCAAAGAATAAAAGCGTAGTAAAGGGGCCACAGGTCGTATTTTTCCAAGGGGCTAGTTGAGATGGTTCGATTCAAGCTTTGAGTTTATGTATCGTTGATATTTCTGGGTTTCAAATAAAATTTGGGTTTGGTTTCAATTAAAGATGTAAACACAATGAAAAGATGTAAGCATAATGTAAACAAACTTGAGCTAGGTATGGCAATTAATGAACTAAGCACTTAACCGATTTTGTAAAACAAATCTGATATAAAATGCAAAACAAATGCTAAGCAAATGAAATAATTCCGTGTCTAAATTCTTGATTGAATTAGTGCAAGAGTTACTTCAGCAATCGAATTTAAAGCAAACAAACACAAATTACAAAATTAAGAAGCAAACAATGCAAACATGGATAAGAAAATTCAGAAATAGCCAAATGAAAAAAAAACTAACTGATTTCAAACCCTTAGCTGACTAACAATTGCAGGTAACTTGACAACAATCGATTCAGTATTTTAAGCTTGATACAAAGTGGAAAAGAAAATGAATCAACTTGATACACAAGGGGAAAAACTAATGTGCCAATAGCTGAACTAAATGCAGAGTAATAACTGATAGAAAACAAATGCAGAAACTGATACAATGCAACCTGATCAAATCGATTTGGAAAATAAAGCTATCAGTGACATGATCTTCTGAATAAAAGAAACAATGCAACAATGAAGTAAGGATTGAGCAATTCAGAATGCCAAGAATGTAACTACTGCAGGGACAAAATTAGATAGCTAAAAACTGCAAAATTGAATGCAACAATGAGGCAAAGCCATTCAGAAGTGCAGTAGAAATACTCAGGAATCAAATCCGAAGGCAGAAATGCAACTTCAGCTAAGTGCAGATTAAACAAGCAAATTCAGAAACTGAAAGGTGGAATTGATATGCAAGTGGAAAAAAACTGATACGCATCTACAAACTGAAACATAAGAAACTAATTCATGAATCAAACTGAAATTGAGACAATTGTTCACTAAACAAACTTCCTAATTACTTAACTAGCCGGATTGAAACCTAATTACAGCAAAAACAAATCAGAAACGAAACTAAGAAGCTGATTCAGAATTTCAGAAACAGAGAATGAAGTGCAGGAAATGGAAAATGATACGCAAGCAATTAAACTATAAAGTAAACTGAATTATGAAAGAGTTGTTCACTAAACAATCTAAATACTGATTACCTTGAAGATTTGAAACCTAAATAAGCTGGAACAATTCAGAAATTTAAACTGAAGTAGCTAATTCGAAAACAAAAACAGAAACGTTTGCAGAAATGAAATTACAGCTGATACAAAGAAATTAGCTAAAGAAATTAAGCCTCAATCCTCCCTTAGCTCAAAACCTCCTTGTTCGTCACGCAAGGGCAAGCCAAGAACCCCTTCAGCTCGCAAATCACTGGGAAAATTAGCTCCAATTCAGATCTGCTCACAAACTGCACGCAGCTGGGAAATCCAATCCAAACTCCTAGATCTCAATGTGAAGGGTTGCGATGATGATTTGAAAATCATCTGAGCTCATCCTAGGACCCCTACAGATGGTTCAGATGGAAGGAATGGAACGCGGGTGAGATCCAAGAGCTCAAATCACAGAACTGCCGAAACCCTCAAACAGCTCTGCATCCGGCGTAATTTGGAGCTGAAATCTCCATTGAAGTTTCCTCCCAACGATCCAAATCTTACTCCAAGGTTGTGATCGAGTTGGCCACGCCTTCACTGAAGAAAATCGCCGAAGAAATGAAGAAAAAACGAAGAAGAACGAAGAAGAACTGAGCTACAATTGGCGAAGACGCGACCCTCTGTTCTGAATCTGAAGGCAGTTTAAATAGTTAAACAGTGGACGGCTGAGATTTATCCCACTCCATCCAACGGTTGATCTTCGTCCGATTTGACTCAAACCTCCCAGATCTTGATCAAGGGTCAAGATCATCCTCGGGGTAGCTCGGATCTGCCAGATTTGCAACGGATGGTCCAGATCACCTTGATCTTTGAATGGACGGTCCATAGCCCTCTGATCTTGATCCAACGGCTAGATGAACTCCGATTGGGTTAAAACCTTCAGATCTTGATCTGATCGCTCGATTAACCTTAATCCCAACTCGGATTGATCAGAAGTTCTCAAATGGTCTAGATCTAACCGTTCTTGCATCGGACGGTCCAAATTAGTTGACGCTTGATCACTTGATCCAATCCACTTCTGACTCAACTTTGACCCAACATGACCTAGGTCCCTGATCATTTGAAGCCTACAAAAGTAGATCAAAAATTTAGTGACAAAACAACTCAAATATATCAACATTTGCAATTAGGTCCAAAAAGAATATAAATTTTAGAACCTAGGGTAAATCCACAATTACACAAGTAAAATATGGGTCAAACACGGATTTAAGCATATAAAATGATCAATAAAATAATACTTATCAAAGATCTAGGAGGAGCCCCCATCGAGAAGAAGGAAATGTAGCCGATATTCTTCTATTCTTCTTTTTGTACTCTTGCTTTTGTTCCTTTGTTTACAAATGTAATCCAAAGTTTTCAATATTTTGTGCCCTTGTTTGAGCACTGTGAGTATGTTTTTTTTGTATTATGTGTCTCCTTCTTCTGTGGTTTGTCTTCCTTGTATGATCGAATATACTCCAAGCCCAACGTTTGCTAGTGAATGAATTTCATTCATCATTAACATCTCACTGTCGGTTTGCCATGTACTCTCCTTTTCCACCTCGTCCATGTCAGCCTTCTTAGACACGGCGAACCTACCATCAGGAGAGATGAGGCACAAGTGTGTGCCTGAGAATCTGTATGAGCGATCATCTGGGCATTTCTGGAGGATGTGAGTCTTTTGTCGACTCCTGGTCGAGCATCCGCAGACACCCTACAAGGCCTACTCATCTCGGGCATCCACAGTACCGCAAGGTAGTAGGTGTTGGGGGAATCGAGCCAAAAATGATCAGGGAGATCATGGTTTTGATATGTGTGTCGATGTGCTTAAGGTTAGGGTGTTATCTTGTTATTTGATATGTGTGATTGAGTTTGTAGGACTTGGAGAATCACACATGGAGGACACATCCAAGGGACGAGAGCCGAGGGAAGAGAACTCTAAGGGCAAGCCGGAAAGTGGACTTCAAAGGGCACATGTGAAGGGTGGCATGGAGGCAAGCCGAGAGCTTGCGTGCGCATCTGAGGGATGATAATCAGTGGAAGAGGACTTCAAGGGGCAAGCCAAGGGAGTATGCTTGAAAGCACACGTGAAGGAGGGTCTTCGGAGTGAGGAGGAGTGCTGTTGTAAGCTGGGCAGTCGATTGGTAATGGATCAGTCGACTGCCAGCGAGAGACTCGGACTCACAGTAAGATCAGTCGACTGCCAGCGAGAGACTTGGGCAGTCGACTGGTAACCCCGAAAACTAGCAGTTCAGTTAGCCGTTGGCTAGCAATTAAGGTTGGATCAGTCGACTGCCTCAGGGGCAGTCAACAGGTATCGGGCTGGATGACTTTAGGAGTTATCCTTTACCCTATTTAAAGGGTGACATTTTGGCACGTCAAAGGTACGGTCCTAGGGGGTACCATTGTGCTGTTAGTGCAAAAAGTCTCTAGCTCTTCTTCTCATTCTCAATTCAATCTTATAAGAGGAAGAGGACAACCTTGTAACGATTTTCTCCACCTTGAAGGAGGATTTTCATAGTGGAGATTGTGCACTCGTGTGGATCCTTGGATTATTCACCTCTCTGAGGTGAATACCAAGGAAACGAAGGTTTTAGCATTGATCTTATTGTTTTCATTATTTTTCTTGTGTTTTGCTAACCTTTCTATAGGACCAGTGCCGTCAATAGAGGGGGGGGTGAATATCGACTGTAAACTTCTCGCGGAAACTTCGTAGAAAAACTTGTCGGTTCGTTCTTAAACAGAGTGTTAGTAGCAGCGGAATATAAACAGTAAAATAAAGAACGATAGACGACACACAACAACACAAATTGCCCCCAGGGTCAGTACATCCAAGGCCTATGCACGGGAACGCCCGTCCACTATTGGTCTCCTTTTCGGACTTTTCGGAGGCGGAGAAACTCGTCTTACAGTGCAATAATTACAATAAAAAATATATGAAATTAAGTGCAGAATAATTAAAGCAAACCAAAACAATTAAGGTCGAAGACTCGGCCGATCTGGACCTCCAAAGTGTCGCGCACTTCCTCCTGCAGCCTCCCGGTCGTAGAGCCTCATCTTTAGCACTTTGTCGTCAATCAGAATGCTCAAAATGGATCTTGGAAGTTATATCTGAAGCTTAGAGGTCGAAGCCCCTTTTATAGGCTTCATACGGGCGCCTGTGTTGATGGGGGCGCCCTATAAGGCTTGGTCAAACCTTATCTCCGCGCCGAATTCCTCGCAGCTGATAAAACCTTTGACCAGGGTGCCCTGGACCTCCCAGACTCCTGAATGAAAGCTTATCTCTGCTTCGAACTCGTAGCAGCAAATACAACTTTCAACTTGGGCGCCTGTATCATCCCGAGCGCCTGAATGGAAGCCTGTTCTGCCTTCTTCGTTTGCTCCTATTTTTCTTCTTTGACCTAGGCGCCCCTGTTGATGGGGGCGCCTGGATCCTTTTGGCGCCCCCATCAATGGGGGCGCCTAGCATGACTAGGTTCCAGCCCAGTTTTTTTCTTGCTTTGTCTTCTATTCTTGGTACTTGCAAGATACACAAATACAAAGCAAATATACACATATTCTTAACCTTAAGGACTTGGTTCTGACATCGGATTTCCACGAAACCCTAGGTCAATCTGACGCAAGTTCCCACCCCCGAGAACGCGCCTTTCACCTACTCCTTGCAGGAGACGGTTGCCACCCAGTTCTTCGGGTGGGCTTTTGCTTAGCCTCCAATACTCTCAGATCTCGAGACGTCCGAACCTTGACCCGTCTCTACTTCTATCCTTAGTCATCGCTCAACAAAGTTGCTCAATCCCTCAGACTAAGACTTCATGCCCAAACCCTAAGTCCAGGACTTCGGTGCCCAACCCTCGGCCAGGTCTTCGTGCCCAATTCCTCGAACCAGGTCTTCAGTGCCCAACCCTCGGCCAGGACTTCTTGCCCAGTCCTCGACCAGGACTTCGTGCCCAACTTTCGGTCAGGTATTCGGTGCCCAGCCCTTTTCCAGGACTTAGTGCCCAATTCATGATCAGGACTTAGTGCCCAATTCTTCGAACCAGGACTTATTGCCTAACTTTACTAGGACTTTCTTTCACTTTGGTATTCTTCCTTTGCTCACCCTTCCCTTATTCAATATATCACTGACTTAAGTATATTGTCAAACATTAAAACACTTAGAGGAGGACATCATTGATGCAACTTGCACCAACAATCTCTCCCTTTTTGATGTTTGACAATATCTTAAGTTAGATTGGTTGAAAGGGCTAAACCTTAGAAAAAATCTTCTAAGTTTTGAAAATACGTTTTGATCTTTTGGGAGAAAAGAAACTTCTATCTTAGGCTTACTTTCCCCCTTTTTGAATAACATTTTGATTTTCCTTTTTGATCCTTCGGTAAGAGCAAAAAATTTCTATCTTAAGCGCACCTCTCCCCCTTTGTCATACATCAAAAATCACCAAAAAAAACGCTTGCACCAACAATGAAAAAACTTTTGAATGTGCTTAGTATAATTTTTGAAAGTATATCTTTACTCAGAAAGAATTTTATACACTTTTTAGAAAATACTTGAAAAATATTTATACTCTTGAAAAAAATTGTATTTTGTGAGCATTCGTACCTTGAAAATATTTGTACTTTCGAAAGCATTATATTTTGACCAAGTAATTTGAACATTTTAAAATGCAAGTACTTTTTGAAACATATTTTGAGCTTGAAAAAAATGCAAGTATGCAATATAAGCACTTTTGAAAACACTTATGCAATTTTGAAATATATAAGTGCTTTTGAAAAATATCATGCATTTTTTAAAAACACAAGTACTTTGAAAATATTATGAATTTGAAAAACATAAGTACTTTGAAAAATGTTAGAATTTTTGAAAATTATAAGTACTTAGAAAAATCTTGTTTTTAAAACATAACATTTTACTTGACTTGGTTTATCTTCCAGTCTGACACAATCCTAGGAAGCCTTGTTAACTACAAGGACATCTTCCTCAGTGTCCTGGAAAATTCTCCAAAATTCAAGTGAAATATTATTTCAAATTGATTAAATAAATATTTTGAAAAAAATGATAGTATTTGAAAGGAAATTACTTGTGTTTTCAGAAGGATTTGAAAAATACATGCATGAAAATATATCACCTTGAAATATTCAATGATTCTTTTAATTTGACCTCCCCCTAAACTTGACCCAGTCCTAGGAAGCTAGTTGACCACAAGTACTCTTCCTCTAAGTCTTTAGGGTTTAGTTCAGATCAAAGGAATTATCTAATAATTTCATAACAAATAATTAAAAAAAAAATTCAGAACTTCTTCTTTTGATTCAGACTCCCCCTAAATTTGACACATCCTAGGAGTCCTTATAGATCATGAAGTGGACCTTCCTCTGTGTCTTTTGAAGGATCGTTTCAGGCGTGCAGAGGGGGGGTGAATGCACTTTTTTGGATCTTGGATCTCTACAGAATTGTTAGCGCAGCGGAAATAATATGCAAAGGAATTAAAAACAATGCTAACACTTAACGTTTACTTGGTATCCACCCAGATGGGTGACTAGTCCAAAGATCCACGCCGCGAGCACCACTTTTCACTATCGAAAAGTCTCCTTGAGGTGGAGAAACCTTTACAACAAGATCTTCCTCTTTACAGATGCAGAAATATGAGAGAGGAAGCGAGAATCACTCTACACACGAGCAGCACTTCAACACTATACTGAACCGTACCGTGCACGTACAAAAAGTGCTCCTTTTATAGGTGAACAGGACATGTTCGCAATTTGTCCAGCCCGCACCAGTCGACTGCCCCTGGGGCAGTCGATTGGCCTAGCATTAATTGCTAGCCAACGGCTAGTTTCGGGGTATACCAGTCGACTGCCCCAAGGCCAGTCGACTGGTCCGAGGCCGCAAACTTTCTATGGGTTTTGGCAGTCGACTGCCTCTGGGCCAGTCGACTGCCCTGCCTCCCAGCTCAGCTCCAGCCACTCCGGACCTTTTCCTTCACATATGCCTTCAGGTCTGCTCCCTTGGCTCACCCCTTGAAGTCCTCTTCCTCTAGCTATCGTCCCTCGGATGCACACGCAAGCCTTCCCTTGGCTTGCCTCCATGCCACCCTTCACGTGTGCCCTTGAAGTCCACTTCTCGGGTTGCCCTTGGAGCTCTCGTCCCTCGGATATGTCCACCATGTGTGATTCTCCAAGTCCTGCAAACTCAATCACACACATCAAATACAACACAACACTCTAACCTTAAACATATTCACCCACACACATCAAAACCATGATCTTCCAATTATTTAAGGGTCGATTGCCTCAACAATCTCCCCCTTTTTGATGTGTGGCAATATGTTTAAGTTAGAGATAAATAACAGTCATAATAACAATAGCAACAGATAGCAATTGAAAAAGCATGAGACATAGTAACCCTAAGAGGTAACCTCCCCCTTAATCTATGACTTCCCCCATTTTCAATTCTAGTTACAATTCAAGTTAAGATTCCACTTAACAAAAGCAGTATGTTAAAAATATAAGACATATCAGAACATAAGAGGTACCTCCCCCTTAATCCATGTCTTCTCCATTTTTAATTCTTCAAGGTCTAAGTTAGAAAGAAAACCTTAAACCATCCATTCCAAGTTAAAATTCTAACTTAAACCACTCATTCTCCCCCTTTGACACCATCAAAATGATTTCCTCAAGCAACCAAACCTTAGGGCATCAAAAGTGAGAATATTAAATTTATGAAATTTCTCACAGTGGCTGAAAACAGGCGTGCCAGTCGACTGCCCATGGGGCAGTCTACTGATACGCTATCAGTCTGATTTTTCAGGTTTTCTGCCGAATTTCAGAAACTTCCAGAAAATTCTAAAAAATTCCAAAATTGTAAAATTTTGCATACATGTTTGAAATGTTATACTCTATCAGGAAAAAATATTTATCCTTATAAAATTTCAAACATGCATGACTTTTGATAAAAATCCAAAAACTTTGAAAATCACTACATTTTGTATTAAACTTTGAAATCAATTTTGCAATCATATGACTTTCAAAAACATGGCAAAGTATGTAAAGCATAAAATGGTTTTCCAATGTTTAAAATGTCCAACTATGATCTTTGGGCAAAGTGTCCATTGATTAAACACTTGCCTTCCCCATAGTTGGTCTAATTTTCATATTTGATACTTCTAATGGTTCAACAATGTGCCACAAGCACAAGTGAGCCAAATGTATCACCTTAATGGATCAAGCACCCTTTTTCAAAGCTAATATCTCCAAGTTCACCCTATACTTCCACAAAACACATTCCAAGGCCTCTCCTTAAGGATGTAAACTCCGATTCGGGAAGAGGCTTGGTAAATATGTCGGCTAGGTTCGACTTTGATTCAACATAGTATAGTTCTATGTCTCCCCTTGCCACATTGTCTCTAATGAAGTGATGTTTCACTTCAATGTGTTTTGTCCTAGAATAGTGAACTAGATTTTTGGTTAAGTTGATTGTACTTACATTATCACACAAGACTTTGACCTTGGTGTAATGTAACACATAATCCTCTAAGGTGTGCATAATCCAAAGGAGTTGGGAAACACACCCACCCATTGCCACATATTCCGCCTCCGACGTTGATAGGGCAACGCATGGTTGTTTCCTACTACTCCAACTAACTAAGGAAGACCCAAGGAATTGACACCCTCCACTTGTACTCTTCCTATCTAACTTACAACCCGCATAGTCCGAGTTGGTGTATCCAATTAGGTCAACACTAAGAGTTCTAGGATACCAAAGTCCGACATTGAGGGTCCCTTTTACATACTTTAAGATTCTCTTAACTACAACCAAATGGGACTCTTTGGCACAAGATTGGTACCTTGCACACATACCTACCGCAAAAAGTATGTCGGGTCTACTAGCGGTTAGGTATAGGAGGCTACCAATCATGCTCCTATATTGTTTAGAGTCCATCATTTTCCCTTCAATGTCACTATCCATTTTCACATTGGTTCCTATGGGTGTAGATGCTACCTTAGCATTTTCTAAACCAAATTTCTTTAACATCTCCTTAGCATATTTGGTTTGATAGACATGTGTACCTTCATTAGTTTGCTTAACTTGAAGGCCTAAGAAGAAGGTTAACTCTCCTACAAGACTCATCTCAAATTCATCTTCCATACACTTGATGAACTCTTGTAGAAAGTCATTATTTGTTGACCCAAAAATGATATCGTCTACATAGACTTGGGCAACAAATATGTCATTGTCCTTAGATTTTAGGTACAATGTAGGGTCAATTGTTCTTCTCCTAAACCCTTTAGACACTAGAAATGAAGAAAGTCTTTCATACCAAGCCCGGGGAGCTTGTTTCAATCCATATAAGGCTTTTCTTAGTTTGAACACGTGTCTTGGAAAGTTAGGGTCCTCAAACCCGAGGGGTTGTTCTACATAGACCTCTTCCTTAATGATCCCATTAAGGAATGTCGACTTCACATCCATTTGGTGGAGTGTGAAACCCATGTGAGCGGCATAGGCTAATAGAATTCTAATTGATTTTAACCTAGCAATGGGGGCATAAGTCTCATCATAATCTAGTCCCTCAACTTGGTTAAACCCCCTAGCTACCAATCTAGCCTTGTTCCTAGTGATTTTACCTTGGTTATCTAGTTTGTTCCTAAAGACTCATCTTGTGGTTACAATGGTACAATCAGTGGGCCTAGGAACTAACTCCCAAACTTCACTCCTCTCAAATTGATTTAGCTCTTCTTGCATGGCTAAAACCCAATCAACATCTCCCAATGCTTCATTAATAGACTTGGGTTCTAATTGGGAGATAAGAGTTATTTGACTAGTTTGATCCCTAAAGTAGGACCTAGTCCTTACTCCTTGAGTGACATCACCCACTATTTGGTCAATAGGGTGATCATGATGTTGTCTCAAGGGTCTAGAGGTTGTGGGCTCATTTACTCCTTCTTCCTCATCCTCTAGAGTACTTCTTACTCCCCCTTGATCATTGCCCTCCAAATGTAGGTCTTGGATTCTTTGGGTAAGGGGTTGGACCTCTTCTATATCCTTATCAATTGAAGCCTTTCTAGGGTAGGTACTAGTTGTTTCATCAAATTTGACATTTGAGGACTTCTCAATCTTTTTTGTCCTCTTGTTATAGATTCTATAACCCCTACTAGTCAATGAGTACCCTACTAGAATTCCTTCATCGGCTTTTGACTCAAATTTTCTTAGGTCATCTTTGGTGTTTAAGATGTAGACTTTACATCCAAAGACCCTAAAATAGTGGACTTGAGGTACTCTTCCATTCCACAATTCAAAGGGTATTTTCTCTAGAAACCTATGTACCAACACCCGGTTTTGAATATAGCAAGCGGTGTTAACCGCTTCGGCCCAAAAATAGCTAGGGAGAGAATATGCATTAAGCATAGTCCTAGCAGCTTCTTGTAGGGCTCGATTTCTCTTTCAACTACCCCATTTTGTTGAGGAGTCCTTGGGCATGAAAATTCATGCTTGTACCCATTTTCAACACAAAATTGGGTGAAACTTGCGTTTTGGAACTCCCCACCATGGTCACTCCTAATTCGGTTTATTTTGGTATATTTTTCATTTTCTACCCTTTTACTAAATCCTATAAAGATCTCTAGGGTATCATCCTTATGTTTCAAGAAGTAGACCCATGTAAATCTAGAGAAATCATCTACTATGACTAGGCAATATTTACTCCCCACAAGTGAGGGAGTACTATGGCAATCAAATAAATCTATGTGCAAAAGTTCTAAAGGCAAAGAGGTAGTGGTTAGAGTTTTACTTTTGTGTGATGCTTTTGATTGCTTACCCTCTTGGCATGCATCACACAACTTGGTCTTCTCATACTTGATCATCGGTAGCCCCTTCACCAATTCTTCCTTGGCCACTCTTGCAATGCTCCTCATGTTGACGTGTCCAAGTCTCCGGTGCCACAACCACCCTTCTTCTTCTTTAGACATGAGACACTTAACAACATTGTTAGTAGCATAAGTAAGATCAAGATAATATAGATTCGCCTCTCCAAACCCTTCTAATATGATAGCATTTGATTCATTATGTCTAATGATGCATTTTCTAGCATGAAATTCAACATTAAAACCGGCATCACATAATTGACTTACACTTAATAGAATGAACTTCATGTCTTTGATCAAAAGTACCTTATGTATAAAATGGTGGGAGATACCTCAATTGTGCCCCTACCAATGATTCTCAACTTTCCACTATTCCCAAAGGAGATGGCCCCTTCTCTTAGGTAGCTAATAGTGGTGAACTTGCTCACATCCCCGGTCATGTATCTTGAGCATCCACTATCTACTATCCACATAGTTGGTGTTGGGACCGGGTGCATGTTGACAAGGATACGGGTTCGTAAATTTTAAAATATTTACGTGCAGCGGAAGAATCAGCATAATAATTTCTCAAATTATTTTAACCACGTATCTAGCATGCGACCTTATGATGTGTGGACATGATCATAAATTAAAACTTTTGCGGAAAAGTAAACTAATTTACTTTGTACCTCGCGTAACTCGAAGTAAGGGACGAGATCCAACCATAGCGTCCCTTGGAAGCTCCGCCTCTATTTGCGTCCACGCCGAGTTCTCTTCGGGATGACTTCGCAAAGTCACGAGTTTTGTGCCGACGAGAACTACTAGATTCTCTAAAGGCACAACTAGAAGATCAAGAGAGAAGAAAGGAAACTAACCACCAAGAAACGGAATCTAAATTCCGGGAAGGAAGGAGACGCGATCCACTTCTTCTTCTTCTTCGTTGGCTTCTACTTGATGGAGTCGACTCACGCCAACCCTAGGGTTGTGTGAGGTGCACCGGCCCTAGCACTCAAGGAGGGCGCCGGCCCTAAGGGGAAGAGAGGGAGAGAATAAGAGAGAGAGGGAGAGCTACTAAATCTCTTGATGACTCAATTGATCGGAACCCAAGGCTTGCCTTTGGTTCCTTTATATATAGTAGCATCTCCCTTGCCAAGTCTCTCCTTTAACGGAATTAACGGAATTAGTTTTCATAAGAAATTTATCTTATAAAGTTTTTTATGAATTATTCCATTATGCCTAGTTTTATTATAACTAACTTTATAATAAAACAAATACTTCTCTCCTTTAATTATGGAATAAATTTAACAAGAAATTTATAAACTTTCTTATTATGAAAAAATCAATTCATAATTGATTTTATAAAATTAAAATAAACCATTCCATGGATCATTTTAATTTCCATAAAAGAATAAATTTCTATAAATTTATTTATATAAATTTCTTTACACAAATTTATTTATCCATAATTTATAAAACAAATCGCGCTAGATTTATTTTATTAATTAAACCAAATAAATTGGTTTCTTCCCCTTGTTGTGGCCGGCCAAACCAAAGGGGTTTTGCACCCTCTTTGGCCGGCCAAACCGAGCCAAACCGATCGCGAATTAAACTCATTTAATTCGCCCAATAAGCCTTCAAAAGACTTAGCCATTTTAAGTTTCCGTTGCGCCTCTGATTAACTCAGATTCGACTTATTTCTCTTGATTGGAAAATCCAATTTTCAACTCGTTTTAAATCCCTCGGATTACTCGTAGTGCGTGTGACTAAATAGGCTTTCGATTTATGTTGGCCGTCTATAATTAACCAATTATAGAATGATCATGAGTGGCACCTAGTAGCACATCATGTCCCCCAATTAATCGAAAGATCAATGGTTGACCTCAGAAGCAATTCTGAAACCCTTCAGCAGCTTTAATGAATCGTGCCCCATTCCCTTCACCATCTTATACCCACTTGGTTCAGGACACGGTCTATTTGTGTCAGTCCCCACTAGGCTGACTATGTCACACCTAGCCCAAGTAGTGTCTTTCTCGTCCTTTGGATTTCTAATTACTCACATGTATTTAAGAGACTCATACTCTAAACATGATATGCTCTGGCCAGAGACTTTGAGTAACAATCCGACGATAGGCCTGGGTATACATCTCCTCGCAAGGAGTGGTGAATCCTTTGTAGGCTGCTCAAACATCTTCGGGCACTTCGGCTTATACCCAACCATCCTGGGTCCACACCTCCTTGGAGATGCTTGCTTAAGATGTTAAAGTATAAGTCTCCATGACCAAGATGACTTGAACACCGCAAGTCAAAGGAACATTGCACTTAAGCTGCAGTAAGAACTTTCATTGACATATCTATATGTAGATTACCATATGAAGTCTTACAGCTAGTTACTCCAATGAACTAGTTCGCTTAACTAGCATCCATGTTTATCTCCGGACATCCCAATGTCACCAGCCAGTGAGAATCAGCTGATTAGAGAATAACCCATGCTAGTCTCAACAGAATTGATAATGTCCGTTTTTATCAATTCATCGACTAGGGATATTTTCAATACTTCACAATTGCACATTTAGAGATAATCACTAGTTGTGATCCCATCACAAATTCTCTTATGCTGTGATTTGTATTGCGGACATTCAGTAGATGAGTTTAAGATCCCAATCGAATACACAAACATGTATACTCAAATAGTGAATTATCATTTAATAAAATGAATGTTTACAATCAGAAGGCGATTGCCTTAGGACACTTCTCTCATATCACTAACAGTTGGGGCCTCCTTCACCTTTACCTAAACAACACGGAAAATATACTCTTCTGGTACCCATATCTTTGATCCATAAGCATCATTTAGAAATCTCTTAGGTACACATGCCTTCTTTGTGGTTCCCCTAGCCCCTAGTCTCCTAGATGCACCAATCCTATCGGTAAGTGAGACAAAGGCTACCTTCTTTGTCTTAGGCCTATAACCCAACCCGACTTTGTTATACACAGCCCTTTGACTGTTGATGATCATATCTAGGTTACTTGATCCTACTTGGAATTTTCTAAGGGCCTTCGTGAGGTCATCTACCTGTTTCCTTAATTCCCTATTTTCATTTTCAAGGTATGAAGCATATGAAGAGGTAGAACTAGCATGCAAATCTTTGAGTTTAATAGCTTCTACTCTAAGCATGACAATTTGTTCTTTTAGATCCTTAACTTTACTTCTAGCCTTAGCTAAATCCATGTTCGTGCTAGAAATTATTTTCACTAAAGTAGAGGAGGGTAAGTGGTATACCTCACTTACCGAAGCTTTTGATTCTGATGATGAAGTGGAGGAGCTCTCATCTTCACTACTTGAGCTTCATTCATCATCCGATGAGTCTGAGTGAAATTGTGCCATAAGAGCAAAGTGGGAGACTTGCTCTTCTTCTTCCTCTGAGGATGAGGGATCATCCCAAGTTGCCTTGAGGTTGGTGGCACCCTTGTCCTTTCCCTTTGATTTCTTCTTGTCACTCTTCTTCTTCTCTTCCTTCTTGTCATCCCTTTTCTTCAATTGAGGGCACTCATTCTTCTTATGTCCCTCTTGATGGCAGTTGTAGCATATTATGTCCTTGGCCTTACCCTTACCTTTGGCCCCTTTCCTAGCATAGGATTTGTTAGATAAACTTTTAAACGCTCTACGAAATTTTCTTACCATGAACGCCTCTTGATCGTTATCCAAGGAGGTGCTGGATTCTTCTGAGTCTGATGAGGATGAGTAAACGACCTTCTTCTTCTCCTTCCTCTTCTTCTTCTCCTTTTCTGCAACAAAAGCAATACCTTTCTCTTTTGCCGAGACATTAGCTTGCTCGTATAGCTCAAATTTACAGAAAAGATCGTCTAATTTAACAATTGACAAATCCCTCGATACCTTGTATGCATCAACCATGGATGCCTACAAGGTGGTTCTCGGGAAGGCTTGTAAAACATACCTGACGATGTCCCGATTTTCGATCTTCTCTCCAATCACATGGAGCTCATTGATCACCTCTTTTACCCTTCCATGTAGCTGGTTGACGGTCTCGTTGCTCTTCATGGAAAGGGATTGCAGTTGGGTCACTAACAAGACCTTCTTGGCTCTTCTGGACTCGTTTGACCCCTCGTTCAGTTCAACCAACTTGTCCCATAGTTCCTTGGCGCTCTTGAACGGCCCTACCTTGTTCAGTTGCTCCTTCGAGAGCCCGCATTGCAATGTGGTGGTGTCCTTGGCATTTGATTGTGCCCTCTTCATCACCTCCTTCGACCATGATCTCATCAGTGTTGGGTCTCCTCTTTCATCAACGGGCACCTCGAAGCCATCTGCAACACTTATCCAATTTTCAATATCATTCATGAGGTAGTATTGCATCCTACCTTTCCAATAGGCGAAATCATTCCCGTCGAAGAAAGGTTGTCATGCGGTGGAGTATCCCTCTTGAAACGCCATTAAAAATTGCTTCGGTTGACGGTTAGATCTTCCGAAACGCACCGGCTCTGATACCAACTGAAGGATCGTTTCAGGCGTACAGAGGGGGGGTGAATGCACTTTTTCAGATCTTAGATCTCTACAGAATTGTTAGCGCAGCGGAAATAATATGCAAAGGAATTAAAAATAATGCTAACACTTATCGTTTACTTGGTATCCACCCAGATGGGTGACTAGTCCAAGGATCCACGCCGTGAGCACCAATTTTCACTATCGAAAAGTTTCCTTGAGGTGGAGAAACCTTTACAACAAGATCTTTCTCTTTACAGATGCAGAAATACGAGAGAGGAAGCAAGAATCACTCTACACACGAGCAACACTTCGACACTGTACGGAACCATATCGTGCATGTACAAAAAGTGCTCCTTTTATAGGTGAACAGGACAGGTTCGCAATCTATCCAGCCCGCACCAGTCGACTGCCCCTGGGGCAGTCTACTGGCCTAGTATTAATTGCTAGCCAACGGCTAGTTTCGGGGTATACCAGTCAACTGCCCCAAGGCCAGTCGACTGGTCCGAGGCCGCAAACTTTCTGTGGGTTTTGGCAGTCGACTGCCTCTGGGCCAGTCGACTACCCTGACTCCCAGCTCAGCTCCAGGCACTCCGGACCTTCTCCTTCACGTATGCCTTCAGGTCTGCTCCCTTGGCTCGCCCCTTGAAGTCCTCTTCCTCTGGCTATCGTCCCTCGGATGTGCACGCAAGCCTTCCCTTGGCTTGCCTCCATGCCACCCTTCATGTGTGCCCTTGAAGTCCACTTCCCAACTTGCCCTTGGAGCTCTCCTCCCTCGGCTCTCGTCCCTCGGATATGTCCACCATGTGTGATTCTCCAAATCCTGCAAACTCAATCACACACATCAAATACAACACAACACTCTAACCTTAAACATATTCACCCACACACATCAAAACCATGATCTTCCAATCATTTAAGGGTCGATTGCCTCAACATCTTTAGGGTTTATCAAAATCAAATGAGACATAGGAACAATTTTAGAATGTATTTTGAAATTTAGAAACATATTTTCAAATAATTTGTTAGCCATAGTTTTCGAAAAACATAAGTAATAGTACTTAAAGCACAGTTTTTGAAAACCATTAAAAAAACAGTGATTTTTCAAGCACAATTTTGAAAGAAAATTAAAAGAATAAACCACTCCCCCTGTACCCAACATCGTTTGACTCTATCTAAGTGCCTTAAGGAACTTTAGTATTGTCCTAAGAGGCTTGTGTCTAATTGTGTGAGTCAAATAATTTTTCGAAAGAATATAATTTTGAAAATTTATCATATATAATCAACTAGACAAACATGAATTCCATAAAAACATTATTATGTTGAAGCACTATTTTGAAAATATATTTTAGAAAAATATTCTAAGAATTTTGAAAACCGATTTAAAAAAAATATTATTCAATTTATTAGTCCTCAACATGTCACCCATTTTAGATGTTTCAATACAGCAAGCATGGTTACCTTATAGGTGCATTATGAGATGCTTGAATCATTTTTCTTAATTCATTGTTAAATCTAAGATTTAATTGAAACTTGTGTTTGATTCAAATTTATCAAATAGTAAAGTGAATTTGATTTTCAGTAATTGGCTTCCAGGTCTTGGCGAGGCACAAGACCTTCTTTGGTCGTAGCCTTATTGGATCATCAACCCTTTCATTGATAAAGCCTTTTATAGAAAATTCATCTTCAAGTTACTTCTTGAAAGATTTTGGTCTAACTAGTTTAGGTTTTGGATTGGTAGCTTCGACTAGTACCACCAAACGGCTTCCCTAACGTACTATCATCTCACCTCCACCCAATACTAGGTTGTTCAAGTTTCAATTATTCTTTTTCATATAACCGTTCTAAATCATGCATAAAATTAAACGTGAATGACATGTCATATATTTAAAAGAAATAGCAAATGCATGGCATGACAGTTATGCATGAGTCAAACAAGTCAGAATATTTAATTAAGTTTCTAAAGATGTATCAAATTCCCTATTTGATACATGTCGTGTGAACCCGCGAATATGTCAACCCATTTTGACATATTTAATTTTATTAAATTAATTATTACGGTTTGGGTAAGATTGCATTTAGTTCGGGTTTAAATTATTTAAGACTTAATTGGAATTGAATTAATTAAGGATTAATTGAAGTTGAATTAAGGGTTAATTGAATTAATTAAATTAATTGAGAATTAAAATTAATTATGGATTAGTTAGAGTTGAATTAATTAAGGTTTAATTAAAGTTGAAATAATTCAAGATTTAAAAGAATTTGAATTAATTAAGGATTAATTGAATTAATTAAGAATTAATTTGAGTTTGAATTAATTAAGGTTTAATTGAGTTAATTAAGAATTAATTTGAGTTTGAATTAATTAAGGTTTAATTGAGTTAATTAAGAATTAATTTGAGTTTTGATTAATTAAGGTTTAATTGAGTTAATTAAGAATTAATTTGAATTTTAATTAATTAAGGATTAATTTGAAGAATTAAGATTAAGTAAATTAAGGATAATAAAAATTAATTTTGGAATATTGAGGATTGAAATAAATAAGGTAAAAAAAATTTAAGTGGATTTAAATTTCAACATTTCTGGGTTAGATAATAATTGTGGGTTTAGCTTCATCATTTTCATTATTTCAATAATTTCTGATTCCTTTACTATTTCATCATTATTTATCTTTTCAAGTTTTTCTAGTAATTCTGATTTATTTGAATCTTTATGAACTTTATTAACTATGACCTTGATCTCAGATAATTTCATATCTTCTTCATCCTCAAAATTACATCTTTCAATATCCTCAAAGTAGGTGGAGTAATTTGGGCCACTAGTTAATGTTTTGTAATAATCTTCAATATTATCTATAATTAAATTATCATCTAAGAAAATTTCATCTCTATTATCCTCAGAATTATTTTCAACAAAATCATTCTTATCCTCAGAAATAATTTTAATAATTTCAGGATTATCTTCAGAAATATTTTTAAGAATTTCAAATTTGAATTTAGAGTTATCTAAAGGATTTTTAAATTTGAATTCAGAGTTATCTAAAGGATTTTCAAATTTGAATTCAGAGGATTTTCAAATTTGAATCCAGAGTTATCTAAAGATTTTTAAATTTAAATTCAGATTTATCAGATTTAATTTCTAAATTATCTTCAAGATTATCAAAATTTTCAGAATTAAAATTAAGATTAATTTCAGAATTAATTTTAGAAATTAATGAATTAACCTTAAGGATTAAACAGTTTATTTCTGATATTCCAATATTATCGGTATTTTGTAGCTGGTCATGCAGAGCATTAACTTGACTATATACACAATTTAGCTTTTCAGAAAAATTATCTAACTTATTTACATAAGAAAGTGCAAAAAATTGAAACTTTTTCGGAACATAAATTTTGCATAACTTTGTCGGACACTTATTCTTGTAGTGTCTGTATTTTTCGCATTTGAAACTGTTGAGGCAATCAACCCAAGAATGATGGGGATGATCATGGTTTTGATGTGTGTGCCAATAAGTTTAAGATTAGGGTGTTATGTTGTATTTGATATATGTGTGATTGAGTTTGCAGGACTTGGAGAATCACACATGGAGAACATATCCAAGGGACGAGAGCCGAGGGAGGAGAGCTCCAAGGGCAAGCCGGGAAGTGGACTTCAAAGGCACACGTGAAGGGTGGCATGGAGGCAAGCCAAGGGAAGGCTTGTGAGCGCATCCGAGGGACGATAGCCAGAGGAAGAAGACTTCAAGGGGCAAGTCAAGGGAGCAAACCTGAAGGCACACGTGAAGGAGAAGGTTCGCAGTGGCTGTAACTGAGCTGAGAGGCAGGGCAGTCGACTGGCCATAGGGCAGTCGACTGCCAAACTCACAGAGAGTTTACAGCCTCGGACCAGTCGACTGCCCCTGGGGCAGTCGACTGGTAACACCCCAAAACTAGTCGTTGGCTGGCATTTATTGCTAGACCAGTCGACTGCCCCAGGGGCAGTCGACTGGTATGGGTCTGGACAGCCTGCGAGGTTGTCATGTTCTCTTATACAAGGAGGACTTTTCCGCACGTGAACGGTACAGTTTTATACTGTAATGAAGTGTTGTTCGTGCATAGAGTTTTCAGATCTTCCTCTCTCTCTAATCATTGCATTCTATAAAGAGGAAGACAACACCTTTGTAAAGGTTTCTCCACCTAAAGGAGACTTTTCATAGTGGAGGTGGAGTACGCGCGTGGATCCTTGGATTAGTCACCCATCTGGGTGGATACCAAGTAAATTCCATTGTTAGCATTGCTCTCTCTCGTTCTTTGCATATTATTGTTTGTATTGCGCTAACTTCTGTGTAGAGAATTCAACGAAAAAGTGTTATTCACCCCCCCCCCCTCTAGCAACGTCTTCGATCTATCAATTGGTATCAGAGCTAGTTCATTTCGGAAGAACTCACCGTCGACCAGAGCAAAGTAAATGGCGTTTCAAGAGGGATACAGCACTGCATGGCCACCCTTCTTCGACGGGAATGACTTCGCATACTGGAAAGGTAGAATGCAATACTATCTTATGAATGACATAGAAAACTGGATTAGTATTGTAGATGGATTCGATGCACCCGTCGATGAAAGAGGAGAGCCGACACCAATGAGATCATGGTCAAAAGATGTCATGAAGAGGGCGCAGTCAAATGCCAAGGCCACCACCACACTTCAGTGCGAGCTCTCAAAGGAGCAACTCAACAAGGTGGGGTCATTCAAGAGTGCCAAAGAGTTGTGGGACAAACTCGTTGAACTAAATGAAGGATCCAACGAGTCCAGAAGGGCAAAGAAGGACTTGCTCGTTGCCCAACTCCAATCTCTATCCATAAAGAGCAACGAAACTGTCAGCCAACTGCATGGATGGGTGAAGGAGATCATCAACGAACTCCATGTGATTGGAGAGAAGATTGAAAACCAGGATCTCGTCAGGTACATTCTACAGTCTTTCCCAAGAACAACTTTGTGGGCATCAATGGTTGATGCCTACAAAGTATCAAGGGATTTGTCAATAGTAAAATTAGATGATCTATTTTGTGAATTGGAACTGCACGAGCAAGCTAATATTTCGGCCAAAGAGAAAGATATAACTTTTATTGCAGAAAAGGAGAAGAAGAAAAGGAAGGAGAAGAAGAAGGTGGTCTACTCCTCCTCATCCGACTTAGAGGAATCCAGTGCCTCTATGGATAGCGACCAAGAGTCTTTCATGGTAAGAAAAATGCGTAGGGATTTCAAAAGTTTTTCTAACAAGTCTTATGCTAGGAAAGGGTCCAAAGGCAAGGGTAAGGCAAAGGACATCATCTGCTACAATTGCCACCAAGAGGGACACATGAAGAACGAGTGCCCTCAACTAAAGAGAAGAGATGAAAAGAAGGAGGAGAAGAAGAATGGCGACAAGAAGAGGTCAAAGGGAAAGGAGAAGAGTGCCACCAACCTCAAGGTGACTTGGGATGATCCTTCATCCTCGGAGGAAGAAGAGGAGCAAGTGTCTCACATTGCTCTCATGGCAGTGGACCACTCAGAGTCATCAGATGATGAAAGAAGCTTGAGCAGTGAAGATGAAAGCGCTTCATCATCATCATCCGAGTCAGAAGCATCGGTAAGTGAGGTATATAGCTTACCCTCCTCCACTTTAGTTAAAATTATTTCCAGCACCAACATGGATTTAGCTAAAGCTAGAAGTAAGATTATGGACTTAAAAGATGAAATTTCCATGCTTAGAGTAGAGTCTACAAAGCTTAAGGAAGACTTGCATGCTTATTCTCTTACATCACATGATTCATGTTTTGAAATTGAAAATAGGGAACTAAGGAAAAAGGTAGAGGACCTCACAAAGGCACTTAGGAAATTTCAAGTGGGCTCTAGCAACTTAGATATGATAATAAATAGTCAAAGGGTCGTCTATAACAAGGCCGGATTAGGATATAGGCCAAAGACTAAGGAAGTGACCTTTGTGTCACTCATGGGTAGGATTGGTGCATCAGGAGACTAAGGACTAAGGGAAACATCAAGAGGGCATGAATACCTAAGAAATTTTTAAATGATGCTTGTGGATCAAAAATCTGGGTACCAAAAGAGTATGTTTTCCATGTTGTATAGGTGAAGGTGAAGGAGACCTCAACCATGTGGATAGTAGATAGTGGGTGCTCAAGATATATGACCGGAGATGTGAGCAAGTTCACTACTATTAGCTACCTAAGAGAAGGGACGGTCTCATTTAAAATAGTGAAAAACTGAAAATAATTGGTAGGGGCACCATTGAGGTATCTCCTACAATCTCCATCCATAAGGTACTTTTAATTAAAGACATGAAGTTTAATTTACTTAGTGTAAGTCAGTTATGTGATGCGGGCTATAGGGTTGAATTCCATGCTAGGAAGTGCCTAATAAAATAAAATGAATCCGATAATGTCATACTAGAAGGGTATAGAGAGGCTAACTTGTATTATCTTGATCTTGCTTATGCTACTAACAATTTAGCTAAGTGTTTCATGTCTAAAAAGAAGAAGGATGGTTGTGGAACTGGAGGGTTGGACATGTCAACATGAGAAGCATTGCAAGAGTGGCCAAGGAGGAGTTGGTGAAGGGGCTACCTATGATCAAGAATGAGATGACCAAATTGTGTGATGCATGCCAAGAGGGTAAGCAATCAAAATCATCACACAAAGGTAAAATCCTAACCACTACTACTTTACCATTAGAGCTTTTACACATTGACTTGTTTGATTGCCATAGTACTACCTCACTAGTAGGGAGTAAATATTGTTTAGTCATTGTAGATGATTTTTCTAGGTTTACATGGGTTTTCTTTATGAAACATAAGGACGATACCTTACAAATTTTTATAGGATTCAGTAAAAGGATAGAGAATGAAAAACACCTCAAAATTAACCGAAATAGGAGTGACCATGGTGGGGAGTTCCAAAATTCAAGTTTCTCGCAATTTTGTGTAGAAAATGGATATAAGCATGAATTTTCATGCCCAAGGACTCCTCAACAAAATGGGGTAGTTGAGAGGAGAAACAGAGCCCTACAAGAAGCTGTAAGGATTATGCTTAATGCATACTCCCTTCCTAGTTACTTTTGGGCCGAAGCGGTTAATACCACTTGTTACATTCAAAATCGGGTTTTGGTACATAGGTTTTTAGGTAAAATACCCTTTGAGTTGTGGAATGGGAGAATTCCACAAGTCCACTACTTTAGGGTCTTTGGATGTAAGGTTTATATTCTAAATACCAAAGATGACTAAGGAAGTTTGAGTCAAAAGTCGATGAAGGAATCCTAGTTGGTTATTCATCCACTAGTAGGGGTTACAGAGTTTACAACAAAAGGACAAAGGTGATTGAGGAGTCTTCCAATGTTGACTTTGATGAATCAACAAATACCTACCCTAGAAAAGCTTCAATTGATAAGGATATGGAAGAAGTCCAACCCCTTGCCCAAAGAATCCAAGACCTACATTTGGAGGGCAATGATCAAGGGGGAGTAAGAAGTACCCTAGAGGATGAAGAAGAAGTAGTCAATGAACCCACAACCTCTAGGTCCTTGAGACATCACCAAGATCACCCTATTGACCAAATAGTGGGTGATGTCACTCAAGGAGTAAGGACTAGGTCCTACTTTAGAGACAAAACTAGTCAAATCACCATAATCTCTCAATTAGAACCTAAGTCTATTAATGAAGCATTGGGAGATGTAGATTGGGTCTTAGCTATGCAAGAAAAGCTAAATCAATTTGAGAGAAGTGAGGTTTGGGATTTGATTCCTAGGCCCAATGATTGCACCATTGTAACCACAAGATGGTCTTTAGTGTTGGAACTCGGATGGCTAGAGAGGGGGGTGAATATAGCCAGACACAATTTCGTTCAGCTTTTCAAATCTTTCTGCACTTCAAGAGTCAGGCAGCGGAAACAAACAACACAAGTGCAGAAACAGAAATAACAAACAGAAATCAAAACAAACACAGCAAACCAGACGACAAAGCGATGTACAAGGTTTGGGGATAACTTGCCCCTACTCCTTGGCATGCCCGTAAGGTGGGCGATCCCTTGATCGTCAGCAGATCAAGCCCCGATGACCCGGATAAGATAGAGCCTCCTTCTCGGTGGAGAAACCTCTCCACAGATCTCACAAATGATTGAGCTTGAGTACAAGAGATCACACAAGAAGAAACACTCACAAAGATCTCACAGGAATACAACAAGAATGCTCAAGCACAAAGCAACAGAGAGCACGAACACAGGCCAGCCAAACTTCCCAAGTTTCTGTCTTGTTCGCCACAGCTCCTCTGCTTCTAGCCTCGTCTTAAGCCTCTGCTCCCATCACTAGGCTCTCCATCAGCATCCGCTGAAGCCACAACCTAACTCCCTGACTCCCTGAGCACTCAGTCTACTGAAGACCCTCTCCAGATGAGCCTCCGTCAGTTGCCAGCTGCTCTCCAGACGCCGTTGAGACCTGAAACAAGGAAACAGCCAAACCTGCTCCAAGGAAAGCCTCCCATTGACTCTCCTCCAATGTTTGAATCATCCCTATAAGCCTGCACACTCCAATAGAATCTTAGCAATGCATATCAAACAGTAAATCAAGTATCAGGGATCAAATGCAGAGAATCGGATACTGTTAGACGCGATCAGAGCGTCTGATAGTGCAATTTAAATTAAAGTGATTGGACACCAGACCGATCCAGGGCTCGTGGGTCGGTCAGCAGACCGATCCACCACTTTGCTAGGACTCCCAGCTGTCGCGGCTAGTCGGGCGGTCACCAGTCCGATCAAGCTGTGACCTGATCGGTCACCAGACCGATCAGGTATCTCCCTGACCGATCAGGCTCCAGCCTGATCGATGTAAGACGGAGTCCGCGACACCTGATCGTTCTCCGGAACGATCTGTACAGTGATCTAGATCGGTCACTGGACCAATCAGGAGCAGATTAGCAGGGGAACTGAACTCACTGAGTGCTCCCTGATCGGTCACCAGACCGATCAGAAGCAAGTCAGTGAGGAAGCTGCCTGCTCCCTGATCGGTCACCCGACCGATCAGGAGCCAAGCAACGAGGCAATGGCCTGCTCCCTGATCGGTCACCAGACCGATCAGGAGCCACACAGTAGGTTCCCAACCTCACTGTGCGCTCCCTGATCGGTCACCAGACCGATCAGCCATCGCTGGATCAGTCACCAGACTGATCCACGAATGAGCACCGTGCCAACATCCCTAATCGGTCACCAGACCGATCCAGGCAAGCCCAAATGCACTCTAAGTCACGAGAACAAGCCTCCAACCCTTCTCTGGCTCATGCCATGCCCAGATTCACACACTGGGACTTCAACCTAGCCCTCCAAGCTAGGACCTGGCTTCACTCACCAGGGTTTCGGTCACCCAGCTTCACTCACCGGGACCCGGCTTCACTCACCAGGATTTCAACCTAGCTTCACTCACTAAGATTTCCATCACCTAGCTTCACTCACCAGGACCCGGCTTCACTCACCGGGATTTTCATCACCTGGCTTCACTCACCAGGACCCAGCTTCACTCAGCGGGATTTCAACCTAGCTTCACTCACTAGAATTTCACTCACCTGGCTTCACTCACCAGGACCCGGCTTCACTCACCGGGATTTCAACCTAGCTTCACTCACTAGGATTTCACTCACCTGGCTTCACTCACCAGGACCCGGCTTCACTCACCGGGATTTCACACACCTGGCTTCACTCACCAGGACCCGGCTTCACTCACCGGGATTTCACACCTAGCCCTCCAAGCTAGGATTTCAATTATCCTGTGCCTAATCCCCGATCAGGACTTAATCATAATCATAATCATCAACCTAAACTAAAATCGGTGTCAACACCAAAACAACAATCAGGGTCAGACTACATCAACAATCTCCCCCTTTTTGTTGTTTAATAACCCGATTTTATGTTTAGGGATTAGAAATCAACTTCTCAACTTTCAGGATCATAGGGGAATCAGGATCTTCCCCGTACAACATGATCATCCTAAACTTAACCAACCATTTTCTCTCCCTTTGTCAAACATCAAAAATGGTATGGTTATTAAGTTTGAACATACCTCCCCCTCAAACATGGGTCTCTCCCCAAAACCCAAAATAATCAAACTGTAAATTTTTGAATTGAATATGAGAGGCATATACCATAAATGTATCATGGCAACAATGTATATGCATCATACGGCAATAAGTGTAGATTTTTGAATTGCATATGAAATCATATACCAAATAATATCATGGTCAAGTATGTATATGTTTCATATGACAAGTAAGGAATGCATCTGTATCTGATATATAGTCCTGATTGATCTCCGTGATCGATCAGGTTCGTTGATTACTGGATTCAGAAATATTTTGATTAGTCTGGGGAGCGATCAGATTTCTGAAAAATTTCTGAACCTCTGATACGTTCCTGATCAGACTGCATTGACGATTTGTATTCCGTAACAGTGAAGTAGACTCTATTAATATTCGATATTTCAGAAAAATTTCTGAAACACGACATTAAGAACAAGAGTCATGACTCAAACAAAACCTTTCTTATGAATTTGAACATTCCAACATAGGTTTGTATCAAATCACTTTTAAGTACCAGGTTTGTACCACTTGAACAAATTTTTGCTCCCTTAGTACTAGGTTTGTACCAATGGGTGATCAAGTATGTTTCAATTGTAATCGGATTGTATCATGTTTGTTTGTAGTATGATCATTAAACTGATACAATTGGATGAGAAGTGATTGGTCTGAGAAATTTTTGGATCATTTTGGAACGATCTGGGGGTTCCTTGAACAGAGTTGATCTGATCGGTCACCAGTCCGATCAGAGAGACCCCGATCGGTCACTAGACCGATCAGGGTGAGTCCTGATCAGTCGGTGGACTGATCTGGTTTGACACAGAAGGGTTACTAAACCTTGTTTGTTCTGATCAGATTTTAGAAACGAAAGTTTCAAAAATCAGATATGTTTCAGTAACTTGTTTGTTTCACCTCTTAACCCTTCCCAAACCCTAATACAATTAGTTTTAATCCCATTGGTCCTAAAGGGTTTCCCTTAACCAAAAGTCATCCCTCAAATCAAAATATGATACTAATATCAGATTTCCAAAACATGATCAGGTTTCATGATACCAAAGGGAAAATATGATCAAATTTCCAAAACTTGCTGGTATCAAATTAGAATCAAAACATGGTCAAGATTTCCAAAACTTGATTGTATCACATGTTTGATGTGTGTTTATTGCATGTTTGCTCTAACTAATTGAAATCAAGTTTGTATCAAAAATTCCAAAGCAAATTTTGAGTATCAATACAATTCATAAGGTTGTAATTTGTCCAACATGCATTTATTTCATTTTCCTCATTTAGACAGTTTCGAAAACATGCATTCACAAAAACATGAGATTGTCTAAAATCGTTGATTGCATTCAATTAAGAGAAAACTAACTTAGACCTCAGATTCATGATGAAATATTGCCAAAGTAAATTGTTATTCAAATATTTTGGCTGACTTTTGGAATTATAGTAACCTTACACTTGCAATGATAAAGCTAAAACATTCTAGGCAATTCATTCATCATCATAAAGTTGGATCACAATGAATTCATCATAAAGTAGTATTCTACTAATCAGAAAACTCACAAACATGTATCCATTTAACTATGGATCACAAAAACCATGAAGTTGTCTAAATTTATGAAATGTAGGCAATTCCAAAGAAAAAAAACTAATTTAGACCTCTTGTTGTGGTGAGTGACAATTCAACTCAGTTCATAGGTTTGGAGCACCAATTATCAACAACCAATGTTGATAGATACTCCCCCTCAAACAATTCTTATACAATTCTAAATATTGAGGTTTTAGGTACCCAAATTTTGGGATCTAATGAATCTACAATGAATGACTTTGGCACCCATGCCTTAGTCAATTTCTTTTTGACTTTTTGAACCTTAGAATCATTTGATGATCTAAAATGGGTTCTTGACATTAAAGATATGACACTAGGTTCTTTAGGTTGGTAGCCCAAACCAACCTTGTTGTAAGCCGCCTTTTGTGAGTTTAAGATCATATCTAGGGTTTTGGAACTTGTTGAAAATTTCTCAAGAATATTCTTGAGGTTTTCAATCTCACCCTTCAAGCCCTTATTTTCATCCTGAAGATTTTTAACATGCAAATTATCAAGATCCTCATCCTTAGAGGATTTCTCATGAAAATCATTAGTATCCTCCACCCTAGAGGATTTCAATTCTTCTACTTCCAATTTCAACAATTTAACTTTGTTCTTGGATTTTTTAAGCATGTTTGTCAAGCAAGCTATTGTTCTATAGCACTTATCTAACTCGGGAGAAATTACCTCTTCATCATCCGAAGATGATGAAGGCGTGGTTGAGGAGCTACTTGATTCGTTATCACTTAGTTCTCTCGAGTCCTCTAGTGCCATGAGTGTCATGTGACAGTGAGTGTTCTTCTCCTCCTCCTCCTTCTTGTTGTCACCTGCCACTAAAGCAATACCTTTCTCTTTGGAACATTGGTTAGAGATCTCATGTAGTTCCATTTCACAAAATAGATCTTCTAACTTAGTAATTGAAAGATCCTTAGACACCTTGTAGGCATCCACCATGGATGACCATAAGGCATTCCTAGGAAATGCTTTTAGAATGTACCTCACTAAGTCTCGATTTTCCACCTTTTCATTGATGGAATGCAAGCCATTGATGATTTCTTTGAACCGACAATGAAGCATACTTACAGTTTCGTTTTCTCCCATTGTCAAGTTTTGGAGTTGGCTGAGAAGGAGGTCCTTCTTGACTATCCGTGTATCTTGAGTTCCTTCATGGAGCTCAATAACCTTATTCCACAGATCTTTAGCACTAGTGAAAGGACCAACTTTGACCAACTGATCCTTGGTCATTCCACATTGCAAGGTGACAATAGCTTTGGCATTGGCTTCTCCCTTTTTGACTTGCTCAGCCGACCAACTCGAAAACTCAAGCTCATTTCCCTCATGATCCTTTGGAGGAGAGAAACCTTCCTTTACAGCGAACCATGTATTGAAGTTCATCTTGAGATAGTACTCCATCTTTGACTTCCAATATTGAAAATCAGTGTCGTCAAAGAGTGGAGGTCGGCTGGTGCTAAACCCTTCTCTTCCCATGGCCATCGTTGTTGACTCTCGGATGTTAAGCCGCTTGAACAGAGCCCCAAGCTCTGATACCACTTGTTGGAACTCGGATGACTAGAGAGGGGGGGTGAATATAGCCAGACACAATTTCTTTCAGCTTTTCAAATCTTTCTGTACTTCAAGAGTTAGGCAGCGGAAACAAACAACACAAGTGCAGAAACAGAAATAATAAACAGAAATCAAAACAAACACAGCAAACCAGACGACACAGCGATGTACAAGGTTCGGGGATAACTTGCCCCTACTCCTTGGCGTGCCCGTAAGGTGGGCGATCCCTTGATCGTCGGCAGATCAAGCCCCGGTGACCCGGATAAGATAGACCCTCCTTCTCGGTGGAGAAACCTCTCCACAGATCTCACAAATGATTGAGCTTGAGTACAAGAGATCACACAAGAAGAAACACTCACAAAGATCTCACAGAATGCAACAAGAACGCTCAAGCACAAAGCAACAGAGAGCACGAACACAGTCCAGCCAAACTTCCCAAGTTTCTGTCTTGTTCGCCACAGCTCCTCTGCTTCCAGCCTCGTCTTAAGCCTCTGCTCCCATCACCAGGCTCTCCATCAGCATCCACTGAAGCCACAGCCTGACTCCCTGACTCCCTGAGCACTCAGTCCACTGAAGACCCTCTCCAGCTGAGCCTCCATCAGTTGCCAGCTGCTCTCCAGACGCCGTTGAGACCTGAAACAAGGAAACAGCCAAACCTGCTCCAAGGGAAGCCTCCCATTGACTCTCCACCAATGTTTGAATCATCCCTGTAAAGCCTGCACACTCCAATAGAAGATTAGCATTGCATATCAAACAGTAAATCAAGTATCAGGGATCAAATGCAGAGAATCGGATACAGTCAGACGTGATCAGAGCGTCTGACAGTGCAATTTGAATTAAAGTGATCGGTCACCAGACCGATCCAGGGCTCGTGGGTCGGTCAGCAGACCGATCCATCACTTTGCTGGGACTCCTAGCTGTCGCAGCCAGTCGGGCCTGATCGGTCACTAGTCCGATCAGGCTGTGACCTGATCAGTCACCAGACCGATCAGGTATCTCCCTGACTGATCAGGCTCTAGCCTGATCGGTTGTAAGACGGAGTCCGCGACACCTGATCGTTCTCCGGAACGATCTGTATAGTGATCCAGATCAGTCACTGGACCGATCAGGAGAAGATCAGTAGGGGAACTCAACCCACTGAGTGCTCCCTGATCGGTCACCAGACCGATCAGAAGCAAGTCAGTGAGGAAGCTGCCTGCTCCCGGATCGGTCACCGGACCGATCAGGAGCCAAGCAACGAGGGAACGGCCTACTCCCTGATCGGTTGCCAGACCGATCAGGAGCCACACAGTAGGTTCCCAACCTCACTGTGCACTCCCTGATCGGTCACCAGATCGATCAGCCATCGCTGATCGGTCACCAGACCGATCCACGAAGGAGCACCGTGCCAACTTCCCTGATCGGTCACCAGACCGATCCAGGCAAGCCCAAATGCACTCTATGTCACGAGAACAAGCCTCCAACCCTTCTATGACTCGTGTCATGCCCAGCTTCACTCACTGGGACTTTAACCTAGCCCTCCAAGCTAGGACCTGGCTTCACTCACCAGGGTTTCAGTCACCCGGCTTCACTCACCGGGACCCGACTTCACTCACCAGGATTTCAACCTAGCTTCACTCACTAGGATTTCCATCACCTGGCTTCACTCACCAGGACTCGGCTTCACTCACCGGGATTTCCATCACCTGGCTTCACTCACCAGGACCCGGCTTCACTCACCGGGATTTCCATCACCAAGCTTCACTCACCAGGACCCGGCTTCACTCACCGGGATTTCAACCTATCTTCACTCACTAGGATTTCACTCACCTGGCTTCACTCACCAGGACCCGACTTCACTCACCGGGATTTCAACCTAGCTTCACTCACTAGGATTTCACTCACCTGGCTTCACTCACCAGGACCCGGCTTCACTCACCGGGATTTCACACACCTGACTTCACTCACTAGGACCCGACTTCACTCACCGAGATTTCACACCTAGCCCTCCAAGCTAGGATTTCAATCATCCCGTGCCTAATCCCCGATCAGGACTTAATCATAATCATAATCATCAACCTAAACTAAAATCGGTGTCAACACCAAAACAACAATCAGGGTCAGACTGCATCAACATTTAGGAACAAACTAGATGTCCAAGGCAAAATCACTAGAAACAAGGCTAGATTGGTAGCTAGGGGCTTCAACCAAGTTGAGGGATTAGACTATGATGAGACCTATGCCCCTGTAGCTAGATTAGAGTCCATTAGAATTCTACTAGCCTATGCCGCTCACATTGGTTTCACACTTGACCAAATGGATGTAAAGTCGGCATTCCTTAATGGGATCATTAAGGAAGAGGTCTATGTAGAACAATCCCCCGGGTTTGAGGACCCTAATCATCTAAGACACGTTTACAAATTGAGAAAAACCTTATATGGATTGAAACAAGCTCCCCGAGCTTGGTATGAAAGGCTTTCTTCATTTCTAGTGTCTAAGGGGTTTAGGAGAGGAACAATTGACCCTACTTTGTTCCTAAAATCTAAGGATAAGGATATATTTGTTGCCCAAGTGTATGTAGATGATATCATTTTTGGGTCAACAAATAATGACTTTCTACAAGAATTCATCAAATGTATGGAAGATGAATTTGAGATGAGTCTTGTAAGAGAGTTAACCTTCTTTCTAGGTCTTCAAGTTAAACAAACCAATGAAGGAACACATGTATTTCAAACTAAGTATGCTAGGGAAATGCTAAAGAAATTTGGCTTAGAAAATGCTAAGGTAGCATCTACACCTATAGGAACCAATGTAAAAATGGATAGTGACCTTGAAGGGAAAATGGTAGACTAAAAGCAATATAGGAGCATGATTGGTAGTCTATTGTACCTAACCGCTAGTAGACCCGACATATTTTTTGTGGTAGGTATGTGTCCAAGATACCAATCATGTCCCAAAGAGTCCCATTTGGTTGTAGTAAAGAGGATCCTAAGGTATGTTAAAGGAACCCTCAATGTCAGGTTGTGGTATCCTAGAACCCCAAATGTTGACCTTATTGGATACACCGACTCGGACTATGCGGGATGTAAGCTAGATAGGAAGAGTACTAGTGGAGGGTGTCAATTTCTTGGGTCTTCCTTAGTTAGTTGGAGTAGTAGGAAACAACCATGCGTTGCCCTATCAACAACAGAGGTGGAATATGTGGCAATGGGTGGTTGTGTTTCCCAACTACTTTGGATCATGCAGCCCTTAGAAGATTATGAGTTACATTATTCCAAGGTCAAAGTCTTGTGTGATAATGTAAGTACAATCAATCTAACTAAGAATCCGGTTCACCATTCTAGAACAAAACACATTGAAGTGAAGCATCACTTCATTAGAGACCATGTGGCAAGGGGAGACATAGAATTACACTATATTGAGTCCAAGTCAAACCTAGCCGACATCTTTACCAAACCTCTTCCCAAATCGGAATTTACATCCTTAAGAAGAGGGCTTGTAATGTGTTTTGTAGAAGTCTAGGATGAACTACAATAGGAAGGTGATGTTTGATCCATTAGGGTGATACAATTGATTCACTTATGCTTGTGGCATAGTGTTGAATCATTAAAAGTATCAAAATATGAAAACTAGACCAACCATGGGGAAGGCAAGTGTTTAATCAATGGACACTTTGCCCTAAGATCATGTTTGGACATTTTAAACCTTTGAAAATCATTTTATATTTTATATGCTTTGCCATAAGTTTAAAAGATATATGATTGCAAAATCAAGTTGAGATTTTGATACAAAACTTAGTGTTTTTCAAGGATTTTGAGATTTTATCAAAAGTCAAGCATGTTTGAAATTTTATATGAACCGATATTTTTCCTTGATAGAGTATATCATTTCAAACATGCCTGCAAAGTTTTATAATTTTTGGAATTTTCTGAAATTTCTGGGAGGTTATTGAAATTCGGATCAGAAGCTGATAGTTGCCACTGACAGAGTATCAGTCGACTGCCCCAGAGGGCAGTCGACTGGCATGCCTGATTTAAGCTTCTGTGATCTTTTTCAGAAATCCAACTTTCTCTCATTTGATGCCATGGGTTAGGGTTGTTTGAGGCAATCATTTTGATGGTGTCAAAGGGGGAGAATGGACGGTTTAAGTTAGATTTTTGACTTAGTTGATTAACTTAAATCTTGGATAACTTGAAAATTGGAAATGGATAAAGGCATAGGTTAAGGGGGAGGGTACCTCTTAGGTTTTACTATGTCTTATACTCTTATTTATTGTTGCTTGTTGTTAAGTTGGGAACTTAACTTAGATTATGAGTAGAATTGAAAATGGGAGAAGACATGGATTAAGGGGGAGGGTACCTCTTAGGTTTTTTGATATGTCTTATGTTTTTCTTTTCAATTGCTACTGATATTTACTATTGTTGACTGGTATATTTTATCCCTAACTTAAACATATTGTTAATAATAATGTTTCAAAATAAATAATTAATTATGGATTAATTATGTGGCAAATAATAGATAGAGATAAAGTTTGATTGGGATAAAGTTTTTTGGAAATGTCTAGATTCAATGTATGTGGGGTTGGTGCCTATCCACTCAGCCTATAAATATGTAACCTTTTCTAGTGAATGATTAAGTTGTTTTGTTTTCTTTTTGCATCTCTCCTCTGTCACAAGTGTGTCTCTCCTCTCCCTTATTCTTTTCCACCAACAAAGTGGTATCAGAGCGAGGTTGCGTTGACGTGTCCTAGTTTGCTTGCAATGGCATTCAATGGAACTTCTCAACCCCTCATCCCCATTTTCAAAGGAGAGTGCTACGAATTTTGGAGTATCAAAATGAAGACTCTATTTATATCTCAAGATCTTTGGGATTTAGTAGAGAACGGCTTTGACAACAAGGATGCTGATGAAGGTCGATTAAAGGAGAACAGGAAGAAAGATTCAAAGGCGTTGTTCATCCTTCAGCAAGCAGTACATGAGACAATTTTCTCAAGAATTGCAACTGCCTCATTTTCCAAAGAAGCATGGGAAATATTGCAGAAAGAATTCCAAGGCTCCTCCAGAGTGATAGCAGTGAAACTCCAAACCCTCAAAAGTGAGTTCGAGGCCTTGCTTATGAAGGGTAATGAAACTTTGCAAGACTTTTTATCTAGAGTAATTTCTATTGTCAGTCAAATGAGGTCTTATGGAGAAAAGATCACTAATGCAATTATTGTTTCGAAAGTTTTGCGAAGTTTGACTCCTAAATATGATTATATAGTAACTGCAATCGAGGAATCTAAAGATCTTTCAACTTTCTACTTTGATGAACTAATGGGTTCTTTGCAAGCTCATGAGGCAAGGCGAAATAGATCCACTGAGAAGAACGAAGAAAAGGCATTTCAAGCTTCTCAAGTGAAGGGGGAGTCAGAAAAAAAGGAAGACTTCGCTGGCAGAGGTCGAGGAAGAGGAGGTTTTCGTGGTAGAGGGCGTGGCAGAGGTGTTAGTGATATGAGAGAAGTGTCCTAAGACAATCGCCTTATGATTGTAATAATTTATTTTAATAAATGAATATTCACTATTTGAGTATACATGTTTGTGTATTTGATTGAGATCTTAAACTCATTTACTGAATGTCCGCAATACAATTCACAGCATGAGAGAATTTGTGATAAATTCACAACTAGTAATTATCTCTACATGTCCAATTGTGAAGTATTGAAATTGTCCCTAGTCGATGAATTGATAAATACGGACACTATCAATTCTGTTGAGACTAGCATGGGTTATTCTCTAATCAGCTGATTCTCACTGGCTGGTGACATTGAGATCTCCGGAGATAAACATGAATGCTAGTTAAGGGAACTAGTTCATTGGAGTGACTGGCTGTAAAACTTCATATGGTAGTCTACATATAGATATGTCAGTGAAGTTCTTACTGCAGCTTAAGTGCGATGTTCCTTTGACTTGCGGTGTTCAAGTCATCTTGGTCATGGAGACTTATACTTTGACATCTTAAGCAAGCATCTCCAAGGAGGTGTGGACCCAGGATGATTGGGTATAAGCCGAAGTGCCCGAAGATGTTTGAACAGCCTACAAAGGATTCACCACTCCTTGCGAGGAGATGTATACCCGAGGCCTATCGTTGGATTGTTACTCGAAGCCTCTGGCCAGAGCATGATATGTTTAGAGTATAAATCTCTTAAATACATGAGAGTAATTAGAATCCGTAGGACGATAAAATGTTACTTGGGCTAGGTGTGACGTAGTCAGCCTAGTGGGGACTGACACACATAGACCATGTCCTGAACCAAGTGGGTATAAGATGGTGAAGGGAATGGGGCACGATTCATTATGGCTGCTGAAGGATTTCAGAATAGTTTCTGAGGTCAACCGTTGATCTTTCGATTAATTGGGGATCATGATGTACTACTAGGTGCCACTCATGATCGTTCTATAATTAATTGATTAATTATAGACGGCCAACATAAATCGAAAGCCTATTTAGTCACACGCACCACGAGTAATCCGAGGGATTTAAAACGAGTTGAAAATTAGATTTTCCAATCAAGAGAGATTAAGTTTGATTGAGCTAAACGATAAGTCGAATCTGAATTTTTCAAAGACGCATCGGAAGCGTAAAATGGCTAAGTCTTTTGAAGACTTAATAGATGAATTAAATAAGTTTAATTCATTGGGGCTTGGCTTGGATGGGCCGGCCAAAGAGGGCCTCCATCCTCTTTGCTTGGCCGGCCACATCAAAGGTAGAGAACCAAGTTTTTGGTTCAATTTATAAAATAAACCAAGTGTAGTTTGTTTTATAAAATAATAGATGATATAAATTTTTATATAATAAACCAAGGTTTGGTTTATTTTTCATGGAAATTAAAATAAACCATGGATTGGTTTATTTTATAAAATCAATCATGGATGGATTTACCATGATAAGGAAATTTATTCCATAGTAGAGAAGAGACTTGATTGATTTTATCATGAATTAAAATATGATTTTAACCATGATATAAAATCAAACTTGACATGATGGAATAAGTTATTCCATATTTAAGAGGCTTGATGGTTGAGAGGCCACTATATAAAGGACCCAAGGCAAGGCTTGGGAAATAATCGAAGAGATGAAGGCATAGGCTCTCTCCCTCTCTTTCTCTCCTTCTCTTCTCCCCTTCTTGCCGTGCGCCAACCAGCCCCAAGAAGGAGCACCAGCCGGCCGCCCCTGCCCTTTTCCTGCCAACCACCACCTGCTGCCGGAGAAGGAAGCTCCAGCCATCTCTTGGCCGGAAGAAGGTGCCGCCGGAATTAGAGTTTGCCGCAACGATCTTTTTACCGCAAGCCTCTTCTTTTGCTTCGCCGGAATTTTGATTCCGGCCATCCTTTTGTGGTTAGTGTTCCGACTTCTCTCTTGGATTTTCTTGTCACGCTCTCGGAGAATCTAGTAGTTCTCGAGAACACGAAACTCGTGGCTTTGCGAAGTCATCCCGAAGATACTCGGCTTGGACGCGAATAGAGGCGAAGCTTCCAAGGGACGCTTACGGTTGGATCTCGTCCCTTCCTTCGAGTTACGCAAGGTAATACGTAAATTAGTTTATGTTTCTGCAAAATTTTAATATATGATCATGTCTACACAAGATAAAATTGCATGCTTAGATGTGTGGTTAAATAATTTGAGAAATTATTTATGCTAAACCTTCCGCTGTACGTAATTAATTTTTAAAATTACGAACCCGCATCCATGTCAACATTGTAACACCCCAAAATTTTCCCATATGAAATATTATGAATTCGTGAAACATTATTATTATTATGAAATTTCATGATGGGCTTGGCTTAATGGGCTTGGATGTGGATTAGTGCAAAATGTGATAAAAAGAAAATGTAGAAAGGAGGAAGCAAGGATTGAACCTTGAACCTCCTAGTTGCACTAGCCATGTCATAACCAATGAACCAAGCAATGTTTCATGTTGAGAGAATAAGAAACATGCTTGTTAAAGCTAGGGAAGTGAAGAGACATGTCTCTTCATGAGAAGAGTATAAATAAGAGAGGGAAAAGAAGTTACATTTCTCTTCTTCTTCTTCCCCACTTCAAAACCGAAAACCCTAGAGCCCTTCTCCCTTTTCATTTTCGAAAAGTGCACCCTAGGGTTCTAACCCTAGGGAATTTGAAGGAAGAAGAACCATTCAAAGATCTTGCCCTCTACTAGGGCCAAGAGTGCTAGAGAAGTCTAACAAGGGAAATTCTCACCTCTCCTTCAACCAAGGGTACCCTAAGGAGTAAGAGAAGGAGAAATTCAAGCGAAAGAATGTAAGTATCCCCTCGCCTGCAGTGTAATAGTTGTGTATGATTCTTTTGCTCTTGTGGTTTTCGAAAATGGGGGTTTTCCCCTTTGAAAGTTTCGGCCACCCCTTAAGGGAAAGCCTTGGTTACTCCTTGATACATGAGAAGACCCCTTGAGACTTAGGGTATAAATGTATGTTGAGTTTTTCATGATGTTAGGAACAAAAACTAGGGTTTTACCCTTGTGTAAGTTTCGGCCAACACCCAAAGAGGGGGCTTTGGTTACTTCTTGATGCATGAGGAAACCCCTTGGAACTTAGGGTATACCTATATATTGATTTCCTTCAAGTTGTGATAACAAAAATTAGGGTTTGCACCCCCTACAAGTTTCGGCCATGGATGGAAAAACTAGAGTTTAGGGTTGTATGATTTCCTATGGTATATCCATGCTTAGTAGTGTAGACAAAGTGTTTGTGTAAATGTTTGTGTGAAAGTTGCTTTCAAGAACCCTAGTTTCCCCTACCCTTGACTTTCGGCCAACCCTAGAAGAATTAGGGTTTAAGGTGCATGATTATCCTAGGATGTATTCTAGGCTTAATATATCACATGATATGTATGTGAAGTATTTGTGTAAATGCTTGTGAGAAAGTTTGATTTCCAAAAACCCTAATTCCCTACCTTGCCCCATTCGGTCAACACCTTAAAGTTAGGGTTTGTGAAGGTTAAACTACCCTATAAGACATGATTATGTTTGGTAAGATGATATGTGTATGCATGTGATGTTTAAATGGAAGGCTTGAATTGAAATCTTGATGTTCCCTAGCATGTGATATTCGGCCAAGCATAGAACATTAGGTTTGTGAAGATTGATTACCCCTTGATGTATGCTATGTTTAGTATGATACATGATGTATATATATATGATACGTGTATGGGATGTTTGATGTCAAAAACCTAAGCTACCTCTACCTTTGACTTTAGCCAAAACCTTAGGTTTAGGGTTAAGAAGAACTCAGTTAACTCATGAAGCATGCTACCACTTCCTATGATATGAATATAATTTATGTGACCAATATTGTCATATATAAAATATGTTAAGTGGTTGAAATATAATATATATATATGAGCATGTTTATAGCCCATGGGGCACCCTTTATGAATTGCATGTGATGTGTATGATAAAATGCTGAAAGGATACTCCACTAAGTATGGGATCAAGAGCACCCCCTTATGTTGTGTGGTGTGTCCCTGTGAGATCATAAGCACCCTTGAAGGGTGGTGTGTCCCTTAAGAGTGGATTTGGAGTACTCCTTAGCATATATGTAAAGACATGATAAGTATTTTACTTTGTAAGTTGTGTACCCGACTCGGAAGGGGATCGTTAAACAAATCCGGGGTGCATGTTAACGTAAGGTCATGGCTCTGGTAGGACGGAAGGGTCCTGCTCTAATTGGTTGGTGGCTCGCTACCCCAATTCATTAGGGAACGCGCAATATGTGGTACACAACTGGGCCCTATATGATATGGATGTATTTTTAAGTAATACCTTTATGGAATTGTTTTGAAAAACATTGATTATATGGGAAGGGTATGCTTAAGATACTTTATGCTGCATGCTTAGAAACTTTGATGTTTAGTATGCTTTGATGAACTCATGCTTATGATTTATTATGTGTACATGTTGTATGCTTTCGTATGGATTTTGCGAGTAGGACAGGATCCTTACTAAGCATTTGCGCTTACTAGTTTATATATTGTCTTATGCTGCAGATAAGGGTAAGGAACACTTAAACTAAAGGAAGAGGCAGGAAGGCTGAAGATGTGTGGGGTGGTGGCTCGGGAAAGAAAGATTTTTATATCTACATTACTATGCTTATGATGATGTTTGCTTCAACAATGAATGTTAGTGATTAGGATTAATATTGCATGATAGTGATTACACTTGGAATTCTCATATACTTGATTTCGTTTGATTATGTTATGGTTTGAAATAATATGTGAACCTATCATGTTATAGAATAACTCTTGATTAAAATATTTCAAATAATGTTCTAATGATTCAAGCATGATATTTGATTGACACGTACTGACTAGTATGCTTAACACTTGTAAGTATCACCTGATAGTTTTAGACAAGCATGCTCAGCACTTAGTCCTTGCATTGTTGGTTGTTTTAATTTTATGCTAGAAAAAAGAAAATAATTATATGATTGATTGTACGTAACCCCGCCCCGAGAGTAGATATAAGGGCGGGCGTTACAAACATGCACCCGGTCCCAACAGTGGTATCAAAGCAAGGTTTGTGTTCGACATAATCATATAATTGTTCTTGCGAAAAGCTTTGTCATGATCTCAATTTTGAAAAATTTTCCAATTATGGTAAATTTTCGATTTAGGAATTTCAAAGTTTGGAAATCCTCATGAAATTTTGCAAACTTTTGAAATATCTCTGTTTCTGAAATTTTATGATAATTGTGAAAACTTTCCATTTTTGGAAACTTTCCAATTTTGGAAATTTCCCATTTTGGAAATTTTCCAATTTTGAAAATACGTAAGTTTTCTTTGTACCAGAAACTTACAATTATTCTGAAAATCTTTTATTTTTGGAAACTTTCCATTTATGGAAAGCTCGCAATTTTGGGCACTTTCTTTCAAGAAAGTCTAGACAAATTATGAGAATATTAATTGGCATTTAAATACATAATTGGAAATTAAATTATTTACAAAATTCTTTATTTTGGATTGAGCCTCGGGGAGCCGTCCAATTTAAAGTTAGTTGTTATAATTAAATTTCCTAAATTTAATTTAAACTGTTAAATTCTTATTTTGGATTGAGCCTCGGGAAGCCGTCCAAATTAAGTTATTGATATTAATTTTTCATAAATAAAATATGTGATCAAATCTTGGAAATTTTTGAGGTGATTCTCAAACGATAATTTCCTTATTTGATTTATGAGGTGATGCTCTTACATATTATTGTCTCCAAAATTAATTAGGAAAATTGTTTCCTATAGAGTATATTTCCTTAAATAAGATTTTCATGAAAATAATATGTGGTTGAATTAAGGGAATCTGTCTCTTAATTTAATAAGATTTGATTTAGAGAAATCAAAGTCTTAAACATATTATTTTCGAAATTGATTATGATAATTCAGGAAATTGTTTCCCAAAACAATTCCTTGAATAAAGTATGAAATTAGAATTAGGAAATCCGGTTCCTAATTCATTTAATGAGACTTGATAAATTAAGTCACATACATACTTTATTAAGGAAATCGTTAGAACATGACATAATTATATGTCATAAATGTGCATAAAAGAAAAGGATGAGACCCAAAACCACTTACAAAAATATTAAGGCCAACACCTTCCATTAATATGGTTAGAACCGGAGTTTTATTTCTCGTTTGGGTTGATGGACACATCCATGCCCGGCTTGAACCTCAACATGTTCAAACCATAGAATTAGTTTATGATTAATATAGTTGGAGTCAGAGATCAATCCTTAGTTTTGGTTGTTGGACACATCCAAGCCTGACTAAATGGTTGAATGAGCTCCAACCATATTAAAACTATTTCTTGATTAATGGGTCAGCCTTAAGCTTGGAGCATCGATTTGTTGTGCCACAGCCAAGGTCGATGTAAAGAGAGGTGCAGTTGGGTGCTATGTATATTGTTGCATACTTGTTAATGAGTTAACAACCCAATGATTTATGCAAACATTCAATTAGTTGATAGCATAATATGATAGTTACATATGTATAATATGTAATCGGTATAATTACCTACCTTCATAGCTAAGAATAACTTGATGGACTCTAGCCATGGTTGTTCTTATCTATGGTTGGATATCAACCTATTTGGAGATGTTCCTACGATCTCCCAAATTGATAAAAAGGGTTATTCAATTCAAAAAATAAATAGGATTTAATTAATGTATATTGATGCATTCTTTATCATTCTCATCACATAACCTCAATTTGTATTTCTAGGATAATCACCTGATCATGTCTTCTCTGAATTTGCGTTCCATTTTGGACACCAATAAGCTCACTGGGCCAAACTTCATGGACTGGCTTCGAAACCTGAGGATAGTCCTCAAGGCAGAGAAGCTTGCTTATGTCCTTGAAGAACAACTTCTCAACCATCCTCCTGAAGATGCAACTCCAGACCAGTTAGTGGCCTATCAGAAACATGTGACCGATTCTGAACTTGCGAGTTGCATCATGCTGGCCGCTATGGTACCTGAGCTACAAAAGTAGCATGAGCATATGGATGTTCATACCATCGTCTTCCATCTTCATGAGCTGTTTGACGAGCAGGTGAGATCCGAAAAGTTTGAGGTCTCCAGACTCCTCTTCACCTCTAAGATGCAGGAAGGCACTTCTGTTTCACAGTTTGTGTTGAAGATGTTGGGGTACATTGAGCAACTAGGTACACTCGGATTTGCAATGGATCACGAACTAAGTATTGACTTAATTCTGCATTGTTTGCCCAATAGTTACTCACAGTTTGTGATGAACTATCGGATGAACAAACTGGAGACTACCATTCTGAGTTGCTTAACCTGCTGAAGACTGTAGAGCCTTCTGTAAAGCAGGATCAGAAGACGGTACTGTTAGTTGGTTCCTCAAAGAAAGGCTCTAAGAGGAAGCCCAAAGAACAAAATAAGGGAAGGAAGAAAAGGGCCAAAAAGATTGAAAAGGCACCAAAAGACACTTGCCATCACTGCGGCAAGGAGGGCCACTGGCGAAGAAACTGCAAGGTTTATCTTGAGTCCTTGAAAAAGAAGGCATCCGATGCCCCATCCTCTTCAGGTATCTTCGTTATTGAATGTCACTCTATTTCCTCGGACACCTGGGTACTTGATACTGGGTGTAGCTCACATATATGTAATGACATACAGGGGCTAAGCAATAGAAGAAGACTCGCCAAGGGAGAAGCGAATTTGCGAGTTGGAAATGGAGCAAAGATTGCTACTGTTGCCATCGGAACATATTTGTTAAAGCTCCCTACTGGACTTGTCTTAGAATTGGATAATTGCTATTTTGTTCCTTCGTTAATAAAGAATATTGTATCTATTTCATGCTTGAATGAAAATGGTTATCATTTAACTTTTAGTAACAATTGTTGTTACATAACTTTAAATGGTGTTTTTTATGGGACCGGACCTTTATGCAATGGTATCCGGTGACGTATTCAATATCGAAGTTAGCAACAAACATGCTCGAAAAGATAATCAAATAGACTCCTATATGTGGCATTGTCGTCTTGGCTATGTAAACAAGAAACGCATGACCAAATTACACCGATGTGGAATTCTGGAATAATTTGAACCTGGTTCATTTGATATATGTGAATCATGCTTAAAAGGCAAGATGACCAAATTACCCTTTTCTGAAAAAGGTAAACCAGTGGGAGAATTGCTTGGTCTAATACATACTGATGTATGTGGACTAATGTCAACTCTTGGACAAGGAGGCTATAGCTACTTCATTACCTTTATCAATGATCACTCACGATTCGGGTATGTGTTCTTAATGAAACACAAATCTGAAGCTTTTGAGAAATTCAAAGAGTTCAGAAGTGAAGTAGGGAAATAGCTTGGCAAAAGTATTAAGATACTTCGATCCGATCGGGGTGGTGAATACTTAAGTCAAGAGTTTCAATATTATCTTAGGGACAATGGGATATTGTCTCAATGGACTCCGCCATATACACCATAGCATAATGGTGTATCTGAGAGGCATAACCGAACCTTGATGGACATGGTTAGATCTATGATGAATCATGCAACTCTTCCAAAATCCTTTTGGGGCTATGCGCTTAAGACAACTGTTTACTTACTAAACAGAGTCCCGACCAAGGTAGTCTCTACTACTCCATATGAGATGTGGAATAGTAAAAAACCTCATTTATCTCACCTAAAGATATGGGGTTGTCCTGCTTATGTAAAGCGGACTGTATCAGATAAATTGGATGTTAAGTCTGATAAATGTCTATTTATTGGATACCCTAAGGAAACGAAAGGTTACCAATTCTATCATCCCTTGGAACAAAAGGTGTTTGTTTCAAGGCATGCTGTATTTCTAGAAAAAGAATTTCTTTTACAAGAAAACAGTGGGAGTAGCATTGACCTTGAAGAAGTTTAAGAAACTCCAATAGACATTACAGAGACACCTAGTCTAGACCCACAACCAATAACTCATAATGATGAGCTATCAGTTGAACATAAAACAACACCACTTCTTCGTAGGTCTGATAGGACACGCAATATTCCAGAGAGATATGGATTTCTCATAAGTGAATCGAACGACGTGTTACTCATTAACGATGACGAACCTATCAGTTATGAAGTTGTTCTGAAAAATTCAGAAAGGGATAAATGGCTTGAAGCCATGAAGTCGGAAATGGATTCCATGTACAAAAATCAAGTATGGGACTTGGTTAACCCACCTGAAGGGATTAAGCTCATAGGGTGCAAGTGGGTTTTCAAGAAGAAAACCGACATGGAAGGTAATGTTATTACCTTTAAGGCTAGATTAGTGGCAAAAGGATATCGTCAGAAACAAGGAATTGATTATGACAAAACCTATTCGCTAGTAGCTATGCTTAAATCCATTCGGATGCTCTTGGCCATAGCAGCTCATTATGATTATGAGATATGGCAAATGGATGTGAAAACAGCTTTCCTTAATGGAAACCTGCTTGAGGATGTATACATGATACAACCTGAAGGTTTCACATCGGTTAATAAAACCAAAGTATGCAAGCTTCGACGATCCATATATGGACTAAAGCAAGCATCAAGGAGCTGGAACATCCATTTTGATGAGACAATCAAAGAGTTTGATTTCTCACAAAATCCTGACGAACCTTGTGTGTACAAGAAGGTTAGTGGGAGTGCAGTCATTTCCTAGTGTTATATGTCGATGACATATTACTTATAGGAAACGATATATCAGTCTTACAGTCAGTTAAAATTTGGTTGTCCAAAACTTTCTCCATGAAAGACCTGGAAGAAGCAACCTATATCCTTGGGATTAGAATCTATAGAGATAGATCAAAACGATTGCTTGGTCTTTCACAGTCTACATATATAGACCGAGTGCTAAAAAGGTTTAGCATGTCGGAATCCAAGAAAGGTTACCTTCCCATCAGGCATGGGATCAACCTTTCGAAGTCTATGTGTCCGCGCACAGAAGACGAGAGGATTTGCATGAATAAGATTCCTTATGCATCCGCGATAGGATCTATCATGTATGCTATGTATAGGCCCGATGTATCGTATGCTCTGAGCATCACAAGAAGATACCAGTCTGATCCAGGAATGGATCATTGGGTGGCTGTCAAGACAATCCTCAAGTACTTAAGAAACACTAAGGATGTGTTCCTAATATATGGAGAAGGTGATATGGTAATACGTGGGTATACAGATGTCAGTTTCCAGACAGATAAGGATGACTCCAAATCTCAGTCCGGATACGTATTTATTTTGAATGGAGGCGCAATAAGTTGGAAGAGTTCCAAGCAAGACACCGTAGCGGATTCTACCACGGAAGTGGAATATATTGCAGCTTCGGAAGCAGCAAAGCAAGCAGTCTGGATCAAAAAGTTTGTCTCAGAACTTGGTGTGGTTCCAACCATTGATGAAGCAATACCGGTTTACTGCGAAAATAATGGAGCTATTGCACAAGCAAAGGAACCAAGGTCTCATCAGCGATCCAAACATGTGCTTCGCCGCTATCATCTGATCAGAGAGATTATAAGTAGGAATGATATACAAATTTAGAAAATTCCCACTGAAAGGAATTTAGCGGATCCTTTAACTAAGACCTTGCCTCAAAGTAAGTTTGAGGGTCATGTTAGAGCCTGTGGTATTGGGTACCGTAGCGATTGGCATTAGGTCAAGTGGGAATTTGTTAGTGATATGAGAGAAGTGTCCTAAGGCAATCGCCTTATGATTGTAATCATTTATTTTAATAAATGAATATTCACTATTTGAGTATACATGCTTGTGTATTTGATTGAGATCTTAAACTCATTTACTGAATGTCCGCAATACAATTCACAGCATGAGAGAATTTGTGATAAATTCACAACTAGTAATTATCTCTACATGTCCAATTGTGAAGTATTGAAATTGTCCCTAGTCGATGAATTGATAAATACGGACACTATCAATTCTGTTGAGACTAGCATGGGTTATTCTCTAATCAGCTGATTCTCACTGGCTGGTGACATTGAGATCTCCGGAGATAAACATGAATGCTAGTTAAGGGAACTAGTTCATTGGAGTGACTGGCTGTAAAACTTCATATGGTAGTCTACATATAGATATGTCAGTGAAGTTCTTACTGCAGCTTAAGTGCGATGTTCCTTTGACTTGCGGTGTTCAAGTCATCTTGGTCATGGAGACTTATACTTTGACATCTTAAGCAAGCATCTCCAAGGAGGTGTGGACCCAGGATGATTGGGTATAAGCCGAAGTGCCCGAAGATGTTTGAACAGCCTACAAAGGATTCACCACTCCTTGCGAGGAGATGTATACCCGAGGCCTATCGTCGGATTGTTACTCGAAACCTCTGGCCAGAGCATGACATGTTCAGAGTATGAATCTCTTAAATACATGAGAGTAATTAGATCCGTAGGACGAGAAAATGTTACTTGGGCTAGGTGTGACGTAGTCAGCCTAGTGGGGACTGACACACATAGACCATGTCCTGAACCAAGTGGGTATAAGATGGTGAAGGGAATGAGGCACGATTCATTATGGCTGCTGAAGGATTTCAGAATTGTTTCTGAGGTCAACCGTTGATCTTTCGATTAATTGGGGATCATGATGTACTACTAGGTGCCACTTATGATCGTTCTATAATTAATTGATTAATTATAGACAACCAACATAAATCGAAAGTCTATTTAATCACACGCACTACGAGTAATCAGAGGGATTTAAAACGAGTTGAAAATTAGATTTTCCAATCAAGAGAGATTAAGTTTGATTGAGTCAAACGATAAGTTGAATCTGAATTTTTCAGAGACGCATCGGAAGCGTAAAATGGCTAAGTCTTTTGAAGACTTAATAGATGAATTAAATAAGTTTAATTCATTGGGGCTTGGCTTGGATGGGCCGGCCAAAGAGGGCCTCTATCCTCTTTGCTTGGCCGACCACATCAAAGGGAGAGAACCAAGTTTTTGGTTCAATTTATAAAATAAACTAAGTGTGATTTGTTTTATAAAATAATGGATGATATAAATATTTATATAATAAACTATGGTTTGGTTTATTTTTCATGGAAATTAAAATGAACCATGGATTGGTTTATTTTATAAAATCAATCGTGGATGATTTACCATGATAAGGAAATTTATTCCATAGGAGAGAAGAGACTTGATTGATTTTATCATGAATTAAAATATGATTTTAACCATGATATAAAATCAAACTTGGCATGATGGAATAAGTTATTCCATATTTGAGAGGCTTGATGGTTGAGAGGCCACTATATAAAGGACCCAAGGCAAGGCTTGGGAAATAATCGAAGAGATGAAGGCATAGGCTCTCTCCCTCTCTTTCTCTCCTTCTCTTCTCCCCTTCTTGTCGTGCGCCAACTAGCCCTAAGAAGGAGCACCAGCTGGCCACCCCTGCCCTTTCCCTGCCGACCACCACTTGCTGCCGGAGAAGGAAGCTCTGGCCATCTCTTGGCCGGAAGAAGGTGCTGCCGGAATTAGAGTTTGCCGCAAGGATCTTTTTGCCGCAAGCCTCTTCTTTTGCTTTGCCGGAATTTTGATTCTGGCCATCCTTTTGTGGTTAGTCTTCCAACTTCTCTCTTGGTTTTTCTTGTCACGCTCTCGGAGAATCTAGTAGTTCTCGAGAACACGAATCTCGTGGCTTTGCGAAGTCATCCCGAAGATACTCGGCGTGGACGCAAATAGAGGCGGAACTTCCAAGGGATGCTTATGGTTGGATCTCGTCCCTTCCTTCAAGTTACGCGAGGTAATACGTAAATTAGTTTATGTTTCTGCTAAATTTTAAATATATGATCATGTCTACACAAGATAAAATTGCATGCTTAGATGTGTGGTTAAATAATTTGAGAAATTATTTATGCTAAACCTTCCGCTGCACGTAATTAATTTTTAAAATTACGAACCCGCATCCATGTCAACATGCACCCGGTCCCAACAAGAGGAAGAAGTAATTTTAATGGACAAGGGAGACAATTCAAAGGAGATCAAAAATGGAATGAAAATTCCATTCAGTGTTATGGTTACGGAAAATTTGGGCATATAAAGGCAAATTGCAGAAATAGTTCACAAGCAAATTATGTTAAAGAAGAAAATGAGGAAAGTAAGTTATTCATGGTTCATTCTCATTCTAACAAAGTTCAAAATGATATTTGGTTTTTGGACAGTGGATGTTCAAATCACATGACAGGCAATAAGTCATTATTTAAAGAGCTTGATGAGTCACAGAAGATGCTAGTAAGACTTGGAGATAATAATCAGATACAAGTCGAAGGCAAAGGTATTATTGCTGTGGAGACTAGTGATGGTAAAGTTAAATTACTTACAATGTCTATTTTGTTCCTAACTTGGCACATAATTTGTTAAGTGTTGGACAATTAATGATAAGCGGCTATGCAATTTTATTTGAAATGAAGTTTGTGTTATTTCTGACAAAGATACTGGACAGTCTATTGTTAAAGTGCAAATGACAGAAAATAAGATGTTTCCGCGAAAGATCTCTAATGTGAAAAACCAAGCATTTATTGCTAATGAAGAAAATGCATCAAAGATGTGGCACTTGAGATATGTGCATCTCAACATCAAAGGAATGCAGCTTTTAAATCAAAAAGGTATGGTTTGTGGATTACCCCAGATTAATTCTCTTGGTTTTTGTGAAGGATGTGTACTTGGAAAACAAACAAGGAAGCCTTTTCCAAGTGGACAATCATGGAGAGCGTCAGAATGTCTTGAGTTAATTCACGCTGATTTATGTGGTCCTGTGAAAACTACATCATTTGGGGGTAGTAAATATTTTTTAATGTTTACTGATGATTTTAGTCGAATGAGTTGGGTATATTTTCTAGCAGATAAGTCAGAAACTTTTGAAAATTTCAGAAAATTCAAGGCACTTGTGGAGAATCAGAATGGTACTTTAATAGACTCTTCGTACAGATCGAGGAGGTGAATTTTTATCTAAAGAATTTAATAATTTTTGTGATGAGCAAGGTATCCACAGGGAATTGACTGCACCTTATACACCGGAGCAAAATGGTGTAGCAGAACGAAAAAATCGAATGGTTATAGAGATGGCTAGAAGTTTGTTGAATATCAAAAGACTTTCAAATATATTTTGGGCTGAAGCAGTGGCAACATCAGTTTACCTACTGAATATTTCTCCAACAAAGGCGGTTATGAATCAAACACCATTTGAAGCATGGCGAGGGAGAAAACCATCGGTAAACCACTTGAGAATTTTTGGTTGTATTGTATATGCTTTGATTAATCCTCAATTTCGTCATAAACTTGAGAAAAAATCTGAAAAATGCATATTTGTTGGATATTGCAATCAATCAAAAGCATATCGGTTGTATAATCCTCTTACTGGCAAGTTGATTATAAGAAGAGATGTAGATTTTGATGAAGATTCAAGTTGGAATTGGAATCCACAAGAAAAAGAGACTCAAGTCCCTATTTTAGTGGAGAACATAACCCCAACAACTGAAGGTGTTGAATCATCTCCTTTGGTGTCACCAGCTTCTTCACCATCAAATTCAAGTAGCAGCTCATCCTCCTTACAAGAGTCTTCTGATGAATCACCTCCAGCAAAGGTCAGATCTTTGAGAGAAATTTATGCATCATGTCATTTGCTCTCTTTGTTACAGATCCTACAACTTTTGAAGAAGCAGTCACAAAGGAAGAATGGCAAAATGCAATGAATGAAGAGCTATTGGCAATCCATAAAAATGAAACATGGGAAATGGTGGATCTACCTGAAGGCAAGAATGTGATTGGGCTCAAGTGGGTGTTTAAAACAAAATACCATGCTGATGGAACCATCCAAAAATATAATGCTCGACTGGTTGCAAAAGGGTATTCACAACAACAAGGTATTGATTTCGAAGAAACTTTCTCTCCAGTTGCTAGATTTGAAACTGTGAGAATTATTCTAGCATTAGCTGCACAATTACATTGGCCTATTTATCAATTTGATGTTAAGTCTGCATTTTTGAATGGTGACTTGCAAGAAGAAGTGTATGTAGCTCAACCGAAAGGTTTTATAATTGAAGGCAAAGAGACAAAAGTGTACAAACTGAGAAAAGCACTTTATGGGTTAAAACAAGCCCCACGTGCATGGTATAGCAAAATTGATGGCTATTTTCGACAACATGGTTTCACAAGAAGTGAAAACGAACTCACTCTTTATGTGAAGAAACAAGGTAGAGATGATTATCTTATTGTGTGCCTTTATGTCGATGATATAATATATATGAGCTCTTCTAATTTTCTGCTGGCTGATTTTAAATCTAATATGATGAACAAATTTGAGATGTCGGATATGGGAATATTGCATTATTTTCTTGGTCTTGAAGTGAAGCAAGGAGTTGATGGGATTTTTATCTCACAAAGAAAGTATGCGACAGATCTTCTTAAAAGATTCAATTTGCTCAATTGCAATTCAGCTTCTATGCCCATGAATGTAAATGAGAAGTTACAACTGGAAGATGGTTCAGAGAAAGCTAATGAAAAAAATTTCAAAAGTTTGGTTGGAGGTTTAATTTATTTAACACATACTAGACCTGATATTGCTTTCTCTATTGGTGTAGTTTCCAGATTTATGCAAAATCCTACGAAGCATCATCTTGGAGCAGCTAAAAGGATTTTATGCTATATTGTCGGAACGATGGATTATGAAATTTGGTACACTAAAGTTTCAAAATTTGATCTTTGCGGTTTCACTGATAGTGATTGGGCAAGTTCAGTGGATGATCGAAAGAGCACCTCCGCTAGTGTTTTTAATCTTGGATCAGGAGCAATTTCATGGAGTTCAAAGAAGCAAGCTACTACTGCCTTATCCTCCTCAGAAGCAGAATATGTAGCAGCAACATCAGCAGCATGTCAAGCAGTTTGGGTTAGAAGATTACTTACAGATCTTCACCAGGAACAAAAAGATGCGACTATTATTTGTTGTGATAACAAGGTGACAATTGCAATGACAAAAAATTCAGCTTTCCATGCGAGGACTAAGCATATTGATATTCGACTACACTTTATTCGAGACTTAGTCACAAATAATAAAATTATGTTGAAGCATTGTAGCACGCATGAACAAATGGTGGATATCTTGACAAAGTCACTTCCCAGAGATAAGTTTGTTTATTTTAGATCATGTCTTTGTGTTTGTAATTTTGAAACAAGGGGGAGTGTTAATAATAATGTTTCAAAATAAATAATTAATTAGTGGATTAATTATGTGGCAAATAATAGATAGAGATAAAGTTTGATTGGGATAAAGTTTTTTGGAAATGTCTAGATTCAATGTATGTGGGCTTGGTGCCTATCCACTCAGCCTATAAATATGTAACCTTTTCTAGTGAATGATTAAGTTGTTTTGTTTTCTTTTTGCATCTCTCCTCTGTCACAAGTGTGTGTCTCCTCTCCCTTATTCTTTTCCTCCAACACATATTGCCACACATCAAAAAGAGGGAGATGGTTGAGGCAATCGACCCAAGAATGATCGGGAAGATCATTATTTTGATGTGTGTGCCAATAAGTTTAAGGTTAGAGTATTATATTGTATTTGATATATGTGTGATTGAGTTTGCAGGACTTAGAGAATCACACATGAGGAACATACCCGAGGGACGAGACCCGAGGGAGGAGAGCTCCAAGGGCAAGCCGGGAAGTGGACTTCAAGGGCACACGTGAAGGAAGCCAAGGGAAGGCTTGTATGCGCATCCGAGGGACGATAGCTAGAGGAAGAAGACTTCAAGGGGCAAGCCAAGGTAGCAGACCTGAAGGCACACGTGAAGGAGAAGGTTCGGAGTGGCTGTAACTAAGCTGAGAGGCAGGGCAGTCGACAGGCCAGAGGGCAGTCGACTGCCAAAATTCACAGAGAGTTTACAGCCACGGACCAGTCGACTGCCCCTAGGGCAATCGACTGGTAACACCCAAAAACTAACCGTTGGCTGGCATTTATTGCTAGACCAGTCGACTGCCCCAGGTGTAGTCAACTAGTGCGGGTCTGGATAGCCTGCAAGGTTGTCCTGTTCTCTTATAAATGGAGGACTTTTCCGCACATGAACGGTATGGTTTTGTACTGTAACGAAGTGATGTTCATGCATAGAGTCTTCAGATCTTCCTCTCTCTTTAATCATTGCATTCTGTAAAGAGGAAGACAACACCTTTGATTAGTCACCCATCTGGGTGGATACCAAGTAAATTCTGGTGTTTGCATTGCTCTCTCTCATTCTTTGCATATTATTGTTTGTATTGCGCTAACTTCTGTGTAGAGAATTCAACAAAAAAGTGTTATTCACCCCTCCCCCCCTCTAGTAACGTCTTTGATCTATCAGAAACATTTGATGTGATCCTTGTTCCTTCGGACTTCTGGTGCTAGTGCCTCCTTTGCCTCCGATGCGGAACGATTCTTATGAGTAGGACACTGATTTTTGTAGTGTCCTCCCTCCCTGCACGTGAAGCATCTAATATGGAATTTAAAAATAGACATTTTAAAAAATTGTACCTGATTCACCCCTGTGCTCCCCCTCAACTCCTGGCGTCTTTGCTCCGTCGGTGGTTAGTCCGGTGAAGAGCGATCTGGCACTGATACCACTTGTAGGACCGGTGTCGTCGATAGAGGGGGGGTGAATATTGACCGTAAACATCTCGCGGAAACTTCGTAGAAAAACTTGTGGGTTCGTTCTTAAACAGATTGTTAGTAGCAGCGGAATATAAACAGTAAAATAAAGAAGGACAGACGACACACAACAACACAGATTGCACGTGGGATTTTTACTTGGTTCCCGACCCCCCAGGGTCAGTACATCCAAGGCCTATGCACGGGAACGCCGTCCACTATTGGTCTCCTTTCCAGACTTTTCGGAGGCGGACAAACTCATCTTACAGTGCAATAATTACAATAAAAAATATATGAAATTAAGTGCAGAATAATTAAAGCAAACCAAAACAATTAAGGTCGAAGACTCGGCCGATCTGGACCTCCGAAGTGCCGCGCACTTCCTCCTGGAGCCTCCTAGTCGTAGAGTCTCATCTTTAGCGCTTTGTCATCAGTCAAAATGCTCAGAATGGATCTTGGAAGTTATATCTGAAGCTGAGGGGTCGAAGCCCCTTTTATAGGCTTCAAACGGGCGCCTGTGTTGATGGGGGCGCCCTATAAGGCTTGGTCAAATTTTATCTCCGCGTCGAACTCGTCACAGATGATAAAACCTTTGACCAGGGCGCCCTGGACCTCCCAAGCGCGTGAATGAAAGCTTATCTCTACTTCGAACTCGCAGCAGCAAATATAGCTTTCAACTTGGGCGCCTGTATCATCCCGGGCGCCTGAATGGAAGCATGTTCTGCCTTCTTTGTCTGCTCCTATTTTTCTTCATTGACCTAGGCGCCCCTGTTGATGGGGGCGCTTAGATCCTTTTGGGCACCCATATCAATGGGGGCGCTTAGCTTGACTAGGTTCCAACCCAGTTTTTTTCTTGCTTTGACTTCTATTCTTGGTACCTGCAAGATACACAAATACAAAGCATATATACACATATTCTTAACCTTAAGGACTTGGTTCTGACTTCGGATTTCCATGAAACCCTAGGTCGATCCGACGCAAGTTCCCACCCCCGAGAATGCGCCTTTCACCTACTTCTTTCAGGAGACGGTTGCCACCCAGTCCTTCGGGTGGACTTTTGCTTAGCCTCCGATACTCTCGGATCTCGAGACGTCCGAACCTCGACCCGTCTCTACTTCTGTCCTTAGTCATCGCTCAGCTAAGTTGTTCAATCCCTCGGACCAAGACTTCGTGCCCAAACCCTAAGTCCAGGACTTCGGTGCCCAACCCTCGGCCAGGTCTTCATGCCCAATTCCTCGAACCAAGTCTTCGGTGCCAAACCCTCGGCCAGGACTTCGTGCCCAACTTCCGGTCAAGTCTTCGGTACTCAGCCCTTTGCCAGGACTTAGTGCCCAATCCATGATCAGGACTTAGTGCCCAATTCTTCGAACCAGGACTTATTGCCTAGCTTTACTAGGACTTTCTTTCACTTTGGTATTCTTCCTTTGCTCACCCTTCCCTTATCAATATATCACTGACTTAAGTATATTGTCAAATATTAAAACACTTAGAGGAGGACATCACTGATGCAACTTGCACTAACACTTTCTTGTAAAGAAAATCGAAAGTTTCTATTCAACCCCCCTCTAGAAGGCGCCACGATCTAACAGTAGGGTTTTTGCAGCTCCTAGCCAGGCATCCATAGTACCACGGTCAGGCCTACTCAGCTCGGGAATCCGCAGTACCATGAGGTAATAGGGTCTTTGCAACTCCTGGCCGGGAATCCACAGCAACACAACTAGGCCTACTCACCTCGGGCATCCACAACACCACGAGGTAGTAGGGGTTTTGCAGCTCTTGGTCGGGCATCGATAGCACCACGGTCAGGCCTACTCACCTCGGGCATCCGCAGCACCACGAGGTAGTAGGGTCTTTGCAGCTCTTGACCGTGCATCCACAGCACCACGCCCAGGCCTACTTACCTTAGGCATCTGTAACACCATGAGGTAGTAGGGTTTTTGCACCTCTTGGCCGGGCATCCGCAGCACCACGTCCAGGCCTACTCACCTCAGGCATCCGCAATACCTCAAGGTAGTAGGGCTTTAACATCCCCTGGCCGGGCCTCCGCAGCACCACGACCATGCCTACTCACCTCGGGCATCCACAGCATCATGAGGAAGTAGGGCTTTTACAGCACCTGGCCGAGCATCCGCAGCACCACGGTCAGACCTACTCACCTCGGGCATCCCCAACACCACGAGGTAGTAGGGCTTTTGTAGCTCCTGGCGGGGCATCTGTAGCACCACATCCAGGCCTACTCACCTCGAGCATCCATAGCACCACGAGGTAGTAGGGTTTTTACAGCTTTTGGTCGGTCATTCGCAACACCACGACCAGGCCTACTCACCTCGGGCATCCGCAACACTACGAGGTAGTAGGGTTTGTACAGCTCTTGGTCGGGCATCCATAACACCACGGCCAGGCCTACTCACCTCGGGCATCCACATCACCTCGAGCTAGTAGGGCTTTTGTAGCTCCTGGCCGAGCATCCGCAGCACCACGGCCAGGTCTACTCACCTCGGGCATCCGCAGCACCACGAGGTAGTAGGGCTTTTGCAGCTCCTGGTCAGGCATCTGCAGCACGACGGCCAGGCCTACTCACCTAGGGAATTCAAAGCACTACAACGTAGTATGGTTTTTGCAGTTCCTGGTCGGGCATCCGCAGCACCACGGCCAAGCCTACTCACCTTGGGCATCCGCAACACCATGAGGTAGTAGGGCTTTTGCAGCTCCAGGCTGGGCATCCATAGCACCATGGCCAGGCCTACTCACCTCGGACATCCGCAACACCACGAGGTAGTAGGGTTTTTAGGCAATTGCATTGGCTCTTTATGGTGAGACACCTTGTTTATTTCATGATTGATACTACAAGGCAGCAGATATACATAAACAAGTACATACTATATCTCACAAATCTCACCGAGTACGGTATGGTTGGAGGTAATTAGCATGTCACGACCTCTCAAGATTCTGCCCTTGTCATCTTGTAGATAGTAGCTACCTCCGGCGAGCTGTTTGACAACTATGTAAGGTTCGCTCCACTGAGGTTCCAATTTTCCGGGCTGGCCTACTGGCTTGATTCTTTTCCAGACCTTGTCCCCAACTTGAAAAGCCCGAGCGATTACTCGGCGATTGTATGCTTGATTCTATTTTGTCTCGCACCTTTGACACAAGGTCCAGGTTAATCAGTCTTTCTTAATCATTCTTCTCCTTGTTATAGTGTTGCTGCCGGGTTGACTCCTTGCCTACTTCCACCGTGATCACTGCCTCCGCTCCATATACGAGCTGAAAGGGACTCTGACTTGTTCCTTCTCTTGGAGTTGTGCGGTAGGACCATAGAATACTGGGGAGCTCATCGACCCAGCTACCACCAACGTAGTCCAGCATTATCTTGAGCCCCCTGATGATCTCCCGGTTGATGACCTCTTCTTGGCCATTGCCCTTGGGGTATGCGACTGAAGTGAAGGCTTATAGAATACCCAGTCCTTCACACCATTCTTTGGGTTTGCACCCTACAAACTGTCTGCCATTATCCGACACGAATTTGTGATGGATGTTATACCTGCAGACGATGTCCCTCCATAGGACCTTCATCACTGCGGCGCCTGTGATGTGCGCAAGAGGCTCAGCTTCCATCCATTTAGAAAAATAGTCCACCAAAACCAGTAAAAATTTCTTCTACTGGGGCTCGATTGGAAATGGACCCACAATATCCATTCCCCACTATCAAATGGGCAAGAGACTATGGAGACTCGCAGTAGCTCAGTCGGGCGATGAGTGATATGCGGATGCATTTGATAGGCCTCACATTCAGCGACGAACTTGAGGGCATTAGCTTGCAATGTTGGCCAAAAGTATCCTGTCAGGATGATCTTCCTAGCCCGGGATCCTCCCCCAATATGGCTCTCGCATATGCCTTCGTGGACTTCTCACATGATGTAGTCGGCTTCCTCTGGCCCGACACACTTGAGTAATGGCCGAGCAAAGGCTCTCTTGTATAGTTGATCTCTGACTAGCGTAAATCTTAAAGCCTGGTGATGGAATAGTCAGATTCCTTTATCATCAGCCAGTGGGCCCCCACTGCGTAGGAACTCCACATAAGGTTGTCTCTAATCAGTTAATGTAGTGCCTTCGGCCTCTTCTTCGATCTGAGCTACCGTTCCTTCTGCAGTACTAGGCTCATCCAGCGTCCACGAGGTAATGGAGCTAGCCAACTTGGCTAGCTCATCCGCCTTGACATTGTCTATCCGGGAGATCTTCTGTAGAATGACCTCTATGAAGGAGGATCTCAACTGCTCATAGATGACCACGTACTGCTGAAGACGCTCGTTGTTTATTTCAAATTCACCCTTTATCTATTGAGCGACGAGCTGATAGTTCGAATGTATGATGACCCGAGCAGCTCCCACCTGCTTGGCTGCTTGTAAGCCTGCTAGAATTACCTCATACTCGGCTTCGCTGTTGGTAGATCGGAAGTGGAGACGGATGGATAAATGCAATGTATCTCCCCTGGGAGAAATCATTAGCACTACGACTCCGCTGTGTTTGCTGTTGGAGGAGCCATCGACGTAGACCTTCCATATTCCATCAGCTTCGGGCTTTGGGACGGCTTCGAGCATAAAATCAGCAAGAGCTTGAGCCTTGATGGCAATGCGGGGCTGGTATTCAATCCCATACTCGCTCAGCTCTGCTGTCCACTTGATCAACCGACCTAAGGCTTCAGGAATGGTGAGGAGGCGCCCAAGCGGGATGTTGGTGAGAACCATAATGGGATGTGCTAAGAAGTATGACCTAAGACTCCTGGCCATTAGCACCAAAGCATAGGCCAACTTCTCTATTGTAGTATATCGTGTCTCTGTGTCCTTCAAGAGGTGTCCAAAGAAATAGACTGGGTACTGCACAGTGTCTTCTTCCCGAATGAGTGCAGAGCCCACAGCTTGCTCAGCTGCGGACAGGTAGACGAACAATGTTTCTCCCTCCAATGGCTTGTAAAGGATAGGGAGCTCGGCGAGGTATGATTTCAAATCTGTGAAAGCTTTTTCACACTGGTCATCCCATTTGAACATGACGATCTTCCTCAAAATCTTGAATAACGACAGAGTCCTGTCAACAGACTTAGAGATGAACCTGGACAGAACCGAAATTCTGCCATTCAATCGTTGTACGCCCTTGAAGTTTAGAGGAGATGGCATGTCGAGGATGACCTTCACTTTTTCTAAATTAGCCTTAATCCCTCTCTTCGTCACCATATATCCTAAGAACCGACCACTCTTCACCCCGAACAGACACTTAGCCGGGTTCAGCTTCAGCTTGTTGGCCCTCAGGATGGTGAATGTCTCTTCCAGGTCGGCTATCATGTCTTTCCCCTTGTCTATCTTGACCAGGATGTTATCTACATAGACTTCGATGTTCTTCCCTATCTGGTGCCAGAAGACCTTGTCCATCATCCGTTGATAAGTTGCTCCAGCATTCCGCAACCCAAACGACATAATGTTGTAATAGTAAGTTCCATTTGCCGTCACAAAATTGACTTTTTCTTGGTCTTCAGGAGCGAGAGGAACTTGGTGATATCCCTGATAAGCATCCAGCATCGAAACAAACTCACAACCGGATGTAGAATCTACCAACCGATCTATCTGAGGCAAGGGGTAACAGTCTTTAGGGCAGATTTTATTTAAATCTCTAAAATCGATACAAACCCTCCATTTACCCTCGGTCTTAGGGACAAGTACTATATTAGCCAACCAAGTTGGGAATTGAACTTCTCTAATGTGTCCGGCCTTCAGCAACTTGGCAACTTCCTCTCTGATAACCTTGTCCTGCTCGGTCGTAAAATGTCTTCGTCGTTGCTTCACTGACCTAGCTCTAGGGGTTATATGCATGCGATGCATGGTCAAGGCTAGGGGGCTCCTTTGATCTCCTCGGTTGCCCACGCAAACACGTCCTGATGGTTTTGTAAGCAGCCGATTAGACGACTTCTCAGCTCCAGAGTAAGGCCGGCAACAATGCTTGTAACCCCTCCCGTCTGTTGAGGATGAATCTGGACCTCTTCGCTCTCGACCTCCGTCCGTTCATCTTTGGGCCCTTCCTCCTCTCGAGGGTTAGCGAAGTCAATATGTAGCGTTTCATGAGCCTGTTAGTGATATGAGAGAAGTGTCCTAAGGCAATCGCCTTATGATTGTAAATATTTATTTTAATAAATGATAATTCACTATTTGAGTATACATGTTTATGTATTTGATTGGGATCTTAAACTCATCTACTGAATGTCCGCAATACAACTCACAGCATAAGAGAATTTGTGATGGGATCACAACTAGTGATTATCTCTAAATGTGCAAATGTGAAGTATTGAAAATATCACTAGTCGATGAATTGATAAAAACGGACACTATCAATTCTGTTGAGACTAGCATGGGTTATTCTCTAATCAGCTGATTCTCACTGGCTGGTGACATTGGGATGTCCGGAGATAAACATGGATGCTAGTTAAGGGAACTAGTTCATTGGAGTGACTAGCTGTAAAACTTCATATGGTAATCTATATAGATATGTCAATGAAGTTCTTACTGCGGCTTAAGTGCGATGTTCCTTTGACTTGTGGTGTTCAAGTCATCTTGGTCATGGAGACTTATACTTTAACATCTTAAGCAAGCATCTCCTAGGAGGTGTGGACCCAGGATGATTGGGTATAAGCCGAAGTGCCCGAAGATGTTTGAGCAGCCTACAAAGGATTCACCACTCCTTGCGAGGAGATGTATACCCAGGCCTATCGTCAGATTGTTACTCAAAGTCTCTGGCCAGAGCATATCATGTTTAGAGTGCGAGTCTCTTAAATACATGAGAGTAATTAGAAATCCAAAGGACGAGAAAGACACTACTTGGGCTAGGTGTGACATAGTCAGCCTAGTGGGGACTGACACATATAGACCATGTCCTGAACCAAGTGGGTATAAGATGGTGAAAGGAATGAGGCACGATTCATTAGAGCTGCTGAAGGGTTTCAGAATTACTTCTGAGGTCAACCGTTGATCTTTCGATTAATTGGGAATCATGATGTACTACTAGGTGCCACTCATGATCGTTCTATAATTGGTTAATTATAGACGGCCAACATAAATCGAAAGCCTATTTAGTCACACGCACTACGAGTAATCTGAGGGATTTAAAACGGGTTGAAAATTGGATTTTCCGATCAAGAGAAATAAGTCGAATCTGAGTTAATCAGAGGCGCAACGGAAACTTAAAATGGCTAAGTCTTTTGAAGGCTTATTGGGCGAATTAAATGAGTTTAATTCGCGATCAGTTCGGCTCGGTTTGGCCGGCCAAAGAGGGTGTTAACCCCCTTTGGTTTGGCCGGCCACATTAAAGGGAGAAAACCATTTTATTTGGTTTAATTAATAAAATAGATCTAGCACGATTTATTTTATAAATTATGGATAAATAAATTTGTATAAAGAAATTTATATAAATAAATTTATAGAAATTTATTCTTTTATGGAAGTTAAAATAATCCATGAATTGGTTTATTTTAATTTTATAAAATCAATTATGAATTGATTTTTCCATAATAAGAAAGTTTATAAATTTCTTATAAAATTTATTCCATAATAAAAGGAGAGAACGTATTTGTTTTATTATAAAATTAGTTATAATAAAACTTGGCTTAAACGGAATAATTAATAAGAGAATTTATAGGATAAATTTCTTATGAAAAATTCCGTTAAGAGGGAGACTTGGCAAGGGAGATGCTACTATATAAAGGAACCAAAGGCAAGCCCTTAATTCCAATCAATTAATCAAGAGATTAATTAGCTCTCCCTCTCTCTCTCTAAACTCTCTCTCTCTAGGGCCGGCGCCCTTTCTCTCTCTAGGGCCGGCTCTCTCTCCTCCCCTAGGGTCGGCGCACATCCCAAGGTTGGCCGAGAGTTTCCTCCACCAAGTTCGTGTCGAAGAAGAAGAAGAAGCGGATCACGGCTCTCTCCTTCCTTCTCGGAATTTAGATTCCGTTAACTTGGTGGTTAGTTTCCTTTCTTCTCTCTTGATCTTCTAGTTGTGGCTTTAGAGAATCTAGTAGTTCTCGTCGGCACAAAACTCGTGTTTTGCGAAGTCATCCCGAAGAGAACTCGGCGTGGACGCGAATAGAGGCGAAGCTTCCAAGGGACGCTACGGTTGGATCTCGTCCCTTACTTCGAGTTACGAGAGGTATAAAGTAAATTAGTTTACTTTTTTTGCAATGTTTTAGTTGTATGATTATGTCCACACATCATAAGGTCGCATGCTAGATACGTGGTTAAAATAATTTGTGAAATTATTTTATGCTAATTCTTCCGCTGCACGTAAAATTTTAAAATATTACGAACCCGTATCCTTGTCAACATGCACCCGGTCCCAACAGTGGTATCAGGGCCGGTTAGTGTTCGACATAATCAAATAATTGTTTTGCGGAAAACTTTGTCATAATCTCAATTTTGGAAAAATTTTCAATTATGCAAACTTTCCAATTATAATAAATTTTGGATTTAGGAATTTCGAAGTTTAGAAATCCTCATGAAATTTCGCAAACTTTTGAAATTTCTTAGTTTCTAAAATTTTATAATAATTGTGAAAACTTCCCATCTTTGGAAACATTCCAATCTTGGAAATTTTCTATTTTAGAAATTTTCCAACTTTGGAAATATGTAAGTTTTCTTTGTACCAGAAACTTACAATTGTTCTGAAAACCTATTATGAAATCTCGCAATTTTGGGCACTTTCTTTCAAGAAAGTCTAGACAAATTTATGGACAGTTAATTGACAATTTAATTTGAATTGGGTTTTAAATTGACAACAAAATTCTTTATTTTGGATTAAGCCTCGGGGAGCCGTCCAATTTAAAGTTAGTTGTTGTAATTTCCCAATTTTAATTGAAATTGTCATGTTTAATTTGGTTACGCTTCCGAAGCGGACCAAATTGGATTTACGACAAATTATTTTTCTTTGGGTATCTGAGCCTCGGGGAGCCACCCTTAGAAAATGATTTGTTGTAATTAATTAAATCCATGAATAAAATATGGTTTAAGAGGTGATGCTCTTACATATTGTTGTCTCCAAAATTAATTAGGAAATGGTTTCCTATAGAGTTTCTTAAATGAGATTTTCATGAAAACAATATGTGGTTAGATTAAGGGAATCTCTCTCTTAATTTAATAAGATTTGATTTAGAGAAATCAAAGTCTTAAAACATATTATTTCCGAAATTGATTATGACAATTTAGGAAATTGTTTCCCAAAACAATTCCTTTAATAAAGTATGAAATTGGAATTAGGAAATCCGGTTCCTAATTCAATTAATGAGACTTGATAACTTAAGTCACATACATACTTTATTAAGGATATCGTTAGTCATGACATAATTATATGTCATGAATGTGCATTAAAAGAAAAGATGAGACCCAAAACCCCTTACAAAATATTAAGGCCAACACCTTCCATTAATATGGTTAGAATCGGAGTTTTGTTTCTCGTTTGGGTTGATGGACACATCCATGCCCAGCTTGAACCTCAACATGTTCAAACCATGGAATTAGTTTATGAATAATGTAGTTGGAGTCAGAGGTCAATCCTTAGTTTTGGTTGTTGGACACATCCAAGCCTGACTAAACGGTTGAATGAGCTCCAACCATATTAAAACTATTTCTTGATTAATGGGTCAGCCTTAAGCTTGGAGCATCGATTTGTTGTGCCACAGCCAAGGTCGATGTAAAGAGAGGTGCAGTTGGGTGCTATGTATAATGTTGCATACTTGTTAATGAGTTAACAACCCAATGATTTATGCAAACATTCAATTAGTTGATAGCATAAAGTGATAATTGCATATATGTGATATGTAATCGGTATAATTACCTACCTTCATAGCTAAGAAAAACTTGATGGCCACAGTCATGGTTGTTCTTATCTATGGTTGGATATCAACCTATTTGGAGATGTTCCTACGATCTCCCGAATTGATAAAAAGGGTTATTCAATTTGAAAAATAAATAGGATTTTATTAATGTATGATGATACATTATTTAATCATTCTTCTCACATAAACTCAATTTGTATTTCTAGGATAATCACTCGATCATGTCTTCTCTGAATTTGCGTTCCATTTTGGACACCAATAAACTAACTGGGCCAAACTTCATGGACTGGCTTCGAAACCTGAGGATAGTCCTCAAGGCAGAGAAGCTTGCTTATGTCCTTGAAAATCAACTTCCCGACCGTCCTCCAGAAAATGCTACTCCAGACCAATTGTTGGCCTATCAGAAACATGTGACCGATTCTGAACTTGCGAGTTGCATCATGCTAGCCTCTATGGTACCTGAGCTGCAAAAGCAGCATGAGCATATGGATGCTTATACCATCATCTTCCATCTTTATGAGTTGTTTGAAGAGCAGGCGAGATCCGAAAGGTTCGAAGTCTCCAGACTCCTCTTCACCACTAAGATGCAGGAAGGCACTTCTGCCTCACAGTTTGTGTTAAAGATGTTGGGGTACATTGAGCGACTGAGCACACTCGGTTTTGCAATCGATCATGAACTAAGTATTGACTTAATTCTGAGTTGTTTGCCCAAGAGTTATTCACAATTTGTGATAAACTATCGGATGAACAAGCTGGAGACCACCTTACCTGAGTTGCTCAACCTGCTGAAGACTGTAGAGCCTTCTGTGAAGCAGGATCAAAAGACGGTACTGTTAGTTGGTTCCTCGAAGAAAGGTTCTAAGAGGAAGGTCAAAGAACAGAATAAGGGAAAGAAGAAAAAGGCCAAAAAGACTGAAAAGACACCAAAAGGCACTTGCCATCATTATGGCAAGGAGGGTCACTGGCGAAGAAACTACAAGGTTTATCTTGAGTCCTTGAAGAATAAGGCATCCGATGCCCCATCCTCTTCAGGTATCTTCGTTATTGAATGTCACTCTATTTCCTCAAATACCTGGGTACTTGATACTGGGTGTAGCTCACATATATGTAATGACATAAAGGGGCTAAGGAATGGAAGAAGACTCGTCAAGGGAGAAGCGAATTTACGAGTTGGAAATGGAGCAAAGGTTGTTGTTGTTTCCATCGGAACATATTTGCTAAAGCTCCCTGCTGGACTTGTCTTAGAATTGGATAATTGTTATTTTGTTCCTTCGTTAATAAAGAACATTGTATCTATTTCATGCTTGAATGAAAAAGGGTTACCATTTAAATTTTAGTAACAATTGTTGTTACATAACTTTAAATGGCGTTCTTTATGGGAATGGAACTTTGTGCAATGGTATCTACACGTTAGATTTATCCAGTGACGTTTTCAATATCGAAGTTAGCAACAAACGTGCTCGAATAGATAATCGAATAGACTCCTACACTTGGCATTGCCGTCTTGGCCATATAAGTAAGAAACGCATGACCGAATTACACCGATGTGGAATTCTGGAATCATTTGAACCCGGTTCATTTGATACATGCGAATCATGCTTAAAAGGCAAGATGACCAAATTACCCTTTTCTGGAAAAGGTAATCCAGTGGGAGAATTGCTTGGTCTAATACATACTGATGTATGTGGACCAATGTCAACTCTTGCGCAAGGAGGCTATAGCTACTTCATCACCTTTATCGATGATCACTCACGATTCGGGTATGTGTTCTTGATGAAACACAAATCTGAAGCTTATGAGAAATTCAAAGAGTTCAGAAATGAAGTAGAGAAACAGCTTGGCAAAAGTATTAAGATACTTCGATCCGATCGGGGTGGTGAATACTTAAGTCAAGAGTTTCAAGATTATCTTAGGGACAATGGGATATTGTCCTAATGGACTCCGCCGTATACACCACAACATAATGGTGTATCTGAGAGGCATAACCAAACCTTGATGGACATGGTTAGATCCATGATGAACCATGCAACTCTTCCAAAATCCTTTTGGGGCTATGCACTTAGGACAACTGTTTACTTGCTAAACAGAGTCCCGACCAAGGTAGTCTCTACTACTCCATATGAGATATGGAATAGTAAGAAACCTCACTTAACTCACCTTAAGATATGGGGTTGTCCCGCTTATGTGAAGCGGACTGTATCAGACAAATTGGATGCTAAGTCTGATAAATATCTATTTATTGGATACCCTAAGGAAACGAAGGGTTACCAATTCTATCATCCCTTGGAACAAAAGGTGTTTGTTTCAAGGCATGCTGTATTTCTAGAAAAAGAATTTCTTTTACAAGAAAACAGTGGGAGTGGCATTGAACTTGATGATGTTCAAGAAACTCCAATAGACATTACAGAGACACCTAGTCTAGACCCACAACCGATAACTCATAGTGATAAGCTATCAGTTGAACCTAAAACAACACTACCTCTTAATAGGACTGATAGGACACGCAATATTCCAGAGAGATACGGATTTCTCGTAAGTGAATCGAACGACGTGTTACTCATAAGCGATGATGAACCTATCAGTTATGAAGATGTTCTGAAAAGTTCAAAAAGGGACAAATGGCTTGAGGCCATGAAGTCGGAAACGGATTCCATGTACGAAAATCAAGTATGGGACTTGGTTAACCCACCTGAAGGGATTAAGCCCATAGGGTGCAAGTGGGTTTTCAAGAAGAAAATCGACATGGAAGGTAAATCCATTCAGATGCTCCTAGCCATAGCAGCTCATTATGATTATGAGATATGGCAAATGGATGTGAAAACAGCTTTCCTTAATGGAAACCTGCTTGAGGATGTATACATGATACAACCTGAAGGTTTCACATCGGTTGATAAAACCAAAGCATGCAAGCTTCGACGATCCATATATGGACTGAAGCAAGCATCCAGGAGCTAGAACATCCGTTTTGATGAGACGATCAAAGAGTTTGATTTCTCACAAAACCCTGACGAACCTGGTGTGTGCAAGAAGGTTAGTGGGAGTGCAGTCGTATTCCTAGTATTATATGTCGATGACATATTACTTATAGGAAACGATATATCAGTCTTACAGACAGTTAAAATTTGGTTGTCCAAAACTTTCTCCATGAAAGACCTGGGAGAAGCAACCTATATCCTTGGGATTAGAATCTGTAGAGATAAATCAAAACGGTTGCTTGGTCTTTCGCAGTCTACATATATAGACCGAATGCTAAAAGGGTTTAGTATGTCGGAATCCAAGAAAGGTTCCCTTCCCATCAGGCATGGGATCAACCTTTCAAAGTCTATGTGTCCGCGCACATAAGACGAGAGGATTTGCATGAATAAGATACCCTATGTATCCGCGATAGGATCTATCATGTATGCTATGATTGTACTAGGCCCGATGTATCGTATGCTTTGAGCATCACAAGCAGATACTAGCCGGATCCAGGAATGGATCATTGGGCGGCTGTCAAGACAATCCTTAAGTACTTAAGAAGAACTAAGGATGTGTTCCCAATATATGGAGAAGGAGATATGGTAATACGTGGGTATACAGATGCCAGTTTCCAGACAGATAAGGATGACTCCAAATCGCAGTCTGGATACGCATTTACTTTGAATGGAGGCGCAATAAGTTGGAAAAGTTCCAAACAAGACACTGTAGCGGATTCTACCACGGAAGCAGTTTGGATCAAGAAGTTCGTCTCAGAACTTGATGTGGTTCCAACCATTGATGAAGCAGTGCCGGTTTACTGCGACAACAATGGAGCTACTGCACAAGCAAAGGAACCAAGGTCTCATCAGCGATCCAAACACGTGCTTCGCCGCTATCATCTGATCAGAGAGATTATAAGTAGGAATGACATACAAATTGAGAAAATTCCCACTAAAAGGAATTTAGCGGTTCCTTTAACTAAGGCCTTGCCTCAAAGCAAGTTTGAGGGTCATGTTAGAGCCTGTGGTATTGAATACCGTAGCGATTGGCATTAGGCCAAGTGGGAGTTTGTTAGTGATATGAGAGAAGTGTCCTAAGGCAATCGCCTTATGATTGTAAACATTTATTTTAATAAATGATAATTCACTATTTGAGTATACATGTTTATGTATTTGATTGGGATCTTAAACTCATCTACTGAATGTCCGCAATACAACTCACAGCATAAGAGAATTTGTGATGGGATCACAACTAGTGATTATCTCTAAATGTGCAAATGTGAAGTATTGAAAATATCCCTAGTCGATGAATTGATAAAAACGGACACTATCAATTCTGTTGAGACTAGCATGGGTTATTCTCTAATCAGCTGATTCTCACTGGCTGGTGACATTGGGATGTCCGGAGATAAACATGGATGCTAGTTAAGGGAACTAGTTCATTGGAGTGACTAGCTGTAAAACTTCATATGGTAATCTATATAGATATGTCAATGAAGTTCTTACTGCGGCTTAAGTGCGATGTTCCTTTGACTTGCGGTGTTCAAGTCATCTTGGTCATGGAGACTTATACTTTAATATCTTAAACAAGCATCTCCTAGGAGGTGTGGACCCAGGATGATTGGGTATAAGCCGAAGTGCCCGAAGATGTTTGAGTAGCCTACAAAGGATTCACCACTCCTTGCGAGGAGATGTATACCCAGGCCTATCGTCGGATTGTTACTCAAAGTCTCTGGCCAGAGCATATCATGTTTAGAGTGCGAGTCTCTTAAATACATGAGAGTAATTAGAAATCCAAAGGACGAGAAAGACACTACTTGGGCTAGGTGTGACATAGTCAGCCTAGTGGGGACTGACATATATAGACCATGTCCTGAACCAAGTGGGTATAAGATGGTGAAGGGAATGAGGCACGATTCATTAGAGCTGCTGAAGGGTTTCAGAATTACTTCTGAGGTCAACCGTTGATCTTTCGATTAATTGAGGATCATGATGTACTACTAGGTGTCACTCATGATCATTCTATAATTGGTTAATTATAGACGGCCAACATAAATCGAAAGCCTATTTAGTCACACGCACTACGAGTAATCCGAGGGATTTAAAACGGGTTGAAAATTGAATTTTCCGATCAAGAGAAATAAGTCGAATCTGAGTTAATCAGAGGCGCAACGGAAACTTAAAATGGCTAAGTCTTTTGAAGGCTTATTGGGCGAATTAAATGAGTTTAATTCGCGATCAGTTCGGCTCGGTTTGGCCGGCCAAAGAGGGTGTTAACCCCCTTTGGTTTGGCCGGCCACATTAAAGGGAGAAAACCATTTTATTTGGTTTAATTAATAAAATAGATCTAGCACGATTTATTTTATAAATTATGGATAAATAAATTTGTATAAAGAAATTTATATAAATAAATTTATAGAAATTTATTCTTTTATGGAAGTTAAAATAATCCATGAATTGGTTTATTTTAATTTTATAAAATCAATTATGAATTGATTTTTCTATAATAAGAAAGTTTATAAATTTCTTATAAAATTTATTCCATAATAAAAGGAGAAAAGGTATTTGTTTTATTATAAAATTAGTTATAATAAAACTTGGCTTAAACTGAATAATTAATAAGAGAATTTATAGGATAAATTTCTTATGAAAAATTCCGTTAAGAGGGAGACTTGGCAAGGGAGATGCTACTATATAAAGGAACCAAAGGCAAGCCCTTAATTCCAATCAATTAATCAAGAGATTAATTAGCTCTCCCTCTCTCTCTCTAAACTCTCTCTCTCTCTCTCTAGGGCCGGTGCCCTTTCTCTCTCTAGGGCCGGCTCTCTCTCCTCCCCTAGGGTCGGCGCACATCCCAAGGCTGGCCGAGAGTTTCCTCCACCAAGTTCGTGTCGAAGAAGAAGAAGAAGCGGATCGCGGCTCTCTCCTTCCTTCTCGGAATTTAGATTTCGTTAACTTGGTGGTTAGTTTCCTTTCTTCTCTCTTGATCTTCTAGTTGTGCCTTTAGAGAATCTAGTAGTTCTCGTCGGCACAATACTCGTGGTTTTGCGAAGTCATCCCGAAGAGAACTCGGCGTGGACGCGAATAGAGGCGGAGCTTCCAAGGGACGCTACGGTTGGATCTCGTCCCTTACTTCGAGTTACGAGAGGTATAAAGTAAATTAGTTTACTTTTTCTGCAATGTTTTAATTGTATGATTATGTCCACACATCATAAGGTCACATGCTAGATACGTGGTTAAAATAATTTGTGAAATTATTTTATGCTAATTCTTCCGCTGCACGTAAAATTTTAAAATATTACGAACCCGTATCCTTGTCAACATGCACCCGGTCCCAACAGAGCCCTCGGGTGTTTACGGGCTTCCGACCTGACTTCCCCGCTGTAGCATCGCCGAGAAGCTAGTTGAACTCCTTTGACCTCGACCACTTGTTCACCCACCGGGAACTTGATTTTCTGGTGGTAGATTGAGACCACCGCCAGGAATGTGCTGAGAGCCGGGCGCTCCAGGATGGTGTTGTAGGACGATGAAGCATCTACGACCATAAAGGGAGTCCTTCTTGTCCGCTCCAATGCGTCATCTCCCAATGACAGGGATAGGGAGATTTGCACTATCGGCTGCACTCGGTATCCAGTGAAATCGAAGAGTTGAGTGGAGACCGGATGCAGCTCGTCCTCATCAATTTGCATCTGGTCCAGGGCCGCCTTGTACAGGATGTTTACAGAACTACCTGTATCCACGAATACGCTCTTAACCTCATAATTTGCAATTCGTGCGAGAATTATCAGTGCGTCTTTATGGGGGCTTCCACGTCTTCCAAGTCTTCAGGGCCAAAGGAGATAATAGGGCCCTAGCGCTGACTACTTCTCATTCCGATTGTATAATTCTCCGACCGACGAGTGTGGGTCTTCCTTGCCCGATGAGAGTCTCCTGCGGTAGGACATCCAGAAATCACTCTCACATGGCCCGAAGGGGCCCCCCACACTGGAGCATTGCCTTTCTTGAAATCTCGTTCGGGGGAGAGAGATTGGCGGGGTGCTATCTCCCGACTCCTTCCCCTGGAACATGACCAAGATCGCCACCTAGATCCATCTTCTCCTAACTATCGCATGCGAGGAGAAGAACTTCGCCATGGGGATCTCTGCCAGTACCTCGCTTTCTTCCACCGCTTCCGAGGTTTGGCGTCCGCTTCTTGAGCTAACCTCTTCTTCAAGGCTTGGCACTCTTCTGTGGAGTGTGATGTACTGCCGTGGAAGTCGCAGTACTGCTTCGATTGCTCTGGATCGACCGTGTCGACTGTTTCCACCAGCCTCTTCTTTCCAGTCCAGTGGTCTTTCCCCGAGCGAGGATCCTTCACCCGGGTTGGTGCTGGTGGTTCCCTTCTCTCAGATCGTATCGAGATTTGCAAAGGGGCTCCGACAAGCTCTTTACGGCGAGTGTGCTGCACTTCTTCGACATTGACGTGTTTGACAGAGTGCCCCAGTAAATCGTCGAAGTTGGTTGGCAGCTTCTTCACCAATGATTGGAAGAAGTCGCCTTCGGAGAGTCCTTGAGTAAAGGCGCTGACAAGGATCACTGATGTAGCGGTTGGTACATCTTGCATCACCCGATTGAACCGCTGGATGTAGTCCTTCAGTGATTCTTTCGCCTTCTATTTGATTGCGAACAAATTTAATGTCGTCTTCTAATACCGCCAGCTGCTGGCAAAGTGGTGCAGGAACGCGGTTCTAAACTTTAGGAAGAAATTTATAGAACCTTGAGGCAGCCTCTGGAACCATCTCTTAGCGGCCCCCGACAAGGTATTTAAGAACACCCGACACTTCACACCATCCGTATACTGGTGTAGAAGAGCTGCGTTCTCAAACTTACAGACGTGATCCTCTGGATCTGTCTTCCCATCATAGTCAACAATTCCTGGACCTCGGAATTGCTTGGGGATTGGGTCTTCTATGATGTCTGAGGAGAAAGGCGTAAACGGAGCCTTTGGACTAACATTGAACCCCTCAATCCTCCTCGGCCCTTCCTCCTGCTTTAGGATGTTAGAGGTGACAAAGTTAGCTTTCTCCAAATCTCCCAGGGAATCTCGTCGGTGTGCCGGAGTTGTCAATGCCTATCCCACCTGTGGCAAGATAGATCTTCGGTTTCGGTGGTGTGAGGTGGACATCCTTGGGATTTCGCCTTGTACCGAAGGTGCTCGCCATGAGGCGGCTTGCTCGATTTGATGTTGTTTGAGCGCTCCGTTGATGGTGTTGGCGACAAGGCGATCCAACTCTTCTTTCGTTAAAACGATGGGTTGTCCCTCTAGATCTGCCATCATGGTGCTCCTTATGTTGCTTTGATTTAATTTCCACAAACGACGTCAAACTTGTTCTGGAAAGGAATCAACGTAGACGGCGAGTCACCAGAGCACAACCCATAAGGACGATGACGAGGAGAAGAAGATCACGTCCTACGAGATTAACACGAGCATTAATGGGAACACACTAGAGGATTTTCGGCGGAGCCCACTCCGACGCTCAAGTCAGAATCTGGGTCACTTGCAGGAGGACGACGAGGAAGTAGAATATTTGTGAGTTCAGAGAGCCTACCCCCTTTACCTGCGTGTCGAAACATTTTATATACATGAGGGCTTGGTCACACATATCTATACATTCTCCTCTACGTTGCGTAATCATCGGTTACATGATAACCTTAAGGTAATGGTCGCAACGATTATTAAGGTCTTAATTGTCACGTGTAATGGACAATAATTATCCGACGACTTTCCTGATCTGGAAAGAGGAACGATTACTTGAAGTCGGGCTATCTGGTGTATTGACCTTTGAGCTTCGCTCTCCCGAGTTGGTCCCGGGGTGTCTCCTCCCGAGATAGCCTTGGGGGTCTGTCCTCCCAAGGTTATCTCGGGAGCTTATGACCCGACCTAACCTCGGGCGCATGTCATCCCGAGGTGGTCTCAGGGGTCTGTCCTCCTAAGGTGGTCTTAGGAGCTTACGACCCGGCCTGACCTTGGGCGCATGTCCTCCCGAGGTGGTCTCAGGGGTTTAAGGTTCAACCAACCCCTGGGCACTTGTACTCCGGCCCGAGGTATTCTCGAGAGTTTGACTTCGACCTTCAAGTTAAGTGAACCCTAACACGTAGCTTCCCTAGGCCACATGTCGACCCTGGGATGCTCGACCCCATCAGCATATTTGAATTCCTTACAACCTCAAAAATTCACAGAATCTGAAATAGATATAATCAGAGCTCTCTAGGTCAAACAGTGGGTTTTGATCTAGAAAGCTCTGATTGCACCCATTTTAGGTCCTATAAATTTTTGAGATCGTAACGAGTTCAAATATACTATCGATTATTATTTTCAGTCTTATCAGGTGGTGGTGTTTTGAAAAAAAAATAAATTCTAGTAAAATAAATTAATAGATGAGAGAAAATGATGAGAGATTTATTTTTCACTAGTGGAGAGAGAGAGGGAGGGTGCGGAGAGGGAACGTGAAAGAGATTGAGGTTGCATGCAGTGGACACAAGGGGTAGAATAAAAAGTCCAAATAAATTAATATATTTTCTTTTGATAATTATCAAAATATAATACATATTTTAATCAATTCAAAATGTTAGATGGTGCACCTTTAGATAAATTATCGAGATATTTACCTTCTGCATGTGAATCACTGGGACTATTATATCATAGTGTAAATTATCATTTATATTTTCAAATTTATTTTAATGATGAGTGAGAATTTTTGTGAGTATGAATATTCATATTCAAAATTAATCGGATTATAAAATCTAAATAATGGATTATAAAAAAAATAAAATACGGATATTAATTACTAATATAATGCACGAGTCATGATAGTCATAAAATGGGGGGAATTTAAATTTGATTTGTTTTTAGTTTAAAAAAAATATGGGGAAGAATGAATTAAAAGTGTTGGGAGAGGTGGAAATGGAGAATTAGTGAGACGCACCGTGCACGTTTGGTGAGCAGTTTGGTTGTGAGTGAAGAGTGTCGAATAATTATTTATTTAATTAATTATTGGAAACGAATAGAGTGGTGATTTTTATATATATATAATTCTCATCATGTCGCAAAGCGAGGTGACAGTCTCAAAGGCCGGATAGTCTTCAAAGTGGCATGAGCAACTGAGGTGGCGCCAGCCTGGCTCTGACCTGGCTCCTGCTTGCAACACAGTAACCGTAAGCAAATCCACCGGGGAGTTTCCCCGGCAAGGCACTCCGACGGTCAAGTTAATATCCGCAAGAAATATAATGGAGCTGAATTGAAATGCAGTAGGGGTGAAAGAGCTCGCGCGCGCATACCTGCGGAAGGCGGAGTGAAGAGCTTATATAGTCGGGGGTGAAAGAGCTCCCAGCCTTCACATGCTAAATCCCCCTGATCGGTCACCTGACCGATCAGGTTGTGTCCTGATCAGTCTAGTGACCGATCAGGTGCCATCCTGATCGGTCAGGATGAGAAATCTCGCGACAATTTGATCGGTCAGATTGACCGATCAAAGTTCCTCACAGAAACTTTGAGAACTCATCCGACTTCTCCCTGATCGGTCACCAGACCGATCAGAGGCCAAACAAAAACCTTTCTATTCTCTCACTGATCGTTCACCAGAATGATCAGAACCCAAATAGAAGCCGAACCAAATGCTTCTGTTCTCTCCCTGATCAGTCACCAGACCGATCAGACATCCCTGGATCGGTCACCAGACCGATCCACAACAGGGAGTTCGTGCCAACTCCCTGATCGGTCACCAGACCGATCTAACACCCACAAATTCGACCCTGAGTCCAAAGAACAGCCTCCCTAACATTCTCTGACTCGTGCTCAGTCCCCCGGACCAAGATTCTGTGCCTAGCTTCACTCACCGCGACTTCATCCAACCTAGCTTCACTCACTAGGACCTGACTTCACTCACCAGGGTTTCGGTTACCTAGCTTCACTCGCTAGGACCCGGCTTCACTCACCGGGATTTCCGTCACCTGGCTTCACTCACCAAGACTCGGCTTCACTCACCGGGATTTCATTCAACCTAGATTCACTCACTAGGACCCGACTTCACTCACCGAGATTTCAATCACCTGGCTTCACTCACCAGGACCCGGCTTCACTCACCGGGATTTCAATCACCTAGCTTCACTCACCAGGACCCGGCTTCACTCACCGGGATTTCAATCACCTGGCTTCACTCACCAGGACCCGGCTTCACTCACCGGGATTTCGTGCCCAGTCCCCGACCAGGACTTAATCCGAATTCACTCAACTAAACTTAAATCGTTGTCAACACCAAAATAACAATCGGGCCAGACTGCATCAACAACCCCATATCTTCTTTTGGGTCAAAATGCTGGCGGAATCCCTGAAGGCAGGGTTCGTGCTGGATGATGTTGCATTTGCAGCTATCGCAGCTGTCGCACTTGCTTATCCAGCCGGCTCATCGTCAACTATCCCAGTATCCCCTTCTCCAGCGGTAGCTTCTACCGACGTGCCTCCTTCGAGTAAGGGGAAAACGCCGGAGGGGAAGGTGCCGGATTTTGAGCTTGAAGTCATAGACATGGACACCAGTCCATTGGAGTCCAAGCGCCGACGCGATCGATCGGGCGACCATTCGCCTCCGTTTGGGACCACCACCACCCCTTCGAGGAGGACCCGCTCCGCATCCCCTATGGTGACTTCTTCGTCGGTTGCCATTGTTCCACCCGTGTCTGCGCCCATTGCCCCAGTCCCTTCCGTTTAGGGAGTTACTCTGCAGGCGTCCCCTTCGACCTAGGCTGGATCTTCGGGTGAGCGGATCGATGGGCCTCCCCCTTCTCTCCCCGAGGGGGATACAGGCCCTCTGTTGGTGCTTGGATGGCTAGAGAGGGGGGGTGAATATAGCCAGACACAAATTCTTCTCTCTTTTAGGGTTTTCTGCACTAAGCGTTAGCAGCAACAGCGGAAGCAAAATACAGTATAACAGCATAAACGAAGTGCAGAAACGAAAGTCAAACCAAAACTCTAACACAAGGATATACAAGGTTCGGGGATAACTTGCCTCTTCTCCTTGGCGTGCCCGTAAAGTGGGTTATCCCTTGATCGTCGGCAGATCAAGCCCCAAGTGACCTCGGATATAACAGCGCCTCCTTCTCGGTGGAGAATCCTCTCCACAATTTCCTCAAGATGATATGAGATTACGTGCACTCGACAATGAGAAGGATCGCTCACAAAGATGTAACAAGAACACTCAAGCACAAAGCCACACAGAGAGCACACAACACAGCCCAGCCAAACTCCTCAAGTTTTCTGTCTGTTCTTCCTTGTTGATCCTCTACTTCCAGCTTTGTCTTAAGCCTCTTCTCCTCATCGCCAAGCCTCGTCAGCATCCTCTGAGCACATCCTGAACCCACTGACCTCCCTGAGCACTCAGTCCACTGAAGACCTCTTCAGCTGAGCCTCCGTCAGTTGCCAGCCGCTCCTCAGAAGCCATTGAAAGCTGAGAAGAGAATCCATCCAAACCTGCTAAATGGAAAGTCCCATTTGACTATCCTCCATTGATTGAATCATCCCTGTAGAGCCTGCACACTCCAACAGAAGCTTAGCAAATGCATATCAAACAATATCACATAATATCAGCAGGTAGCGATTTCGAATTACAGTTCAGCTTCTGATCGGTCACCAGATCGATCAGAGAGGACCCTGATCGATCACCAGACCGATCAGGGTTAGCTCTGACCAATCAGGCTCTAGCCTGATCGGTCCACAGTGAGAAACTGAAAATCACGACTTCTAGTGATTAGTCACCAGTCCGATCCAGCACTAGCTGGGTTCCCTCCAGCTTCTTTCTGCCACAACCCCTGATCGATCACCAGACCGATCAGGGTGTGCCCTGATCAGTCTGGTGACCGATCAGGCCACTCTCTGATCGATCAGGGTCCATCCTGATCGGTCATAGTGAGGAGCTCGCGATTTCTGAAATCCCTCGGATCGTTCACCAGACTGATCAGGAGCTCTCCCTGATCAGTCACCAGACCGATCAGGAACCGAACAAAAGCCAACCCAAGCTTCTGTTCTCTCCCTGATCGGTCACCAGACCGATCAGCCTCCTCTGGATCGGTCACCAGACCGATCCACAACAGGAGTTCGTGCCAATCTCCCTGATCGGCCACCAGACCGATCCAGAGACTTCCAATTTAACCCTAAGTCAAGAAAACGAGCTCCCTAGCCCTCTCTGACTCGTGCTCAGTCCCCCGGACCAAGACTCCTTGCCCAGCTTCACTCACCAGGACTTCATTCAACCTAGCTTCACTCACTAGGACCTGGCTTCACTCACCAGGGTTTCGGTCACCCGGCTTCACTCACTGGGACCCGGCTTCACTCACCGGGATTTCAATCACCTGGCTTCACTCACCAGGACCCGACTTCACTCACCGAGATTTCAACCTAGCTTCAGTCACTAGGATTTCAATCACCTGGCTTCACTCTGTTGGGACAGGGTGCATGTTGACATGGATGCGGGTTCGTAATTTCAAAATTAATTACGTGCAGTGGAAGGTTTAGCATAAATAATTTCTCTAAATCATTTAACCACACATCTAAGTATGCAATTTTATCTTGTGTAGACATGATCATATATTTGAAATTTTGCAAAAACATAAACTAATTTACATATTACCTGGCGTAACTCGAAGGAAGGGACGAGATCCAACCGTAAGCGTCCCTTGGAAGCTCCGCCTCTATTCGCGTCCACGTCGAGTGTCTTCGGGATGACTTCGCAAAGCCAAGTGTTTCATGTTCTCGAGAACTACTAGATTCTCCGAGAACGTGACAAGAAAAACCAAGAGAGAAGTCGAGAGACTAACCACAAAAGGATGGCCGGAATCAAAATTCCGGTGAAGCAAAAGAAGAGGCTGGTTGGCGCACGGCAAGAAGGGGAGAAGAGAAGGGGAGAAGAGAAGGAGAGAAAGAGAGGGAGAGAGCCTAAGCCTTCGTCTCTTCCACCACACCCAAGCCTTGCCTTGGGTCCTTTATATAGTGGTCTCTCAACCATCAAGCCTCTCAAATATGGAATAACTTATTCCATCATGCCAAGTTTGATTTTATATCATGGATAAAATCATATTTTAATTCATGATAAAAATCTGCTCTCCTGTGGAATAAATTTCATTATCATGGTAAATCAATCCATAATTGATTTTATAAAATAAACCAATCCATGGTTCATTTTAATTTCCATGAAAAATAAACCAAACCTTGGTTTATTATATAAAAATTTATATCATCCTTAATTTTATAAAACAAACCACACTTGGTTTATTTTATAAATTGAACCAAAAACATGGTTCTCTCCCTTTGTTATGGCCGGCCAAGCAAAGAGGATGGAGGCCTCTCTTTGGCTGGCCCATCCAAGCCAAGCCCCAATGAATTAAACTTATTTAATTCATCTATTAAGTCTTCAAAAGACTTAGCCATTTTACGCTTCCGATGCGTCTCTGAAAAATTCAGATTCGACTTATCGTTTGGCTCAACCAAACTTAATTTCTCTTGATTGAAAAATCCAATTTTCAACTCGTTTTAAATCCCTCAGATTACTCGTAGTGCGTGTGACTAAATAGGCTTTCGATTTATGTTGGCCGTCTATAATTAATCAATTAATTATAGAATGATCATGAGTGGCACCTAGTAGTACATCATGATCCCCAATTAATCGAAAGATCAACGGTTGACCTCAGAAACAATTCTGAAACCCTTCAGCAGCTATAATGAATCGTGCCTCATCCCCTTCACCATCTTATACCCACTTGGTTCAGGACATGGTCTATGTGTGTCAGTCCCCACTAGGCTGACTACGTCACACCTAGCCTAAGTAACGTTTTCTCGTCCTACGGATTCTAATTACTCTCATGTATTTAAGAGATTCATACTCTGAACATGTCATGCTCTGGCCAGAGGCTTCGAGTAACAATCTGACGATAGGCCTCGAGTATACATCTCCTCGCAAGGAGTGATGAATCCTTTGTAGGCTGTTCAAACATCTTCGGGCACTTCGGCTTATACCCAATCATCCTGGGTCCACACCTCCTTGGAGATGCTTGCTTAAGATGTCAAAGTATAAGTCTCCATGACTAAGATGACTTGAACACCGCAAGTCAAAGGAACATCGCACTTAAGCTGCAGCAAGAACTTCACTGACATATCTATATGTAGACTACCATATGAAGTTTTACAGCCAGTCACTCCAATGAACTAGTTCCCTTAACTATCATTTATGTTTATCTCCGGACATCTCAATGTCACCAGCCAGTGAGAATCAGCTGATTAGAGAATAACCCATGCTAGTCTCAACAGAATTGATAGTGTCCGTATTTATCAATTCATCGACTAGGGACAATTTCAATACTTCACAATTGCACATGTAGAGATAATCACTAGTTGTGAATTCATCACAAATTCTCTCATGCTGTGAATTGTATTGCAGACATTCAGTAAATGAGTTTAAGATCTCAATCAAATACACAAACTTGTATACTCAAATAGTGAATATTCATTTATTAAAATAAATGATTACAATCATAAGGCGATTGCCTTAGGATACTTTTCTCATATCACTAACAATCTCCCACTTGGCCTAACGCCAAACGCTACTGTACCCAATACCATAGGCTCTAACATGACCCTCAAACTTGCTTTGAGGCAAGACCTTAGTTAAAGGATCTGCTAAATTCCTTTCAGTGGGAATTTTCTCTATTTGTATATCGTTCCTACTTATAATCTCTCTAATCAGATGATAGCGGTGAAGCACATGTTTGGATCGCTGATGAGACCTTGGTTCCTTTGTTTGTGCAATAGCTCCATTGTTGTCGCAGTAAACCGGTATTGCTTCATCAACGGTTGGAACCACACCAAGTTCTGAGACAAACTTCTTGATCCAGACTGCTTCCTTTGCTGCTTCCGAAGCTGCAATATATTCCGCTTCCGTGGTAGAATCCGCTACAGTGTCTGTTGGATCGAGAGAATACGATAGAGGGGGGGTGAATATCGTAAATCGTTTCGGATTGAAAAAGAGAATACGCAGCGGAAAAATTAAAGTAAAACAAACGCTAACACCAAGATTTTACTTGGTTCGGAGTCACGGTCGGCTCCTACTCCAAGGCCCACGGTCGTTGACCGTTTACTGCGGGCAAATCTATATGCGCAAAACAGTTTACAGAAAGATGTTACAAGAGTAGTACAGTAGACTTAATAAAAACAGCTCTTCGTTACCGACGTCCGGTGTGGATTGTATTTTGGAGCAGAGGGACGTCGTCGGCGCTTGTATCTCGAGTTGGGAGGTTTCCGGAGCAGAGCGCTGGAGTAGAAGAGCGTAATAGCGTTGGAAGAAGTTGTGTCCGAAGCCTTGGGGTCGAGGGGCTTTTTATAGCTTCCCGGGGCGCCCTGAACGTTGGGCCCCCCTCACGTGTCACCCGATAAGAGCAAGTCTCGGTCAACCCTTATCCCACTCGAATAGGGCTGAGGGTTGACTCTGGGGCGCTCGGGACGCTGGGGGCGCCCTGGTTGACCCTTTCAGCTGGCTTCTCGGCTGGATAAAGTTTATCCACTTCGTTGGCTTGATCCCGGGGCGGCCGGGAGCACCGGGGCGCCCGGGAGCATGGGGGCGCCCCGCCCAGCAAGCTTCCGAAGCGAACTCTTGCTTAACTTGTTTTGCCTTGACCTTGGGGGCGCCCGGGACACTGGGGGCGCCCTGCTCAGCTGCTGCCTCTCTCCTTTGAGGCGTTCTGAGCTGCAGACACTCATTCCTTCAGTCCTGCATCCAGGGTTAGTCCAAAACAACATAGAGCAATCAATTATTAGTTTTATACAGCCTTAGCTATCTTGGTTCTGACTTTGGGTCTCCAAAATGGAGCCCTAGGTCGAACCGACGCCTACTATTCCCTCGACGGAGAATGCGTCCTCACCTACTCCTCTCAGGAGAATTTACCTGATGCCAACCGGCTCCTCCGGTTGGACTTTTGCCCAGCTGTCCTTCGATAGGTGCCTAGCTGTCCTTCGCCAGGTCTTCAGTACCAAGCAGTCCTTCGCCTTGTGCCTAGCATTCCTTCGCTAGGTCTTCGACTCCTAGCAGCCCTTCGCTAGGTGCCTAGCTGTCCTTCGCTAGGGCTTTGTATCCTGACATTCCTTCGCCAGGTGCCTAGCAGTCCTTCGCTAGGGCTTTGTATCCTGGCAGTCCTTCGCTAGGTGCCTAGCAGTCCTTCGCTAGGGCATTGTTACCTGGCAGTCCTTCGCTAGGAGCCTAGCAGCCCTTCGCTAGGACTTTGTTTCCTGGCAGTCCTTCACCAGGTGCCTAGCAGCCCTTCGCTAGGACATTGTTTCCTGTCAGTCCTTCGCCAGGTGCCTAGCAGCCCTTGGCTAGGACTTTGTCTCTGCATACTTGAGTAACCTTATTAGATCACAAACAGTACTTAACTTTGAATCCTTTGCCAATATCAAAACAAGGTTCGATATGGTGCTTCCTGCACCAACAATCTCCCCCTTTTTGATTTATGGCAACACAATTCAAAGTTAAGTTAAAAACTCATTACAGTTAAGAACATAAGGTAAACAATGATGTATAACTGTTTATGAACAGAATAAATGTAGAGTTGAAAAAAAATTCTTTATTTCCCTAAAACCTTGAACACTTGTGTTATAAAACACTTAACTTTGACCTTTCCTCCCCCTTTGACATATATCAAAAACAACCATGGGTGAATAAGGTAAAATTTTTTAAAAGGTTTTGCAAACCAAAAAAAATTACTTACAAGGTTTTGCAAAAATAATTTTACTTAGGCAAAATTTTAAAGGCAAATTTCCAAAAAAAATTTGTTTACCAAAAAGTTTTTGCACACTTAGAAATATTTGTTTGGAAACAATTTGTACATTTTGGAAAACAAGATCTTTAAGAAATTTCTAGACAAGTTTTTCACCAAAATACTTTACTTGGAAATATTTGGCAAAATTTTTCAACAAGTTTTTGCTCAGACAAATTTTGTTTACTAAGAAAGAAAAAAATTTACTTAGGAGAAGACATGCACCTAACAAAAATTTGAAACACTTGGAAATACTTAGAAACTTTTGAAGCACTTTTTGAAAAAGAGATAAAAATTTAAAAAATTTCTCTCTTTCCTTTCTCTCCCCCTTAATGTGAAATTCTTCTCCTTATGTTTTAGACCATTTCTAAAATAAATTTTCTTTGAAAAAGGGAGGAAGTTTAAGGAAGAATTTAATTTTCACTTTGTCTACTCTCCCCCTAGGCCATATATAAATAAAGAACTCTTGAAAAATATATTTTGAAAGACATTTAAAATTTGTGTATCAGAGCTTTTTGAGAGATGCAAGTATTCTGTATCTTTGAAAAATATAAGTCACTTTGAAGGATATTATGCATTTTTGAAAAATATAAGTATTATTTGAAAAATATGCATTTTTGAAAAATATGCTAGTACTTTTTGAAAAAAAACTAGATTGAGCCTTTTTGGAAAGTCTAAGTACTGTTTTTGAAAACTATTAGACTTTGAAAAATATAAGTAATTTTTGAAAAGTATTATGCATTTTGAAAACATAATATTTTACTTGACTTGGTTTATCTTTCAATCTGACACAATCCTAGGAAATCTTGTTTGACTACAAGGACATTTTCCTAAGTGTCCTGGAAATTTCTCCAACTCAAGTAAATATTATTTCAAAAATAATTTCATAAGCCACAAGACTTTTGAAAAATAAAATAATAGTATTTTGAAAGAAAAATTATTTAAGTTTTCAAAAGGATTTTAAACGTGCAGTGCATGAAAACATATAATTTAGAAAATGTTCAATAATTCTTTTAATTTGATCTCCCCCTAAACTTGACTCAGTCCTAGGAAGCTTGTTGACTACAAGCGATCTTCCTCTGAGTTTTAAGGTTTGATTTAAATTATAAGAATTATCTAATAACATCAAAACAAATAATTACCAAAACAAAATATTTCAGAAATTCTTCTTTTGACTCAAACTCCCCCTAAATTTGACACATCCTAGGAGTCCTTGTAGATCATGAAGTGGACCTTACATATAATTTAGAAAATGTTCAATAATTCTTTTAATTTGATCTCCCCCTAAACTTGACTCAGTCCTAGGAAGCTTGTTGACTACAAGCGATCTTCCTCTGAGTTTTAAGGTTTGATTTAAATTATAAGAATTATCTAATAACTTCAAAACAAATAATTACCAAAACAAAACATTTCAGAAATTCTTCTTTTGACTCAAACTCCCCCTAAATTTGACACATCCTAGGAGTCCTTGTAGATCATGAAGTGGACCTTCCTCTGTGTCTTTAGGGTTTATTAAAATCAAAAGAATAATTTTGATTAACCTTCTGAGTATGATAACTTTCAAGGAGATAAATTTTTAAAAACACAACTTGGAATGATAGCACAATTTTCGAAAATCATGATGATAATTTTTCAAAGAGATAGTGATATACGAGGGTTTTTGAATCAACTTTTGAAAACCTTATTTTGAGATGATAATAAGTTTTAGAGCATAAGGTTTTTTGAAAAATCTGAATTTTTCGAAAAAGATTAAGAAGAACTCCCCTGTATCCGACACAGTCTGACTTTTATCTAGGTTCCTTAAGGGATTTCAGTGTTAACCAGGTTTGACTATGTTGACTAGGGTTGACTGTGTTGACCAAGTTTAACTCAGTTGACTATGTTTGACCAATTAATAACTAAATCAAACTAGCCCTAGATTCTATTCAAAATGAGTCTATTGTGATATTTAACATGAAATTCAATAATTTTTTAAAAAAAAATAGAGATGAAAAAGTAGGGTATAGTAAACTGAATTAATTTGAGAAATAGAAATAATTTTGAATAAATTTGAAAGCACTTTGAGTTTTATTTAAGAGGATAGTGACATATACTCTTAGGTCCTAGATATCTCACCCAGTTCTATGTGATCAAACATGTTAACCTTATAAGTTTTGTGAGATAAATATTTTAATAGAAAGATTTATTTTGAAAAGACCATGATTAATTTTGAAAAGTTAAATTAATTTTTAAACCCAATTTAAATTTATTTTGAAAAGAGATATTTGAATCTAAAATTAACTAAAAATTTGTGTTAAATTCGAATTTAACAAAGAGTAAATTGAATTTGAATATCAAAAATTATCTTCCAGGTCTTGGCGAGGCACAAGGCCTTCTTTGGCCGTAGCCTTATTGGATCATCAACCCTTTCCTAGACAAAGCCTTTTAGTGAAATTTCATCTTCAAAATTATTTCTTGAAAAATTCTGGTCTAACTAGTTTGGGTCTTGGATCGGTAGCTTCGGCTAGTTTCACCAGTCTAAAGAGACTAAGTAGAGAATACTTGACCTTATTAGAATTGGCTTCCCTAACGTATTATCATCTCACCTCCACCCAATACTATGTTGTTCAAATTTCAGTTAATCATTTTAGTCCTTAAACTAATCAATTCTAATTCAAAGCATAATAAACAGGCAAGAAAAGTAATCATCTAAGTCACGTCATAATTGTAATGATATTCTGGGTTTTTTGAATTAGCAAGATTGTGAATTAGACTTTCTAGCATTTTAACCTTATGTTTCAATATTTCATCTTCTTGTTCCAATTTACTAATGTTTGCTTTAACTGATTTATAAGGTTCAATCATATTATTCAAGGTAAATAATGGATTTTCAAATACTGTAAATTTACCTTTAGATTTCTTTTTGGAGGTCTCCCCCTTGATTTTAGTCATCTTTCTTTTGCTTGATTGTTTCTTTAGTATTTTGTAGTGGTCGCGAGTCAACCGGACCAGTTTGGGTCGATCTCCTCCATTGTCTTCTGATTCCGAGTCTGAGTCGGACTCGGGTACAGGTTGAGGCTTCTTCTTTGGTGGTTCTCTTGGAGCTTTTCCTGAAATAGAAATTACACCTTCCTCGACCATTATAGTATCTGTTTGATTACATAATTGTAATTCAAGAAAAGATTCGAAATTGGTTACCATTTTTATCTCAGTCAATTCGTCTTCTGACTCTGGTTTGGATTCCTGTTCAGACTCTGACTCGGCTGTTTGTGCTTGGACCGAGAGTGCAAGATAGCTTACTTGATCTTTTTCTTTGCTGTCCAAATCCTTCGGTAAGTCTGACATCACACCTTCTAAGATCTCAATATCGGAGGTCTCTTCGTGTATATTGATCAGCTTTTCCCACATCTCTTTGGCACAGTTGAAGGATCCGACCTGCTTCAGTTCTTCTTTGGTCAGGCCGCATTGTAAGATTACTGTTGCCCTCGCATCAGTCTTGATCTTCCTCAGAGTTGGTTCATCCAATTTATCCCAAGTGATCGATGTTCCATCTGTTGTGGGGAATGTAAACCCCGTTTGGATTATCAACCAAAGTTCCAGATTGGCCTTTAGGTGGGATTCCATTAGACTTCTCCAGGAGTTGAAATTTTCGCCAGAGAAGAGTGGTGGACGGGCACTATTCCATTCTTGGCTGGCCATTTAGTTTAACCTTGTACACAAGAGAAGTAACAAAAATGTACCAAGACTTGGTCTTGGATTAGTAGAGCGGGAGAAGAAAAAAAATAACCCAAAAAAATATTACACGAATTTTGAGGTAAAAATATTAAAATAATAATAAAATATTTATGACAAATTTTTGAAAATATTAGCTTTATCAATTTTGATTAATGATGAAAAAGTAAGAATTCAATGTTTGGGAAAGAATTTGCTCGATTTAAGGTGGCACGAATTTCGAGAAAAATATTAAAATAATAGGAAAAAAATTTATGACAAATTTTCAAAACTTGATTGTTTTATCAATTCTGACTTATGGTGAAAAAATAAGAATTCAAAATTGAAAAAGGCGGTGTTGCACCACCTCGATTAACGAAAAAGATTATAAAATAATTTCGAAAATCCGAAAAACTCTCAAATTGGTGGTTGCACCAAATTTGAGCTTCCCCGCTCTGATACCACTTGTTGGATCGAGAGAATACGATAGAGGGGGGGTGAATATCGTAAATCGTTTCGGATTGAAAAAGAGAATACGCAGCGGAAAAATTAAAGTAAAACAAACGCTAACACCAAGATTTTACTTGGTTCGGAGTCGCGGTCGGCTCCTACTCCAAGGCCCACGGTCGTTGACCGTTTACTGTGGGCAATTCTATATGCGCAAAACAGTTTACAGAAAGATGTTACAAGAGTAGTACAGTAGACTTAATAAAAACAGCTCTTCGTTACCGACGTCCGGTGTGGATTGTATTTTGGAGCAGAGGGACGTCGTCGGCGCTTGTATCTCGAGTTGGGAGGTTTCCGGAGCAGAGCGCTGGAGTAGAAGAGCGTAATAGCGTTGGAAGAAGTTGTGTCCGAAGCCTTGGGGTCGAGGGGCTTTTTATAGCCTCCCGGGGCGCCCTGAACGTTGGGCCCCCCCCCCACGTGTCACCCGATACGAGCAAGTCTCGGTCAACCCTTATCCCACTCGAATAGGGCTGAGGGTTGACTCTGGGGGCGCCCTGGTTGACCCTTTCAGCTGGCTTCTCAGCTGGATAAAGTTTATCCACTTCGTTGGCTTGATCCCGGGGTGCCCTGGACACTGGGGGCGGCCGGGAGCACCGGGGCGCCCGAGAGCATGGGGGCGCCCCGCCCAGCAAGCTTCCGAAGCGAACTCTTGCTTAACTTGTTTTGCCTTGACCTTGGAGGCGCCCGGGACACTGGGGGCGCCCTGCTCAGCTGCTGCCTCTCTCCTTTGAGGCGTTCTGAGCTGCAGACACTCATTCCTTCGGTCCTGCATCCAGGGTTAGTCCAAAACAACATAGAGCAATCAATTATTAGTTTTATACAGCCTTAGCTGTCTTGGTTCTGACTTTGGGTCTCCAAAATGGAGCCCTAGGTCGAACCGATGCCTACTGTTCCCTCGACGGGGAACGCGTCCTCACCTACTCCTCTCAGGAGAATTTACCTGATGCCAACCGGCTCCTCCGGTTGGACTTTTGCCCAGCAGTCCTTCGCCAGGTGCCTAGCTGTCCTTCGCCAGGTCTTCAGTACCAAGCAGTTCTTCGCCTGGTGCCTAGCATTCCTTCGCTAGGTCTTCGACTCCTAGCAGCCCTTCGCTAGGTGCCTAGCTGTCCTTCGCTAGGGCTTTGTATCCTGGCATTCCTTCGCCAGGTGCCTAGCAGTCCTTTGCTAGGGCTTTGTATCCTGGCAGTCCTTCGTCAGGTGCCTAGCAGTCCTTCGCTAGGGTTTTGTTACCTGGCAGTCCTTCGCTAGGAGCCTAGCAGCCCTTCGATAGGACTTTGTTTCCTGGCAGTCATTCACCAGGTGCCTAGCAGGCCTTCACTAGGACTTTGTTTTCTGGCAGTCCTTCGCCAGGTGCCTAGCAGCCCTTGGCTAGGACTTTGTCTCTGCACACTTGAGTAACTTTATTAGATCACTAACAGTACTTAATTTTGAATCCTTTGTCAATATCAAAACAAGGTTCGATATGGTGCTTCCTGCACCAACAGTGTCTTGCTTGGAACTCTTCCAACTTATTGCGCCTCCATTCAAAATAAATACGTATCCGGACTGAGATTTGGAGTCATCCTTATCTGTCTGGAAACTGGCATCTGTATACCCATGTATTACCATATCACCTTCTCCATATATTAGGAACACATCCTTAGTGTTTCTTAAGTACTTGAGGATTGTCTTGACAGCCGCCCAATGATCCATTCCTAGATCAGACTGGTATCTGCTTGTGACGCTCAGAGCATACGATACATCGGGCCTAGTACATAACATAGCATACATGATAGATCCTATCGCGGATGCATAAGGAATCTTATTCATGCAAATCCTCTCGTCTTCTGTGCGCGGACACATAGACTTCGAAAGGTTGATCCTATGCCTGATAGGAAGGTAACCTTTCTTGGATTCCGACATGCTAAACCTTTCTAGCACTCGGTCTATATATGTAGACTGCAAAAGACCAAGCAACCGTTTTGATCTATCTCTATAGATTCTAATCCCAAGGATATAGGTTGCTTCTCCCAGGTCTTTCATGGAGAAAGTTTTGGACAACCAAATTTTAACTGACTGTAAGACTGATATATCATTTCCTATAAGTAATATGTCATCTATATATAACAATAGGAATACGACTGCACTCCCACTAACCTTCTTGTACACACAAGGATCGTCAAGATTTTGTGAGAAATCAAACTCTTTGATTATCTCATCAAAATGGATGTTCTAGCTCCTGGATGCTTGCTTTAGTCCATATATGGATCGTCGAAGCTTGCATACTTTGGTTTTATTAACCGATGTAAAACCTTCAGGTTCTATCATGTATACATCCTCAAGCAGGTTTCCATTAAGGAAAGATGTTTTCACATCCATTTGTCATATCTCATAATCATAATGAGCTGCTATGGCCAGGAGCATCCGAATGGATTTAAGCATAGCTACTGGCGAATAGGTTTCGCCATAATCAATTCCTTGTTTCTGACGATATCCTTTTGCCACTAATCTAGCCTTAAAGGTAACAACATTACCTTCCATGTCGGTTTTCTTCTTGAAAACCCACTTGCACCCTATGGGCTTAATCCCTTCAGGTGGGTTAACCAAGTCTCATACTTGATTTTTATACATTGAATCCATTTCCGACTTCATGGCTTCAAGCCATTTATCCCTTTCTGAATTTTTCAGAACATCTTTATAACTGATAGGTTCATCATCGTTAATGAGTAACACGTCGTTCGATTCACTTATGAGAAATCCGTATCTCTCTGGAATATTGCGTGTCATATCAGACCTACGAAGAAGTGGTGTTATTTTAGGTTCAACTGATAGCTCATCATTATGAGTTATTGGTTGTGGGTCTAGACTAGGTGTCTCTGTAATGTCTATTGGAGTTTCTTGAACTTCTTTAAGTTCAATGCTACTCCACTGTTTTCTTGTAAAAGAAATTCTTTTTCTAGAAATACAGCATGCCTTGAAACAAACAACTTTTGTTCCAAGGGATGATAGAATTGATAACCTTTCGTTTCCTTAGGGTATCCAATAAATAGACATTTATCAGACTTAGCATTCAATTTGTCTGATACAGTCTGCTTTACATAAGCAGGACAACCCCATATCTTTAGGTGAGATAAATGAGGTTTCTTACTATTCCACGTCTCATATGGAGTAGTAGAGACTACCTTGGTCGGGACTCTGTTTAGTAAGTAAACAGCTGTCTTAAGCGCATAGCCCCAAAAGGATTTTGGAAGAGTTGCATGATTCATCATAGATCTAACCATGTCCATCAAGGTTCGGTTATGCCTCTCAGATACACCATTATGCTGTGGTGTATATGGCGGAGTCCATTGAGACAATATCCCATTGTCCCTAAGATAATCTTGAAACTCTTGACTTAAGTATTCACCACCCCGATCGGATCGAAGTATCTTAATATTTTTGCTAAGCTGTTTCTCTACTTCATTTCTGAACTCTTTGAATTTCTCAAAAGCTTCAGATTTGTGTTTCATTAAGAACACATACCCGAATCGTGAGTGATCATCGATAAAGGTAATGAAGTAGCTATAGCCTCCTTGTGCAAGAGTTGACATTGGTCCACATACATCAGTGTGTATTAGACCAAGCAATTCTCTCACTGGTTTACCTTTTTCGGAAAAGGGTAATTTGGTCATCTTACCTTTTAAGCATGATTCGCATGTATCAAATGAACCAGGTTCAAATGATTCCAGAATTTCACATCGGTGTAATTTGGTCATGCGTTTCTTGTTTACATGGCCAAGACGACAATGCCACGTATAGGAGTATATTTGATTATCTATTCGAGCACGTTTGTTGCTAACTTCGATATTAAATACGTCACCGGATAAATTTAACGTGTAGATATCATTGCATAAAGTTACAGTCCCATAAAGAACATCATTTAAAGTTATGTAACAGCAATTGTTACTAAAAATTAAATGATAACCTTTTTCATTCAAGCATGAAATAGATACAATGTTCTTTATTAATGAAGGAATAAAATAATAATTATCCAATTCTAAGACAAGTCCAGTAGGGAGCTTTAGCAAATATGTTCTGATGGCAACAGCAGCAATCTTTGCTCCATTTCCAACTCGCAAATTCGCTTCTCCCTTGACGAGTCTTCTTCTATTCCTTAGCCCCTGTATGTCATTACATATATGTGAGCTACACCTAGTATCAAGTACCCAGGTGTACGAGTAAATAGAGTGACATTCAATAACGAAGATACCTGAAGAGGATGGGGCATCGGATGCCTTCTTCTTCAAGGACTCAAGATAAACCTTACAGTTTCTTCGCTAGTGGCCCTCCTTGCCGCAGTGATGGCAAGTGCCTTTTGGTGCCTTTTCAATCTTTTTGGCCTTTTTCTTCCTTCCCTTATTTTGTTCTTTGGGCTTCCTCTTAGAGCCTTTCTTTGAGGAACCAACTAACAGTACCGTCTTCTGATCCTGCTTTACAGAAGGCTCTACAATCTTCAGCAGGTTAAGCAACTCAGGAATGGTAGTCTCCAGTTTGTTCATCCAATAGTTCATCACAAACTGTGAGTAACTCTTGGGCAAACAATGCAGAATTAAGTCAATACTTAGTTCGTGATCCATTGCAAATCCGAGTGTGCCTAGTCACTCAATGTACCCCAACATCTTCATTACAAACTGTGAGACAGAAGTGCCTTCCTGCATCTTAGAGGTGAAGAGGAGTTTGGAGACCTCAAACCTTTCGGATCTCGCCTGCTCGTCAAACAGCTCATGAAGATGGAAGGTGATGGTATGAGCATCCATATGCTCATGCTGCTTTTGTAGCTCAGGTACCATAGCGGCTAGCATGATGCAACTCGCAAGTTCAGAATCGGCCACATGTTTTTGATAGGCCACTAACTGGTCTGGAGTTGCATCTTCAGGAGGATGGTTGGGAATTTGTTCTTCAAGGACATAAACAAGCTTTTCTGCCTTGAGGACTATCCTCAGGTTTCGAAGTCAGTCCATAAAGTTTCGTCCAGTCAGCTTATTGGTGTCCAAAATGGAACGCAAATTCAGAGAAGACATGATCAGGTGATTATCCTAGAAATACAAATTGAGGTTATGTGATGAGAATGATAAAGAATGCATCAATATACATTAATTAAATCCTATTTATTTTTCGAATTGAATAACCCTTTTTATCAATTCGGGAGATCGTAGGAACATCTCCAAATAGGTTGATATTCAACCATAGATAAGAACAACCATGGCTAGAGTCCATCAAGTTATTCTTAGCTATGAAGGTAGGTAATTATACCGATTACATATTATACATATGTAACTATCACATTATGCTATCAACTAATTGAATGTTTGCATAAATCATTGGGTTGTTAACTCATTAACAAGTATGCAACAATTTACATAGCACCCAACTGCACCTCTCTTTACATTGACCTTGGCTGTGGCACAACAAATCGATGCTCCAAGCTTAAGGCTGACCCATTAATCAAGAAATAGTTTTAATATGGTTGGAGCTCATTCAACCGTTTAGTCAGGCTTGGATATGTCCAATAACCAAAACTAAGGATTGATCTCTGACTCCAACTATATTAATCATAAACTAATTCCATGGTTTGAACATGTTGAGGTTCAAGTCGGGTATGGATGTGTCCATCAACCCAAACGAGAAACAAAACTCCGGTTCTAACCATATTAATGGAAGGTGTTGGCCTTAATATTTTGTAAGGGGTTTTGGGTCTCATCTTTTTCTTTTATGCACATTCATGACATATAATTATGTCATGTTCTAACGATTTCCTTAATAAAGTATGTATGTGACTTAATTTATCAAGTCTCATTAATTGAATTAGGAACCGGATTTCCTAATTCTAATTTCATACTTTATTCAAGGAATTGTTTTGGGAAACAATTTCCTAAATTATCATAATCAATTTCGGAAATAATATGTTTAAGACTTTGATTTCTCTAAATCAAATCTTATTAAATTAAGAGACAGATTCCCTTAATTCAACCACATATTATTTTCATGAAAATCTTATTTAAGGAAATATACTCTATAGGAAATAATTTTCCTAATTAATTTTGGAGACAATAATATGTAAGAGCATCACCTCATAAATCAAATAAGGAAATTATCGTTTGAGAATCACCTCAAAAATTTTCAAGATTTGATCACATATTTTATTTATGGAAAATTAATATCAATAACTTAATTTGGACGGCTCCCCGAGGCTCAATCCAAAATAAGAATTTATTGATAATATAATTTGGACGGCTCCCGAGGCTCAATCCAAATTAAACATTTAACAGTTTAAATTCAATTTAGGAAATTTAATTATAACAACTAACTTTAAATTGGACGGCTCCCCGAGGCTCAATCCAAAATAAAAAATTTTGTAAATAATTTAATTTTCAATTATAAATTTAAATGTCAATTAATATTTCCATAATTTGTTTAGACTTTCTTGAAAGAAAGTGCCCAAAATTGCGAGCTTTCCATAAATGGAAAGTTTCCGAAAATAAAAGGTTTTCAGAATAATTGTAAGTTTCTGGTACAAAGAAAACTTACGTTTTTCCAAAATTGGAAAATTTCCAAAATAGGAAATTTTCAAATTTGGAAAGTTTCCAAAAAAGGAAAGTTTTCACAATTATCATAAAATTTCAGAAACAAAGATATTTCAAAAGTTTGGGAAATTTTATGAGGATTTCTAAACTTTGAAATTCCTAAATCGAAAATTTACCATAATTGGAAAGGTTCCATAATTGAAAATTTTCCAAAATTAAGATCATGATAAAGCGTTCCGCAAAACAATTATATGATTATGTCGAACACAAACCTCGCTCTGATACCACTGTTGGGACCGGGTGCATGTTGACATGGATGCGGGTTCGTAATTTCAAAATTAATTATGTGCAGCGGAAGGTTTAGCATAAATAATTTCTCTAAATCATTTAACCACACATCTAAGCATGCAATTTTATCTTGTGTAGACATGATCATATATTTAAAATTTTGCAGAAACATAAACTAATTTACATATTACCTCGCGTAACTCAAAGGAAGGGACGAGATCCAACCGTAAGCGTCCCTTGGAAGCTCCGCCTCTATTCGCGTCCACGCCGAGTGTCTTCGGGATGACTTCGCAAAGCCACGTGTTTCATGTTCTCGAGAACTACTAGATTCTCCGAGAACGCGACAAGAAAAACCAAGAGAGAAGTCGGGAGACTAACCACAAAAGGATGGCCGGAATCAAAATTCTAGCGAAGCAAAAGAAGAGGCTGGTTGGCGCACGGCAAGAAGGGGAGAAGAGAAGGAGAGAAAGAGAAGGAGAGAGCCTATGCCTTCGTCTCTTCCACCACACCCAAGCCTTGCCTTGGGTCCTTTATATAGTGGCCTCTCAACCATCAAGCCTCTCAAATATGGAATAACTTATTCCATCATGCCAAGTTTGATTTTATATCATGGTTAAAATCATATTTTAATTCATGATAAAAATCTTCTCTCCTATGGAATAAATTTTCTTATCATGGTAAATCAATCCATGATGATTTTATAAAATAAACCAATCCATGGTTCATTTTAATTTCCATGAAAAATAAACCAAACCTTGGTTTATTATATAAAAATTTATATCATCCATAATTTTATAAAATAAATCACACTTGGTTTATTTTATAAATTGAACCAAAAACATGGTTCTCTCCCTTTGTTGTGGTCGGCCAAGCAAAGAGAATGGAGGCCCCTCTTTGGCCGGCCCATCCAAGCAAAGCCCCAATGAATTAAACTTATTTAATTCATCTATTAATTCTTCAAAAGACTTAGCCATTTTACGCTTCCGATGCGTCTCTGAAAAATTCAAATTCGGCTTATCGTTTGGCTCAATCAAACTTAATCTCTCTTGATTGGAAAATCTAATTTTCAACTCGTTTTAAATCCCTCAGATTACTCGTAGTGCGTGTGACTAAATAGGCTTTCGATTTATGTTGACCGTCTATAATTAATCAATTAATTATAGAATGATCATGAGTGGCACCTAGTAGTACATCATGATCCCCAATTAATCGAAAGATCAACCATTGACCCCAGAAACAATTCTAAAACCCTTCAGCAGCTATAATAAATCGTGCCTCATCCCCTTCACCATCTTATACCCACTTGGTTCAGGACATGTCTATGTGTGTCAGTCCCCACTAGGCTGACTACGTCACACCTAGCCCAAGTAACGTTTTCTCATCCTACGGATTCTAATTACTCTCATGTATTTAAGAGATTCATACTCTGAACATGTCATGCTCTGGCCAGAGGCTTCGAGTAACAATCTGACGATAGGCCTCGAGTATACATCTCCTCGCAAGGAGTGGTGAATCCTTTGTAGGCTGTTCAAACATCTTCGAGCACTTCGGCTTATACCCAATCATCTGGGTCCACACCTCCTTGGAGATGCTTGCTTAAGATGTCAAAGTATAAGTCTCCATGACCAAGATGACTTGAACACCGCAAGTCAAAGGAACATCACACTTAAGCTGCAGTAAGAACTTCACTGACATATCTATATGTAGACTACCATATGAAGTTTTACAGCCAGTCACTCCAATGAACTAGTTCCCTTAACTAGCATTCATGTTTATCTCCGGACATCTCAATGTCACCAGCCAGTGAGAATTAGCTGATTAGAGAATAACCCATGCTAGTCTCAACAGAATTGATAGTGTCCGTATTTATCAATTCATCGACTAGGGACAATTTTAATACTTCACAATTGAACATGTAGAGATAATCACTAGTTGTGAATTCATCACAAATTCTCTCATGCTGTGAATTGTATTGCGGACATTCAGTAAGTGAGTTTAAGATCTCAATCAAATACATAAACATGTATACTCAAATAGTGAATATTCATTTATTAAAATAAATGATTACAATCATAAGGCGATTGCCTTAGAATACTTTTCTCATATCACTAACACACTCACCAGGACCCGGCTTCACTCACCGTGATTTCAACCTAGCCTCACTCACTAGGATTTCAATCACCTGGCTTTACTCACCAGGACCCGGCTTCACTCACCGGGATTTCAACCTAGCTTCACTCACTAGGATTTCAATCACCTGGCTTCACTCACCAGGACCCGGCTTCACTCACCGGGATTTCAACCTAGTCCCACTAGGTATGCCTAGTCCCATTAGGTCTTTTCCACTTCACCTAGTCCCACTAGGTGTGCCTAGTATCACTAGGTCTTTTCCACTTCACCTAGGCCCACTAGGTGTGCCTAGTCCCACTAGGTCTTTTCCACTTCACCTAGTCCCACTAGGTGTGCCTAGTCCCACTAAGTCTTTTCCCATACCAGCGTGCAATCTCCCGATCCACCTAGACTTAATCCGAATTCATTCAACCAAACTTAAATCGTTGTCAACACCAATACAACAAACGGGCCAGACTGCATCAACACCCTCATCCTTTGTATCTGATCCTGCCGTCCCGGGCGGACCCCCGTACTGCCTAAGAGACTCCTGTCCCCGAGCCGCTAGGGTCGGCCCGGGTAGTCCATTTATATACTCCACTGAGCGACCATTTGTACCAGGGCCTTCGAGACTTCGACTATCAGGACCCCCTTACCCGAGCTAATGGCGTCGTGGCGGGGGCTTGTCAGGTCGCGGCGGATCAAAAAATCTTCTTTAAGTGCGCCCGATCGGAAAGTTAGGTTAAAGCAGTCACCAAGGCATAGTTGTTCACGGTCGGTAGGCGGCCGAAAGTGAGGCGCTCAGCTAGGCAACGTTCATGGACTGAGGGCTGGGTCGATAGGTGCGCAGGAGCTGAGCCCGGTTATGACTTGCTGACAGGGCAAGAGCCTGGATGTTCGGTCGGGGATATCTCAGGGAGCGTGGGCAGCCACACATCCGGCTGAGCGCCGAGCCGAGGGTCGTGGGAGCTCGCCCACTTATAACTCACGTGGAGCGAGAGTCTGGCTTCTCGGTTGGGGACGTCTCAGGGAGCGTGGACCGCCACGCATCCGGCTGAGTGCCGAACCGAGGGTCGTGGGAGCATGCCCACTTATAACTCGCGCAGAGCGAGAGTTTGGCTTTTCGGTTGAGGACGTCTCAGGGAGCGTGGGCCGCCATGCGTCCGGCTGAGCGCCGAGCCAAGGGTCGTGGAAGCATGCCCACTTATAACCCGCGCGGAGCGAGAGTCTTCTCAGTCGGGGACGTCTCAGGGAGCGTGGGCTGCCACGCGTCAGGCTGAGCACCGAGCCGAGGGTCGTGGGAGCATGCACACTTATAACCCACGCGGAGTGAGAGTCTGGCTTCTCGGTCGGGGATGTCTCAGGGAGCGTGGACCGCCACGCGTCAGGCTGAGCGCCAAGACGAGGGTCGTGGGAGCATGTCCACTTATAACTCGCGCGGAAGGAGAGTCTGGCTTCTTGGTCGGGGACGTCTCAGGGAGCGTGGGCCGCCACGTGTCCGGCTGAGCGCCGAGCCGAGGGTTGTGGGAGAATGCACACTTATATCTCGCACGGTGCGAGAGTCTGGCTTCTCAGTCGGGACGTCTCAGGGAGCGTGGGCCGCTACGCGTCCGGCTGAGCGCCGAGCCGAGGGTCGTGGGAGCATGCCCACTTATAACTCGCACGGAGCGAGAGTCTGGCTTCTCGGTCGGGGACGTCTCAGGGAGCGTGGGCCACCACGCATCGGCTGAGCACCGAGCTGAGGGTCGTGGGAGCATGCCCAGTTATAACTCTCACGGAGCGAGAGTCTGGCTTCTCGGTCGGGGGCATCTCAGGGAGCGTGGGCCGCCACGCGTCCGGTTGAGCGCCGAGCCGAGGGTCGTGGGAGCATGCCCACTTATAACTCGCGTGGAGCGAGAGTTTGACTTATCGGTCGTGGCCGTCTCAGTGAGCGTGGGCCGCCACGCGTCCGGCTGAGCGCTGAGCCGAGGGTCGTGGGAGCATGCCCACTTATAACTCTCGCGGAGCAAGAGTCTGGCTTCTCGATCGGGGACGTCTCAGGGAGCGTGGGTCGCCACGCGTCCGGCTGTGTGCCGAGCCGAGGGTCGTGGGAGCATGCCCACTTATAACTCGTGCGGAGCGAGAGTCTGGCTTCTCGGTTGGGGACATCTCAGGGAGCATGGGCCGCCACGCATCCGGTTGAGCGCCAAGCCGAGGGTCGTGGGAGTATGCCCACTTATAACTCACGCGGAGCGAGTGTCTGGCTTCTCGGTTGGGGACGTCTCAGGGAGCGTGGGCCGCTACACGTCCGGCTGAGGACCGAGTCGAGGGTCGTAGGAGCATGCCCACTTATAACTCGCGCGGAGCGAGTCTGGCTTCTCGGTCGGGGACGTCTCAGGGAGCGTGGGCCGCCACGCGTCGGCTGAACGCCGAGCCGAGGGTCGTGGGAGCATGCCCACTTATAACTCGCGCGGAGCGAGAGTCTGGCTTCTTGGTCGGGGACGCCTCAGGGAGCGTGGGTCGCCACTCGCCCGACTGAGCGCCGAGCCGAGGGTCGTGGGAGCATGCCCACTTATAACTCGTGCGGAGCGAGAGTCAGGGCCGTTAGCCGATTCTTGAGAAGGTTGGACTTCCACTAGATGCGTGAGGGTTGCAAAATACATCTTTTTTACTAGCCTGGAGAGTTAGAGCCTCCTCAGGTTGACTTGCTTGCAACCATGTGCACTCCTCTTCTTAACAGCGTTCTGCCGACTAGCCTGCTACTTGTCCATCCTTTCGGGCTCACAAGGTTGCCTTGATAGGAGCAGATCATGAGCGATCAGGGGATCGGGTCCTTGTCTCTGGGGCAAGTGCTTGACCTCCCCGACCGGTGTCCTGCCCTGGGGCGACTGGTCCCCAGGTGCCGGAAGTCCGACTCTGGCCAAGTTGTCGGCATTCCTCAGTAGTGTGACTATGATGAAATGTGCAGTAAGGTCTCCAGCGGGTCGGCAGGCAGTCTTGAGCTACTGGCTGCACCTACCGACGCACTGTCTCTGTTTGATTGATGGGCCCCCGCGGACTTCGAATGGGCCCACCCAGCGGGCGGCTAGGCTGTGCCGGATTACGGGAGGGTGTGCTGGCTGGCTCATTCTTTCAAGCAACTTGCGCTTCTTTCACATTAATGTACTTGACGACCTTACCTAGTAGGCTGTCGAAGTCCTTGTGAGGTTTTCTGATGAGCGAGTGGAAGAAATCTCCCTCTTGCAACCCTTGGGAGAATGCGCTGATCAATACATCGGGTGCAACGGTTGGCACGTCCAGTACCACCCCGTTGAATCTCTTGATGTAGGCCTGAATGTCTCTTTCGGGCCTTGCTTTAAAGCGAACAAGCTGACACTTGTCTGGTGGTGCCTTCGGCTGCTCGCAAAGTGTTGAAGGAATGTCCTCCTGAGCTCGCCGAAACTGGCTATCTATCCCCAGGGGAGCTGCCCGAACCATCGTTGAGCGACTCCAGAGAGCGTTGTCAGGAATGCTCTGCACTTCACGCCTTCGGGATATTGATGGAGCAGTGCAGCACTCTCAAACTTCATGAGGTGCTCCTCGGGGTCAGTGGCTCCGGCATACTCGGGCATGATGAAGAATCTGAGATGCCGGGGAGCCGGATCCTCCAAGATCCATGGAGCAAAGGGGCTGTGCGCCCGAGGAACTGGTAGCACACTGACTGGGGCTTTCCCCTTATCGCGGCGTGGCAAGTGTGTTTGGTTGGATGCGGGTGCTTCGACTGGCAAGGGCCTAACCGCGTCGGCCCCGCTGTGGTGCATGCGCGAGAGGGAAGGGGTCGAGCCTCCGGCTGGCGGAACGGCATTTCCCCGACCTCCCGAGGGGTGGTACGCCGTGGGCTCCTGGGGCCGGGTTGTCGGGCCATCAGAGCGCGACGACCTCAGTGGGATTCCCCTAGCTCGGGCAGGTGAAAGGCGCTTGTACTCTTCGGGAGTAACGGTCATCACAACCCGATTGGGACCCTCTTCTTCACTTCTGATCAGGCGGGATGCCCTCCTTCTAGCGCCAAATTTAATCCTGTCGCGAAGCGAGATGATGGTCCCAAGGGTTGGATGGTCTCTAAAGCGGCACGAGCGACTGAGGTGGCGCCAGCCTAGCTCTGACCTGGCTCCTGCCTGCAACACAGTGACCGTAAGCAAACCCATCAGGGAGTTTCTCCGGCAAGGCACTCCGACGGTCAACTCAGTATCTGCAGGAAATATAGTGGAGCTGAATTGAAATGCAGTAGAGGTGAAAGAGCTCGTGCGCGCATACCTGCGGAAGGAGGAGTGAAGAGCTTATATAGCCGGGGGAGCTGACAACCCTTGTTCCTGTCGAAGAGACAAGGGTATGGTATCTGTCAGCTCGTACGAGAGCACTTGGGAGTATCGCGGCATGGTGCGGGGTGCTCAAGTAGTACAACGGTACTGAATTGGCGGACTGACCGTGGGGTGTGTCAGAAATGGGTAAGGTGTGTAGTACCCTGACATCAAGGTCGTACCCTGGATGTAATGACATAGGGGGTGTAGGAACGATTCAACCCGTAGCCCGAGCGTCGACCGGCGGGTCCGAGTGTCAAGGACCGGGTCGGGTAATGGCCAGGGAGCGTGGCCCGCCACGCGTCTGACTGGGAGGGATGAGGCGCAGGATACGCTCTGAGTCGGGGGTTTGTTGGGTTCCGTCTGGTCGATCCTGTGAATATCCAATTCCTGTGGTGCTAAGGGAGCGTGGGCTGCCACACGTCCGACTGTCTTGTCATATCCAGATCTGGATTGGGGCGCGGGTTGGGGTGACCAAGCCAGGAGGAGCTTGGAGTTGACTTGACCGACCCTGCTCGGAATTGGCTGAATAGCGCCTCGGAGAGCTTCCTGGCTCAGGGCCCTCCGGGGGAGGTCTTTGTCGGTCCCCCGGATGGACCTTCGTGGTGCCAGGTTGGCTGGCAGGGTGGGCCAAACTACCCGTAGACAAGTCCGGGATCAAAATCAAATGTATTTTCTTCCTGATTCATTCATAGGATAAATTCAAAGTAAATTTATTGCACTCAGAAATCAATCTTTAGAATTGCACCCATTAAGATTCAAACTTTATCTTTTTATTTATTTCCTCCAAATGGGGCGTGAACTCTGAGACACTGGGCTTCTAAATCGTCCACCACGAGTGCTTGCCGATTTACCCTGGCAATCGGTGGAAAACTTTCATGATGTCAGGCCGATCGCCCGAGGTTGAAAAAACTTCATTAATCATTTATCTTTTTATTTACTCTTTTGAGTATTTAGAGAGATGCTTTCGATTTGTTTTGTTTGTAGGATATATTTTTGAATTTTTAATCTAAATAAAATTAGGATTATTATTTTTTTCAAACTTACGAAGTTTTTTTAGACATACTACGTTGATAAAATTGGCCTAACCAATCAAACTAGAATTTTTTTTGTTCATATTCGATTGCATATTCGATCCTTTTTAAGGCCCAAGGATCTAATATTTTTTGCAATTGAACCAACTACTCCAATTTAGTTTTGATTGTAAGAGTGGGAAAAAAACGAAATGATTTATATATAAAAAAAGAAAATTTGAGAATTACATCTCATCTTCTTATTTGCTTGGAATGGAATAAAAAAAGTAGGCCAAAACTTAAAAGGTCACTCTTGATTATTTGAATTGTCAAAACAATATTTCTTTTTAAAAAAAAATAAAAGGGAGCACAATATCATGACAATTATGGAGTAGCAACCGTACCGTCGCTATAATGTATGAAAAATAAAATAAGAGAGATTGAAAATGAGAGAGTAAAAATTATAGTAAATGATGTGATATGATGTGGTATGATATGATATTTTACATGCACATGTCCGATTATCGCTTGGACATCATCGACGGCCTTCGGTCACCGTCCCGAATCAAACTATATCCTAGGGGGCACGGTGAACCTGTCGAAGATCGTGCATGCAAGGTACCACGTTATTTATTATGATTTTCACTCTCTCATTTTCACTCTCCCAATCATTATTCATAAAATAATTCAATTTTAACAAAAAAAAAAAAGGATTATAAATAAAATACTTTTTATATAAATATTTTTATCTGTTTAATCAATATAATTGATTGTTACAACATTGTAGTTGTCAATTAATTGACTAATTACCATTATTGAAGCATCTAATTAGTAGTTGCTATAATATTTTTAAACTGAATTGATTATGTTGATGTAATTTTGATCTAATTGAGCAATTTCAATTATTTTAATCTTTTTTATATATAAGTGTTGTTGAGCAATTTCAACTAATGTACCGTTGAAGCAGCTATTAGTAGTTGCATAAATTTTTAATTAAATTGAATTAATTTATTTTTATATATTATAACAGCTACAATAATGAGTATTTTTAATATGAGAAATATGATAGGCACTTTTTAATTTTTTTAAAAAAATAAAACTTTTGAGAATAATAAAAGACAAGCTTTTAATTTCTATCAGAATAGTATATAAAGAAAGAAAATTAATAATCATATCCTTAAATTTTATTTCCTTGTATTTTTGTTCAATTTGGATGGAATTAAACGCTTTCTTCTTTTCTATTTTCATCCAAGTGAATTTAAAAAATTACACTATTTAATATTCCACCTTTATTTCTCATGCTGTATATATTTCGACTCACTCCTTTTCCACATTTGCATTTCCTTCAAAGTATGCAGAAGAAATTGAAGATTCTCCATTTCAGTAAACACAAAATCACCTTTTATCTACAGATGATAACGGGTCTTATTCGAATAAGATTCTATATCCTCCATATTTATACCTTTCAGATATAAAATATCTATCTCCTTACCCATACTTATTAAAAGATCCGATATCTTATATATTAATAAATTTTATTATTTCTATTCCACTATTATCATTTAAAAAAAATATATTAGAATTAATATATATATAATTAGAAAATAGATTAGATATTTATATAATCTATTTTTAATATCAATAAAAAATAATTAACGAATTTAGAAAAAAAATTCGTTAATATATATATATATATAATATATATATATATATATATATATATATATATAATTTGATCGGATATTTGAATCGAATATCGAGTATTGATGATCTCTCTATATCCTTCTCCATTTAGATTGGATGTTAGATCATTCATTCAGGTTGGAAGAAATTATCCTTACATCCGTCATTTTTCAAACCCGACTTTGTAATTTGGAATTAAAGAGGGATCAATATGCAATTAATCGTCTGAGTACGGCATAGTCCTCAGCGTACCACACGTGCGTTCAGCGATCCTCGCGGGGGCCACCGCCACCTCCCTCCGAGGTAGCGGCCGGCGCTCTATCGATGACTTCGAAAATAAATAAAAATCATTTTTTACCGATTTTGTAAAAAAAAATGACTTCAGAAATAAATAAAAATCATTTTTTTTACCGATTTTGTAAAAAAAATGACTTCGAAAATAAATAAAAATCATTTTTTTATCGATTTTGTAAAAAAAAAAAGACTTCAGAAATAAATAAAAATCATCATTTTACCGATTTTGTAAAAAAAAAAAATCAAAAAAAAAAGTTTGCTGATGTGTCTATCGATCCTATAAAACCGACGGTTTTCCATAAATCTTCATTGCTTTGAAGCTTGAACAGATCGCTGGGCTGTTGCTGCTCTGCTCCTCTTCTTATTCTTCGTCTTCTTCTGCTCAATCTTCTTGTTCTGTTAGATCCTTTGCGGGCGATTCGAATTCTTTTAGGTAGATTCTGTTCCCTTCTCTGATTCGAATCCGACAGGATTTGGTAATGTTTGGTAGTTTGAAATGGACGTCTCGCGGAACCACAACGCTAGCGAATCCGCAGTCCGATTGCTCAGTGGTTTAACAGATTTGATTCTGAAGATTTGGTAGCGTTTTAGTATTATGAACAGTCGTAGATTTTGTCGTTCTTCTTCTGTAAAAAATGGCAGATTTTGATTTGTTTTGTTTGTTGCATTCGTTCTTGAGGTTTTGGGATGGTAAAGGTGTGATTTTTTTGGCGGCTTCTTTTTGTTTTAATGGCGGATGCAGGTGATGGATTAGAGCAGCGTTGGTGGGAGCTGCGGCGATGAAGAAGGCGGAGCGCGTTATCGAGGCGGCGGCGGCGAGGAGCGCGTCGTCGCGGGCGAAAAGGCGGAAGGTGGTGGAGGTTTCGGTGCCGCGGGTGGTCCGCATCTTCTGCGTCGACCACGACGCCACGGATTCGTCCGGCGACGAGGGGGGAGGGTGTCGCCGCGTGCGGCGGGTCGTGCACGTGGTTCCGTTGGAAGGCGCGGCGGAGGCCGTGAAGGGAAGAGCTGCAGCCGGGGCGAAAAGGAGGGCGGGATGGACGCCGCAGGCTGCGGCGGAGGCTAAGGGGGGCGGCGAGCCGAAGTATCGCGGCGTCCGGTGTCGGCCATGGGGGAAGTACTCGGCGGAGATCAGGGACCCAATTCGGCGCAACCGGTTGTGGCTCGGTACATTCAACACCGCCGAGGAGGCAGCGAGGAGCTACGACTGCGCCGCCATCAGGTTGCGTGGCCCTAACGCCATCACCAACTTCCCCATCGCGGCCGCTGCCACCAAGTCCGTCTCCTCTGCCCTGCCACCGCGTCGTCGGAAGTACTCAGACACCAACATCGCCTCCACATCCGGCGCGTACGATTCCGGAGAAGAATCTCCTCCCGACGTCACATCCCCGACCACCGTTCTCCGCCGCCTCTCCCCATCCTCTGCCGCCACCGCCACCGCCACCGCCACCGCCACCGCCACCGCACCGTCACCGTACCGCAACAAAAGTTCAAAATCCCGGCCATGGCCATCCCGCCACCGTTGGACCTAGGCGAGATCCTTCATTTCAAAGAAGAGGAGGCCTTCTTCGATGGCCTGCTCGGCTTCGACGCCCCGGAGCCGCTCGGTTTCTTCCGCGACCACGACGCGCCCATCGACTTCGTGGAGGAAGACCTGGACGACGCCTTTATCGGCTCAGGGCTCGAGGACTTCACCGCCGACGATCTTCCCGGTGACATCGGCGACTATTTGGCGGTCGACCCCTTCGCCGTCGTCTGATCCTTCACCTCCCGTCCCTGGAGAGCGATCAATAGGCCATTCTACGAAAATTATCCGATCATCTATGAATTTATTATATTTTTTATTTTTTATTTGGTATAAAAAATGTCTCCGTTAAACGACGTTTCGTAACGGATTCGGGCGAGGTTTCTAAGTATTTCTTTTCGGAATGAATTAATGTAAAAGAGCTTAATAAATAGATTATTTTTTTAAAAAAATGGAGTACCTGTGGGCCAGCCTACGTTCCAGAAAGACACGTGGTGATGAGTCATAGTCACTTAATGACCTCATCTTATCCGAATAATCGATTAAAATTTAATCGAATGGATCAGTATTAAAATTAAATCGAATCGGATTTTTTTCGCAGAAATTAAACCGATCTAATTTTAAAAAACAAAAAATGAATTTTGCAGAAATTAAACCGATCTAATTTTTTAAAAAAATCAAACAAATCAAATTTTAAATTCAATCGATTTATTGAGTTTATTTGATTTAGCTTAATTTTTTTCACCCCTACTCGATCATATTTATGTAATGGAGTGGACTAATTATGTTAGTTAAGGTAATCAAGTTAGATATTGAGTTGACATGATGCTCTAAAGAGTTGCCCCTAATGACAAGACGTTTGACACATTAATCAAGATTTCCTATTATGATGTATTGTAAGATATTTTTTTATTGAGATAAAAAATTAGGATATTAGTTATTAAGTGAGTAATGCATACTTTTGGATTTATTTTAGTGTGCGATAAAAGTTTTTTTATATGGTCAGAATAATCATCTCTAGTGAGAGTACAAACGAATGGAACATATTCATGAGTTTTTCTAACCGGATTGAAAAATATATGATTTGTATTCAAAATTATTGCATTTGAGTCAAACTTGAACATATTCAATAGTTTTTTCAAGCCGAATTCAAATCTATAATATTTTATTCGATTGCGAATGGCTTTGTTCACAAGTTGTTCACATGCCGAACTTCAATCGAATTATGATTATTTATATCAGTATTCTAAAAGGCGCTAGGCAGTGGAAATGATATCCATGCACTCTGCCTACCTATAAGGTATGACATTAGACACTCTTATCCATTGTGGGAGGTCCATGAATCCCTTGAATCATAACACAAAGTTCTTGAATCATTGGCTCTTGGATCTATGAGGGATTTCTTATCCAAAAAGAGAGTGTCATATCACCAGAAATTATATGGGTAAGACACATTTATTTGGTAGAATGAGTACGTATCAGATCGGCTATATTGTACTAAATCCCATTCTCAGGCATAGATGAAATAGTTAGATGCCACCCGGTCAGGAGATACTGAGGCCTCCTATCGAGGTTTACGGCTGATCGAGGAGTTTTTGAAGCATTTGATCGGAGCACATCTGCGATCGACCATGACTCGAAGACGTCTGGTCTAGATGACTGGTATGTGCTCGATCGTCTCGCACCCCTTTTGACTCATCATCATCTTGACTTTATCCTATGTGGAAGTTCTAGACGTTCCATATCACCAATCTCCCTTTCATGTCCAGTCGAATGAGGTAGGAATTCGACTGATCGGACGACGAGTGAATCGACATTGCCACATGGCTGGATGGTATCTTTGCATTTATTACACAATCACCCTGCGACATGGCATGCACTGGTGTGGTGTGACTTGGCGTCACAAGTCTTTATATGTGGCATGTCGTCACATTAAATGATGTGGGGGTATTTGTTCAAGGTCCCTTCTCGCCTAATGATTAGATGGGTCATTAAATGGGGGGATCGAAGAGTCATTCGTGGGTTAATGATTAACATCAATCAGCGTACTAGATCAAATGGTAGAGAAATGATCCCGCCCTTTTCCATTCTGGATCCGATGGCTCCCGCCGCTTGGAGGATAGGATAAATTAGGACTTTGTAGAAAAGATGCGCCATCATCACAAAAGCTCTCTACAATCACAACCAGCAACCTCATGTGTCCTTCGGCGATCGTTGTAAGTTTACCATTCGCAATTGTTTTGTCCTTCCTTCGCTTTAGCAGTCTTCTCTTCTCTATGGCATGGGTGCATCCCTTGTCTCCCTGGTATAAGGTAACTCATTCGACCCTTACAAGAGATTCCACGGAGGAGATGTAGGTAACCTCTGGCATTTCATCGAAATACTGAATTTGGATATCAAATGTGGATCTAGTGTCGCATTCACCACCGTCGATTTGTCTCACCTTTAACAGGCAACTTGTGGGCAGCCTTAGGTTTCCAATCTCGGAGTTTTATGTCGACATGTCAAATTATTTTCGCATCCCTTTGCATCAATTGACACCCAACACCTTGTGAATCCTTTGTAATATAGTCATCAATTTTAGGTTATACCAAGTCCCCCTTACACCTGTTTGTTTTCATTATTTGATTATCCCAAACAAATGGAACTCGGAGTGTTCTTCTTCATGGGTCAGAAGGGTCTCCATTTTTTAGATGGACTTCTTTCATCACACAAGCAATGGAAGAATCAATTCTTCTACTTAAAGCCGATTCAGCCGGTGACTTTCCCCACTGGCTGGCAAATAGAGTTGCCAAAGCAATTGCCACTCGAACGATACGAAAGACACCCTAAGTATAAAAGGGCAGTGTAGATTTTGTCGAATATGTGATTTGATGCCACCAAGTTGATTAAAAATTAAGGCCCACTCTATTGGGTTTGGTTGAGTCTGAATGTCGTCGATTTAACAGAGCCGCTCGGTTAGCCATGTTGAAATATGTTATCTTCTATGAAAACTAACTTAAGTAATTTTGGGTGCAGCTGCCATGATATCGAATGCTTCAATCAGCAAACAGACGAAATGGAGTTTAGAAGATTTAGAGGCACTCTTGACACTGGAAGTTTCGGAAGATGCGGTTAGCACCGCAGAGAGTTCAGTTGACCTACCACTTAAGAGGTTCACAATGGGGATGGGCTATGAGTTAGGTCCTTCCAGCCGACCAGTCGAGGAGACAACATACACTCCTGCAACACCCATGCTTCCCTCTATGATGGATAGCACGCTCATTTGGGAAACCTCGAGGCGTCGAGCGGGGGAAATGATGGTCACTATTGAAGAAACAATAGATAAGACGCCCCCCCCAACTAGCACAACTTCCATGCTAAAAAATTGTTCACCGAGCGACGTCCAAAATAGAAACGCCCCTCAATGCCAATTTGAAGCAGAGATGCAGCAAAACCCCTAGTAGTTTCTTTGGAGCCTATTTTGATATCTAGTTATCCTGCTCTTTCTCCTAGATCGTTGACTTCTTCGCATTCTAGTGATCTACTTGGGACAAAATCGGGCACCCCGGGGAGCACTTTCATCCATTTAGACATTCTACACACGCTCCTAGCTGAGACAACGATCCCTTATCCTCTGAGCTGGGACATGCTGACTCGGATCGCCACTATCTCGAAACCGATCAGCATTGTTGCAAGGCTTCCCTTTGACATTAGTTCGGCCAAGTCGGGACTTCCAGAATACGTTCACTCAGTTGAGAATGTGAGGCGAGCCAACTTATTATCCTTGATAAGGTCCAACACTATTCAGAGTAATTAAAGATCGTCGATTTGCTGGAAGTTAGTCGCTGTTCAAATTTTACTTTGTTGAAGGTACGCTGCTCGTGCTTGCTGCAAGAGAAAAAAACTTAATTCTCCTGCTCATTCATGTGTTCTTGTTTTATATATCTTTGGTCGGAGCATTTGGAGGTTCACAATCGGGTGCCCCACTTGGTGAGACACATTCAGGTGTTGCGGCAACAATTGGAAGACCTGCAAGCCAAAGCAATAGAACCTAGCCGAGTAGTAGAAGTAGCTGAGGCAAAGACGGCACACACGTTCATGAGGAAGCACAACTACAAGTGAGACTATTAGCTCGTTTGAGAGAGGAATTAGAAGCTGCCCAGACCAACATCACCGCTTGAGAGTGGATTTGGAGGCAATAACTGCAAAAGAGCAAGATATTATATAAACCTAGGTGATTCCTTTGGAGGTCGAGCAGGAGCGACTACAGGTCCAAGTGACCACTCAGTGCGACATTGATCGCCCGACAAGAAGAAAGAATCTCGAGTCTAGAGAAAGGTATATTTGATCTGCGTTACCAACTTGCTCGAGCGGCAGAAGCCATAGAGGCCTTAAAGGTCCAGGCTATTGAGGAAATAAAGAGTCGGGGTGAGGCCATTATTCAACTGGAGCTCGCCAAAGCTAAGTTGGTATCTTATAAAGCTAGAGAAGAAGATCGCTGAGCGGGCAAGCACGACTTCTTGCAATCACAAGAGTATTTCGACTCGCATGGAGCGCAAGTCTGAAATATGCTTGAACAAGGCTTTGAGGGGGCTATTAAGCAAGTATTCAAAGCAAGATTGATCGTGTCCGACACCTCCCTGGAATTCCTTGACATGCACAAGGTTTGGTAGGAGCTCCCATATTCAGAGAAGACTAATAAATGATAAGGCTTGTTCAGTTAGGAAGGATTAGTATATGGGTAGCCAAGCAACCATTGGTAAGAAAGTCTATTTTTGTAAGAAAACTTCTGCACATTTTGTATTTTATTTGAAGATACCTTATTATTTACATATAGGATTCAACCTTGTCTGCATAGTCACTGAGAATTTCAACTGAGCAAACCTTGTATTTTTTTTTTGCCTAGAATTGCAATAGGAATTGACCATGACATTCCATTGCCCAAAGGGTATGATACCGACTGTAAGGTCGTAGTTCGGCCCCATCCCGAAAGCCAGAGTATGATCCAATCAGACATAGTCAGGATACTCAACTAAAGACTTCGACGTGTTGGTTAGCTCCCACTCAAGGAGGTTGAGCTCTTAAGAGGGCTTTGGTGCTTTGGTTAGCTCCTGTTTGGGGAGGTTGAGCCCTTAAGAGCACTTCAGCACTTTGGTTATCTCCCGCTTAAGGAGGTTGAGCCCTTAAGAGCACTTTGGGACTTATTTATTTGGTTGAAGAAACTCCAACTTACATGATTTTTTCATTCAAAAGAGTTGATTGTACATGTTAGTCAATTTATAGCAAAAAGGAGAGTACACAAAAGATACTTATAAAACTACTGAGTTTTGTAGGGTTGTAAGTGGTTTGCTCTCCATGGTCAATCCATCATTTTTCCTTTAAGGTTTTGCAAGTAGTAACTCCTGGAATTCAACTTGGTGGTAATCTTATATGGACCACCCCACTGTGGCTCTAGCTTGCTAACATTTCCAACCGGCTTCATTTGCGTCATATAAGGTCGCCTACTTGAAAGGCTCGAGGAATGACTCTTTTATTTATAGGGGTTAACCATCTCTATTTTATCAACCTTACTCAAGCAAACTGAATTCTCTTAAATAGAACTCGTTTGCTAATCCAGCCATTACTAGTTGACTAGTGTCAATACAATCGATTAACAACTGTTGAATTCGAATATTACAGCCCAACGTTCGAATTCAGTCGACACCAGTCGACTGCATAGAAAGATCAGCCGACTGATCTTTCTGTGCCCTCAATCAGTCGACTAATCCCATACTAGTTGACTGGTAAAATCCTAAACCTAGGATTTTCCTTCCTGAGTACATTTCACATGCACTCGGACCCTCACGACTCATTTGACTCTTCTTTGCAGTCTTGATTATTACCTTCAAGCCTTCTTCACTTTGGCTCTCGTCCCTCGGATGTATATAAGCCCGCGACTCGTCTCCATGTCATCTTTCGTGTATGGCTCGAAGTACGCTTTCCTTTGCTCATCGTTGTTGCCTGTCCATGGTTTCTTGGATGCACCATCCTTCACCAGATCGGAAGCCATCAAGTTAAGTTTATGTGTATCCTACAGAACCTGCACACTCAAATACATATATCAAATAGAAGGGTGAATCTAAATTAAACCCTTTGCCCAAACATCAAAACACATGGTCCTACGAATCATAGATTGCCTCAACAATCTCTCCCTTTTTGATGTTTGACAATATGTTTAAGTTAGAGAAAACATATAGCAAATAAACATGTTAATAAATTGGACTTACGTTGCCAAGGCTACACCTTAGACTTACACCACCAATGCATATGCAAATGCAATGCAAATAATGCATGGAATCCTATCATAAGGTTCCTCAACACCTAACCTCCCCCTTAAATTAGGAATTTTACCAAAGGTCTTTTAAAGAACCTATCCCAAGACTCCCCCTACACTTAGAGTTACCAAGGGCTTTTTAAGAACCTATCATAAAGCTCTCCCTTTGCCAATAAATAAACAACAAAGCTCCCCTTTCACCTAAGCTCCTCCTTGAGCTAGGATTCTTGCAAAGGTGCATAAGGTTTTCTCAATTAAACCATAATTCTCCCCCTTTGCCATACATAAAAACAAAATCCAACAATATCTCAATTATTGGATTCATTAACCTCAAGTGATCATAAACATAATGAATTAACCCCCATAAGATTATACAATGTTTACCATCATTTGAACACTTTTTGACTACTAAAAAATAGTTTCAACATGTATCAGTCGACTAACACCCTGCTGTAGTTGACTGACCCCGTCGAAAGAACCTTACAATAGCTTTTTCACTCTCGAAAGCATTGTTATCAGTCGACTGATTCTTTGCACCAGTCGACTGACACCTTATATCAGCTCATTTTTGCATTCTGAATCTAATTTCAGAAATGCACCAATAAATCCACAGATCTTTAAAAATTTTCAAATTTTATAGAGAGTACTATGATATCTGTGTCTATTTAGAAAAAATACATTTAAAAATATACATATCTCGAATCCTAAGATTGACAGAAAATCCAAAACTAGCTAAATGACTCATATAAATCTTGACTAAAATCCTAGTTTTGGCCTCCTCTTGATGTATTTGCCCACACCAAGCCACAATACATTTCTAGCATTGTTTTATATGATATCTATACATCAAAAATTAATTTTCATCCAATATGACCCCAATATCATATTTCTTACATAAAACACAAACCACATGTGACAATCCCTTAGGTTTGAGATTCAAATTCATCTCCAAACACTTTGACATATTTCATGGCCCATCTAGACTCTTAAGTAGTAACCACTTGAGATCCATTGATCATGTGTCCCAAATTGGCTCATTGAGCTTCCCTAGAGCTCCTAGACTTAGCCACCTCCCTAGGTGACTCATCCACAACCGCTAGGGCACACCGGTATACCTCTTGTAATTCTTGGCCTACCAACTTAATTTTCTTAACCGTAAACACTTTGTCTTTGGTTGTGTCTTCTTTCCCTTAATGAATTTCCCTTGTCATTTTTAAACTTTTATTTACTATAGTCATATGCTACTCTAGCATAAGACCTGCCCTTAGCCTTGGAGAGATTAGATCGGTATCTCAAACCTGATCTATCATTGTTGGATTTTTAGCTCCCAACAATTTATCTAATCCTTTGGATCCAACAATAAATCTCTCTAGGGGTTTCTCTAATCTATCAAGTTTTGCCTTCAAAGCTTGATTTTGTCTTTCTAGGGTTCTTGTTGATGTAGTCTGACCTGATTGTTGTTTTGGTGTTGACACCGATTTAAGTTTAGGTGAGTAAGATAAGTTTGGCTTAAGTCCTGGTCGGGGACTGGGCACGAATCCCGGTGAGTGAAGTCGGGTGACGGAAACCTCGATAAGTGAAAACGGGTCCTGGTGAGTGAAGCCAGGTGACGGAAACTCTAGTGAGTGAAGCCGGGTGACGGAAACCCCGGTGAGTGAAGCCGGGTCCTAGCGAGGGAAGCTAGGTGAAGGAAACCCTGGTGAGTGAAGCCAGGACCTAGCAAGGGAAGTTAGGTTGAACAAAGTCCCGGTGAGTAAAGCTAGACACGAAGTCTTGGTCCGGGGGACTGAGCATTGAGTATACTGGTTGGAGAAGGGCACGTGAGCTCTTTCTCCGAGACCAGAATGAGTCAGAGAAGGCTAGGGAGCCTGTTCTCTAGACTTATGGTTGAAATGGTCGGAGCTGGATCAGTCTGTGGTTCGATCAGGGAGTTGGCACTAACTCCTGGTTGTGGATCGGTCTGGTGACCGATCCAGGGCATTTGATCGTTCTTGTAACGCCCCAAAATTTCCATTTTAAGTTCTTAAAGTCCTTAGAACTATTTAAAAATGGTTTAGAAATATTCTAGATATTTTTAGGAATTTTTAGAATATTTTTATGGAATTTTCCGAGTCCGTTTAGTATTTTTACTAAAAGAAATAGAGTTTTCGGCAAAAAGTTGCCTGGACGAGTTTTGAACCCGAGACCTCTCATGGGATCAACGATTTAAGTTGGTCGGGTTAACCAGGCGCCCCAGCAGGGGTGTGCTGAAAGAAAATAGAGAGATATTAAGTTAAGTTATAAGTTGGACTTAAATACCCCTTGGTATAAATAGAAGAACTTAAGTGGGGGTTTTATTTTTGGTTCGGTAACTTCTCCCCCCTCCTCACCATCCGCCGACCCCCTCCTCCCCTCTCTTGTGCGCACGCCAACCACACCAAGCCTAGGGCTTCCCTCCGGTGGCCGGCCAAGGCTCCTCTCCGAGAGAATTTCCTATATTCGGAATCCCCGCGACGAGAGGAACGCGTGAGCGCGAAGAAATCTCCGAGACTTCGAGTTTCTCCGGAACCTCCGACGCCGTTCTTGGTTGTAAGTCCAAGATATCGAAGTAAGTACTGCTCACCTGCAGTAAGAGGCGGTTTTCCGCAAGATTTTCCCGTTAGAAAGTTAAAATGCAATTTTTCTTAAAGTTTATGATTTTGCATGTAATCCTAGGTTGATCCATGCTTATATAAGTTTGATTAAGCACCCTATATGAGGTTAGGGGCTAAGAAGAGTTATGAGAAAAGAAAAGAGAAGATAAAGATAAGAAAAGAAAAGGCCAAGGCCTTAAGAAATCCCCAAAAGTCAAGACTTAGGGATTTGGGCACACAAGGGGCTCGTTAAAATGCCAAGGCATTTAAAGATAAGAAAGAAAAGAAAGAAAAGCTATTTTATTTTCTAAGGCCAGTACCCGGCGTCCAAGGGCGTCGTTAAAGAAATCCAGGTGTCCAATTCCAAGGTCTTGGCCCTGGTAGACCAAGGTCTGCTCTATTAGGATTGGTGGCTCGCTACCCCAACCTTTTAGGGAACGCGCATAAGATGGTACTTACGTCTTAAGTGGATCCAAGTGAGATATTATTTTCAAGTATATGCTTTAGCAAAGTTTTCTAAAGTTTAAGAAAGTTTTCTAAAAGTTAAAGAAAGATTTAAAAGTCAAAGAATTGCTAAAGTTTCAAGTTAAGCCAAGAACAAGTAAGTTAAGACTTATTAGTGCTTTAGTATGCATGTCTTGAGTTATACATGTTGTTTTAGTGTTTCTTTTAAGCATAAAAGTATCTCATGTGATTTCACATTGTTTTAAAAAGCATGCTTGCACATTTCGAGATTTTGTGAGCTAGATAGTACTTACTAAGCTTTTGCTTATTAGTTGCATTTCCTCTTGCTGCAGGTAAAGGTAAAGGCAAGCAATTCTGAAGGAAGGCGACAAGGCGGTGCTGAGTGACATGTGTGTGGTGGCTGACCTTGGAGAGATCCTTGGGACAAGATGAATAAAAGACTCAAAGTGTATTTATTATAAAGTCTTAGTTTGAGTTAGATCATATAGCATTTATCCAAGTAATTGCGTTTTAGATATTTTGCATGTCTTAAAACCATGAGTAAAGATTCTATGTCATTTTAATTAGCATACATATCCTTATGATGACATTGGATGAGTATGAGTGTGAGTAGTTTTGAATATTGATACTTGATGGAGCTATTTGATGCATATGCCAAGATATTGAGAGTTTCCCTTTGAATCAAGTTATTATTGCTATAAATATGCTTAGAGAAGTTGCATTACATCCCAACATGCTTTAGTGAGGTGTAGAACATGTGTTTTGGTATTATGAATGCATAGGAGTTAAGTTTGGTACAAAACTTTAGTTAAAAGTTCATATAGATTTTCATAACTTAATTACTTCCGCAAAAGTTCTAATTTCGAGTTTATGAAGTTGTTTTGATTGGCTAAAATGTTTGGGAAACTAGTATAGAGTACAGAAATGGTGTTGTGTCTTTGTATGACTTGAAACTATATGTTTTGTGGACTTTTGAAACAAAGTTCGAATCTGAATTTCAGGTTTTTCAGGCGTGCCAGTCGACTGGTTCAGTATCAGTCGACTGCCCTATCGAACAGTAGCTTCTGTTCGATGCATCAGTCGACTGCCAAGAGGCCAGTCGACTGGTGCTGCGCCCAGAAACTTTCTGTGGCCGATACCAGTCGACTGGTTAGATCGCAGTCGACTGGCATTGCAGAGAAGTTCTATAGATGAAAAGAAGTGTGCCATTATATCATGCATGACTACTAGAGTTAGAATATCATCCCTAGATGGATTTAAAAGAAAAATAAAGAAGTTCCGCATTCTTAGTCGTGCAATAGAGTCAAGATAGTAGATAAAGTAGCGGACCGTCTAAGGTAGAGAAGGCGGGTCGCTACAGTTCTGGTGAACGATCAGAGAGAGATCAGAATGTTCTGTTTAGCTTCTGATCATTTTGGTGAACAATCAGAGAGAGATCAGTAGGGTCTGGAGAAAACCCTGATCGGTCAAGGTGACCGATCAGGGTCCTCCTGGACCGATCAGGATGGTCCTGATCGGTCCAGAGGTGACATGATCGGTCACTGTGACCGATCAGGGCACAACCTGATCAGTCAGGTGACCGATCAGGTCAAGGAACCTGTGGGTTGTGGTTTGAAATCCCAGTAAGTTGGTGGATCGGTCAGGTGACCGATCCCCGATCTCTGATCGGTCAAGGTGATCGATCAGAGCTTCCCTGGATCGATCAGGCAGGAGCCTGATCGATCAAGATCTTCACTGATCGGTCTAAGTGACCAATCAATGTCTGATAACTTTAATTTGAAAACGTTGTCAGACTTCTGATAATGCTCTTAATCGCTTCTGATTTTTCTATTACACTGCTGATTTGTTTTTGATTTGCTGTGCTAAGCCTTTGATGAGTGTGTAGGTAATGCAGGGATGACACAAACCAAGAAGGTCGGTCAATTGGTGACTTTCGCTTCGGTCAGGTTTGTTTGTTTCCATTCGCAGGATTTAACGGCCTCTGGAAGCGGGCTGGCAATTGTCTGGAGGAGCTGGCGACTGACCTGAGGCTCGGCTGAAGAGGTTTCAGTGGACTGAGCCCAGTAGAGGTCAGTGGGTTGGTGACGGAGGTTGTTGCAGATGCTCTGGTGAGCTGCAGACGCGCCTGGTGAGCTGTAGACGCGCTTGGGATGATCTGGCGATGGGCAGAGGTTTAAGAGATGGATAGCGAAGAAGAGACAGTAACTCTTGCAAACTCAGAGAACTTTGAATCGGTTTGAGAGCTTCACATGTTGATCAGCAAGCAGACACAAAGAGCTGAAGGTTCTTGCGTGAGAGTTATGCGGGGTTGAGCTATGTGAAGTGTTCTCTTCTCGTTGCGCTTTCTTTGCCTGTGCTTAAGCTTGGTCTGTAAGTTCTTTCTCGAGTCTTTGTGTGCTTAATCTGATATCATTCTTGAGACTGTTGTGGAGAGGTTTCTCCACCGAGAAGAAGGTTCTATTCTATTGAATTTCGGGGGCTTGATCTGCCGACAATCAAGGGATTGCCCACCTCACGAGCACGCCAAGGAGTAGGGGCAAGTTATCCCCGAACCTTGTAAACCTTCTGAGTTAGCGTTGGTTTTCTGTTTGTTCTTTTGTTTCTGTCTTTCTGTGTTTTCTTCCGCTGCTAACCCTAATCGCAGAAACTTCAAAGAAGCAATTGTTTGTGTGTATGACTATTCACACCCCCCTCTAGCCATCCAAGGTTCAACAAGTGGTATCAGAGCTTGGGACTCTTGCCAAGGGTTTAACATCCGAAGAGCTTACAACAATGGTGATGAGGGAAGGTTTCAGCACCAACCGACCCCCTTTCTTCGATGAGGCTGATTTTTAATATTGGAGATCACGAATGGAATACTACCTCAAGACGGATATAGGTATGTGGTTCTCTGTGAAGAAGGGATTCACCCCTCCAATAGATGCTGAGGGAAAAGAGTTGGACTCATCAAGATGGTCGGCCAAGCAAACCCGGAAGGGAGAAGCTGATACAAAGGCTGTGGTCACCCTGCAGTGTGGGATGACCAAGGAGCAGTTGATCAAAGTTGATCCCTTCACCAGTGCCAAGGACCTATGGAACAAGCTCATTGAGCTTCATGAAGGCACCCGTGATTCAAGAATAGCCAAGAGGGATCTTTTCCTCAACCAACTCCAAAACCTCACCATGAAGGAGTCCGAAACGGTAAGTGAACTCCATGGCCGATTCAAAGAAATACTTAATGGCTTACATTCCATCGATGAGAAGGTCGAGAATCGTGACCTTGTAAGGTACGTACTCAAATCCTTTCCTAGGAATGTTTTGTGGTCATCCATGGTGGATGCCTACAAGGTATCCAAGGACTTATCTATTGTTAAGATAGATGACTTATTTTGTGAAATGGAATTACACGAGATCACTAACAAAAGCCCCAAGGAAAAGGGGATTGCTCTTGTGGCAGGGGACAAGGCCAAGAAGAAGGAGAAGGAGGTTTCATCTTCGTCATCCGAATCCGAGGAGGATGGAAGTGAGTCTTCATCATCCAAGATGGCTAACTTCGTAAGAAGGATAATGAGGAAGATACGCCACTACAAAGGGAAAGGTAACATTAGTGAAGTTAAAGTTGATAAGTCTAACTTCACATGTTTTGAGTGTAGCAAAAAGGGGCATTACAAGAATGAATGTCCAAAACTAAAGAAGAAGGAGGAGAAATCAAAAAGGAAGAAGAAAGCCTTGAAGGCCACATGGGATGAGTCTTTATCTAGCTCATCCGAGGAGGAAAAGGAGGAGAAGAGCACTCGCCATTTAGCTCTCATGGCTATAGAAGATGTGGAGAGCAGTGACGAAGCAAGTGAGCCATCAACCGCGGGTACATCATCTTCGGATGATGAAAAGGTAATTTCTCCTGAGTTGGATAAATGCTATAGAACCATTGCATCTTAACTAATTTGTTAAAGAAATCTAAGGAAAAAGTGAAGTCTTTAAAAGTAGAAGTAGAGCAATTAAAATCCTCTAAGGATGAGGATATTGATGACTTACATGTGGAAGTCCTAGAGAATGAGAACAAAGCCTTAAAGAGTGAAGTGGAGAAACTCAAGAGTCTTCTTGAGAAATTCTCAACTAGCTCCAAGACTTTGGACATGATCCTAAACGCTCAAATAGCGGTTTACAACAAGGCCGATATAGGTTACCGACCTAATGAACCAACCTTTGTTTCATTGATGTCAAGAACCCATGTTAGATCATCAAAGGCTTCTAGGGTTCAAAAGAAAATGACTAAGGCATGGGTGCCAAAATCATGCATTGAAGGTGCATTAGGTCCCAAGGTTTGGGTACCTAAATCTTTTATTTTTTGTATTGTGTAGCATTGATTGAGGGGGAGCATCTATCAACTTGGTTTGTTGATAGTGGGTGCTCCGAACACATGACCGGGGATAGATCATTGTTCACTACCCTACAAAGCAAAAGTAGAGGTAATGTATCATTTGGTAATAATGATAGCCTTAAGGTTGTAGGGATAGGAGACATTCAAATATCTGAATGTCTTAGAATTAAAAATGTCCTTCTAGTCAAGGGGATGACTTTCAATCTCCTAAGTATCAGTCAATTGTGTGATGCGGGTTACACAATGGAATTCCATCCAAGTCAATGTCTAGTTAGACAAAATGACAAACTTGACACGGTACTAGTAGGCACAAGAATAGATAATATTTATCAAGTTTCTTTTAAAAGTGCTATTAATGCTTCTATTAAGTGTTTCATGTCCAAAGAAGAAGAGTCTACACTTTGGCATCGGAGGTTGGCACATGTGAACATGAAGAATATCCGAAAATTGGCCAACAAAGGACTTGTTCGTGGCTTACCAAGCATCAAATACGAAAAGGAGAAGTTATGTGATGCATGTCAAATAGGTAAGCAAACAAAAGCATCTCACAAAGGTAAAAGCGCTGTAAGTACCTCTACTGCCTTAGATTTACTACATATGGATTTGTTTGATTGTAGTACTATAATCTCTTTGAATGGTAGTAGGTATTGCTTTGTGATCATTGATGACTATACTAGATATACTTGGACTTATTTTCTAAAACATAAGGATCAAACTCTAGATGTTTTTATTTCTTTTTGTAGAAGAATTAAAAATGAGAAATCTACAACAATTAAAACAATTAGGAGTGATCATGGAGGAGAATTTCAAAATCATAGATTTTTAGAATTTTGTCAAAAAAGAGGATATAGACATGAGTTCTCTACTCCTAGAACACCACAGCAAAATGGTGTTGTAGAGAGGAAGAACCGAGTCTTACAAGAGGCTGCACGAAGCATGCTCAATGAGTACTCTTTACTGAGCTACTTATGGGTTGAAGCTGTAAACACAATTTGTTATGTGCAAAACCTAGTCCTCATTCATAGATTTTTAGGGAAGACTCCACACAAACTTTGGTTTGGAAAACCACCTACAGTTAAACATCTCCGGGTGTTTGGGTGTAAGGTGTTCATTCTAAACACCAACGATCATCTTGAAAAGTTCACAGCAAAAGCTGATGAAGGGATACTGGTCGAGTATTCCCTTGTCAGCAATGCTTATCGAGTCTACAACAAGAAATCTAGATTAGTTGAAGAATCTTCTGATGTCATTTTTGAGGAGATCCTAAATGCAATTGATCAATCAGAAGATGTAGAGGGAGTTCAATTCGAACTTAGGAGACTAGGTTTAGATGAGAGTCGAAGTGTTGGAAATGTTGCGGATGAATCTAATGATGGTGAGCCTAGACAACATGTAGCTTAGCCGAACCCTGAGTCTGAGCCTGTGTCTAGTGACACCATCCAGGAAGCACCTCCAACACCAAGGCAAACTAGGTTAGCCTCTAGTCATCCCCAAGATCAAATTGTTGGAGATATCCATCATGGGGTTAGAACTAGATCATTCTTTAGGAATGAGGCCAATGAGGTTGCCTTAATTTCAGAAATTAAACCTAGAGTAGTTGATGAGGTATTGCATGATCCCGATTGGATTATCGCTATGCAAGACGAGTTAGGTTTAAGAGAAGCCAAATTTGGGACTTAGTTCCTAGACCTAAGAAGACCACAATTATTGGAACCAAATGTGTCTTCAAAAATAAATTGAACCATAAGGGAGAAATCGTAAGAAACAAGGCACGCTTAGTAGCCAAGGGTTATAGTCAAGTTGAAGGCCTTGATTACGATGAGACCTATGCTCCCGTGGCCCAATTAGAATCCATTCGGTTGATTCTTGCATTTGCAGCACATAGAGGTTTCAAACTCAATCAAATGGATGTTAAATCGGCCTTCATAAATGGTTTCATAAGAGAAGAGATCTATGTTGAACAACCTCAGGGGTTTGAAAATTCTGAATTTCCAAACCACATATTCAAGCTCAAGAAGGCTCTTTACGGCCTAAAACAAGCACCTCGGGCTTGGTATGAGCGGTTGTCGACATTCCTAATTGAAAAAGGCTTCGTGAGAGGACAAATTGACCCTACACTATTTCTACGAAGAGATGGTGACAATATATTTGTAGCCCAAGTATATGTCGATGACATAATTTGTGGCTCCAACAACAAGGGTTATTTGAACGAGTTTATTGGACACATGGAGAGTGAATTTGAGATTAGTCTAGTGGGAGAATTGACTTTTTTCCTTGGACTTGAAATCAAAAGACTCGAGACGGAATCCATGTGCATCAATCTAAATATACTCAAGAGATGCTCAATAAATTCAATATGAGTGACTCTAAAGAGGTAACCACTCCCATGACGACAAACACAAGGTTAGACAATGATGAGAGTGGGAAGCCCGTTGACCTAACCCAATATCGAAGTATGATAGGTAGTTTGCTATACCTCACAGCTAGTCGCCCTGATATTCTTTTTGCTATGGGTATGTGCGCTAGATACCAAGTTTGTGCCAAGGAATCTTATTTAATCGCTGTAAAGAGAATTTTGAGATACCATTAGGGCACAATTGGAGTCGGTCTTTGGTACCCCCGTACAGAGTCGTTTGACTTGATTGACTATACCGATTCCGACTATGCTGGGTGCAAGTTGGATCGGAAGAGCACAAGTGGGGGTTGCCAATTTTTAGGATCATCTTTAGTAAGTTGGTCAAGTCAGAAGCAATATTGTGTTGCTCTCTCCACGACCGAGGCAGAGTATATCGCCATAGGAGAGAGTGTATCACAATTATTGTGGTGATACATACACTAGAGGACTATGGATTATCCTACAAGGGTGTGCAAGTGTTGTGTGACAACATAAGTACAATAAACCTTACAAAGAATCCAGTCTATCATTCAAGGACCAAACACATTGAAGTGCGTCACCACTTTATTAGGGATCATGTTGCTAGAGGAGATATTGTACTCTCACACGGGGAGTCAAAATCGAATCTAGCGGACATTTTTACTAAACCACTTCCTGAAAATGAATTTAGTTTCTTAATGAGGGAGTTGGGAATGTGTCATGCTCAATAGGTTTAAAAAAAATTAAAAAAAAAACCCCTTCATGATCATTTCAAATTGTTGGGCAACTTGGGAACATCTCACAAACACTATAAGGGTTAACAAAATGTTTTTGATTGCTAGAAATGAGGTGAGATGTTAGGATCAACCTAATTACTCAAAATGTTCATGCATCTCTTGAGCAATTAGGTTGAAGAGACAAAAATCATTAATTTGACCAAGTATGGGAAAAACCAATGCATAATACATGTGTATTTGGTTCTTGTTGGACCTTGGATGGCTAGAGGGGGGGGTGAATATAGCCAGACACAAAAATCGCTTTGGCTTTTGAACTTCTGCACTTAGGGTTAGTAGCACAGCGGAAGCAATACAAAACAGAGATGCAGAAATTAAACCCTAAACTAAGCACAAGCACAAAACGCTAACCAAGAGGATTTACAAGGTTCGGGGATAACTTGCCCCTACTCCTTGGCGAGCCCGTAAGGTGGGCGATCCCTTGATCGTCGGCAGATCAAGCCCCGGAAATCAGGATAAAATGCAACCTCCTTCTCGGTGGAGTAACCTTTCCACAACGTTTCAACAGGATGTAGATATTAAGCACAATGAAACACAAGAAGGAACCTTACTGAGCACTTAGGACAGCAAGAACACAAGTGAACTCCTCACCGAGCTCCACTCAGCACAGATCTCATGTAAGAACTCCCTTCTTCGTGTCTTCTTGCTGATGGACTCGCCAAGATCCTTGTTTTTTCTTCCAAGCGCTCACATATCAGAAGGTTGCTCACAAGGATGTAACAATAACACTCAAGCACAAAGCAACACGTAGAGAGCTCTCGACACAGCCCAGCCAAACTCCTTAAGTTTCTGTCTGTTCGTTCTTTTTGCTCCTCTGCTTCCTGCTTTGTCTTAAGCTTCCTCTCACCATCGCAAGCTTCATCAGCATCCACTGAGCTAGCCTGAACCCACTGACCTCCCTGAGCACTCAGTCCACTGAAGACCTCCTCTCCAGCTGAGCCTCCGTCAGTCGCCAGCTGCGCCAGTTGCCGTTGAAACCTGAGAAGGAGAAACAGCCAAACCTGCTCAACGAAAAGCCTCCCATTGACCCTCCTTGAGTGTTTGAATCACCTGCTATCACCTGCGCACTTCAACAGAGGCTTAGCAAAGCATATCACAAAGAATCGGCAGTGTATCAGAAAAAGCGTAGAGAAAATAGACGCGATCAGAGCGTCTGATAGTGATCAGAGTGAGCCTGATCGGTCACCAGACCGATCCAGACTGCAGAGCCTTCTCCTGCTCTTATACGCCCGAAGCCCTGAACGGTCACCCGATTGATCAGGCTGCGCCCTGATCAGTCACCAGACCGATCAGGATGGTCCCAGATCGATCAGGCTCCAGCCTGATCGGTTATAGTGAGAAGCTCGCATCAATTGAACGTTCACCAAAACGATCTGAACAGTGTTCCAGATCGGTCACTAGATCGATCAGGAGTTGAACAGAAGCCAACCCAAAACTCTCTGTTCTCTCCCTGATCGGTCACCAGATCGATCAGGAGCCGAACAGAAGATTTTCTGTTCTCTCCCTGATCGGTCCCCAGACCGATCAGGCGTCGAACAGAATACACCCAAGGCCTCTGTATGTTCCCTGATCGGTCACCAGACCGATCAGATATCACTGGATCGTTCACCAGACCGATCCATGAAGGAGCATCGTGCCAACTTCCCTGATCGGTCACCAGACCGATCCAGGCCAAGCCAAATCCACTCCAAGTCAAGAGAACGGGCTCCCAGCCTTCTCTGACTCGTGCTCAGTCCCCCAGACCAAGACTCCATGCCCAGTTTCACTCACCGGGACTTCAACCTAGCTTCACTCACTAGGACCTGACTTCACTCACCAGGGTTTCGGTCACCCGGCTTCACTCACCGGGACTCAGCTTCACTCATCGGGATTTCAACCTAGCTTCACTCACTAGGATTTCCATCACCTAGCTTCACTCACCAGGACCCGGCTTCACTCACCGAGATTTCCATCACCTGGCTTCACTCACCAGGACCCGGCTTCACTCACCGAGATTTCCACCACCTGGCTTCACTCACCAGGACCCGGCTTCACTCACCGGGATTTCCATCACCTGGCTTCACTCACCAGAACCCGGCTTCACTCACCGGGATTTCAACCTAGCCCTCCAAGCTAGGACTTTTCACACCTAGCCCTCCAAGCTAGGACTTTTCACATGCCAGTGTGCGATCTCCCGATCCACCTGGACTTAATCCGAATTCAACCAAACTTGAATCAAACTTAAATCTGTGTCAAACACCAAAACAACAATCAGGGTCAGACTGCACCAACAGTTCCAAGAACATACTTGGACATTCCAATCAAGGAAACTTGATTGGAGTTTTGTTGTTGATACAAACTTGATTTCAATTGGTTGGATATTCTGATTGAATTTGACTTCATTTGGTTGGAGCATTGTTTTGACAACAGAAAGGTTGTAAATTCATAAGGAATCAATTCTAGTTGTATTTGAGGTTGAGAGGGATGTTTTGAAACGAGAGTTTCTGAAATGTCAGAATCCCATCTGAAATCTGATCGGTCTATGGACCGATCAGATATCTCCTCAGAATACTTCTGTGTCGATCAAACCTCTTAATAGACCAAACCTGATCGGTCCACCGATCGATCAGGCTATTCCTGATCGGTCAAACAGACTGATCAGAGATGATTCTGATCGGTCAGTAGACCAATCAGGAAGGTTCTGTAAGAAATCCACAGAAAGCCTCTGTATCGGGCCTGATCGGTCCAATGACCGATCAGTCTATTCCTGATCGGTCAGACTGACCGATCAAGGTTGCTTTTGATCGGTCCACTAACCGATCAGGAAGCCCACAGAAGCCTTCTGTCCGGTTATGTATGGATCGATCTGCAGACCGATCAGGGACTTCCTTGATCGGTCACGCAGACCGATCATAACCCACTTTGACTGATCAGGATCTAACCTGATCGGTCTGGGTACTCTGGATCGGACGGTAGATCCGATCAGGAGCATTAATTTTGGTTGGTGATCGGTCAACCAACCCATTAAATCACTCTTCCTCTCCTTTCTTCAACCCTAGGCGCCGAAACCCCCTCTCATCTTCTTCTTCTTCCTGCACAATTTGTGAGAGCTTCCTCTCCTTCTCTGTGAGTTTTCAGTGAGCCCTCTGTCTGTGAGCGCTCGGCGAGCCATCACTCTGCGAGGTCTAAGCTACTGAGCTCTTGTCTCTACAAGCTCCTGAGGTCCTCTTTCTGCTGCGCAAGTTTCAGAGAGCTCTTTCACCTGCGCAAGTTCTTGCGAAGCTTCCTCTCAACCAACTCAACCAACTTCATGGCTCCAAAGTAAGATGTTTTGTGGGTTTGTTTTTCCTTCCTACTTGCTCTATATTTGTGTATGTTGGGAACTAACCATTAGCTTCATCTTCTTGTGTCGTGGCCCTAAACTTACCCATGTTGGTTGTGTGGTTGTCGTGACCTTAATCTCACTTGATCAATTTTTTTTTTTTGCCGTGCACTTCACTTGATCACTTCCATTCGTTTGTCGTGACCTATTTCCAACCCTTAGGAAATATTCCAAGGGGAAGGCCCCTGCTGAAGGAACTTCCAAGTCCAAAGCTCCTTCTTCATCATCTAGACCCTCCCAATCCGGTAGACCCCAACCTTCTAGCAGTCCTAGATTTCTCAGTGCCTTCTTCGAACAAAGGTTTCTCAATACTACCTTTAAACTCCTCCCCTATCGAACGGTGAATAAATCTTTTGTATATGAACATTGTCCCTCGGTAAGACAGGTTATTGAGTACTATAATCTGGAATCATTTCTTTTCCTTGAACGCGATGTCAACGTTGACTTAGTATCAGAATTTTATTATAATCTTTTTCCCACTATTGGCACTCATGCGTATACTACCCGAGTGGCTAGGACAAACTTAGATTTTACTTACTCTAATTTCATAGAGTATCTGGGCTTTCGTCGATCGCCTAATATCTATCCCCTTTTCCCTACCATTCCAGCCCCTTTACCAGTTCCATTCTTGGGAGTCACCCTGAATTCCATTTACGAGTACTTTTTTGGACATCCCAGGTCGGATGGCCTTGATGAGCTAGCCCCTGATTTCCCCACTTTTGCTGCTCTTAGACTTTCCCCGACTGATTATATTCTTTTCAAGATTATCACCAACTGTCTTCTGCCGATCACCTCGAAACCCTTATCCGAGATCCGCCCTTTTCACTGTCTGATGCTCTATGGGATGCATCGTCATTTGGATTTTGACATCATGGAGAGTATCTTCGAGTCCATCATCTACTATAGGGAACCTGGGTGTCGCACCGTTTATATGTCGTTGGTCACATTATTACTGACTGGCTCCAGTCAGTCGGTATCGATGTGTCCAGGCAGGACTGTGCCGATGGTTCGGCAAGACTGCAGACTTGGGAGAAGCGCGTTTGCCAAGTCTGGCATTATTGCCGATCCTCAGGGCCTTAGGTGGAAGGATGGGAGGGTTCTGGGGGAGCTACCACGGGCAGCACACATTCAGGTACCAGCAGCTCCAGCTGGACATCATGATGTGACCACTACAGCAGAGGACAAGTATGACCCGGACCTGGATCTCAGATGGTAGATCACCCAGCTCGAGCAGACATTCGACCACAGATTTCATATGTTGGAGCTCGGGCAGTAGGCGTTTCAGTCTGAGATCCGGTCTGAGATTTCTGGGATACGTGATTATCAGAGGGTGATGTATGCCGAGCAGTAGGCGATGTATGCTGAGTGGCGCGCTTGGATGGCTGGTCATCAGCCACAGCAGACCTTTCCGAATTTTCCACCATCCAGCAGCACTGCTCCGGAGAGTTTCCTGCCTCTCGATGATATTGCATTCGACCCGATGCAGTCTGATGATCCCCTACTCAGGAGTGATACCTTTGGCTGTACTCTGATTATGACTTCTATTCCATGACGTTCTGTGTATGACATTCTGATGGATTCTATATTTGACTTCTATTCCATGTTTATTTTCATATGATGGATATGACTATCTTATCTTGCAGTATTTATTTCATATGCTTCTCAATTATTATCTCTTGTTTGTATTGGGAGAGACCCTTGTTTAAGGGGGAGTTGTGTTAAACTTAATAACCAGTCTAGACCCTTTTCGGTGTTTGACAAAGGGGGAGAGGATGATTAGTTAAGTTTAGGGTTTATCATGAAAATAACTATTACAGGGGGAGAACTCTGATTCCCTTGTGATAGTGAAATTTGATTTCAATTGATTTCTACAACCTAAACATAGAATCGGGTTGTCAAACAACAAAAAGGGGAAGATTGTTGATGCAGTCTGACCTGATTGTTACTTTGATGTTGACACTGATTTATGTTTAGGTGAGTAAGATGAGTTTGGCTTAAGTCCTGGTCGGGGACTGGGCACGAATCCCGATGAGTGAAGTCGGGTGGACGGAAATCCCGGTGAGTGAAGCCGGGTCCTGGTGAGTGAAGTCGGGTGACGGAAACCCCGGTGAGTGAAGACGGGTCCTGGTGAGTGAAGCCGGGTGACGGAAACCTCGGTGAGTGAAGTCGGGTCCTAGCGAGGGAAGCTAGGTGAAGGAAACCCTGGTGAGTGAAGCCAGGTCCTAGCGAGGGAATCTAGGTTGGACAAAATCCTGGTGAGTGAAGCTGGGCACGAAGTCTTGGTCCGGGGGACTGAGCATTGAGTATACTGGTCGGAGAAGGGCACGTGAGCTCTTTCTCCGGGACCAGAATGAGTCAGAGAAGGCTAGGGAGCATGTTCTCTAGACTTAGGGTTGAAATGGTCGGAGCTGGATCGGATTGTGGTCCGATCAGGGAGTTGACACTAACTCCTAGTTGTGGATCGGTCTGGTGACCGATCCAGGGAGTCTGATCGTTCTGGTGAACGATCAGAAAGAGAACATAATGTTTCTATTGGGCTTCTGATCGTTCTGGTGAACGATCAGAGAGAGATCAGAATGTTTCTGTTTAGCTTCTGATCGTTCTAGTGAACAATTAGAGAGATATCAGTAGGGTCTGGAGAAAACCCTGATCGGTCAAGGTGACCGATCAGGGTCCTCCTGGACTGATCAGGATGGGTCCTGATCGGTCCAGAGGTGACCTGATCGGTCACTATGATCGATAAGGGCACAACCTGATCGGTCAGGTGACCGATCAGGTCAAGGAACCTATGGGTTGTGGTTTGAAATCCCAGTAAGCTGGTGGATCGGTCTGGTGACCGATCCCTGATCTCTGATCGATCAAGGTTATCGATCAGAGCTTCCCTGGATCGATCAGGCAGGAGCCTGATCGATCAGGATCTTCACTGATAGGTCCGAGTGACCGATCAGTGTCTGATAACTTTAATTTGAAAACGTTGACGGACTTCTGATAACGCTCTGAATCGCTTCTGATTTCTCTATTACACTGCTGATTTGTTTTTGATTTGCTGTGCTAAGCCACTTTTGAGTGTGCAGGTAATGCAGGGATGACACAAACCAAGAAGGAGGGTCAATTGGCGACTTTCGCTTCGGTCAGGTTTGTTTGTTTTCTATTCGCAGGATTCAACGGCCTCTGGCGCAGGCTGGCAACTGTCTGGCAGAGCTGGCGACTGACCTGAGGCTCGGTTGAAGAGGTTTCAGTGGACTGAGCCCAGTAGAGGTCAGTGGGTTGGTGACGAAGGTTGTTGCAGATGCTCTGGTGAGCTGCAAATACGCCTGGTGAGCTGCAGACGCGCCTGGGATGATCTAGCGATGGACAGAGGTTTAAGAGAAGGATAGCGAAGAAGAGACAACAACTCTTGCAAACACAGAGAACTTTGAATCGGTTTGAGAGCTTCGCAAGTTGATCAGCAAGCAGACACGAAGAGCTGAAGGTTCTTGCTTGAGAGTTGTGCTGGGTTGAGCTCTGTGAAGTGTTCTCTTCTCTTTGCGCTTTCTTTGCCTGTGCTTAAGATTGGTCTGTAAGTTCTTTCTCGAGTCTTTGTGTGCTTAATCTGATATCATTCTTGAGATTGTTGTGGAGAGGTTTCTCCACCGAGAAGGAGGTTCTATTCTATTGAATTTCGGGGGATTGATCTGCCGACGATCAAGGGATTGCCCACCTCACGAGCACGCCAAGGAGTAGGGGCAAATTATCCCCGAACCTTGTAAACCTTCTGAGTTAGCGTTGGTTTTCTGTTTGTTCTTCTGTTTCTGTCTTTCTGTGTTTTCTTCCGTTGCTAACCCTAATCGTAGAAACTTCAAAGAAGCAAAAGTTTGTGTGTCTGGCTATTCACACCCCCCTCTCTAGCCATCCAAGGTCCAACAGTTCTAACCCTAGAATCAACATGTCCACCTTGGATATTCCTAGACCTACCCATTCTAGGTATGTGTCTCCCCTTCATGGGATTAATGCTTTAATCGTTAGGTTTAATGCTTCTAGGTTTATCTTGATGCATGGATTGCCTAGGGTTTTGATCTACATTTACTCTATTCTAATCATGAAATTTAAATATGAAATTATGCATGGGAGCATGATAAATATATTAGCATGCATGGGAAAACACAAATTTTGATTGCATTTAAAAATATGATATACCTTCCCTTTTACCTATGTAACTCTCACTTAATATGAGTTTTTCTTCTTCAAATTCTTTTCCCATTTCTTCATATGCTCCAAATTTTTGAATTCTCCTTTCCTTGAGAATTTGGTGTGGTAATGGCCTCACTCACCACATATGAAGCATCTAATCTTCATCTTCTCCTTCTTCTTCCTATAACCCATATTAGAATTTAAAAGAATTGAGCCAGGTTTAGTGTCTACCTCCTTTTTCTTACCCATTAAACATTTATCCTTGTAGTATCTCTTTTCATTACACCCAAAGCAAATGATGTGATCTTTTTATTTTGCTTTGGTGGAAGTACTCTCAAGGTTGACTTCCAAGATCTCTTCTTCATTTGTCTTGGCTTTCTCTTCAACCTTGGATGCTATAGATCGTTCATTTGCACTCATGAATGTGATTTCATCATTGTCGGAGTTGGATGATGCTTCTTCTTCTTTCTTCTCTTCTACATGAGCCATTTTATGATCATTTTGACTTATCTCTTTGGGCTCTTCTTCTTATGTAGGCTTTGGTTCTTCCCATAGAACCATCTTGACTTTGCTCCACAATTCGTGGGCATTCTCATAATTATCTATACGGCTCATCACATCATTATGAAAATCGATATTACCTTATTACTTGCCTTTGATCGTGATTGTTACTCCTTAGTCCAATATCTTGGTCGGAACTTCTTCCCTTTCTTGTCTCTTAGGACTTCGAATGGGTTTTCAATAGGAATACTTGTGTTCCAATCCATCTTGAAGAAGGTCTTCATCTGCACCATCTAAAAGGTGATGTCGTGTAGTCCTCCTTTAAATTTGAGCGAAACAACAAAATTGGCCATCTTCTTTGCTTCCTCGATGGTTAGTCCGATGGAGAGGACATGCTCTGATACCACTTGTAGGGGATCAAATGGACGTCTAGAGGGGGTGAATAGACTTTGCCCCCAAATCATTGGTTCTCTTTCTACAATGTTAGTATGCGCAAGCAAAAATACAATTAAATAAAATACTAACAAGATGAGACAAACCTATTTACGTGGTTCAGAGATGACGCTCCTACTACACGGCTATCCATAAGGTGGATAATCCCTATCCGTCGATGGATTAGTCTCCGAAAAGCCTCCGGCTTTCTCGTGTAGCTCCTTGTGGGTGGAGAAACCTCGCCACAATACCGCACATGCATACAAGAGCTTGCTAGACTACTAATAGGGGTTAACTACCTCTATTTTGTCAACTTTACTCAAGCAAACTGAGTTCTCTCAAATAGAACTCATTTATTGATCCAGTCATTACTAGTTGACTTGTGTGAAAATCAATCGACTAACAGCTGTCGAATTCTAATGTTACAGTCCAACATTTGAATTCAGTAGACACTAGTCGACTATACAGACAGATCAGTCGACTGATCTTTCTGTGCCCTCAACCAATCGAATGATCCCATACCAGTCGACTGCTCAAACCCTAAACCTAGGATTTCCCTTCTCGAGTATAGTTCACTCGCACTCGAACCCTTATGACTCACTTGAATCTTCTTTGCAGTCTTAACTATTGCCTTCAAGCCTTCTTCGCTTTGGCTCTCATCCCTCGGATGAATACAAGCTTGTGGCTCGTCTCCATTCCATCCTTAGCATATGCCTCGAAGTTTGCTTTCCTTAGCTCATTGTTGCTGCCTTGTACACGGTCCCTCTGATGCACCATCTTTCACCAGACCTGAAACCATCAAGTTAAGTCTATGTGTATCATGTAGAACCTGTACACTCAAATACATATATCAAATACAAGGGTGAACCTAACTTAAACCCTTTGCACAAACATCAAAACACATGATCCTACGAACTATAGATTGCCTCAACATCCTATACACAGTCAAGCTTAATCTTGAGTCCGCAAATGATCTCCCAATTGCTTATCTCTACCTATCCATTACTTTGTAGGTAAGCTACTGAGATAAAGACCTATTGAATGTTAAACCTTTCACATCATTCTCGAATCTTGCATCCTTGAAACTACCTACTACTAATAGAGAGAAGCTTGTGTCGAATTTTGAATCAACATATGATATTCTACCATAAAAATTTTATTAATACCGCCTCGGTTATTCAAGCTACAGCTTACGCTTCAACCCATATAGAAAAGTAGTTAATGACAACTAAAAGAAATTTCTTCTGTTGTTATGTAGTCGGCAGGGGTCCCACTATATCCATCCCCCATTGATCGAAGGGATAAGAAATAGTTGAAGTTTTGAGAAGCTCCATTGAATGATGAGAAATATACTGATATTTCTGGCAATGCTCACAAAGAGATACAAATTTGATGGTGTCGGCTTATAAGCTCGAGCTAAAAGAACTTTTCTCACAAGTGTTTGACCCCTTATATGATTTTTGCATATGCCTTCATGAATTTCCTGTATGGCATACTTAGTATCATTGGGTCTAAGGCATTTAAGGAGGGGTCCAGAGAAATTTTGTCTATATAAGTGATCACCAATAAGAGTGAATCAAGGAGCCCTTTCTCATAACAACCGAGCCTACTCTAACTTGGGAGGTAGTACCCCATATCGAAGGAAAGAAATGAGAGGGATTCTCCAGTCAATTGATTCTCCTCTATTAGCCTCTCGATCAACTTGCACAATGAGCAACATAGTGAAGTTGAATCTTCTAAAGTCCAGGTAGTAAGAGTACTTGCCATCTTGATGAGTTCATCTCCCTTCAAATTCTATAACTGGGGAATTTTCTATAGTATGATTTTTTGGAAATCATCTTTTAGTCAAGCAATGGCCTTTACATACTTTTTTTTGCTATTGCTTTAGATTTCATAACCTCCTTCTAGCTGTTGCGAGGCTGATTGTGAATCTGAATGAATGAGGACTCGAGATGCGCCAACCCATTTGGCGGCTTGGAGACCGACGAGTAGGGCTTCATACTCAACATCATTATTAGAAGCCTAGAAACTGAGTTGCATAGACACTTGTAAGACATCATCTTGAAATCAATAGCACTCTAACTTTGCTCCCCTACCGAGTGGACAATCCGTCAACATATATTTTCCATATCCCATCAGATATAGGACTCACTACCTCTGTTATGAAATCTACTAAGGCTTAAGCTTTAATGGTTGTTCGGGGTTGATATTAAATAACGTATTTACTGAGCTCCATTATCTACTTAATCAATCTGCCTAAAGCCTTTGGATTTGTTAACATACGTCCCAAACTATTGTTGGTGTGGATTGTAATTTGACAAGAAAGGAAATATGGTCTTAACCGTCAAACAGTCAAAACCAACCCAAAGGCCAATTTTTCCAAGGTGTTATATCTTCTTTTTGCATCCTTCAATAAATGACTAAAGAAATAAATAAGATATTGTGTGTTACCTTTTTCCCGTAGTAGGGCTGAGCCAACTGCATTTTTAGCCATCGATAGGTATAATAATAACTTTTCTTCTCCGACTGGCTTGAAGAGAGTTGGCAAACTGGATAAATATTTCTTAAGCTTGGTGAACGCTTGATCATATTTTTTGTCCCATTCAAATTTGGAAGCATTGCGCAATATTTTGATAAATGGAAGACTCCTGTCCTCCAACTGGGAAATAAAGTGAGAGAGGGTCGTTATACGACCAACTAGACATTGGGCTTCTTTAAGGTTGCAAGGAGGACCTATATCCTGAAGCGCTTGAATTTTTTCCGAGTTAACTTCAATTCCTGGCGAGGAGGACCAACGGATCTTGGTAAATCTAAGAATAGGGTTATCAATACTATTTACATTACTATTATTATTGTTGTTCTAATCTAGTTTTGCAGGAAAAGTCTTAGTGGATCAAGCGGTCAGGCACTGAGCAGATTAAGTCCATATAAGTCTAGTGGACTCAATATTTGACAAGTGAGTTGAGGTAAGTCATAGAAGAGAGTGTTGTGAGGTCGTGTCCCAAGGGGTCATCCTTAGGCACTGATATAATGAGAGAACCTACAGAGGTTTATAAGTTTAGATCAGGACAAATCGTACTTTCATTTACTCAAGCATATTATATACTTGTGCTAACTCTATTTTGCAGGGTTAATTTCTTTACATGTTATTGTTGTGCTAACTTTTCATGCAGATTAGTCAAAGTGAATTGACCATGGGTTCGATCGATTGAACAAAGGGATCAGTCTACTAAACCAACCAAACTATGCTAGATTTAGTATATTCAGAGGGATCAGTCGATAAATCATCGAGATTGGTCTACGAATCATCAAGATGATCAACGGATCCATATATGGTATGGCAGAGGTTCGCAGATGGAAGCTTTATCCATCGATTGATCAGGAGGATTGATTGACGGATCACATTTATTGCAGCGATAGCTAAGCACAGTCGAGCAGTGAATACAAGGAAAGGCTTGGGGATCCATCGATTGAATAGGAGGTTTATCGACCAATCCATCGACTGAACAATTTTTCAATCGACCGAACGTGCCTTATATAAGGAGCTCGAGACTAATGCTCATATGATCTTCTTCCACTCACTCTACACTCTTCCTGTGTTGATGAACAACTCACACTCTACTGCTATGTTGCTGAGAAGCTCTCTAACACTGCACATTCAACTTCTACACTGTGTCGGTATTGTTTTATTATTGCATACTTGTACTTTCACATGCAAAGAGAGTTAGTAGGTTGTTACTAATCTCCCTTACATCTTATAAAACATTGCTTTCTCCGAAAGACTTTCAGAGAAAGGATTATAGTAGATTACATATCAGAGCGATCGAGGACTACGAGCCGTAGAGTAGGAGTCATTGAAGGCTCCGAACCAAATAAAAGAAAACTATGTCATATTTTCCACTGCTTAACTCTCTATTATTTGAAAACAAAAAGAAAGTTCTATGAACGATCGAGATTCACCTCCCTCCTCTCGGTACTTTACTATCCTACAATTGGTATTAGAGCCAATTGCTCTGGAAAGATCTAACGATGCATTACATTTTCTTTCTTTTCGATTTAGTATATTTTCTTTCATACTACACTGCTAATCCAAAGACAAAATCTTGGAAATATTTTTGCTGTTTATATTATTTTGCAAGATTCTTGATGACTCTTCAAGAAGGGTGAAACATCTATGAGCCTCTACCATACGAACAAGATGATTTCAACTACTGGAGATGAGCAATGGAATGATTCATAGGAAGTGAGAGCTTCAACGACTTGATAACCTTGAAAAAGCCATCTCGAATCCTTGAGGCAAACACAAAGGTAATAAAAGTCTTATTTAATATTTGCCTAATGAAATTATGCATATGTTAGGAAAGTATGAAAGTTCCTACGATCTTTGGATTTGACTCATTAAGGTTCACGAGAACCAATCAAAGCTAGAAGACCAAGGTGAATCTGAATCTCCACAATAGTCCTCAGATTCAGACTCAGAAGAACAAGATCAGATCAACTTCATGGCACTAATGGCAAAGTAGGAGATAGTTAGATCTGAATCTAAATCTAAATATGAGTCCAACCCTTAATTTGAGATAGTAATGGTTAAGGGGGAGAATCCTAATGAGGATTTAAAAGGTAATATTGTAAATTCAAATTTAAATATCATATAACATATTTTAAGTGCAGTAAAAAGGGGCATTAAAAGCAAATATCCTAAAAGTCGATCTGCATAATTGGAGCTAAAGGAGAAACTGAAGCCAGGAGTCCAAATATCAAAGGAGCACATCGAATGTACACTACAAGAGTCAATTCCTAGAAAAAAAATCCAATGATTCAGGGGGAGCAACTAAGGTAAATCAACTTAAATTAAGTAAAAATTTAAATGCTTTAGACTTGCATGGTTTAGATTATGCTAGAAGATTAGAATTGTATGAGAAATCTAAATTAACATGTTCTAGCAAGTTGCTTAATAATCAAAATTTAAATTTACCTAATCTTGATGAAGTCAACCCAAACCTTATTTTATTTGATCCAAACCTAGATTTAATAAATCCAGATTAATCTAATCAATATTTAATAAATCAATTTAATCTGAATAAAAATAACTAAAAATTAATTAATACCCAAAATTTAAAAACTCAGAAATGAATTCTTTAACCTTTAAAAGTAAGAACTTGAATAAAAAAAATCAAAAATTAAATTCTAACTTGAATTTTAAAAACAAAGAAAATACTTTTTTAAAGTTTAAAAATTTAAATACAAATTTAGAAAATTAAAAACATAAAATAATCTTTTAAAAATAAAATACATGAACTTGAAAAGTTTATTAACTTACAAAATCTATGTTATAAATCAAATTCAAATAAAAAACTAATAGGAGGCGGCAAACTAGTTGTCAAAATTGTTGCCTGTTTCATATTAAAATTGTGGCACCAAACATTTTGTAGTACCAAACATTTCTTTTCTTACGAAGTAGCTTTGTTGCTTGTTTCTTATCAAAATTGTTAGATCTAAAAAACTTTGAAAATTTCCTTACCATGTACACTTTTTCGTCCTTGTTGAGGGATGTATCTAAGTTGGATTAATTGTTTTGGGCTTTCAGTGCTAAGTTCTTACTTGGATACTCCTTTTCTTTTCCCAATCTTGTACATCAGGTTTCATGTAATTTAAAGGTAGAAAATAAGCTCTCTAAACTACTTACCTGAAGATCCTTAGAGATGCGGAGTCGATTATTAATGTCCAGTTCAGGGACCTCGAGAAGGCATTAAGAGTATATCTTAAGAAGTCTCGATTGGTTGCCATTTCTTTGAGATTGTTGAGTCTGGTTATCAGCTCCTTGAGTTTAGCATGTAGTTGAGTAACTGTTTCTCTCCTTCAAGCTAGAGGTTGGTGAGTTAGTTTCTTAGAATATCTCTCTTGGCTAGTTTTGCTTCAGAAGTCTCTTCATGTAGCTTCAGAAACTTTTCCCACAGTTCTTTTCCTGAGTTGTAAGCTCTAATTTGATTGACCTTTTGAGGCGATACTACACTCAGGTGGAACTCGGTCTTACTGTTTGCCATGAACTCAGTCTGATGCTTCTTGTTCCAAAGATGTTCTTCATTTTCTTCTCCGTTCTCATCCATAGGCACTTTAAAACCATATTTAATTGTTAGTTAAATATCAAAGTATGTTTTAAAGTATACTTCTATTTTTCGCTTCCATAGCGTTAACTCTCCCTCGAACTTTGGTGGGCAAATGCTAGATTCGGCCATTGTCTTATTTCTTTAGTAGATGGTTAGTCCTTTTGAAGCAACCTCATTCTGATACCAATTATAAGAACGCGTTGGCTAGCTAGAAGGGGTGAATAGCTTTGCAAATACAAACTTAGTCTCTTGCTTCTAACTCTAGCAAGAGATTGTGTTTGCATTTGTAAGACTATTCATAATTCCCCTCTACCTGGCTAATGCGTTCCTACACATTTGGTGTCTAGTAAATCTGAATAAGGCAGTAGTCATGGGCTATAATTCTTCATCATCAACATACACCTGGTCGAGGGTACTTTTGAAGATAATGTTGATCAAGTTGCCTATATCCACAAAAATCCATTATAATTAGCAATTAATGCTTGGATTACCAGTGTGTCTTCATGAGGATCTTCCACTCCTTCTAAGTCTTCAAGCCCAAAATTTATGAAGGGATCGACTATTTTTTCTCTACCAGTGTCGGCTGAATGATTTTTTAATTTCCGACTATTTGTCTTCTGAGCCCTATTGGAGTCTCCATCTATTGATCCCCCAAATCATGTTGATGGTCCCTTTAGGAGGATCTTTAGCCTTTTCTTTACCTCTATCCCTTTCCTTATTGGCTTCACTCCGGGATGGTGAAGCCTTTTGATGTCGTCCGGGGGGGGGGGGCATCCTTATACACCAATCAGATTGAAATTTATCTTTGTCTCGATGTGCCACTTGGGGAGGAGGGGGAGTGACAAGGTTCAGGTGATCGATGCTCCTAGTTGATCGGGTGTTGATCGACAACCCACCGAAGGTGATTGGCATAACCATAACACTCTTTGGTTGCATGACCTTCTGTTTGGTGATAGGTGCAAAAATGATCCATTATCCTAGGAAGCTAGCATACAGAGTTGGGAACCAAATGAGTCACAATTTCTACCAACTGAATTGCTCCCTCCCCCCGATGATCCTTCAACTGATGATAATGGGTCATGACTCCTTGCTCCATAGAGGAGGAGGCGCTCTTCGCTTGACTTAGGAAGGGCGCTAGGAATACTTGTATCCTTTCTTAGTGTGGATTGGATTTCTTCTACGTTCACATATTCCACCGATGGACCAAGTATATCGTCAAAATTGGTCAGAGTCTTTTGTACTAAGGATCTGAAGAAATCCCATTTTGCTAGGCCTTGTGAACAGATGCTCATTAATATCTTAGAAGTTCTTGTAATACATCTTGGGTCATTCGATTGAAATATTGGATATAATCTTTCAGACTTTATTTAGGTTTTTGTTTGATAGAGAAATGATTAAATGGAGTTTTGTGATACCTCCGATTGCTAGCAAAATAGTGTAAAAAAAATAGTTTTAAAATCTCCAAATTAGTAGATGGAAGTTACAGGGAGTCAGGTGTACCATCTTTGCGCCGAGCTTGAGAGAGTGGTCAGAAACACTCAACATTTAACTCCACCGGAATATTGATGTAGCAATGTGGCATTTTTAAACATGCATAGGTGGTCTTCAGGATCCATGCTACCGTAGTATTCACCGATCGTTGGTGGTCGATAATGGCATGGTAATGAGTCATCCAAAATGGTTTGATAGAATGGAGAAGCATTGAAATTCATCGGTCTACTAGTCGTTGGTGTTTTTCCCTAAGCGGGATCTCGAGATGGTGTTTCTCCAGCTGAAGGCCACGAAGTGTTCGTTTCTCGCTAATGCTGCAATAAGATTTTCGATCGGAGCCTGGGGCGCTCTGATCGGACATGTATATCTTGTGGGAGGGGTGGGCGGTACTTTGACTAAGGTGGAAGGTCCGCAAGAAGGCGGGTGATTCACCATCTATAGTTGTTGCTGTTGGTGCAATCAGTCCCTAGGGTTTTTGTTTAACAATATGTTTATTGGAGTTTGATTAAGGTTGACCTAATTTGGTGATAAGTCTACTAAGTGACTAGTTCTAATTAGAAGTTAAGCAAGGGGTGAGAAATTTACCAAGTGACTAGTCCTAATTAGAGGTTAGGTAAAGGGATGATAAGTCTACCAAGTGATTAGTCCTGACTGGAGGTTACGCAAGGGGATGATAAGTCTACTAAGTGTTTAATCCTAACTGGAGGTTAGAAAAAGGAAGTCCTGGTGAGTCAAGCCTGTTGGGACCGGGTGCATGTCGACGCGGACACGTATTGTAATTGTTACATAATTACATGCAGCGGAAACAAAAGCATGAATAATTTCCTAAATTATTCTAACACATATCCTAAGCATGCAATGTGTTCACATAATTGTAATATAAAATTTTTGCAGAAAAGGAAATTACTCTACGAATTACATTGCGTAACTTGGAAGAAGAGACGAGATCTAACCGTTAGCGTCCCTTGAAAGCTCCGCCTCTATTCGTATCCACGCCGAGTATCGTCGGGATGACTTCGCTAAGCCACGAGTTTTGTGTTCACGAGAACTACTAGATTCTCCGTGAACACGATGAAAATCGAGAGAGTAATCAAATCGAAAGACTCACCACCAAGGTTGGCCGAAGAGGAAGATCGTCGCAAGGAAGAACTTCGTCGCCTTGATGCTTCTCCTTGTGCTCACGGCAAGAAGAAAGAAGGAAGGCCTATGGCCGGCCAAGAGAGAGGGAGAGAAGAAGAGGAGAGAGCCCAAGCAATTCTTGGATGGATCCTCTTCCATGGCACCCCTTGGGTCCTTTATATAGGGAGAGGTTTCTTAATTCCCAAGCAAACCTCTCCTTGATTATGGAATAATTTCTCAATCAATCCATAATCAAGGCTCTCATGATCAAGCTTCTTCTTCTTGATTATGGAATAATTTCTCAATCAATCCATAATCAAGGCTCTCTTTCTTTTGGCATGATTATATAAAACAAATCAACCATTGGTTCATTATATAAAAATTTATAAAACAAACCAACCATTGGTTCATTATATAAATTTTATTAAACAAACCAACTCATGGTTCATTATATAAAAATTTATATATATAAAATTTATATAACCTTTTTATAAAATAAACCAACCTTTGGTCTATTTTATAAAATAAACCAAAATAGCATTATCCTCTTATGGTGGTGGTCGGCCATGACAAGAAGAGAGGAGGCCCCCTCAATTGGATCAAATCCCTTAATGAATTAAACTTATTTAATTCACCCATTAAGTCTTTAAAAGACTTAGCCATTCTATGCTTCCGATGCGTCTGAAATAAATTCAGTTTTGACTATTGTTTGGACTTACCAAAAATAGTCTATCTCAATTGGAGAATCTAATTCTCAACTTGTTTTAAATCCTTCGAATTACTCGTTATGTGTGTGACCAAATAGGCTTTCAATTTATGTTGGTCGTCCATAATTAACTAATTAATTATAGAACGATCATGAGTGGCACCTAGTAGTACATCATGATCCCCAATTAATCGAAAGATCAACGGTTGACCTTAGAAATGATTCTGAAACCCTTCAGCAGCTATAATAAATCGTGCCCCATTCCCTTCACCATCTTATACCCACTTGGTTCAGGACATGGTCTATGTGTGTCAGTCCCCACTAGGTTGACTACGTCACACCTAACCCAAGTAACGTTTCCTCGTCCTACGGATTCTAATTACTCTCATGTATTTAAGAGATTCATACTCTGAACATGTCATGCTCTGGCCAGAGGCTTCGAGTAACAATCCGACGATAGGCCTCGGGTATACATCTCCTCGCAAGGAGTGGTGAATCCTTTGTAGGCTGTTCAAACATCTTCGGGCACTTCGGCTTATACCCAATCATCCTGGGTCCACACCTCCTTGGAAATGCTTGCTTAAGATGTCAAAGTATAAGTCTCCATGACCAAGATGACTTGAACACCGCAAGTCAAAGGAACATCGCACTTAAGCTGCAGTAAGAACTTCACTGACATATCTATATGTAGACTACCATATGAAGTTTTATAGCTAGTCACTCCAATGAACTAGTTCCCTTAACTAGCATTCATGTTTATCTCCGGACATCTCAATGTCACCAGTCAGTGAGAATCAGCTGATTAGAGAATGACCCATGCTAGTCTCAACAGAATTGATAGTGTCCGTATTTATCAATTCATCGACTAGGGACAATTTCAATACTTCACAATTGCACATGTAGAGATAATCACTAGTTGTGAATTCATCACAAATTCTCTCATACTGTGAATTGTATTGCAGACATTCAGTAAATGAGCTTAAGATCTTAATCAAATAATCATGTATACTCAAATAGTGAATATTCATTTATTAAAAATAAATGATTACAATCATAAGGCGATTGCCTTAGGACACTTCTCTCATGTCACTAACAAAGCCAAATCCTAGTGAGTGAAGCTAGGTTGGTGAAGTCCTAGTGAGTGAAGTCGGGTCCTAGTGAGTAATGCTAGGTTGGTGAAGTCCTAGTGAGTGAAGCCGCGCCCTGGTGAGTGAAGCCAGGAAGTGAGAAGTCCTAGTGAGTGAAGGTAGGCAATGGATACCCTAAGATAGGTAACCTTAGAAGTCTTGGAGGAGTGAATTCCAAGCAAGTTTAATCGGTCGACTGAACCAGCAGATCTTGGTAAATCTAAGTATGGGTTGATCAATACTATTTTTCTTTATTATAAATGTCGTTGTGCTAATTTAATATTGTAGGAAAGACTTAGTGGATCAGGTGATCAGACACTGACCAGAGTAAGTCCAAACAGGTCTAGAGGATCAGATGTTTGGCAGGTGAGTAAAGGTAAGTTCTTGGAGGTCATGTCCCAATGGGACAACCTTAGGCGCTGATTCAACTAAAGAAACCTATGAAGGTTTTTAAGTTGAGATCAAGACAGTTCTTACTGTCGTTTACTCATGCATATTATATATTTGTCTTAACTCTATTTTTCAAGGTTAATCCTCTACATGTTATTGTGTTGTACTAACATTTTCATGCAGATCAGACAAAGGACATTGACCAAGGGTTCGATCAACTGAACATTTGGATCAGTCGACCGAACCAAGCAGACTGCGCCAGATTCAGTATATTCAAAGGGATCGATCGATTGATCGATTAAGATTGGTCGACGGATACATATATGGTATGTCGCAACACGTAGATGGAAGTCTTATCCGTTGACTGATCACAAGGTTAGGTTGATGGATCGTATTTATTGCAATGATAGCCGAACACAACTGAGCAACATATATAAGGAAAGGTGCGAGGATTCATGGACTGAACAGGAA